>OY728129.1:1830480222-1831730222 GCA_963277665.1 Viscum album
ATACCATTAACTGAAGTTGAATGAGGATGACATCCCGAAAACATCTTTTTTATACTAGATATGGGAATTATTAATTTGTTGTTGTGCCATTTGGGTTAATTAATTCACCTACTATATTCATGAATCTTATGAATAGAGTATTTCATGAGTTCTTGGATAAGATTGTGGTTGTGTTTATTAATGACATTCTAGTATTTTCTAAGATTAAAGAAGAGCATGAAAAACATATAAGGGTTGTTTTAAAAACCTTAAAGTAAAAGAAACTATATAGAAAATTTAGCACGTGTGATTTTTGGTTGCAAAAAATTCTTTTCTTGGGAACATTGTAAATAATAATGGAATAATAGTTGATCCTTCCAAAACAAGAGTGGTTGATGAATGGAAAAGACCCAAAAATATTACAAATATTCATAGTTTTATTAGATAGCAGGTTATTACTGAATATTTGTTAATAACTTTGCATGTTTATCTACCCCGATAACTAAGTTAACACGAAAAAGGGGTTAAATTTATTTGGAAAGAAGAATGTGATGTTTTTTTTAGTAACTGAAGAAGAGATTAGTGAATGCTCTAGTTTTGGACCTGCCTTCCTGAAATGGTGAGTTTTTCATCTAAAATGATTCTTTGTTGAAGGGACTTGGTTGTGTTCTGATAAAGAATGATAAGGTAATTTCTTATGCTTCAAGACAACTAAAAACTCATGAGTTAAATTATCCCAAACATGACTTCGAATTGGAAGATGTGGTTTTTTGCTTTGAAAATTTGGAGACATAATTTATATGGAGCTAAATGTCAAATATATATTGAATATAAAAGTCTGAAGTAAACATTCACTCAGAAGGAATTAAACATGAGGCAAAGAAGAAGGATTGAATTAATAAAGGATTATGATTGTATGATCAATTTCCATCCTGGAAAATCAAACAAAGTAGTGGATGCCTTGAGTTAAAAACATCATGCATCATTAACCATGTTACGTTTGGAACATGATCCCTTGATTAATGATTTGATGAATTTTGTCTTAGAATTTGTTGGTGTATGAAATACCTCTGTTTTGTTTTAGGTTTCAGTGTAATCATCATTATTAGACAGAGTTAAGCAAGTGTATAAGGAAGAACTTGAGATACAGGAAAAAGTAGAATTGGTTAAAATGAGTAAGTTTCTAGAATTTAACCTTGATAAATATTGTGTTTTAAGATTTGGTAAAAGGTTGTGTGTGCCTTGTGATTACTAGTTGAATAAATATTTTTTGTGTGAATCTCATAGATCTCAATTTTCAGTTCATCCTAGCAGTACTAAGATATATAGAGACCTTCAGGAGTATTACTGGTGGGATGGAATGAAAAGGGATATTGCTGATTTTACTATGAAATGTTTTACATGTTAAAAAGTTAAAGCAGAGTGGCAGTTACCGAAGGGGATGCTTCAACCATTTCTATTACCATAGGGGAAATATGAGAATGTATCCATTGACTTTATTTTGGGACTAGCAAATACTTCTCAAGGTAACAATTTAATTTGGGTTATTGCTTATCGGCTGACAAAATCTGCACATTTTCTTTCTATTCTAGATGCAATGTCTTTGGATTAGCTTTCTCAATTATACCTCAAATAATTGTCTGGTTACATGGAGTCCCTCTTTCCATTGTATCTGAATGGGATCCCAGGTTCACTTATAACTTTTGGAAGGGCCTTCAGAGGTTGTTGGACAAAAAATTAAATTTCATTACACCTTTTCATCCTCAATCAGATGGCCAGTCAGAATGAACGATTCAGGATTTGGAGGATATGCTTCGAGATTGTTCAATGGACTACCAAGGAAGTTGGGATCAACATATTTATTTAGTTGAGTTTTCTTATAATAATAGTTTTCATTCCAGTATACAGATGGAACCTTTTAAGGCATTATATTGGAAGCGGTGTCAGACTCAAGCATTTTGGGATGAAGTCGGTAAAAGAAAGTTGATAGGGCTAAAATAGTAGAAAAAGTGGCTGAGAAAGTGAAGATGATCCAACAACACATGAGGATAACACAGAGTAGAAAATAAATTTATGAAAATAAGAGAAATAAAGACTTCTATTTTGAGGCAGGTGGACATGTTTTCCTTAAAATCTCTCCATGGAAAAATTTGATGTGTTTTGCTAAGAAAGTAAAGCTAAGTCTGTGGTTCATCGGTCCTTTTGAAATCCTGGAGAAAGTTGGACCAGTTGCATATCGAGTATATTTGCCTCCGAGTTTGTATCAAGTACACAATGTTTTTCATGTTTAAATGTTGAGAAAGTATGTTCTAGATTCAACTCATGTCTTGAGCCCAGAAGTAGTTCATCTGGAAGAGAACCTTTCTTATTAAGAGAAAGCAGTTCAGATTCTTGAGCGAAGGAAACATGTATTGCGAAATAAGATAACCCACCAAGTGGAGATTTTGTGGAGAAACCACATGGTTGAAGAAGCGACATGAGAGTCTAAAAATGCTATGAGGTAAAGGTACCCTCACTTGTTTAATAAGTAAATAAAATTACGAGGATGTAATTTCTAGAAGGCGAGGATAATGTAACACCCTAAGGTTTTATAAAAATAAATTGAAATGCATGGAACTTTGTTTTAAGTAGATATTTATAACTAGACTTTAAACATAATTTTTCCACTTATATGTTTTTAATTTTGAAAAATGGTCATCTACAATTGGGTTTAGTAAGTTATTCGGAGTCTGATGTAACCAACTTGATTTTTTGGTGAATAGTAACATACCCTTATGAATATTAATATGAATAGTAATATGAACCTAATGAATAGTAAATTGTATTATTATTTTATTTTATTAAGGCTTTAATATAATGACATCTTGGTTAATTTTTCAATGTGATATAAAATTAGTTATAGAATTAAAATTATTAATTTTTGAATAAATTATGATTTTATTTAAAAATTAAATTAATTTTTCTTAGAAAATTATTTTAAAAAAATGGTGTTAATTTTTTAATTCTACATGTTGAAAAATTTCAAGGGTAAATTTTTGGGATTTTTCTAAAAATCTTAATTTTTTGATCAATAGTGAAATACAGTAAAATACCGTATATTCAAATTATTAGTTAAATACACTATTTATGACATCATAAGTGATGTAAGACCACTTGGTTCGAACTCACATGCCAATATTACTATATATGGTCACATGAATTAAGACTATTCATAGTCTTGAGAAAAAATATTATAACAATGATTAAAATAATGAAAAATACCTCCTCTCCTCCAATATAAATACCACCCTCACTTTCCTCTTCCTCCCACACCTCTCAAGCATTGAGGCATGCCTAAATTCAGCCCAATACTCCTCCCAATGATCTTCCCCACATCATAGAGTTTCTGGTCTCACCAAAAGGCCAAAACCAAAGGCCTTAAGAAGGATCTCAAGGAGAAGAGATCAAGAGGTAAACATCCTCTTTTGTTTCTTTCTTTTCTTTTCATTTTATATTATATTATTATTATTTCCTCAACTCTCCTTATCCAAGAGGAATGAATGATCCAGTATCTTAAATATTCTGAATTTCTTCATTTTTTTGGAAGACTTAACATTATACTTCTTCTCCTATCCCACTTATTCAAGGAATTAAAACACCATCCATGATGTGTCGATTTACCGATATCGTGGACATTGTTATTTTAATTTCATTTAATTTATTAAATAATGGTCATGAAACCATTTTTATGTTTTCAAAAGATTATAATTTATGGATTATATCTTATATAATGTTCTGGAATCATTTTTCACACCTGTTATTAATTTATAAAACAAAATAAGTTCTTTACGATCAAAGAATCGCCAAAATAACCTAAACAAATATCAATAATGTTTTAAACCATGAATAATACGCATGATAGAATTAAAAATGATTAATGGTATAATTTATGGTACTATAAAAATTTAAATACCACTCCAATACAATTCTTATGTTTCACTTCCAATTGAAAAGAATATCCATTATGAACTGATCATGGAAATCATGTAAAGAACGCACCCAAAACAATGCAAGGAACAACTTACTAACAATTAAATGGTAAAATTATGTAATAAAATGATCATATAAGGTATTATAAATATTTATATGTTTCTTTAAGATATTAATAACACTCTATTAACCATTATACAAGAGGTTTAAATGATTTTGAAGTAAGAAAAACCCGAGGTAAGGGAATTCTTAACCCTTTATCCATTCTTTGGGTTAAACTTCTACTTCGTTATTTTTGTGGTATTAAAATTGTTTGTGAGATAAGTTTTTTTATATTATGTTTAATTATGTGTATTTACAGTGTGTGTATATATTCCATCCACTCTATTAAGTCTCACTTCAATTATATGATATTTATAAGTGTTTTTTGTTTTAAAAACCTCATTTAAAATTTTATTTTATGAAATTAAAAGGTAATGTTTTTATGCAATTATTCATATTGTATGAATGTGTTATGGTTCTTGGGAATTGTCTATGATTAAGGGTGTGACCTATATCTCCCTCCAATGCATTGGGAATGTGTAAGTTTGAGGTTGGCCTTATGGTTACTCCAAGTGTAACTGTGATGGTTACACAAATTGTAAGGTATCCATGAGGGTTACAAATTATAAGGTAGTCAAGATAGTTATAAGATTATGTAAGTAATGACCCAAGATATTTTATAGTTCAATTTATGTTCTTATTTTTTGTGGGGATTTGGTGTAAATCTCATGTTTCATAAAGTAAGTGTCAAGTATGTTTTTTTTGAAAATTATTTCATACGTTACAAGTATTCATAGACTAATGTGTTCTTTCCTTCTTTTTATACCCCTACTAATCTTTTTTGCTCATCCCATGTTTTTAAATGATTTTGAAAAGTTATAAGGATGTGTATAAAAAATAAGGAATCCAAGTTAAATGTTTGAATAATTTTCAATGAAATCATCTTTTATTTGAAAAGTTTTTATATTTTGGAAGGAATGAGCACCATTTTTATGGTATCCACTCTGTATTAATGTGTAATGTCATGAATGTGTTATGTACCTTTTCTCTAAATCTCTAAAATTGAAAATATCCTCAATGTGAAAGGAATTGATTCCTTGACTAAATTCAAGATTATGCAATGTAATAAGGCTAGGTACTTATAAAGAGGATAGTGGAAATATGAATGATCACACTCATATGAGAGTGTTCAACTATGACGTCAAAAGATCTCCAAAATAAATAACAAGATCCAAGTAGATTTTCAATTCTAATCAATATCAGCTATAATGAGTTTGGGAGGGATTTGTGTGTCTTAGTCACTAATATGAACATAATTTCCTATGATATATTCAAGAGTCTAAGACTTAAAGATATTAATACCATAAGGGTTATACTAAAACAAGCACATTCAATAGTGAAGTATCCATGGGGAATCATTAAAGTCATTCTGATAAGGGTGGAAAATTTTTACTTCATGGTGGATTTTTTTTATACTGGACATAAATAAATAGAGGAAACTAATTATTCTGGGAAGACTATTCTTGAAAATTGGAAGAGCATTGATTGACGACTAGATCTGTGAGCTATGTTTTTTAATCAGAAGATGATAACATGCCTGATCCAGAAGATGTTTTTATCACTTCTACTGAGTAAGAAGAAGAAAAATCTGATAAGAGAGAAATAAATCTATTGGATAGGATCACCAATGATGGAGGAATAACTGAAAATGAAAATTTCTTCTTTCTCCCATAATTTTTGAGTTAAATTAAAAAAAACCATCCCTACACATTCACTTATTTATGTTCTTATTTTCAGGTCCAAATGAAGGCACAAGTAAACAACATGAAGAAACCTAAAGAGGCTGTCTATAGGTGATTCATACCATGAAATTCAATTTCACATCATGAATTGTTGCAAAATAGAAACCATATAAGGTAAAAATCATAATTCATGTTTATAATTCAAATTACATCAAGGAAACATGAGAGTATGGGCTTTAATTTTAGTATTTTCTATTATGACCCTATATTTCTTATTTGGAGTTTTCAATTGGAGAATGCATTCCCCACACTTGAATTTTTCTTTAATAACTGAAATAGGATATAAAACCACTTAGGATAAATATCATGTCATGTTTTGGATTTCTTTGTTAATAAATTCAAATGAGAAAATGGAGGAATGGATTTATGAAGATAAATATAGGAATTTATATTTAATAAATCATGATTTATGTATATTGGTTAATTTTTGTATATAATTTTTTTGATATTTTTGATACTTTGAATTTTCAAAAACTTGTGTTTATTGATTTATTTCCAGTGTTTATTTACCACATGTGATATTCCCAATTACATTTTATTATTCCTAATATAATTTCAAAGCCTAATATTTTCAATATTTTCTTGATCATATTTCTTATGATACACATGCATGTTTTCTTTTAGAATTTAATTACAATATTTCTGAAGATATGATTATACATAATCACTTTTAATATGATTAAGACATATTTTTTTGATCCATTATCCTTGTGACACACCTTTACATTTATCCTTCTTTTATTATATGTAATCCATGAATATTTTTTTTAGGGAATCACCACATAAAAGACTATTTTATACTTTCCTACCCTAATTTGAGTTTTTTTCATGATATTCAAACGACGAGTGTGGGTGAGATGGTTTCACAGTAGAATGTATGTTCGTAGTGAAATTGATAAAGTGTGTGGGTGTTTTCATGGGAATTTGGGAAATTTTTTATTATTTTCATATATTGTAGTTTGTTTCACACCCTCTTGAAAAAAATTAAAATTAAATAAAAAAAATAATTCTATATTAAGAAATTAAAAAATAAACATTTATTGACCAATGGTCCTATTATAACTATCACAAATAGTGTCACAAGGATATCATTAGGGGTTGGGTGGTGGATCTATGATTTTTCCCAAGTACAAATTATAAAAAAATAAAAAAATGAAAATAGAATAAATTCAAGACAGTGCATCATTCATTAGACTTCATCTTTCATTACCTTTATTTTATATTGGGTGAAAAGACAGATGTAATTCTAAATAGAGTATCTTTTTTGAGTTTCCTTTTATTATCATGAAAAATTTATTATAGATTAGCCTCCTTTTGATATTTATTTATTTTTTACCTCAATTTTTCACTTACCCTAAGGCCTCAGAGTCATTTAATACTTATAGTGAAGTTCTCATAATTAAGGGTGATTTTTTTCTATGATGTGGAGAAAGTATATGCATTGAAATACTATGGTAAGGAGCATTATTCAGGTTATGAGAAAATATATATTTATATTTTTACCTTGAGTGATGAGTAAAAAGAATTCAAGGTGAGGTAAATTATAAGTGGCATGAAATTTTTTAATGAATTTAAAAACATGAATTAAAGATAGGGGAGGCATGGTTAACTCAAAAGAGTAAAAAAGTAAAATACATCATTGAATTTTTCATTTCAAAAATAAGGAGTTGATGAAATTTTATTATCTGGTTCTTAAACATTTAATTTCCCATTTAATTAGTTGATTCTATTAATATTTCATTTAATTCATGGTAGAGTGGGCATTATTATAAGTATGTTGAGATTTTATTCATGAGTAAAATCTTGGATTCAAGTGAGGGGGTATTTGATAGAAATATTTTATGCAATTATTTTTGATATAAAATTCATTTATTTTTGAAATTAAAAATGATTATTCTTTCCAATATTTATATTATTTTATTAACACTTTGTCATGTGACATGTGAATTGAATTTGAAGGGAAAAAACAAAATATGATTACTATTCATGTGATGAAATGGTGATTCATGATGTGAGAAGTTAAAGATTTAAGTCCATGACATGATGAGGAAGCTAGAAGAGAAAACAAAGAAAATGGTGTTGGGAAACCGACATTTACTCCATGACACTGACATTAAAGAGTGAATTTTGAAGATTTCAAGACATGAGAAGAAACCATGAAAAGTAAGAGAATTATTGGATCCCAAAATTTCATGGAATGAAATCTATATACATGTTATGAGCCTAGTTTATTAAAAATTATATGTTTTGAATTTTAATTATTTCGATGGGGCTTTGTGTTGACTGACCTGGAGATTGTTAGGATTGAACCAGATGCATTTAATAGACACATATATATAATTAAAGCTACCCCATGGATGAATATTTTCTTAAAAATAATACATGGGTCTTTTACTACAAATTGGAATGAAATTTAGCTCTAGGTATGAAGTGATGACACTACAGAGTCTTCCCCCGGGATTCTCCTAATATTCTTTAAGATATCTTTTCAATCCCTAATTTTCTCACCATATCTTAACTAGAATGTGGGGGAAAATATTCATTTGTGTTAGGTGATGTTATGAAGGGGGAGGGTGCTAATGTATTAAATTTTTAATTTATGTTCATTTTTGGGTTGTTTCATTTATTATTTATTCTTACAATATTTCTCTTTTTCATTAAATAACCATTATCAATGTGAATAAGAAATTATAACTTAATGAATCAACTAATATTCCTAAGTTACACATGACCACTTTTTAAATTTAGTATGGTTATGTTTAAATAATATATCTATAAACTTAATTAATTTATATCCCTTACTAATCGACCATATAAAAAGGTGTATTTTAGTATTAAAGAGGGGATACCAAGACTAAATATATTCTTTATCTCGACTCTGACAAAAAACATGGAAAATAAATTTAATTTCTCTATCTATTAGAACACAAACCCAAAAATTTAAAAACATGAGAGATTATCTAATATTGATATTTTCCTCAATTTTCTAATTTATTTCCCATTAAATAATAATCAATCACTTTAAATTTTCTAAAATCTACTTTCACTATCTCATGGGCTTGACCTCAGATTGATCGCTTACTACATTCATTTAGTTAGATTTTTCATGAGATTTTATAAATTAATAAATTTGATTAGCCCTATAGGAAATAATGACACCCTTTGGGCAACTAGAATTCCATGATGTAATAATATCCCCATATACGATCTTATTCTTCCACTTATATGACTTTGACTATCTTAATATATTTAGAATCATTGCATGTACATCAAATTTCTTCCCAAATTTTTAGAATGATTAACACATTCATGAAAAAAAGTACACAATATATTCCTACTCATAAATAATTATCACCTTTAAAATAAAGTATATTTAGAAATATATCAGTATAAGTCTATATATTATTTTATAGATAATATCTTATTCACCTTCTATAGTTCTTATATATTCTTCACATTCTTGGATATTTGTTCTTACAGTTCAGAATATAAAAACCCTTTACAACCCTTTTAAATTCATATAATTTTTGGTTCAACATATCCGATATAATTATCCATAAATAAAATCATGAATACTAGATCAAGATGAATCCATGACAAACTCATTGATTTTTGGTCTTTTAATACGTGTGATCTTAATCATGGAAACTTTTAATAAAAATTCCCCAATAACTACATGTGAACTAACCTCTATGTCTACATGAGAAAACACAGTGATCCTATCATAGAATATCTAGTTGCAACATAGAACTATCCTATGACATTATATTCCCAAAACACCATAGTGTATCTTTCTTTTTATAATGTGGAAACACCTAAAAATACAAAACCAACTTTGGTTGGTATTTTTTCCATAGAAAACTTCCATGATGTGGTCATCTTCTTCACGGTGTGGTGTAATCTAAAATTCTCTAAAATTCATCATAGAATGGATTGAATCATTATTATAATAATATTCATGATATTAAAAACATTGAGGAATAGAATAAACATTAACTAATTTATTCTTATTCAGAATTAATTATTTTGAAAATATATGTTTTTTTAAAACTAATGAATCTTATGTATGATCACATATACTCATACATATCACAGTTAATATAAATACTTTTTTCATATTTGTGGTCTCCATATAATAAGGTAACTCTTATTTACAAATACAATTAATCTTACATAACTCATTGTACCTTTGGAATTTTCTAATATTTTTATTCCTCTTACCCATGTAATTTTTTGTATGCACTAAGATGACTTTTACATATTACCATGTTCAATCTTATGAATCCACTGTATTTTAAAAAATTTTGGTTATGAAAAAAAGTTAATTTTATATAAGAATCAAATGACTCTTAGGTATTTGAGATTTATCCAAATTCTGGAAATCTATTCAGAGTTACTCTTACAAATCTTTAAGGTTACTCTTATGTATTTTAATAAATTTTCCAATTATTATATTTTTTTCTAGATTTACTTTTATTTATAGATTAAGTTAATCTTA
Organism: Viscum album; assembly: GCA_963277665.1. Taxonomy (NCBI): domain Eukaryota; kingdom Viridiplantae; phylum Streptophyta; class Magnoliopsida; order Santalales; family Viscaceae; genus Viscum; species Viscum album. The sequence goes on from OY728129.1 coordinate 1,830,490,513, forward strand.
CACATGTAATTCCATTATTAAATTTTTTCACATTTAAATAAGAATTAAAAAAATTCTTCAAATAAGCTTGGAGCCTCTTCATTTCTTACCAAGACTTCTTCAGCCAATCTGTCTCAAATAAGAAATATTCAAAACACTTTCAATGGAAATTCAATAGATTTCAGTGATCATTATCATGTTTGAAAATAAATAAATATTCATTTAATAATTACATGGGTTCTTCATTCATGATTTATATCTATCTCATGAAGGTTACTCATATTTTTGGGGGAATAAAAAATGGAGATTGTGGTTTTGTTCTAGGGATTTAAATGAGGTGATAGGCGATGATGAGAAGTTTAGGGCCATAAGTTAGGATTGGGGTTTGAATTCTAATTTTCAAGGGGAATTAGTGGCTTTCCAACTTGATGTGATAGTGTGTAGAGGATCACCTTTCACTTAGGATAATATAAGAGAGGTGGAGGGTCATATATGTGATAAGATTAATCAGGTTTTCTATATTTAGGAGCAGAGGAACACATTCTCATGTTATGGGTTTTAATATATACAAGTGGGTATCTTCAGATCATTATTATATTTTTATTTTGGCAATGAGGATGGCTAGGGACTTCTATTTTTATTGGGACATGTTTGAGAACTTACGGACCAAGTGAGAATATTGGAATCAAGTGTTTACTCGGGCCTATAGGGGGCTTCTATTATGTCTGATATGGAGAAGTTAAGTTCCTGTATAAGTGATATGATGTGTTTTTTGTGTCATAGAGACTAGAAGATGGTGGGAAACTTATAATAATATATTTACTGAAATAATGGGTGGATTAACATAGGAAAATGATGGGGGGCATTCTAGTGAGTTATCTTCCAATTAGGATATCTAGGTTGATGAGATTTATTTACTTCTATATTGTGAGGAAACTATGTGGTTATGAAGGAAAAAATATATCTAGATCAAGTATGGTGATTCTAATACCTATTTCTTTCATGACAAGGATACCCAATTTTGATATCAAAATCTCATTAAAGAACTATTTGACCCAGGTGGAGCTTGGATTGTTGTTATATATGAGAAAAATTGAGTCATTGTTCAACATTTTTAGTCTCTTTTTTCTTTATATTGTTAGTTTGTCATTGATTTTAACCTATAATTTCTAAATAGTAAAGTATGAGTGGAGATGACCACTTTTATGGGAAATCCTCTTATTGAGTAGGATGATCAAGAATCTCTTTTATAAATGGATCCAAATAAATCCCTCACACTTACCTATATGAATACCTTATTTTATCAAATGTTTTTTCTTATTGTTTATTGGTAAATGACTGATTCTAATTTTAAATTCCTTAAATATTTTCAATTTCCTTCTTCTATCAATAAGACTAACATTGTTTTAATCACTAAAATAAAGAATTATGAGAGTCTTAATGATTTTAAGCTGATAAGTCTTTATGTTTTTATTTTCAAGATTTAAACTAAGGACATGTCTAATAAAATTCCTCACATTATTTTGTTATTATCTCTAATTGGTAATTTTACTTTGTAACGGGAAGGCATATTTCATAAAATATTAATATTTCTTTCAAATTTATATATAATTTTAATTTTTTAGATAAATAGGCAAGGGATAATGAATATTAATCTAAATATAGATTAAGTGTACAATCATATGGAGTGGGATTCCTAGTAAGTAGTCACATATAGGTTGGGTTTTAGGGCTTGGTCTATAAATCTTGTTATAAAATGTGTATCCTCTATAAAAATTCCATTTATCACTAATAAAGAGATTAAATTACATTTTAAGTTGGATAAACATATTTTCTAGGGGGATATCTTGGAATTGTTTTCATTTCTTCTTTGTTTAGAGGTTTTGGGTGTGCTTTTGAAGATATCTTATAAAGAGTTTCAAATTTAGGGTGTTTGAATTAGTAGATCTAGTACCTCAACCTCTCATCTATTTTTTACTAACAATGCTATCATTTTACCTGGTACTTTGAGTTGGGGGTGTTATAATTTGGTTAAGGTTTTAAACATGTGTGATATTTTATCTGGGTAGAATTTTAATTTTAGGAAATCTAGTTTATTATTTAGTCATATCTTGCTTATTTTTTATGTATTGATATTAAACATAGTGTTGGTGTCCATGAGATCAAACATCATGATAGGCACATGAGCCTCCATATTATTGTTGGTAGATATTATGTATAAGATTTTAGATTTATGAAAGTTTATGTGGTTGGTAATTTTTATGGTTAGAAATGGACATTGGTGTCCAAGGTATGTAGGAATATGTTGGTTAATATTTTGGAACTATATATCCTTCTTTTTTGAGATAAATTATTTATGAGTTCCCATTTTAGTGTATGATTTCTTAAAATCCATTATTTTAATATTCTAAAAAATATAGGAGTTTGAAAAGTAGTCAAATCATTGGGTGAGGTGGGGGAGTTGTGTAAAGGGAAGGCCTATAATTCATGGGCTTAAAGATATGAATTCTTTCAATTTGGATGTCTTAGAAAAACAAGGACATAGGATTATTAAAAAATCTAAGGATACATGGTTTTAGGTTCTTAAAGGAAGATATTTTCCAAGAGATGATTTTATTATTGGTAAGTTAGGGTTGAGGTCATCTTATCTTTAGTGGGGTCTTCTATAAGGTTTTCAAGTTTTGGTGGAGTATATTAGGTGGAAGGTTAGTCTAGACCAAGAAATTAGTGTTTGGAATGATCATTGGCTCCCATTCTCACCAAATTATCAGGTTATTTCTCATAAGGGTGTTGTTGATTCATTCTTATGGGTTTATTATCTTTTTAGTTCTAATTATATCTAGGGGTATTTGGTGTCTTACACATGTTTTTTATTCTTTTTGAAGTTTGGTATATTTATAACATTCATTTTCATGTTATTAATTAACCTAATGTTTTAATCTAGACCACTAATTATTCAGGTATGTTTACTGTTAGTTTAGTGTATTCAGTGGCCCCAAAATTCTAGAATCTGGTATGAGGTACTCTTATGGATCATTTAGGGGGAAAACTATAGGATCATCCTAGTTGAAAATTTGGAAGTTGTATGGTACTTTGAAATTTAATTTTTTACTGGAAATTTAGCATGATTCCCTTCTAATAGGATTAACATTTTAGAATAGTGACATTACTTCAGATTTTTTGGGTGGTTTCATTCTATAAAGGATTCTAATCACACTTTTGAAAGTTTCCCAAGGTTAAAGAGGTATATCATCAAACTAGGATTTGAATATGGGTTTAGAAAAGATGAAAATTCCAAGATAGACTAACTAGAATTTTTTTAGATAATGATATCTTTTTGATGGAATAAATTATGATGGTGGCATAATGTATTTGGGAGATTAAAACCATATACTTTTTTTAGGGAAGTAATCAGTTCCTTAATTCTTTATGAATACGGCACTTCATTAGTGGAAGAGATTCATGGAACCTTATAATTTCAAATAGGATTCCAAAAATTTTATTTGGAACCTTTTAGTTAGAATGTCTATCAATATTAATGTATAAACATCACTAAAAATGAACTTGAATCGAGGTGTAATAATAGTGATGACATGTGACTCAAATGGTTTGGTGATGGTAGTATCTATGGAATAATGTTATAATGAATCTACATCAAATTTGGAGGACCTGATAATTTTGTTTTGGGGTTTGGAATAAAGGATTTTTTGTATGTGGGTAGTGTTTGAAACTTACTCCACTATGGTTCTAAATGAATTAGAGAATGTAGATAACTCTCTTTCCAATTTTTTTCATTTTATTAAGAAAATAAAGTAACTATTTTGAGAGTTTTAGGTGGTTCACTTCCAAAATGTGGAAAGGGTGATGAATTTCACTATGGATTGTATTTCGAAAGACACTACTTCTTCATATGTTGAGATCCGATAGACTTTAAAATTTTTGAGACATATCAGTGTATCTATGAAAACAAATGTTTTTAGTGTTTCTTATCCTGTGTTTGGTTGATTTATATCTATTTTTTGGTTTGGGTATCAAAAATATTTTCTTACTTCACTCCATTAAAATATTATAAAATTGTATTAATTGTAAGTTAAATATTACATGAATTTTGTAATATTTAATTATGAGTATTTATTGAGAGGGTTTCATCTAATAGGTGTCTAAGTATCATTATTCACCAAGAGTATTGATTCTTTTTCAACTGCATATAACCGGTCTATTTTTCAAAAGTTTTTTTTCGGGTTGAAAACATATGTGTGTGTTGTCTTATATTTTAAATCTTTTCATTTTATTTTTCATTAAAATGAATAAAAAGCATAAAATTTCTAATAAATCTATTTTTAATCTTATTTATTAAAAGGATTATAAAATTTATTTTCTTAAAATGTTAATTTAACCTCTTATCAAATAAATTTAGATTATTGTGTTTTAATAAATCATATTAAAATAAAATAAGCACAATGGTCTCATAGATTGGTATAAATTTAGGAGGGAGTCATTAGTACACATTTGTGTGCTCCCTCTACCTCTCTACACTTCTCTACCCATGTTAAGGAAATAATGGTCAAAGATATATTTTGATATTAATAAAAATATATATTAAGGGAATTTATGATCATTAAATTAAAATAGTTTATTTTAAATGAACTAATTTTGTTTTCAAATAGATAAATTTCCTCATTATAAGTTTTTTCAATGAAATTTAATCACAAAAACATCAACACAATTTATTAGTCATAATTAACCTATACTTATGATAGGTGATAACTAAAAAAGTCATTCATATATTGCATGGATGTAATTCATTTTCATCTAAATAATTGTTTTAAATTATTATTAACAATGGATTATCCACTATTAAAACTTATATTCAATGATACCATTTTAAATGTTATGAAGTCACTCTGATATACAATTTTTATGATGGGGGAAAAAATAAAAAATAAGATACTATATTCAATCAACTCCTCAATAAAATTTCCATCAACCATTAATTACTTTTATATATGTTATGTACAGTTTTTTATATTATTTTATATAAAAATTACCCTATAAATTATGAAATATTTTTTAACACAAATATGTTGTGTAAAGTGGGTCATTCTTTGTATTTCTATAAAAAAATCATGTTTATAAAATGTATAATATTATTATAGCATCATGTTATTAAATGGATTTGAATTAACTTATTTTTTGGATGAAATTAAAAAAATCAAAGTATGAGACCGTCGACCGTACAATGTATTTACACTTACTATCTAATGTATTATGGATTGGTCATGTAGAATAATTTCATCGATCATCCAATGTTTTTTCACCTTATGGTCGAAGGTAATTTTTCATGGAGGATGTTTTCAAGTAAAATTAAAGGGACAACAAAGAAAATTAGACTTTTACCTTTCAAAACAAAATGTCAAGGCTCATTGTGTATAGTACTAGGATATAAAATATTTAGTTCAAGCCATTTTCAATACTATATTTTCATTAAATTATTTTAAAAATTAGTAGGAGAGGTCATGATATGAAATTAATGTTGAATTAAATAAGAATGTCATTTAATGATTACAATTGGTTATAAACTATGATGTAAACATTAGATATATTTATATAGTGATTTATGATACATAAAATAATAATAAAAAGTCTATAAGTGTATGAAAACCCATTTTTCATACAAAGGATTGATAATTAAAGTAAAAAATTTAGATAATAAGATTTGTTTAATGACCCAACCCATATATTTAGCTGACCTTGTTAATACTAACACTAGATCAAGAGTGTTATTTAATATCGAGAGGCTAAATACTAGTATTGAGGGTATACATGAATTATTAGGGAATAATTTACTCTTTTATGGTTACATTCAAGGTTAATCCTAGATTCTATTGAAAACTTGGCATGACCCATATGTATATCTAGAATTTTCCATAATAAAACATTAACTTGTATTCTAGGGATTCCTTTTTGTACTTTTATGATAATATTAAGAAACTATTTATATGCATGCAATAAACATGTTGCAACAACACAATAATCTAAATATAAAATCATACCACAGAGAAAATACATGAAATAATACAACATGGACTCTAAATAAAATAATAAAAAAATATGTAATATGAAAAAAACTCCTCCTTACAGAATTTATAGTAACCTAGGCTTCTCATACATGTATATTTCATCTTTTAGATGAATATTCATTAAATTATAGAAACACACTCCCGAAGACTATAATAGTTTAGTGACTTTGGAAACTTGGAACAAAATATTCTTAATTCCTGAAATATATTCAACATCTCCCATAAAGATATCCCCCTTTAGAACTCTTCACAAGAATACCCTACTTAAAAACCATTCTTCACAACCTAGGGAAAGGAAACATAAGAAAGGGTGAGATCAGATGCCCAGTAAGGGTAAACAAGGGATATACCTAAGAATAATATAAGCATAAGAGTATGAGAACATGAGAATAAAATTTGAAAAACATTCACTTCATATCAAAGATCATAAACCCAATTAATGGAATAAATATTGATAGGTAATAAGATATGAATAATAAAGGAATCAAATAACATGTGCCTTGAGAGCATAACATTGGAATAAGAAATATATTTTTGGCATAAATATAAGAATAAAAGTGGATACACCTCCTGGGTGGGACACACCAACATCCCCATTGGAAACCATTTTCTCATAGTGGAATTATTTCACTCCCCAAACCATCATAGTATTCAAGGTTCACTCCCATGACCACAGATCCCCTTATTGAACCAGGTTCACTCTCCGTTCCGACCCTATATTATTAAAATGGGTTCAATATCTCATGAGATATAAGTATTTACCAATGCATTGGAGGGATATATAGGTACCACCCAACACATAATTAAAACCATATTTATGTATTCCATAAGATCATAAACATTCATCAAATCAAAAACTATGAAATGAAATGGGTATCATAAACATTTCATCATATCATAACCTATGGAAAAGTGAAAGGTTTCATAATCCTTTAATCATCTCATCAAAGCATAACCTATGGAAAAATAAATGGGTTTCATAAGAATTTGTCATGGTATATCCAATGGAAGACAAATTGGTTTTACAAACATCTTTTCATCATAAACCATTTAGAGAAAGAATAAGAATGGCATCCTTGGTTCATATCCCCAGTAAAGCATAAGTTACATTAAAGGATTTCATCTTAAATGGAAAATTATTTTGAAAGATAAATCACTTGGAACTTTTCTTGAGGAAGATAAATTTTCTTTGAAAATCAATTTTTAAAATATAAAGCATTTTTGAAATCTTTTTCTTTGAAAATAGACTTGAAAACTTATAAAGGAATATTTAAAAATAATTTAAAACATTTCTTGAAGAAAATATCATTTCTAATTTAAAAAACACTTTTTAAATCATAAAACATTTTAAAATATTTTTATATGAAAATAGACTTGAAAGATTATAAATGTATCTTCAAAGAAATGATTGGTCACGATGTCAAAAAATTATTTTCATCCCGTACATGTTAAAATGAATATTCCTTTTACATTTTACATAAAATCCAAATGGGCGTTGTTTAGATAATGACCTAAAGATTACTTTCAAATTTTTTTTATAAAAAATAAAAAGGGTAAAATGTATTTTAAAAATCATAATAGTGTAATATAACATTTTTGAAAACATTTTTAGTAAATAATGTTGTGTAAGAAAACATATTTCCGATCGAAGATATAAATAAAGTCATATTTTCTTAAAAACATTTTCTTAATTATTTTATGTACTAAAGAGTGTAAATTTTTTACTATTTCTTGAATATATCATGGATAACCAAAGGATAATAAAATTCATGATAATTATTGATAGGTAGATCATGATATTACAACATTGGATACTTAAATATAAATAATATTGATAAATTATGAGATTGTAACCTAAAAGCTTTACCACTTTGTTAACATTGAATCATAAGCCCCATGAAAGAGTAAAATAAAATTTAACTTAAAATATCACATGGATGAGTAAATTCATTAAAATACATATCAAATGGGATTTATATACACCTAATGAAAGAATATAGGCGCATAACATAACACACGTCTCAAAGAAGGAAAATTGAGAAAACAAATCCATTACATATTGGGTAACTTTTGAACTATAAACCACATCAAATAGGGATAATAAAATGGATATTTAAATCCCAATAATTTTCAGGACAATAATAATAAAATAAATTCACGGGAAGTATATACACCACATAAAATAAACATGTAGTGAATATGGATTATGTCTCATGGATGTAAAAAGTGAGGCATAAATCTATTACTTTAAGTCTCGACTTTCGTTGTACTCATTAAAACTTAATTTATAATAAATATATGATTATTATAAATATATTAAATAAAAGTAGTTATATATATCATACCATATATTATTTTATGATGACCGTTTATTACCCATTTATTAACAATTCCATGTTAAAATAACATTTTAGGTAATAACCACTTTGTTTTTCATATAAGTTTTGATGTTTTATTTTTGGTTCTACTTCTTTGATCATGGTTAAATAATCACCATAATAAAAATAATAAAATAATTATCATATTTATAAACCAATTATAATTTTAAAACCAATCATGAAATATGTTTTTGAGAAATGAAGTATGTTACGATCATGGAGATGGTAGGTCACACATTCACATGAGTAACATTTCCATTTTTCAATGGTAATAATGAAAAGGAGGTAAGTAATATATTATCTTTCCATAATTATAATTATATCATAAATACCATTTTATTTTTTTAAATATACTTATACATATCATCCATGTGGCATGGTGATGAAAATAGATTCACATTACTTCGTGAAGATGGTAGTCCACACGTACACGAACAACATTGTCATCTTTCTATGAGTGGAATGGTAAGAAATAAAATGATATATTATAAAGTTTGGGGCCGAAGACTTATTTATTATTAAAGCAAAGAAAAGAACTCTTTAACTGGGTAGAGGGAGACCCATTACATAGCCCGAAGGCCCAGTGAGCATTTAGCCCATTACATGGCCCATAGGCCCATTTTTTAGCCCAAGGCCCATTCTGTGAATAGTACTGCTATAGTACCCACACTACTAATTATATGAAGGAATTTGGTAAGTTACTTGGGAATTTATTGGTATAAAAAATGTGTTTGAAGGTGTGAAGAATTTAGGATAGGGGGTGACCTTTTATAAGTGGGGTGAGTGGAACACTTGTAATATTTTGAAAAGATTCAACCATACCCACATTTTTATTAGGAAAAAGCCTAAACAATAGGCTATTATAGAAACTATAAGATATAAGGTCTAATTAGTCCCATTAAATGGGTGTTTTAAAAGTTTTTTTAATTTTTACCCTTATCTTCTTAGTTTAACCCCCGGTAAATAATTTTTTACATTAACCATAGTAACTTTTTTTATTGTTTTTACTATTCATTTTGGTAAAAAAATATTTTTACCTTAATATAAATTATAAATTATTATTATTAGAAATATTTAATACATTTTTACAAATTATATTCACATAATTACAAAAAATTAATTTAAAATTAATCCCCCAGACATGACAAGAAAGTGGGTTTTTAAAGAAAAAATGATCAAAAGTTTGGAATTTTTTTATAACCAATCTCAATTTGAAATTGATTATAATAAACTAAATTGTATTAAAAGATTTATAATTGAACTATTTTTACTTTAAAACCAATTGAAAATATAATTTATCATTATAAATTGTTTAAATAAAAATACAATTTTCAATTAAAATATAGTATTTTTCACAATTCATAAAAAAGTAAAACTTTTCATAAAAATTACAAAAAATTAAACCTAAAACAATTTTGGTATTAAAATTTAAAAAATTAATTTTATTTTTTAAAATTAAATTTCATTTAAGTGTCTATTTTTTTAAAATAAGTGCTCCATAAAAAGAAGAAAAATTTTCCCTTTTGAAAAATACAATTTTAAGCATAAAATTGGATTTATTTTTATCTATTGTCTAGAAAACACATAGTATGAATGTTAAAATTTATATTGAATATATATTATATAAATTTAATTAATATTATTCACCAATAATTATTTGTTTAATTTATTTGTATAAAACACACTTGTGTTCATATAAATGGTTTTTTCAGAAAAATATTTCCTTTTGTTTTCAAATAGTTTTTATTTTCATTTCTAATTAATTAGTCACTAAAGAATTCATTATATATGTGTAAACAATATTTTCATAATTTTATTTAATCCTATTCATACCTTCCATTCCAATGGATAGGTGATAACTATGATATTAAATAATAATATTTTAATAGTGTGTCATATTTTGTTTAAATTTAGTGTTTCGTGTAATACAAGATAAACTCAGGATTGTGTGGAAGAGAAGCCAAAAATAGTGTTTAATGTAATGAAATATAAAGTTAATGTTTCATGTAATTTAAAATATCTAAAATATTAAATATATTTGAAAAAAAATTCACAAAATCTTAGGGTGTTACATTCTATCCCCTTAAAATGAATTTCAACCTCAAAATTCATCTTGGTTATCACAAGTTTTACATTTAAAAATTACTCATAGAACCCCACATCAAACAAATGAATAAAAAAAATTCCTTTAAAAAGGTAATGTTGGAAACATAAAGGCTACCAAAAGTAACTTGTAACTAGGTTTCCATATAGGTGAACATAGGTGGGAAGTGATGATTTGGACATAGAAAAGCACAAATAATTATAGAGAATTTTAGAGATCACTAATCATAAGAATGTGGGTGATCTAGAGAAGGTTAAAAAACACAAAACTATAAGAAAAATAGGAATTAGAAAGGTCATTTATATCATAACAAATGATGATAACATGACAACATTTTATTTCATGGCCCTTTCCTAAAATTGAAGAACTTTTATGAGAAGATATACTTACTTTAATTCCATTTCATAAGCATAATCTCACCTTTTGGTTGTGGCTTGATCAGTTTCCACTTAATCTCTTACTTTAAGAAATGATGGTGAATTTTTAATTCCTGAAACACCAATGGATCAAAATATCCATAAATAATGATAATTAATTCCTTCTATCTCTAGTTGAAACTGAAACTCAATGGTTTGAACATGTTATCCAATATGAATAAATCTTTATATAGAGAAATAATATATCAATATCTAAAACCTCATTCAAAGTTCAACACAAACCATTTGATAAATGGTTAACCTCATGAACCTTTTGAAATATTAGAATACAAATATTTAAGAAGATGGTCACTAAATTTACAAAATGAAATTATCATTAATCCCCTAGACAATATGAAATAGATCTTAAGTGTCACATACTAAACATGTGAACACCTTCATCACATATTCTCTTGAAAGGTAGTAATAACTTGAATTACAAAAAAAACTTGTTGAAAAAATACATGCTTACTTATTCCATAAATAAAAAATAGATTATCAGCTACATTACTTATATCCAAAAGTGTTGTAAACTTCATCAATGATAGAATAAACCAAATTTTCAAAAAATCATTACTCAGTTCCAAGGTAATCAGTGCTATGAAATTTACTTTATCCACCATCATCTCTTTATTCCAACATCCTAATCACAACTCTAGGAACCAATTAAGGGGTATATTACCTTAATCATGCAATATCTATAAAATATCACCTTACTATTAATTCACTTTCCTAGGCCATCAACATTATTCAACACAATCTTGAAAATCCTTAATGAAAAATTATATTGAACAATCCTTATATATTTAATAATTCTTTAATTCCAATACATCAACACTTAAATCATTTGAATTTATTCTTAAACCATTAATAAGTCTTTACAATATTATTTCTTAATACATCCTTCCTTTAATATGTCATTTGTAGTCTCTTTATCATAAATAGAAATACATTACTCTTACAACCTTTCTGATTATCTTCATGATATTTCCTCTTAGGACATCAATTTTTATAATTATCATAATTTATATATTTAAAACATTAAACCATCAATTATATATTAGGGATAATATTATTTTCACCTATTGTATTAACACAAAATTTCATTTTTTCCTCTATAATTGCTTGATTTATTTCCTTATTTTCCAAACTCACAAAAACTTCCCATTCCATTGAGACATTCCCTTGAGTTTTTATTCCCACATTCTCAACATATAGAAAACTAAATCTTCTTAACTCCATGTTTTCCATTACCTAAACTCTCAGTGAACTCTATCCTTCCCTCTTTGGTGAATCTGAGAGCTGGTTAAGGTGTATGTTTTTAATCATGTTCTAGGATAACTATTTAGGAATAACCACAATATCCTTTACTTTAGTGATCATGTCATTTGTATTTTCAACATAAAATTTTCCATCACATTCAATGTTAACATAGTTCCTTCTGGTTCCATCCATGAACTAAAACTAAAAAAGAATAGTGTGAGTAACAACATTCATGGTGGAAAACCACATAATATTGAAAAACCACATATAAGATGTATAAATAATGACACCCTATTTTTAATATATTTCACCTTAAGTTTAACCTTGTTCATTCATATTCCTCATATATTTAAATAATTCATGTTGGTTTGTAAAGAGTTTGTGAATTTCCAATGCATATCCCTTGGTAGTGTCAAACTAGGTGTGTAGAAAGGCCCATTATCATGAACCATGTGATGATTGATTCTAGATCAGTGTTCCCTTTTCATAGTTATTGTCCCTAGGTACCTCTATGATAGAGCCACATCCACTTTTAATATCCAAAAAAGGATGTAATTTCTTGGAAATCACTTTCTCTATCCTTTACCAAAATTCCAGGACATTTTCCTATACTTTGACTCATCCTTAGACTTAGCCTTAGAGACATCCCTAGAAATATCCTTATAAATATCCCTAGTTATCACAATAAAGTTTTATAATTCTTGTTTCCAAAGTTTAACTAAACCTTTCATCGGATAGAAACTACAGATACCTAGGCTTCTCATACATGGATATTACATCTTTTAGAGGAATATTCATTACATTACACAAAAAAACTCCTAAGGACTGTAATAGTTTATTGACTTGGGAAACTTGGAATAAAATATTCTTAATTCCTAAAATATCTTCAAAATATCTCATAAAGATCTTACCCTTTAGTAATCTTCACAAACATACCCTATATAAAATCAATTCTTCACAACCCATGGAAAGGAAACATAAGAAAGGTTTATCTTAGATGCTCATTAAGGTTCAACAAGGGAGATACGTAAGCATTACATTAGAATAAGGGTATGAGAACATGATTATAACATTTGAAAACCATACAATGTATATCGAAGATCTTAAACTTGATTCATGATATAAATATTGATATTTAATAAGACATGAATCATAAAGGAATCAAAGAATATGAGCCATGAGAGCCTAACATTTGCATAATACAAAGATTTGTGGCATACACATAATCATATAAGTGAATACACCTCTTGGGAAGGACACACCACCATATCTAATAGAATCATTTTTATTATAGTAGAATGGTTTCATTATCTAAACCATAATAATATTCAAGGTTCACTCCCAATACCACAATAGGTGGAAAGGTTCCTTACTGAACTAAGTTTACTACTCATTCAAGCCCTATATTACTGAAATTGGTTCACTCTTCATTCCAGTCCTATATATCTCATGAAATATAAATATTTACCCAATGCATTAGTAGGATATGTAGGCCCCACCCATCACATAATGAAAACTATATATTTTTTGTTCCATAAGATAATAAAAACTCATTATATCATAACCCATTAAATACAATAGGTATCATAAAAATTTCATCATATCAAAACCTATGGAAAAGAGTTAGGTTTCATAATCATCTCATAATATAATCAAGGCATAAGACATGGAAAAATAAATGGGTTTCATAAGAATTTTTCATGATATAACCCATGTAAGAGAAACAGGTTTCAAAAACATCTTGTCATCACAAACCATTCAAAGAAAGAATAATAATGGTATCCTTGGTTTATATCCTCGATAAAGCATAAGGTACATCAGAATATGTAATCTTATATGGAATTTTTTTTAAAGATAAATCACTTGGAATGTTTATTAAGGAAGATAAATTTTCTTTTAAAATTATTTTTTAAAATATAAGCAATTCAAAAATCATTTTCTTTGAAAATAGACTTGAAAAATTATAAAGGAAGCTTTAAAAATCATTTAAAACATTTCTTGAGAAAAATATCATTGTCGATTTTAATATTAAAATAAATAAATTTTTTTGTAAATATTTTTCTTTTAAAATAACCTTGATAAATTATAAAGGAATATTCTAAGAAATTATTAGTCATGAAGTCGGAAAATTCTATTCATGCGGTACATGTTAAAATGAAAATTCCTTTCACATTTTTGGTAAAATCTAAACGGGAATTTCTTGGAAAATGACTTGAGGATTCATTTCAATGTTTTTTTAAAATAAAACATTTGTAAAAATTTATTTTAAAAATCAAAAGATAGTAATACAACATTTTTTAATTTTTTTTATAAAACATGGCTTTGAAAGAAAACATATTTTTGACTGAAGAGGGAAATAAAGTTGGATTTTATTAAAAACATTTTCTTAATTATTTTAAATACCAAAGAGTAAAAAAATGGTACCATTATTTTAATATATCACGAATAACAATAGGATAAGAAAAGTAAACAGAACTATTGATATTTATATCTTGAGGTTTCAACATTGGAGACATAATCATAAAAAATCCTGATAAATGATGATATTGTAAAATAAAATCTTTACCACTTTAGTAAAATTGAATCTTAATCCACATGAAGGAATAACATAAAATGAAACTTAAAATATAATTATTATGAATAAATTCATGATATTACATGTAATAGGGTATGTATATACATCTTGTGCAAGAATATAGGTGCATAATATAATGTACGTTTTAAAGAATGCAAATTGAGACAAAAATATCTTGCTGATTGGGTAACTTTTGAACCATAAACACCATGAAATATAGATAATAAAATGGTTATTTAAATCCAAAAATTTTCATTATAATCATTATAAATTAAATTAATGGGAAGTTTATACACCACATAAAAGAAACACATGGTGAATATGGCTTGTGTCTCACGAAAGTAAAAAGTGAGAAGGAAATCACTTATTTAAGTGACCATGGTTACATAATATCCATAATAATAATAATTAAATAATTATCATATTTATAAATCAATTATAATTTTAAATCAATTATTAAATATGATTATGAGAAATGAAGTATGTTATGATCATGAAGACGGTTGGTCATATATACACATGAGTAATGTTTCGAGTTTTCAACAATCATTATGGAAAGGAGGTAAGTAATATATTATCTGTATATAATGATAATAATATCATAAATACCATGTTATTTATTTTTAATATAGTTATACATATCATCCATGTGGTGTGGTGATGAAAATAGAGTCACATCGCTTCGTGAAGGTGGTAGTCCACATGTACATGAATGACGTTATAATCTTTCCTTGAGTGGAATGGTATGAAATAAAATAAAATGTTATATTTTAAAAATGAAAAATATTTCATGAATATAATAATTATTTAATTTAATTCACATGTATTTATTTTTATTAAATTCAATGTTAATCATTAGTGAAAATGAATCACACCACTTCGTGAGGTAGTAGTCTCCTGTACACACAAGCGACATTATCATATACAATATGAAATGGAAAGTAAAAATGTATATATATGATATTATTACTCCATAGGTATAAGTATTTTATAAATATCATATATACACATTATATATATTATCATACACAACCGTGATAGGTGGTAATGAAAGAACAAATGACATCAGTTCATGAGGCGATAGTCCGCTGTATACACAAATAATAATTTCATAACCTATTTGATGGTTCTGGGTCATTAAATTAACAAAAACACAAATATATATATTAAGTGTACTTAGGCTATAATATAATCAGTTTATAATAATAATTAATGAGGTGGAGGAAGAAATAAAACAAAAGACGTTCATTGATGAACATTACATCTTCTTCGGGTATCCTCCTTAGGTTTTCAATGAAAAGCTTCCTAGGTTAGATTTATAACAAAAAAAATAATTTAGGATGATGTGAGGGAATTTGGGAATTTATTTGGTTAGGTATTTTCCTAAAAAATGGGTGTGAAAGTGTGAAAAATAGAGGATAGGGGGTGGCCTTTTATAAGAGGGGTGAGTGGAATACTTGTAATTATTTAAAAAGATTCAATCATAACCACAAATTTATCATGAAAAAATCATACAAAATGGGAAATTATATAATATATAAGATATAAGGTCTATATATTTCCTTATAATGTGTGTTTTAAAAGTTGGTAGGTCAATTTTTGTCCTTATATTCTTTGTTTAACCCCTAGTAAATCAGTTTTTATCTTAACTGATGTAATTAATTTTTAATGTTTTTATTATTAATTTTGGTAAAACATTTAGTTGAAATTATTAGAAATTATAAATTATTAAAATTAAAATAATTTAATCTATTTTTAAAAATTCTATTCATATAATTTGAAAAAAATAATTTATAATTAATCTTTCAGATGTGAAGAGAAAGTGAGTTTTTAAAGCGAAAATGATCAAAAGATTACAAAGTTTTCATATCCAATTTCCTTATGAAATTGATTAAAATGAACTTAATTGTATTAATAGATGTATAATTGAACTAATTTTACTTTAAAAACAAGTCAAAATATAATTTAACATTATAAATTATTTAAATGAAAAGACAGTTTTTATTTAAAATTCAGTATTTTCACTATTCATCGGAAGATGAATCTTTTCAAAAAAATCAAAAAAATTCACACTAAGATATTTTTGGTATTATGATTTAAAAAATTAAGTTTATTTTTTAAAATAAATTTATTAAAGTTTCAAAATTTATTTTTAAAATAAGTTCGCCATAAAAGACGAAAAATTATCTTTTTTTGAAAAATATAATTTTAAGAATAAAATTGAATTTATTTTTATCACTTTTTTAGAAAACACATAGGATGAATGTTAAAAATTATATTGAATATATATTTAAATTTCATTAATATAATTCACCAATAGTGATTTTTTTAAATTTATTTTTATAAAACACACTTTTGTGCATAAAAATAGATTTCGAGAAAAAGACTTTTATTTTCAAATAGTTTTTATTTTCATTTCTAATTAATTGGTCATAAAAGAATTCATTATATATGTGTAAACCATATTTTCATAATTTAGTTAATCCTATTCATACCCGCCATTATATTGGCTAGGTGATAAATATCACATTAAATAATAATATTTTAATAGTGTGTCATGTTTCATTTAAACTTGGTGTATCATGTAATGCAAAATAAACTCAGGATTATGTGTAACACAAGACAAACTTAGTGTTTCAGGTAAAAAAAGAAAAAATTAGTGTTTCATGTAATGTAAAATATCAAAAATAATAAATACATTTGAAAAAATATTTCATAAAATCTCAAGGTTTCACACTATTTTCCTTTATCACTCTACATCTTGATGGAATCCTAACATGATAATCCAACACTATCCTATTCCAATGAACACCTAAGAAACTATCATCACACACCTGATTATGCATGAAATTCTATAAGTGAAATTACATATACACTAGTATGTATATTTTTTGTGTGATTACATTATCCAGTAAGCCATTTTCCAATAGTGCCACTAATATAATCTACAATATATACGAGTGTATGTATGATATGAGATGATATACAACAACATCATAAAATAAGAAGACAATCAGTCAATTAAAAATAACAATTATCTATTATATATTACAACTATAAAGAAATAACATGCATACCCTTTATTATTTTTCTACATGTTTACTATAACACAATGAAAATAACTATACCCACTTCAAGCTATGCCTGAGAATAAAATATACATGATTTTAGAATTACTTAGAATCATGAATGACTAAATCCTCTTGGTAAAACTAACACACCTATTATGGGGTGGTGAAAATAATATTTATATTACTCCTTATGAAGCCTAGTAGTTAATGAGGGATATCTCTCAAGGAGCCTGTTTTGGACCACTTAACATTCTTTTAAATTTATTATATATTTTTTGTATTATTATACTTTTATTAAAGTAATGAAAATATGGGGGTCTTGATTGCAGTGAATTCATGCAAGAATTTAAAATAAACAAGAAACAAAGAAATAATGAATATGATAATGTTGGTAAGAAATAAGTGTGAAATTCCCAAAGACTTGTATTGGTTGTATTTTTTGTCAATGAGAATTGGCGTTAATGAGCATGTCAATATTTATGTTAGAATATTAGGTGAGAGAGGAAGTATCCACCTAATCAATAAGTTCAATATATTTCCCAATCTTTGATTAGTAAGGAAGATATGATCTACTATCCATGAATACCCAACTAAGAAGATTCAAGATAAAAACTATATAAATTCTATGATTGTTGAGTTTATCTTAATATTAAAGACAAGCATTGATGTTGGAGAAGTACTATTTACAACACGTTACAAATGAAGTTGTAAGATATGGATAGTAAATAGGATACTAAATAGTAAGTAAATATATGATTAAAAAAGGTTAAAGGAAGCTAAAGGTTTTGGAGAAAATATATTTAAAGTGTGGAGACACTATCCTGATGTTATCTATCAAGATTATTGTGGTATTTAGTGATAAAAATCAGTTGGGTAAAGGATATACTAGATTTATTTTTTAGGCCTGAATTATAGAGGTATTAAATATACTTAAATAATTTAAATTAAGTATTTAAAATGCTACCAAGTACCTTGGAAACAAGATAAAGGGGTTTGGAATTATTTTTACAATTCTTATAATTTTTTGGGGATGTTATTAGTTCATTTTATGTGTTTTAGAATCCCAAAGTTGAATTCAATAAGCTATTAATTGTTTTTGAGAAATTTAGTAATTTATAGTTTAAGATGAAATTTGACTAAGTATAACTTTATAAGAGTTTTCCAATGTAGAAGATATTTAAAACTCACAAATTAGTGACTTTAGAAGAGTACCTTGAGACTTTAGAAGAGTGATCTGTGACTTTAGAAGAGTAACATGAACTTTAGAAGAGTACTTGAAAAATTTGGAAACATAATTAACAACATCAGAAGAGTAATTGTGACTTTTGAAGAGTATTTTATCTAGAAGATTAAATCCTTACTTTTTAAGAGTATTTTGTAACTTTGGAAGAGTAAAGGTAAACTTCAAAAGAGTTTTCTCAGACATCATAAGGGTAACCAGTTAAAAAATGATAAAGGAAAAGTTTATAAGAGTACATTATGATTTTATATGATTTGTCTATACAGTGTAAAAATAAAATGGAACTTTATAAGAGTACTAATACACTTTATAAGAGTATTAAAAATTCCAAAAATTTTAAAATTTTTAATAATTTTGATGGATGAAAATATGAGTTTCTAGAATTAATATTTTAAAGAGGAAATAAAATCAGATAATGTTGAAGCTATGATTCAAGCTCAAAATATCATGATGCTTTGTTAAACCTTGATTAAAGGTTTTATTTTAATAATATCAAATGGTAAGAAGATAAAAATATCATTTTTTCATTAATATGGGATTTTCAAACATGGAAATTTGAAAATCAATATTTGTGATAAAAAATTAAAGGAGATCTTGGAACTAAATCTTTCAATTACTACATGATCTTCAATAGATTAAATATTATAAATTTAATTGTGATTAAAATCAATAATTTTAATAATTATATTAAGGTGACATGATATCTTAGGTTATAAATTCAAGTTAAAATTTGTATTGGTTTCACCGGATCACTCACACCGTGATGAGATGAGACACACTGTAACATGTTTTGTTGTGTAACTATAATACAAATATATTGAAATTGTTTTATTTTTGGAATAAATTTGAGAATAAGTGTCTTGATCATGTAGGAGAATAAATGGAATATGAATTCAGGTATGATAAATTGAGAAGAAAATAATAAAAGGGTTTTATTTTATTACAACTAGAGATAAGTTATTGAGGTAAAATGAATATCATGAGATTATGGGGACATACCCATGTGAAAAATTTGGGAAAATAAATAGAGATCATGGGATAAAACCCACATGATGTCATTAAGGAAAATGAGAGAAGAATAAATGTACTTATTTGATGAAGATTTTTTATATTAAATATATATAAAATAAATTCAATTGATTGAGAATATAAAAACAGAGGAAAAAGAAAGAGATTTTTCAAGTTCTTGTTTTATTATAGTGGGATCTATCTATATGAAAAAAGAACTCTCAAGGGAGAATAAAATAGAACTAAAAATGTTTTTTTTAAGATAATCCAGATTATTAAAGAAAAATAATAAAAGAATAAGTTCTTATGATAACCAGTATTGTAGAATTTTTAGAAATGAAGAAAAAGAAGAATTGAGAAAGAAAAATGTGTATAAAGTTCGACTAAATACTTATTAACCATTTAAGACCTTAAAAAATAGTTTAGAATACTAGCGATGAGATTCTAGGTAATATTTGAGAACTAGGTTTTTTAGAAGAGACCGAGTTGTAAATTTTTTGTTAACATATTAAAAGGTAGTCAAAGAATATATATTTAGAAGAAGTAGATCTGAATAGTAGATGCAATAACATCTCGAAAAGAATAAAGATCTACTTCAAAAGGTGGAAGGAAGTTGTAATACTAGTCAGGATATTGAAGACTATGGTATACGGTATAAATATCTATACACTTGTGTAAAATAGTATATACTTTCCTATTTAATATAATGGAATTGGTTTTAGGATGATCCTTGGAAAACCCCCATTATAATTGACAATACGATTATTAGTGAAAAATCTATGTATCATATGAGAGAAATCATAACAAGGAGTGGGTTTCCTACATAGGGGTTGAACCTTATAAAAAACGTGTGCTACTCATTTTAGTATATTATACTCTACATGCTATGTGTGTGACTTAGTTAACAAAAAATATCTACTATTGTCTTAACTATTACAAAATGTTCAAATACCAAAGGGGTTAAAATATTAAAATAGAAATTAGAATTTGGTAAAATATTAGTCACACCTAATTTACCCCTCTTTTATAAAGTATATGAACATATAATGTGGGAATTTCAAGTTTTATGAGAGAAAATATTCCCTCTAATTAGATATATTATTTATTTTACCAAATCTTTTTATTTGAATATTTAGAGTGAATATTTGGAGAGTTTACAGAAGCACCTCAGATGAACATTTATTTATGTCCTTGTTAATGAAAAAATATGAGTTTTAACCAAGAATTGAAGAAACAAGAAGAAAATAGAAGAAAAAAAGCAAGAGAATAACTCAAAAGTGAAAGAGGAATTAACACTATTCTAAGCTAATAATATTGGTAAATATTTTGATAAATTATTTTAAAATCATTCTTATAAAGAATAAAGTTCAAGCTATGAAGAATATAAATATTATATCAATGACAGACCACTTAGTGTTTTTTTTGTTAATTTAAGGATTATATTGAAATAGTTATTATTAAATTTATAAAATATTTACTCACACACATTAAGGGATTACAAGATAAAAAATCACAATTAGAATAGGAAGTTGATGAAATGGATGATACATTGGTTAAAAAGTTGAGCAGATGAAACACCCTCATAAAACTGGTGAAATCTAAGGAAGAGTATATTTAAATTTATAATGGAAGAGTTTCATTGATTTTTGAAGAATTTAAAAGGTCTATTTAGGAGAAGTTTGTGTTTGATAATGTTATGAAAGAAATTTTTTATTCATTAGAGAAACTACACAATGTATCTATGAATGTAAATGAAGTTTATATAGTGGTAAAAGGAAAGAGAATAAAGTATATGAGTAATTATCTTTCAGAGGAAAGTTAGATGAATGTGGATCAGATGAATAAGTTAATAAGATAATGTGAAGATAGGTTGAAATCAATTGAACACCAAAAATTCATGCTTGATATGAAATGGATTAAGTTGGATGTGAAATTGAGAAATTTGAAAAATACCTTAAGAAAAATCTTTAGAAAATGATTAGAATATATGTGATGACACACAAGTTTTTGAAATGATAATTTCTTCTAATAAGACTCAAAATGGTGTCAAGAAAATATTTAGATCCTTTTGATATCCATCTACAACAAGATAATTGAAAAAGTTAACCTATGATCAAAGTAAATCCATTTGAATTTATTTTATTTTGATAGAAAGTGTAGGAATAAAGTCAAAATATAGAAACATTTTGTTATAAAAAAATATAAAGAGATCCAACATCTATTTAAAGGTGTATATAGTCATTCCCAAAAATAAAGTATCCCTAAATAAATCCCAAAGGAGTGATGTATCTATTCAAAAATAGAAATGAACTCAATTTTGATTAACTACTATTAAAAGACAAAAAAGGGGATTAATTGGAAGATATTGGACCTATTGAATGTTTGGGAATATGAATATTGATTTCTAGCACAAAATTTTAGTAAATGGTAATAATAAAAATCACAACTTAATGAGGATTAAAGATAAAGTAAAAATATACATGCATTACAGAGGAAAACGTCACAAAAGAAGAATAATCTTTAAAATGAGAATTGATTTGAATTAGTTGGTAATGTTTGTAAATCATGAAACAAATGTGGTCATAGGGAATAAGAGTCCTGGTATATACCAACTTTTCACAATAAATATACTTATGTGAATATAATACCATGATAAAAAAGAAATCAGATAAGAAAAGAAGTCAATTCTGTATTAAGGAGTAAGAAAAAGAAGATTGTTGAAAAAATACTTTTATGATTTAAATAATAAATTTGAAAAAAGTGTAAAAACCTAGAGAATATGATTCTATTATGGTATAAAAGTCCAAATTATGGACCACTGTATGATAGATATGAATTTAAAGAAATTAGGGAGAAATATGAAATGAAGAATATAATTAATCCAAGAAAGGGATAGTAGGATTTGTTAATGGTTTACATCCCTAATGGAAAAATGGAAAAGTTTACAAATAAGGGAAAATTAAATTAGTCTAAATTTTTTGTATAAGGTGAAAAATATCAGGGAATGAAACTACTAAGTACATGATATTATTTCCAAAATAAGAGAATTTATTAAAGTACACAAATAAAGCACTAATGAATCCAAGTTTTATGACTGTTACTATTAAAATGGACTATATACATACAAATAGGGATAAAAATGTGTCAAAATAATGTCTTAATATTTTTCTATCCCAGTTAGAAATGGATAAAAGTATGGAATTAGTTACAAATATTTAATGATCTTTGCTTTCTAAAGTGAATAAGGTTATTCTAGCTAAGAAAAAAATTGAAGAGAAAAAGAAATTCATTCTTCCCAAAGAAGATAAAATTTAGAAAATCAAGGGTAAAGTTAGAAGGAAGAGTTATAAAAATTTTAGATCGACAATAAAAGGAGTTTATCAGTTGAGATCCAAGTCTGATAACTATTTATCACATTAAGGAGAATATGGAAACTCACCTTATTCCCATGTTTTCTAACTTTATGTTTCAGTGCTAGGAATTGAAAGCAATAGATTAAAAGAATAAATAAATATATGTTGTGATTTAAAAAACACGGAATATTCATCCATCATGGATGATATCAATTGGTATCATGTTATTTCCTAGTAATACGTCATTAGTCATATCTCAATTGGTAGGAGACTTCATCTATTATCATAAATTCTTGGAGATTATTTTTGAAGAAAAAATATCCATGATTAGTATTCTTAATGAGAATATATTGAGGGAGATATTAAAAGTAAAAGTCATCAGAGTTTAAACACCTCATGGTTAAATCTTGAATTTTGGATAGTCTTGAAGAAATTGAAGGTTGACGTATGATGATCACTCTCCCATCCTTGTGTTGTCTTATGTTTATTCTAGTTATCAATAGTGAGTGATTTTCAAATCAAAAAAGGAATTAAAATCATTTTTTACTTGAATTATTAAAATTTGTTTGTTGGAGATGATTATAGGTTCATAAAATTTCTTGAAAATCTGTCTAAATAACCCATAATAAGTGAAATTAAGAGTGGTATCACATTGTGGATTATATAAGGATAACTTTGTTTATTAAATTGATCAATCTTACTTTCTACATCAGGTTACTCAATTTAGACTTAGATTTTATTATTTTCTGAAACATTGCTAAGAAAAATTTGGTGTCACCCTTATCTTATGGGAAATTGATTGATTATATCAAAAAATGGAAGAACAAAGAAAGAGGAAGTCTAAGAGGGGATAAGATGATTTACTTGAAGAAGTTGAAGAGACAATATGACCTTACCTTTCACAAATGGTATCAATATGGGGGTACAAACTTTCTCCATTTTTTTTATTATAAACAATGAGGATAAGAAAAAATATGAACATGTGAATAATTATTTACATGCATTCATGTAAATTAGTTTTTGGTATTGACAAACAACACAATGGGGGAGATTATAACTCCTAAAGGACTTTTTTGTTATATTTGTTTCAAATGATAATTTTTTATCAATCAACACGTTAATATATATGTTATAGTGTTGGGTGATGGAGGAATTATCCACCCAATCAAGAATATAAATATGTTTCCCATAGTTTTATGGGTAAAGAAGAGTGGATCTGGAATCCTTGAATACCCAACCAGATAAATTTATAATATCAAATATATAAATATTTTTTGTTGCGATGATATTAATATAAAAGTAAAGGGTTAAAGTTGAATAAGACTATATACACCATGATACAAATTAATTTTAAAGAGTTGGATATTGAACTGTATTTTGAACTACTAGTAAAGATGTGATTGGAGAAAATGTTAAAGTTAGTTTAAGGGTTTGGAGAAAATTAGGTTGAAATATAGAGAAACCATATTTTTATCTAAAAATTAGGTTGAAATATTTAGTGTTGAAAATCAATTGTCTGAAATATGGAGTCAATTGAGTTTTATAATAGAATCATATAGGTAGTTAAGATACTAAAAATACTATAAATTGACTATTTACAATTCTTCCAAGTACCTTAGAAACATGCTAAATAGGTTTATAATTATTATGAAAATTACCAATATTTTTTAAAGTTTTTATGCGGTGATTTGAAATTTTTGAGAACCTCAAAGTTGAATTAAAGATGATTAAATTGTTTTGAATATATTTTATAATTTATAGTTAAAGTAAATTGTTTTTCTTAAGTATAACTTTGGAAGAGTCATCCAGTGTAGCTAATACTAAAAAATCACAAAGGCATGAATTCAAAAGAGTATTCAGAGACTTCAAAAGACTACTATGAGACTTCATAAGAGTAACATAGACTTCATAATAGTACCTAGAAACGTAGAAAAAGTGATTTATAACATCATAAGAGTACTTGAGACTTCATAATAATATTTTATAGACTTTATAAGAGAACCAATGACTTCTTAAGTATAAATCTAGACTTCAAAAGAGTTGATTATAACTTCAAAATAGTAAAGGGAATGTTTGGAAGAATATTATCAAACATATGAAGGGTAACTGATGAGGAAAATAAAAAAAGAAATGTTTTTAAGAGTATCCTATGGGTTTGAATGAGTAGTCCAAAATTTATAAGAGTAAACTGGAACTTCATAAGAGTAATGGTATAATCTGAAAGAGTAATCCCAAGTCCAACATTTTGTGAAATTTTTAGAATGAAAAATGATAAATATATAATTTTCCATAATTAGTATTCTAAATAGGAAGTTAAATAAAATGACATTGAAGCTGTGATTCATGTTCAAAATATCACGATGCTTTGTTAAGACATGATTCAAGCCTTGATTTGAAGAATCAAATGAGAATAAGATGTTGAGATCACTATTTAATTAATATGGGATTTTCAAATATGGTAATTTGAAAATCTATATGTTTAATAAAAACAAAAGGAGTTATTTGAACTAAATATATCAATGATTTTACTGATATTTAGTTTATTAAATATCAAAAATTGAATTGTGATTAAAGCTGATAATATCAATAAATAGATTAATCTGAGTTGTTATATGAGTTTACATAATCAAGTTAATTTTTTTACTGGTTTTAAAGAAGCACTCTTACTACGATGATATAAGACATGCTGAATCATGGTTTTCTATTTGAATTTAATATAGATATAGAGATATTTTTTTATGCAAGGAAATTTATGGAATAAATTTTATAATAAGAGTCTCAATCCTTCTAGAAAAGTAAATGGAATATTTATTTGGATGAGATAAATTGAGAATAAAAGAAGAAAATTGTATTTATTTAATACCACTAGAGACAAGTGGTTTAGGAATAAATAATATCCTAATATCATGGGGAAACTCCCATGTGAAAATGTTTATAAACTAAATAGAGATCATGGGAGCACACCCATAAGATTATATTGAGGAAAATGAGAGGATAATCACCATATTTATTTGATGATGATTTTCTATATCAAATATATAGAAAATAAATTATTGTGATTAGGAATATAAAATACAAGGAATAAGAAAGAGATTGTGTGGGTGATTTATTTTTGTAGTGACCAATATCTATATAAAAAATAACTCTCTAGGGAGAATAAAATATAACTCAAAAATAGTTCCATGAACTTGATCAAGATCATCAAAGAAGAAGAATAAAAATAAGTTCCTACTATATCCAATATTGGAAAAGTTTGATAAAATAATAAAAATATGAATAACTAAGAACGTATGACATGAAGTATGTTTTAATGAATAATTATTAATTTTTCAATGCCTTAAAGACTAAGTTAAGAATATAGTGAGTAGATTCTGGGTAAGATCTAGGAAATGAAATAGCTATAAGGGACTAAATTTTAAGTAATTTATAAAAATATTAAAAGGAATTTGAAGAATTTGTGTTGAAAAGAAGTAGATCTGAATAGTAGATGTAGTGACATCTAAATAAGATTAAATATATACTTAAAATGGTATAAGGAAGCTATAATAATAGTTGAGAGTCTGAAGACTATGGGATTTAGTATAAAGATCTCTTCACTTTTGTAATATAGTGAAAACTCACCCATAAAATATGGTTAACATGGTTTTAGGATGATCCTTATCCATCCCAATTATAATTGATGATAAGATTATTAGGGTAATTTTTTTGAATCAAATGATACCAATCAAAATAAAGTTTATGAATCCCACATTAAAGAAAAACCTTATTAAAATATTATGTGATTCTCTTTTCTTTATATTTGACTTTGCACACTGTGTGTGTGATTAAGTTAAAAAAATAGATTGAATACTCTCTTAATAGATAACAGAGGTTCAAATACCGAAGGGGGTAAAATATTAATAAATAAATTAGGATTTAGTAAAATATTATCCAGAACTGATTCACCCCCCTCTGTTGTCTATACATGGATCCAATGGGCATTTCAAAGTGGATACCAGGTTCAACTACATGGGTTCTTTCATTATACATTTTTTTAGAATTAATTTGATAAATCATACTATTATACTAGATCTACCACCCCTAATTATGTTGTGAGGATTGGTGCACCTAAAAAATCTATTCATCACACCAAGAATCACTTCCTCCAATAGTAAATAATGATAACAACATCTCGATCAAGTATGCAATACCATCTTAAACCCAAATCAATTGCATGTCATTTCATCCCTTGATTTACCCAACTCCAACATATGAAGGTATACCCAAGAGAAGGTAGGGAATGAATTTTAGGTATATAATGGAATAAAACCATGGATAATACCTTGAAAAAATATTCAATCATCATATCAATCCTCAACACACCCACTACCTTGTTAAAAAATAATTAAGAAATTTATGAATTTAAAAAAGGACTCAGGAATATTATTAAACCTCCCCCAAGATCACTCATTGGGTTAGTTACTCCCAATCATGAGTATTAGAGAGGTATGGTAGAAGAAACAAAAATAAAAATGAGTGAAGAGAGAGAAAAACAAAACAAAACTATTTATTAAAAATAATATAAAAATAAAAATGAAAGTATAAAACCCTAATATAAAATCTTATAGTGACCAGAATATTTTTACAATGGAAGGAATGAATAGGTTATAGAGAGCTTCATAGTGTTCCTGAGATACTTCTACATGTGTAGTTTCATAAAAGGGATCTTCTCTACATAATAGTATTATAGAGTCTTTTTTTAAACCTTCCATAATATTTGGTCTTCCCTTTAAATATTATCCATTATCATTTTTCCTTATACTCCCTTGGATTAATGAATTTGTTCAACAAAAGATATGAAATTATCATTTTGGCCGATAAAAGTATATTGGAGTTAATTTTTTATTCAAAGATCTCTACAAAATTTTCACATGTTCAAATAGGGGATCCCAATACTTATAATAATATCCCAAAGACCTTATTAAGTGATTCACATGAGTTTTATATTGGCTTCGTCTTATATTAATATAATAAATCATCTCATTCACTAGTTCTTACAGCTTCTTCATAATTGGTTTTCTTATTCTTCTTCTGGGAAAAGTAAAATATCTTACGTTAATAGTTTGACCAAAATTCTATAAGTAAAAGATATTGCATATTACTTTTTAGATTATAGTTATTTTATATATCATCGATGTAGCTTAGTGTACTTCTTGCATATATAATATATAATATTATATATGATCAAATTTCTCTTACACATTCCACATAATTTCTTACATATACTTGACTAGATATTATGTATCATATAATGATCTAGACTGTATATTATGTATCATAGGGATCTCATATCCTTCCATATTAGAATATAAGTATTTATTCACATGTATCATCTTTATTTACACAAAAAATAAGCATCATGGGTGACATCAAGGAGTGCATGGCCACTTCAAGGTAAATCTGAGATGAAACAGACTCAAAATCCACTTAAGGTTCTAGATTCACAAATATCTAATCCTTCATGCATGGTTAGTGGTTTTAAAAGGTTATTAGAGTTCTATAGAACTTCACCTTATATGAAAAATATAAATCCTTCACATAACCTATGTCTATGTAACATCCTAGACAAAAAGGTATGCTCTCTTTTAAGGTTTGGGGGCTTGTTCTTTGGGTTAAGATGGAGTAGGAGAGGTTATGGGAGTTTCTATAGAACATGGGATGTTTGTTGCATGTATAGAACTTTTATATCATAATTGTCTAATTTATGATGTAAATATTTTACTACGAACAATTTGTAAAAAATGGTTTTGGGGATAAAATTATTTCCAGTCGTAAATCACTTTTTATGAAGTAAATGTGACACTTAGGAAAAATTAACCTAAGGTGACACGTTTTTTGGCATACGTGGATTATGGGAGATTAACTACATAAAATAGGGATTTAAAATGTAAACCCCTCATGCCTTATAGGTTTTATTCACTACTTGTATAACTCCCTCTCCATTCTTGGTGCAACCATCTCCCTTAAACCCAAGATCTCATCCAATTGTTTTTGGGTCTTTCCTCCTATTCTAGATTACTTCATTCAGGACTCAATCTCCATCTTGGTTGTGTTTATCTTCTCTTCAGGTAAGTGTGACCTTTCTATTTCTTTATTCATCTTAGTTATAGTAGTGGTGCTTTTATGAATTTATGGAATTGGTTGATCATACGATGATTCTAGTTTTATCCCTTCTAGAACCATTGTTCAATAGTCTTTAGAGGGCCATCCCTTTTGTTGGTTGTGGTGCAGTGTGGGAGTTACTAGAGGTTTGTTTTGAACTATCCTCTCCACCAACCTTTTTCATTATGTAATTTGATTTTTAGATGTGGGAATCAATGTTAGGACCTCTTTTTGGGGTTCTGAGTTCCTCCGAGGGTGTTTGGAGCATGTTGAGGGTACTGTGCAACCCATGTTTGAGGTAGGTGGTTCCATATCTAGCCTACATTGGATGAAATGTAATTGTTCTTGGTTTTATAAATTGTTTTATAAATAAATTAGAATGATTTATTTGTGTGTATAAATGAGTTTTTGATAAAATATATTTTTTCCCATATTTTGGTAAAAGAAAAGGAGTTTTTAAATCATTGTGAAATGGTTTTTCAAATCATGTTTTTGATAGAATAAAGGGCTATTTGGAAATTTTTATAAAATGTGAAGCCCTTTGAAATTGATTTGATAGATGAAACACATGGGAAGACTTAGGTACTAAGGTGGAAGGTTTAGTATTGGGCCTCATCTATTTTATTGTCATGGGGTGTTCTTATGCTCCCTAGACCTATGTTTTAGGTACTCAATCTTGACATTATCAAGGGGTTCAGTCATAAGGTTTTCCTTTTATCCTTAGGCCCATGTTCTAATGGCTTGAGTGTGAACTAGTCATGACTATGGAACAAATATTTTTTCACTTGAACTATTATGATACTTGGCATGTTTTCCATTGTTCTTTTACTTTGTACTATTTTGGATTTGATACACATTTTTTGAGAAATGTGGATGTATGATTTGAAACTATTTTACTTGGTTTGTTTTAGAATATCGGGAAAATGGAAATATTTATCATTATTTTTGATATAAACTACTTTAGTGATTGTATTATATGTTTTATTTAAAATGAGAATATGGGGATTATTTATATAGAGACTTGATATGGAAAACCTAGGTGGGATCCTACTAATCCCGTTTAGCTCACACCCTACACACCCCTTCTACGATATGTAGACTTATTTTTATATTTTGGTGTATAAAAGGAATTGTTTTGTAGTGAGGTGGTGAGGTTTTTGTCAAATGGGTATGATTATCCGATGGTGAGATAGTTGTAGATTTCCCAAATATCACATGGAGTAGTGTTTTTTTGTTGTAGTTTTCCTTCTAGTTTTGTTAGACCTGTACTTTGGTTTTTTTAGATTTTAAGTTGTATCACTACTACTATTTATCTTTAATTATGGAATATGCTTATTCTATTTCTATTCTACTATTTCTTCCCATTATATATATGACATGAAATTTGTTTTAGGTTGTTTTAAATCATTCCCTCTAGTTGTTGTTTGATGCTTAGGTTCTAGTCTCCAACCCATAGGGATGTTGAACTCCCTTTAGGTTAGTAGTGAATTAGTTTAGGTACTAGTTTTTGGAGGGTATCCCATACTGGGTTGTTACAAATTTGTATTATATACTATTTATACTTAGTCTTGAGATGTTGGTTGATGAGACAGTGGATTTTCAGGACTTTAGAGTTAGGTTACGGTGGGTTCCTGGAAAAATATTGTCGTGATGAGCCTCAAGTTACAATGGGATGATAGGATGTGTGTATCCTATATTGAGTTTTAACCTTTATCTCAATTTCTTATTTTGTCTATCTAGTTTAAACTGAGATTATTATATTTTATAATAAATTTTTTTTGTTATGGTGTGTAGAAAAATTCCTCCAATATGTCTTCCAAGAGTTCCATAGGAGGGTTCAGGGGATTATCCTCAAAGTAATCCTCATATGGATCAGAATCTTATAGAGGCTTTCATTCAGGAAGTTTTTTCCATGAACTCGAATGTACCCTGAGTTCAAAACCAAGTGACCAAGGTGAATCCATTTGATAGAGGAGATAGATATTTATCACAATAGTTCTTACATGAGAAGACCCCATCCTTTAATGTTATGAATGAAACCTAAGGGTAAGAGATTTGTCTAGACAATATTAATTAGATATTCTACTTATTGAAGATACCTGAGACTATCAAGGTGAAGTTTATGATGTTTAGGCTTGAGGTTCCTAACAAGTGATGAAGGGAATATATGGTATAGGAAGACAGATATGTGTGCTTGGATTGGAAGAATTTTATGACCCTCTCCTTTTAGAAGTTCTTCCCAGAGTCTCTGATGATGGAAATGTATTTGGATTTCTTCACCTTGTAATAGAGAGATCATTTGGTGTTTGAGAACACCAATTATTTTGTGGATATTATTATTTTTTTATTTGGAGGTGGTGAATAATTATTAAATGAAAGATTAGAAGTACGTGTAGGGTTTTCAACTAGATATCTAATCATAGGTGTGTATTTTAAATATTAACACCTATGATGATACAATTGATAGGGATATAATGGTGAAAATGAACAGAAAAGGTAATATTGGATATTCCTCCCCTTCTATTCCACCTAGTCGTAGGTTCAGTGGCACATAGGGAAAAAGTGAGAGTGTCATGATCATAATAGGGTTAGTGTAGGTGATTCTTAGAAGTAAGCATCCTCTGTACCATCAAAAGCTAATGACATAATTTCCTTTTCTTTATAATAGTGTGATAACATTGGGCACACATGAAATTCTTGTCCCACCCCTGTGAAGATGTGAGATTCTTATGGCTACTACAACCACTTACATATGTTATACCAGGCCATGTCTATACCCATTTATTTCCAGGGATATTTGAATACAAAGGCCACTATGGTGTATACAAAAGTTTCAAATTCCAAAGGGATCCCATAATAGGCCTCAAGAGTAAATCACAATCACAAATTGGATGAGTTTCCAAAACAAGTTTACATGGGCCTAGAAAAAAATAGAGGTACTATTTTTGTTTCATCTTTTATAACAACTTCCTTGTTTAATATAGGTTCTTCACACTCATTTATATCTTCCCATTTTTTTATGTGTTAAAAATACTAACAGATCTCATTTCCATTATTATGGAGTTGTCAATACCTCTTGGAAAGAGAAAGGAGAAGAGGTTTTGGTTCCCGTTTTGTTCTCTATAAGTAACTAATGTAGTGTTAGTCTATGATTTCTTGGTTATTGATCTGGATCTATTTGACACCATCATCGAGATAGATTGAGTTTCTTCTCATCATGTTGAGATTGGTTGTTTTCGTTAGTGTGTTTTGTTTTTTTTTCACTGATGGGAGCTCTTTGTTGTTTCAGTGAGAGTGGGATCTGAGGTCTGGTCATGCAATACCACCCCACCCAGAGCTCAAAAGTTTATTTTCTATTGTTTCTATCAAGCCCATTGGAATTTCCTATTCTAGTGATCTTCCCTTGGTTGTTAGGTACTTTCTATATGTCTTCCCAGATGAATTATACCATCTTACTCTAGATAGGTATATAGAGTTAAGGATTAATCTAGTGCTAGGTACAAAATCGATCTCAATAAACTCTCATCATATAGCATAAAATGAGATGGAAATGATCAATATCTATTTGGATGATCTGATTGTGGAAGGTTTTTTTCATCCTAGTGTGTCTCTACGGTAAACCCTCATGGTGTTTTCCAATAAGTCTAATGGTTAAATTTAATTGTATGTAGACTATCGAAAGTTGAACTAGTTCCAGTCAAGAAGAAGTATTTTTTACCTATGTGGATGACTTTTTTTATTAGTTAAATGGGATAAGTGGTTTACAAAAATCGATATTCGGTCAGGTTATCATCATCTTAGGTTTCGGGGGACTGATATTCAAAATACTGCTTTCCGGATAAGGTATGTCCATTATGAATATCATATGATGCAATTTGGTTTATCTAACACTCCAATAATTTTCATAGCCTTAATGAACTGGATATTCCAACAGTATCTCGACACCTTCATCATTGTGTTCATGGATGATATCCCAATTTATTCAAGATATAAGTATGAACATCCACACCATCTAAATTTGATTTTTGGAATATTGAGGAGACAAAAACGTTATGAAAATCTTCTAAAATGAAAATTTTGGATTCAAGAAGTGAAGTTCTTAGGGAATGTGATTTCAGAAAATGGACATTCAGTCGATCCTGGAATGGTGAAAATTTTCTTTTCATGGGAGGAACCATGGAACAAAATTAAGATATAAATATCTCGTGGTCTTGCTATATACTATTAATAGATCATCAAGTATTTTTTGAGGTTGGAATCACCTATGATTACTTCTACCAATATAGGGTTGAAATTCAAATGGGATTCCAAAGTTTAGGCTTGTTTCGATGAGTTGAAACAATTTCTAACATCGATACCTATTTTTTTCTTACCTAATCCTAGTAAGGGGTATATGGCATGCTATGATGATTTTGGTGTTGTTATAGGTCATGTGATTATTTAGGATGATCATGTTTTGGTATATGACTCTCAAATTGTTTGACTACATGATAAAAATTACCCCATTCACAATTTGTAGCTTTTCGTAATTATGCATGTGCTTAAATATATGCGACTCTATCTTTTTGAGGGGAAGTTCAGAATGTTTTTTGATCATAAGATTTTAATCTATATATTTTCTTATAAGAACATAAATCTTATATATATACTATGGGTGCAATATCTTTAGATGTATTATTTTGACATTAAATACACCTTGAGGAATGGAAATGTCATCATAGATTCTCTTGGTAGGAAAGTTCCACCATAGGATATCTTGGAATATAAGGAACAATGGAACCTAATGGTACTCTTCTATTGGGTGCATATGGACCCTCAGGAAGGTGATTCAGGTATGCTTCTGACCATTTTTCAGTTACCATCATCCCTCCTTAAGTCTATTATGCAGAATCATAAGAAAGACAAAGAGTTCATAGGAATCAGGGAAATATTTTATGGTGGGGTGACTATTTTTGGTTGGTCTCTCCCTTATGATAGTATTTTCTACTCTAGGAATCAGTTTTTCATACTTTCATCCATGAATAATTCAGTTTTGTGTGATTTTCATATTTCTTCATGGTTTGTTCATCTAGGAACTATGATGATGTATTTTACATGAGATGATGATTCTGAAAGTTGGGTATGAAGCACGAAATCACTAATTTTATGTCCCACTATTACACCTACTAGTAGATAAAGAATAACATCTGAAACCTTTGGGTCTTCTCCTGCCTCTTCTAGTTCCAGTTTGAAAATAAGATGAGGTTTATATGGAATTTGTTTTTGGATTTCCATGACCACTTGAGGGAAGAATACTATATGGGTGGTGATTTATCAGTTGATGAAATCAACCCATTTTATTTTGATTAGAGTCACCACCAAAGTTGAAAATCTTGGAAAGATATATGTACAAGAGATCATTAGCTACATGGGGTTCCTTTATCCATTATATCGGATAAGGACCCCAGGTTCACTTCCAGATTCTGGAAGAGTCTCTAGGAGGTGATGGAGACTTAAGTTTAGTTCAGTACAGCTTACCATCCATAGATGGATAGTTCTAAAAATCATTCTATTCAGATATTGGAGGATATTCTCTATGCCTACGCTTTGATTTTGATGAATTGTAGGACATACATCTAGGATTGGTGAAGTTTTCATATAATAACTGTTATCATTCATCGATTATAATGTAACCCTTCGAGGCTTTGTATCGTCACCCATATAGGACACCTATTTATTGGGAAGAGGTGGGTGAAAACTTTCTTGTGGGACCAAGTTGTGTTTAGGAGAAGTTAGCGGGGATTTATGATATATGTTACCTCTTGGTTATAGTGCAGAGTCTGTAGAAATTGTATACAGATCATCGAAAACGTCCATTGGAGTTCTACATTGGTGGATAGGTTTTCTTGAAATCTTCTCCTTAGTTAAGTCACTGTCATATTGGTAAATATAGAAAGCTATATCCAAGATATATTAGACCTTTTAAGGTCACTGAGTGGCTTGATAAGGTTTCTAAACAATTGGAATTTTTATCTTAGTTGATATGTATCAAAGATGGTATCCACATATCTCAGCTAAAGAAATACCATTATGACAATTCCCTTGTTCTGAGTTGGGAAGATATTTAGTTGGATCCAGATGATCCTATTTTGGAGAAACTAGTGGATATCATTGATACCCAATTTAAATTCTTGTACCGGAAGTCTATTCTACTGGTTAGAGTGGTATAATGACACATATCATATTCTTACAATACATGGGAGTATAAATCAATAGAAAGGGAGTATTGTCCTCTTTCTGAGGCACCCTTCTCCTACATGACTTTATAAGGAAAAATAATCGTATGGTGGGAGACTGTAAAATCATGGAAAACATTTACACTCTATTTTAAGGTTTGGGGGATTGTTATTTGAATTCAGAGGGAATATGAGAGTTTTTGGGAGATTCTATAGAATCCAGGATGTCTTCTGCTTGTAAGAAACCTTTACATCATAAATATCTAATTCACAACATAAATATTTTTCTGGTAACAAGCCATGAAAAATGGTTAAGAGTGTCAAATTAATTCAAGTTGTAAATCCCTTATTATGGTGTAAATGTGTCACTCAGGATAAATTAACCTGGGGTTGTGTGTTTTTCAACAAATGTGAATTATGGGAGATTCATTTTGTAAAACTAGTATTTACAATATAAACCCTTCATACCTATTAGGTTTTATTATTCACTCACATAACTCCTTATTCATTCTTAGTGTGGGAATCTCCCTTGATCCCTAGCTCTCTTCCAAGTGTTTTTGGGTTTTTCCTCTACTTCTGGATTGATTCGTTCAATGTTATATCTCTGGCTTGGTTGCATTTATCTTCTCTTTGGGTAAGTGCACCATTTCTGCTTCTTCACTACTATTAGTTTTGGTATTGGAATTGAGATGGGTTTATAGAATTAGTTGATCCTATGATGATTCTTGTTTTATCCCTTCTAGAACCATTTTGTGATCATCTTCTAAAGACCAATACTTGTGTTGGTTGTGGTGCGACATGTGATTTCCTAGAGGTATGTTTTTATATATCCTCTTTGCTAACTATTTTTTATGTAATTTGATTCTGAGATGTGGTAATTTATGTTGGGTCCACCATTTGTTGTTATATGTTCCTCCTGGTGTGTGTGGACCCCATTTTGGGTAGTGTGTGACTCGAGTTTGATGTATGTGGTTCCGTATCTTGCCTATATAAGATGAACCTTAATTACTACTAGTTTTATAAATAAGTTGGCACAATTGATTTGTGCACATAAATGGGTTTGTGATAAAATTTGGGTTTCCACTTATTTTGGTAAAAGAAAATTCATTTTCAAATAATTTTGAAATGGATTGCGAAATGGGTTTTAAAAACATGTTTTTGATAGAATAAAGGGTAGTTTGGAATTGTTTATGAAATGTGAAGAACTTTGAAATTGATTTGATAAATATAGTATATGGTAAGCCTTATTTACCTAGGTGAAATATGTAGTATTGGTACTCATCGATTTTATTTTCGGGAGGGGGGTTCACTCATGGGGTGTTCTTTTTCTCCCTAGACTTGTGTTATAGGGACTTGATCTAGACATTATTGGGTTGTTAACTCATGGGGTGTTCCCCTACTCCATAGGCATGTGTTCTATGTACTTTATTGCACACTATTCATTGATTGTAGTATCCATAGTCTACTTTCCTAACCTTTTGTGATCCTTGTTATGTTTACCAGTATTCTTTGGCTTTGTACTATTTTAGATTTTATATACAAACTTCTTGAAATGTGGATGTATTCTTTTAAACTGTTTTATGTGGTTAGTTTTAAAACTATGGAAAAAGGGAAAATATTTACCATTATTTTGATATAAAATTTCTTTACTTCTTGGATTCCATGTTTTCTTTTAAATGAGAATATTGGGATTATTTGTATAGAGAATTGATATGGAACACCTAGGTGGGATCCTACTGATCCTTTTTTGATCACACCCTACACATCCCTTCAACAGTGTGTATACTTAGTATTGTCTTTTGATGAAGGAAAAGGAAAGGTGCCATAGTAAGGTGATGAGGTTTATGTTAGATGGGTATGAGTATCTGGTGGTGATATAGTGGGAGATTTCCCAAATACCACGTGGAGTAGCAATTATTGGTTTCAGTTATCCATTATGTTTTGTTAGACCTGTAACATTGGTTTTTCTTGGATTTCGAGTTGTATCACTACTGCTATTTCTCTTTGATTAGGGAATATAATATTTATTTACATTATTTATATTCCATATATTTTGTTTTAGTTTTGGTGAAATAGTTTCTTCTGGTTGTTGTTTGATGCCCAGGTGCTAGTTGTTAGCCTGCGGGGATCAAGAATTCCCTTCAGGGAAGTAGCGAATCAATTCGAGTTCCAATTTTTGGATGGTATCCTAGGTTGGTTCATTATAGTTCAAGGCTCTATGTCACTTATAAATACACCATTACCCTAACATTTCAAGGAGGACGTGGCCTTTGGACTTCCACTAGAAGTTAAGAATTCATGAAACTTCATCCTTCGTGAGAAAAAAAGAGAGATAAATTCTTATAGGTAGACATATTTCATGAATGACATGCCATGGGTACTTGAGATTCTATGGACATTTAGTACATGTATTTATAAAAGGATCACAAACTTCACTGTGGAGGAAAACCCCTCACACTTTTAAGGTCTCATGAGATACATATCTTTCATGAAACCTTCCTTATGGGTACCAAGACTTTTCTCTGAGGTAGGGACACGCTGTTTCATGAATCTATGACCTTCAAGAATGCCCTAATCTTCAAAAAATTCCCATACTTCATGAAACTCACCTCACATGTTCCCACATGATGTCTAATTTAAATAGACTTATTGTTTTTAAAGTCGAGTTCATAGGGACCTTGTGTTTATTGAAACTAAATCCATCCATACCCCTTCCCTACACATGACTGGTATTGTCAACCCTTGTGCCTAGAAACTTTTCTCCAAGCATGGGCTAGGAGACGCATTTTTCATCTTTATCTTAATTATAGACACACTAATGGTGATACCCATAAATGAGACTCAAGAAGATAGTGTTTACACATCGTTCCATTCAAAATCATTTATTCAGTAAAAAAATAATCCTCAAGAGGGGTATCATTATGGAAAACTTCATACATTTACCTGGGAGGAGGCCTAGTGTGGGATCCATCTCCCTTACTTGGAAATAGTTTCCCTAGGAATAATCCCCCTCAATGTCCAAGATGCATGAAATTAAATTGTATATCCTAACATCCTAGTCATACAATGTTAAACTATACAAAAATATCCTAATTGCATGATGTTAACTGTTTCCCTACCCTATGAAATGAACAAAGGATGCCCCATGTATTACTGGAATGGGATGATACACCTACCCTAGGAAGACCACATGTGAAATCCCCCCACAATCATGTGATGATACTTCTACCCCAAGTATCCCACATGCATAATCCCCACACTGTCATGGGATGAGACTTCTATTATGGTAATCCCACATGTGTAAGCCTCACACCATAATGGGATGATACTCCTACACCAGGAATCCCACATGTGTAATCCCCACATTGT
Source organism: Viscum album (assembly GCA_963277665.1). Classification (NCBI taxonomy): domain Eukaryota; kingdom Viridiplantae; phylum Streptophyta; class Magnoliopsida; order Santalales; family Viscaceae; genus Viscum; species Viscum album. The sequence goes on from OY728129.1 coordinate 1,830,529,705, forward strand.
CATGTGATGATACTCATACAAAGGGTATCCTATATGTGTAAGAACCAAAATGTATCTTCTTGTAGCCACATTCTATTACCTAAGAATCCTTACCACATGATGTTAAATTTCATGGACTAGCCTCATCACATGACCTTAAACCATGGCATCAAACTACATGGGTTATGATCCCTATATCCTAACAAGTCACGTAAGATTCCTCCCTATTATTTAATCCCAACAGGCATGGGATACGTCCTTGAGTTCCAATAATAATATCTCAACACCACTAAAAATGAGTTTTTATTTCCTATAGGGGATACCTCCCCTAGAGTGTGACTATTTACCCCTAGAAACACACTCAACCTATTACCATACCTATTTCCCCCCACAATATGTTAAAATTATCACCAACCTATCTCCAAAATATGTTAAAACTATGAAAAAGCTTTCCTTACAAGACATTAAACCTATGAATGTCCCCACAATACATTAAAACTGTGAAAAAATATGTCCCCACAAGACATTAAAACTGTGACTATACCCACACAATACCCTAAACCTACAACCCCCAGAAGATACATAAATCTCTAACTCATGCAGAGTACATGGTATACCCTAGGAATCAAGACTTGGATTCCTTATTTCCATGAAATAAGTTTCCCTATAGCAGATACAGGATACCTTGTGCTCCACACCCAAGATGCCTCACATATGAGATACCCACAACTTCAAACAATAATTTTACTAGATTCCAAACTTACCCAAGATTCCCAAAGTCCTTATCAGTTAAAAACTAAAGACAAATGATCTATCATAATAGTAAGTAGTGTAATTAACCGATGACCACCTTGATATTGCACCGAGAATGAGATTCAAAAATATTTCTTAGATCTGTGAGGGAGACTCAGATAAAGAAACAAACTCAAAGGATGAATCCATGGAAGGAAGGAACAACATAACATCATCCAATTATGATCAAGGAGACAACATAATAAACTATAGTGGTAGATAATAACCATATTTATAAAGTGGGAATGTAGTTTAGCACACCTGAGAGGGAGCTGTGACTAGTCCAAGGATGTGGACCACTCTAGGAGAGGAAAATAAAGCACATTTTTACCCTGATGTGTGACCTCGATGTAAAGAATTGGAAAAGAATGGTGAACTTGATGTGAAGATATTCTCCTTAAATTTGGGGTAAATGATGAATATTTAGAATCATTAGTCCCAAGAAAATTTTGGCATGAATCCATTCTCCTTCTTCAGGAGAGGATGATCAACATTGGAAATGTTGGGAATCTCTTTAATCATACATGTACTGATAGATATCCTTAAATATACCATATATCTAAATCCATTGACAATACTTGATGTCCCACCAAAAAAAGTATAAAGGTAAAAGGATTGAAATTGCATCAATCCCAGACAATTATTTTTATGATTTAGTGGCCAATGCTTCCATGAATTGTGGGTTCCCTCGCCCCGTATTCCCCTCCAAGATCATCCAACGAAGGGTCCCCAATGCCCTTATTCTCCGATAAAAACATGAGGGGGTCTACTAAACTAGGAATATGGACCAATAGGATCTTGAAGTTGTGGTCCCATGACATCTCCATCACCCTAAGGTTTTTGTAGGGGGAAATCCCCCCCCCCCATCACCAAAGAAAACCATTTCAGGAGCCTTTCCCTGGAATGTTATGTAAAATTTCTCCCCTATACTGAGGAGGTAGGGGATTCATGAGTAATAACTATAGTGTCCATTACTAGGGGGGTTCCTAGGAGGGTTCCCACCACTCAATGCTTCTAGTAACATCGATTGGACCCACATGTCGATGAGCGGGATGACCACATCCCTGCTTTTCTAACCCCCGTGAAAAACACCTGACACTAGCGCCAAGGGTAGGAAACCAACCCTACCTACTAGGATGCCTCTTAAATAGATCCAGTGGCCAATTCCACTATTTAAATACCTCCTACACTTGAAACTAGTGCATGGGGGCATGTTCTCACTAGTTTGGGATTGAGACCCAAACTGCCTAACATGCAGGTTGATCCAACTCTCCCAACACTATATATCACCATAAACCATCATGGGCCACCCCACGATGAATAATTTCATCATGGAGGTCCTCCCTATGATTCCATCAGCTAACATAGAGATCCTCCCAAGTGTAAAAACTTCCACTACTCCAAAGATCTATCTTATGGTGGGAGGTAAAATAAATGCTATGGGGGTCGTACCTATGTTTCTGGACATAAAATGCATAGAATAAATCCTCAAAACCCTTAGGGGATCATTATTGGGGAAATAATGTGTAATAAAAAACAAGGTAGTGGGAAACACTATTTGAAAACTAACATTTCAGAGTCTGAGAAGACAGAAAAATCAGTGAAAATGCCTCTACCTCCACCGCCAGAGATGGGTATAGGAGCCTATCAGTTGTGACTGAAAATCCATGATATAGAGATCCATATTTTCTCTAAGAATATAAATAAATATGTAAACATTTAGGATGTGTTGAATTCATTTTAGGATCCCTCTGCATAGCCATCCTTTCCACCCTCAACTTACCTCCTCTCAACTTTTTCCTTTAATGTTGGAGAGATGTCCGAGTTTGGATTGACACCCTCGGATGAAGGAGATCATTTTGCTGAGCTACAAAGGAATGGGTGAGATGATCTTCATGATCATCTAGATTCTGTGGATACCCCCATAATATATGTATATTATCATAATGCCCAACCCACCTCTATAAGAAACTTCATCATTTTTGGGACATGCCAATGTGACACCACCTCTATCTAAGAATCAGTAGTTGAACAGGTCTATGTCACTATCACCCCTAATTTTGGAAACACCACTGATTGGATCCTAGGGTGATCAAGAGAAGAATTATCTATTGGAAAAATAGGAGGAGAAAATCTTGTAGGAAATATTGTGCACCAACCAGCTACCTATCATGTTTTGACCACTCATAACCCTGTGCTTCGTCATCCTGGAGTCCCTCACTGAGGACCACATAGTGTATCTCTGCTAGAATATTTAGAAAAAATTCATATGTCTCCATGAATACTAGCTAACTTATCTAGGGATATAGGAACACCTTAAGGATATCCATCAATTGTTTCAGAAGGTCAATATTGAAACACTTATGGTATCTTAGTTCCCTGATTCGTATGGATACCACTAGACCTTCTAGAAAACCTATGTCAGGAGCCTAAACATTATCCAATGAATCATTCAAGAAACATCTCCCCATGTTCAAATCAGGGGCTGGAAAAAAATGTCATACCCATGATTTCAGCCTCTTTTATGGAGATAATGGAACTATCATACTAACCCACATGAAGTAGGTGACAGTTTATCTCCAATCACCACCACTGTGAATGTCATCACGATCAATCCTCTTGATAATTAGAGGAATTGGGTGGATGAAACAGATCATGATGGAGATCTAAAAAGAGGATGAACATAGAATTAGGTGAACCCTCCGGTGGGTGCCCACACCCATCATCATAGATAGACATTGGGACTTGTAGTTCCCTCTAAAGTCCCATTGTCTCCTACCCATTGACATCTCAACAAGATAAAATGAATTGATGACACTATAAAATTATTCATGGTTTCACCAAAAATAGAGGAGGATACCAAGTTAGACACCGTTCTATATAAACTTTAATGATAAAATAGGCTCACTACCAAACACTTTATGGAGAAATTATCAGAGAAATGAAGTATCTATGGGGACCCCATCCATCCCCAAGCCGAGCATCCATTTCTCCTTGGAAAGTAACATAGAGTCGAGGTGGGAAATCCCATGCATCCATTCAGAAGGATGTGTACATGAAAAAGGATGAGATATGACCCAGTTAAGTAGCGTGACTTCACACCTCAGAACCATGACAACTTTTCCTTGTGATCCAACTGTCCGATCAAGGCTCTAGCGAGAAAATATCCTCACCAGGATGACATAATAGCTTCTATAACTACCTATATCAAATATTTTGAAACAAAAAAAGCTACAATACCACCAGAGGAGAATCCATATATAGAGAGGGTAGAATATATGCTCCCACCTATAGAATTCATCAATCCAGACTTCACCTCATTCAACAGAACAAGAAATCCACTAAAACATCTGGTCTGTTTCTTCTCATGATGTGGCCCGATTATAGGTAATCCAAATAAAGAACAATCCTCAAAGATTTAGTACGTAGTTTGGAATTTAGAAGTTCTTGATTTTTTCTAGAATAGTCATTTACCACTGGTATCTATTTCCAGCCGGGAATGTTATGACCCGACCCATCGAGGCCTGCTTGGTTGGTGATAATCTGAGCGTGACATCATAAGTCCACCACTAGTAGGATAGAGGATGGAAAAAAGCATCGAGTATGAATATCATACACATAGGAGGCATTATCCTAACATACATATATTCATGCACCCATATCCAAATACCCAAATAATTCTAAAAGGTAAAACAATACAACTGATACCATAATGCATGCATACATCTAAATCCCACCATCAATGTAACACAAAGTATAGAAATAGAAAAGGTCCAAATGAAATCCCACCAAAACTAGAAAAGAGACTAACATACTAAGAAGGAGGGTAAAATTTTCAAATGCAATAACCTAGGATGAACCAAATTGTGCCTAGATCACTAATATTTACCTATTCCTAATCCTCTTTGGACTCCATCAAATGTGTTGTCATCTGTATAAGAAACAACATGTGCATGAAGATCCCATTAAAGGGTGAGTATAACAATACCCAGTAGGATAGAACAAAATTACCAAATGATAAGCATCAAGAGATTAGTCATCTCATCATAATGAAGATATGTTAATCATAATATTAGACATAGGAAGAAGAACACATAACCTAGATATACTCATAATGGTAGCTAAGTCTCAAAGAAGTCTCAACCATACTTCCAGCCACATGATTCTTCTTGAGGGTTCAAGGTAATGTCTGTCTACGAGAATTCACTCCACGAGAGATGCTATCACTGATGGTGCTCATCCAAGAGGTTGTTCTCATCACGAGACACTAAATAAGTACTCATTGGAACTCAAAAGATCTAAATAAAAATATAGGGGATCTCACTAAAGGACTTTGGGGTATACCATACCCTACCTGTAATAAAATTCTAAGTAGGGGATCATATTCCCATATAAATTATTAATGACGATTCCTCAAACCCCACCGAGGGAAATAGAAGAAATGATAGAGAATCACCATCAAGTCACACAAATGGATTCCCGAAATCTATCCAAGATTAATCTCATATATGGGACCACAATTTTATTCTCGAGATGCAATGCCTCACTATACCCTCATAGGGATGGACCAATGAAATGAACCCAACTAAAAATGGTCTACACCAAATATTCAAAGGGCCTCAACCTACCCTGAATAAATTACATGACATGAATTAGGCATACACGACACATCTTGTATGCCCTGGGCCTGCCTGTGTCTCATTGTCTCACATGAAATGTATTTCTCTATATACAAAACATGTTATTTTAAGATACATGACATGTATTTATCTGTCTGACACTTGGAGTGTTGGTTTACCGAGTCCATGTAATTCAGTCTGTGTCTGTGTACTTAGGGTCGTGCCCATTTAATCTAGTTGTTCCCATGTACCTGGTCGTATATGAGTATCGGGTCATGCCCATGTACTCTATCCATGCCTGTGTGCCTGGATATGTTCATGCCCATATACCCCCAGACTACATTCTAATATTCAAAAACTGGGCCACATAGTATGTGACACGTGTCTCACAATGTGTGATATTTTTAAATGCGCGTAAACCTTATTTTCATAGGGAGTACACAATGTATGTTGTTCCAGAGTACGTGTAGTATAGTTGGGTTTTCAAAGAAAGTACAGGTTGTTCCGCGCCTCCCACCCACTTGACCACCACTGTCAATTCTAATACTAGACCCACCACTAAACCAAAATCTTGTGTCGAACGAGCTTGGTTGTACCTAGTTACCAGATTTCGGCCACCAAATCCTCTCAAAGAAATATCATCTATCACTCTTCATCATTTAAGCAACAACACCTGTGAACTAGGGATCTCTAATCCTATCACAACACCAGTTTCTTCATCACAAATTGATACTTTGTCATCAATCTCATGCCCGAACCCACGGTATTGATTTGTTGTGCCATAAAGTGATTTCAAAATGATCACCTACTGGGTATTTGTTGAATCGTTGATCAAAGAAATCATCGATGATAAACATGAAAAGAACAGGGGAGTAAATGCACAAAACAAATGAGATGAACAAACCTTGACCATTGTTTATATTTTCATAGATTCTTTTCCATTAGAATGATTAATGAACTAATAAACATTAAATAATAAAAATTTATAATTCTTAAAATCCTAGGAAGATAAAACCATGCCCACAAAGCATGATTGAACCATGAATCAACCTGTTAGTGGTGTTGATTCACATTCATCATGGGATAATCAAATGGGGAATACTATAATGAATAAAAAATTCCCTACCTTGGGTTTAGATCGATCAATAATGAATAAAGAGTCCACATAATAATCATTGGTGAGATTTACAAGCACCATCTTCACATCGATCGCCAAAGCTCAATCCATTGTCATTCCTCCATGAACGATCCTCAAACAAATCCACTCTCTCAATACATAGGGTTATGCAAACAACCCTAGGGAATTTCCATAAATAGGATTTTATAGAGGATATTAGGTGTTATCTTAATTATAATAATTAATTAAATAAAATTAATTAATTTAATTATTATTCATCCCATGATGGAACTAAAGTTGAACACATGAAATTCACAATAATTATGTATTTCCTAGAGTAAAAATCACACTCCATATTTAATCACAGTCTCAGATTGTTGATCTAAGACTTCATTCTAGATTTATTTTATTATTTCAGAAAAACTGTGCATGAATGAAATAATATACCTAAAAATATGAGGGTACTGGGCTCGTACTTTGTTCTCCTACTCACAGGTTATCTCTTAAATATTCTCATTCTACCATAAAACACACACTAAGGGAATATCTTACCCATGAAGGATCTTCTCCTGATAATCCTCGATCACTACCGGGTACTCTACAAAGGTCCTAATGTCCTGCTCACCCTAGTAGATAACATGTGATGGATCTTGTACATACCTTCTAAGATTTAACACATGGAATACATTGTGTACCTGGTCTAACTACGATAATAGGGATAAGTAGTATTCCACCTTAGCAACCTAACACATTATCTAAAAAGGGATAATGAATCTCAGAGATAAATTTCCACCTAACTAAATATCTATTATCTATGTCGAGGTGAGACCTCTAGGGACACATGGTCTCCATACTTGAACTAAAAAGGCCTCCTTCATTGGTCAAAATAATACTTCTCATGGATTTGGATAGTACTCATCCACTCTTAAATGATCTACACCTTCTTTTTTGTTTCTCATACCAACTATGGGCCTATGAGTACAGATTCCCCTAGTTGAATCCACTATAGTGGTGACCTGTATGTTCTCCCATAAAAGGCCTAGAATAGTGACACACCGATGATGGAATGATAAATATTTTTGTATGAAAACTCAAATAAGGGTAGGAAGTCCTCCCAACTATGACCAAATTCCAAAATGAAATTCCGCAATATGTCCTCCATAACCAGAATGGTCTACTCTATCTGGCCATCAGTTTGGGGGTGAAATGTCATGCTCAAACGCAATTGAGTCCCAAAGGTATCCTAAAATTTTCTTCATAATTATAATGTAAAGTGGTCATCACAATCTGAAATTATTTTCAAGGGAACATTGTGAATACAAACTATCTTCTATACACAAAGACATCCTAAGATCTCTACATAACTTTTCTCTTATATAGCTAAGAAGTAAGGTGAATTGATGAGTTGGTCTACAATCACCCAGATGGAATCATGTCCTCTAGATGATTGTGGGAACCCAATTATGAATTACATAGACATAGAATCACACTTTGACTCTAGCACTTCAAGGATTTGAGCTAAACCTACTGGAACATGTTTTTTAGCCTTCACCTACTGACAAGTGAGGAATTGAGAGAAAAACTTTGTTATAAAATTCATCACCCATGACCAAAAAAAATAACACCAAAGGTCTTGATACATCTTCAACATACCTTGATTCATTATCAAGGGGATGTATGAAACTCCCTTAGAACCCTCTCTTACAATATCACCGGTACTATCATCCACCCTCTGAAGAAGATTATGTGCTCCCCGCCTTCAAAAAATCTACCAAGAGAACATCCAATGGATATATGAACACACAAGATCTCATAGTCAGTATCTCTATACTGAGCCTCCCTAAAAATTTATTGAAGTGGTGGGGTAATGACCATAAAATAGAGGTAAGTTGTTCTATCCCCATCAATGAAGGACAAATTTAATGAGGCTAACTGCTTCGATGCATCAACCAATAACTAAGAACAAAACCTCATATTGGGAGAATCTTATACCATGTTCCCCTTCCCAAGATTATAGTCTATCTCAAAGTCATAATCCTAGAGTAACTCTTTCCATCACTTCTTTATCAAGTTAAGATCCTACTGTGAGAAGATATACTTGATACTCTTGTGGTCAGAATAGATGATAAACCACTCACCCATAAGGTAGTGTCACAACATATTTAGTGAAAAGATCACCATTTACAACTTTATATCATGGGTTATGTAGTTCTTCTCATGGGGTCTTAGCCATCAGGACCCATAAAAAATCAATTCCCACCTATTCATTAGGACACATCCAATCTTGGTCCAAGAGGCTCATATAACACTACATACACCACACCCTACTTTGAAATTCTCAAGATGAGGGTGCTCGTCAACCTCTGCCACAACTTCTAAAAATCCTACTAGAACCTGATAAATGTATTTTGAATATAAAAGTCGAGGTATTTTTCTATGTGTTTTCATTGGGGTTTTACTGAATTTATTGAGATACATGGTTGATTTAATTGGTTTATGTGTTTTTATGGAACATCCAACATTGTTGTGGAATCAAAGGAAAATTGGTTGGAAACATAGAAATCTAGGAAGATGAACAAAATTCAATCCATGATAGTGTAGCATGACACTAGAATTTAGAATACAAGACAGATATGGAAGCTAGAATGAATATGGTCAAAACCATAAATTTGAAGAATTTCAGAACTAGTAAGAAGCATATGTTACAGTGTTAAAAGAATTTACGTCGTGAATCGAGAGAGGTAGGGATATTCCAAGTTTCATTTCATCTTAAAAAGACACACAATTTAAATCATAAATTATTTATTCACATCATAATTTCATCAAGGATGCAAACATGGGGAGACTGATCCACAACATTTACATAATAAATTATGGATTTATGGCATAAACACAAAGTCAACAGAAAATTAAAAGATCTTATTTTTCAGATTATCAGGGTAATTAACATTGTTTTGTCCATATTGATTCATACATGCTTTAGAGGTCTATTTAAGGATGATATGAACATGATGGGGGGCATCGTTTGGCCACCAATGTATATTTTCTGCTAGGTTTCTAAATCAGGGATCATTTTTCATAGTTAGATTTTTAATCATACTCTCCCATTTCATTTTGTGTTATAATAGCAAATGATTCATAGTTTAATTCAATTATTGTTTCTCTAATACTTCTTTACTATTATATTATCTATGGTATTTGGTTTATCCATCATTTTATATCAACTGATGATGGTTGGATAAATCCATAGGGGGAGAGAAATCAATCAGAATGGGTTTATACAAAATTATTTTATTTATCTCTTAACTTTCATAATGATTTTATTAAATTATTATTATGTTTTAATTCAAATTTATCATATCAGTTATTAAATCATGGACCAAGTACATTTGGTAGTAGATGAAAACCAATATGATTAAGGTAATTTAATTTAGGATTATTGAATTAGATTATCCTTTTCAATTGCAATCTGATTCTAATGCTTCCTAGTTATTTTAATTCATTATACCACTATGAATTAAAATATAGGGTATATTTATAGGTATTGAATATTTCTTTTATCTTTAAAATTGATTGATTTCATATCCAATGGATGCAATTATTTTGAAAGTTTAATTGGAATTTCTATTTTGTAAAACCACCCATGAAAATTTATTTATCTCTCTTCTGATTTTCCATTTGAATTCATTTATTAAATTTGTATCATTAAATTAGTTCAATAAAATCAATTAAAATTTTGGTGATCAAATTTTTTTTTCAAAATTCATCATTGCATTTGGAATGATGTGATGAGATACTTCAGTTGTCTTCCACCATTCTTCTACCCACTATCATTATGCTTTCTTTATACATTCTACTTACCCATAGTATATCATTATTAGAATGAGGGGGAAATTCATACCTTTTTCTAGTGTGATAAAGACAATAGGGGAAGGTGTGTTGGATTTTTATTTTTATTTTATTCATGTATTTGGGTTGCCACAATTTTCAATTGAAAATTTAATCCACTTATATTTCTTAAATTCATGACTATTTATTTTTGAATCATAAAGAAAAAATTTCATCACAAAACTAAATTACCTAAGCTATAACATGAACATTGGATAGTCTAAGTAAATTAGGTTTAAATATGGTATCAATATAGACTTAGTTCATTAAACCCTGCATTACCAGACAAAGGGACATACTGTATTTTTGTATTAATGATGGGATACCCAAACCATCATATCTTCTTTATCCCAACCCAGAAACCAATACGGAAAAATATATTACATTTATTTATCCAAATTGCACCCGAAACCTAAAATCTACAATAGCCTCAAACAGATTTCAAATCTAATTTTCAAAACACAAATATGCTTCATTTTCTTTCTCACTTTCAAAAACAACAAATTTTTTTTCTCTTTCCCTAATTCAAATCAAATAAATAATTTGTTTTAAAAAACTTAATAAACTAATTGCATTGTCTCATGGGTTCAATCTCAACTTGATTTTATACACTATTTTTGTTAATTAATTTCACTTTTCTGAGTTTTATAAATTTTTATTTTTGTTATTCTTATAGTTAATTAATGATTTCCCTCTTAGTGTCATTAATCCAATACATGCATGATCAAATTAAAAATTTATAATGTCCCAAACCACACTAGATATAAAGGTGCTGCATAATAGCATTATGGGTTTGATCCCACAGAGAGTGGGGAATGAAACAATGAATTTTGACCAAATTTTGGGTTTCCCCAATTTCAATTGATTTTATTGAACTATTTTAATGAAAAAAATAAAATAAAAAAAATAAAATAGAAAATAAGAGAGATAAATCAGTTTTCATGGGTAGTTTTTCTAAATTAAAATTCCAAATACACTTGAAAAATAATTGCATCTATTAGCTATGTAATCTATCAATTTTAAAGATAGGATAAACAGAAAATCCCTATATATCTACCCTAAAATTTGAATTCATGGTGGTACGATGAATTAAAATAACTAGGACAAATTAGGAACATATTGTAATTGTAGAAGTATAATAAAATTAAATGGTCATGAATAAATCACCTCAATCATGTTGGTTTTCATATACTACTAAACACACTTGGTTCCATTATAATTCTGGTCTTTCCATATGTTTTTTAGTTCCTTAAAACGTGTTTTCTATATTTAAGATTCACTATTTCTAGGTGGTTTCCATTGGATTTATTCGTGGAATCGAAAACTTCCAATAGTTCTTTATCCAAAGAGGACCTGCTTTCCAAAGGCATTGTTTCGTAGTTACTTGAAACGTGTGTTCTAGATTTAAGAATCATTGTTTCTAGGTGGGTTTCATTGGATTTATTCATGGACCTGAAACTTCTAACAGTTATTTATCAAAAGAGGACCAGCTTTCCAAAGGCAAGAGTTCATTAAGTTTTGAACTTTACAATATTTAAGAATGTGTATTGGTTGGACGATGGGAGGTCAGACTCATCACACCCTTTTAGGGGGAATTATTGTCTACTCTGGGAATCTCTTTGTAAAATTAAAATATTTCCATGAATCTTTATTAATTCACCAAGTATATCATAATTATCCCTTGGAATTTATAATCACTTATTAACATGTGTAAAACATTAGAATAATCGATATATATTCAATGTTCTCCAATAATGGAAATATCCGTATGTATTCGAGGTTTTCCATCAATGGTATCCCATAATATACTGATTGGAGATTATTTTAATCATCATTGTAATGATATTGGTTTTTAAGCCACTCAATGGGGCACTCTGGAATTTATTGTCATCCAGGGAGACGAAGGTTTGTTTTGATCTTGGGATCATGCCCGTAAAATGGGCTACCTACGTATCCTTGTGAAAGGAATCAGAACCCTCATAGTTTGGTGTTGCTTAATAGGACACATCATACCTTTTAAGGTCATGTGATAAGGACCTATAAGTAGAAGGTGCTTAGTTGAAACTTAGTGTGGGACTTATATTGAAGCAGCCCAAGGAACTTGGAAGGGATATGGGTTTCTAAGTAAGATCAGACCCTGTTGGAAATATGGACCAAAGAGAATAGAGTTGATTTGAAATGTTGGGTTTGAACCTCAAGGAGGCTTCCTATGTATCCTATATGGATGGTAATCAAAGCCCACGTAGTTCAATAAATCTCATAGGAGAGTATAGTTCTCTGAGAGAGATGAGTTTGGGATTACTTCCTAAAAAGGATTCCTTGATGACTTGAGGATTGAATTTGGGGCTTATTTTCTAAGGAGGATGCCCAAATTTAGGGAATTAGGGTTGGATTCCTAAGGAGTATATCCAGTGAGCTCGGGCCATGAAAGAGCTTCCTATGTATCTTGGTTTGAATAGGAATCAGAGTTATCATAGTTCCTTCCAATGAGAGTTTGTGCACATGTTGTGACCATAACATATCTATAAGGCCACGCGAGTCATGATTGGTTTGAGAAATAAGAGGATGTGAAAGATTCAACACTGACACTTCATACTTTAAAATTTTCCCTCCATGATGATGGAAGAGGGCGCGTCGACTGTGGAAGAGGGTGAGGTGACAAGCCTTCCCTCTATTCTCTTTTCATTAGACAAGGGTCCAAAATGGAAGGAGGAAGGGGTGAAGGTGAGAGGATTATACCAGGATGGTTTTCCTAAAATTGGTTCTGGTATGGGAGGGAGACTTATCCCATGATTTTTCAGAACATAAAGTGAAAAGTGTAACTTCTCTACCAAAGACTTGAGGTTCTGGGTCACCTCTTGGAGAAGGAAGAGGCCGGTATCCAACCCTCCTCTAAACCGGGAACTTCCCAACACTGTTTCTGGGAGAAAAGTCCATGTGACTATGGATATACAAACCCAAAAACATCCCATTAATCCTAACCCCATTGTGAAACAAATGTGAAAAACCTATAACTGTGGAAATACAAACCCAAATAGGAGACACGCTGATGTGCCTTTCCTAAAGGTTTGAGAAGTCAAGAGGTTTTGGTGGAGGCTTCAACTTATCCCCTTTCAGATAAGGGAACCAAGTAAGGAGATACCCTACCATGAGAGAATTTTAAAAAGGGTACTTGAGTTGGTCGTGTACGTCCCTCACACAAGTATGCCGCGTAGGTACCCCGCGTAGATGTATTGCGGAGGTATACTGCGCAGGTATGGCACGTAGGTATACTGTGAAAGTATGGCGCACAAGTATACCGTGCAAGTATGGATTGAAAATATACTGCATAGGTATGGATGATGATTGAAGAATATGAAGAACTTAAAAACATGCTTATCACATTTAATTATCTCTTCTATCATGGTTTAGAGAGCTACCTGAGACAATTTGAGGGATCTAGGTGAAAGAGTTATGAAATGGGAGCTTCAGAGAGTCTTTAAATTTTTTTCAGTCCCGAAATGGGGAGCCCAATGGCTCTATTTATAGGCACATATGGTCATGGTCGAAGAGATGTTTCCCGCGCAGGTATTTCGTGTAGTTGTGCCACACAAGTGCTCCACATAGCGGCATCAAGCATCTTATGGCACGGAGGCCTAGCGCGGGGCTCCTCTTCATAGGTGAGTCGCATAGCTCCACTGCACAGGTACCCACATAGGTGCATGAATAATCTTCTGGCATGATGCTCTATTGCAGAGGTCAGCTGCATAGGTCAGCCGCATAGGTCAGTCGCACAGGTCTGTGAAGCTTCTCCATCATGAAGCTCTTTGGGAGTATTGTTTATTTTCCTTTGTAATTTTCAAACCTTGCTTTGGGATCTGAAAGATCCAGAGTTCTCTTCATATTCCTTTTGGTTAATTTCTCAAGTAGTGTCAAAAAAATACCCCCCTCGGGATTGGATCTGAAACATACAAAGAGGGTCGAGTCCTAAGGTGAAAGTTGTTGAACATCACAGGTTTACCGAGCAGCTGCTTCACAGAGGTATAGCGCGAAGAGGTTTCACACAATCCGGACGTGCAGGTCTTCAGTTTCCTATAAATAGGTCTCACCTTTCACAATTTTTTTCTTCATCTGTGCTTTCTCTGAAATTTTGTAGCTCTTGTTTCGTAGCTCGTTCTCCCAACTCTTATTGCGTTGTGCTCTTGTGTAATTTCATTGAAACTTTTTCAAGGTAAAATTAATTACGCGATGGAGCTAAACCAAAGGACTTCACCAATGGGGTTGTGCTAGGATCATTGGAGAAGGACCTATGCGACAGACCTTGTCGAATGACCTACGCGACAGGCCTGTCAAAGGACCTATGCGACGGGCCTCGTCGAAGGACCTACGCGACAGTCCTCATCGAAGGACCTACACGAACAGTGTCCTTTGCTAATTTTTTTTGATTTACTCTTTAAAATTCAGACCTGTAAGTTTGGTAATTCTTTTGCAGTAAAGAATGACTCATTTGATGACTCATACTAAAGAAGCTAAGGCTCGTCAAAATGAAATGATGAATATCATTGGACCAAACTATTATGACATTGTTGAGAGTACTCTTCCTGGTCTATGGAAGGGTATAATTCTGTACCAACGTGACTATGAAAAAAGTCCTTATTTACCCTTGTATGGGCATGGGCTTTTGCAAGATTCCCATGTTCCATCTATTAAGAAGTATATTCCAAATAATTGGTTTCTTCAATACTCCAACTGTAACTGCATGAATATTAGTGCAAGTGGGTTCCAATACAAGAAGGAAAAATCCCTATTAGCTGCATCCTTCATCACAGTGGTTGAACTCCTAATATGAAAGATCATGTTGTAGAGCCAAGACCATATTATTATGATTCCACTTTTTGGTCTTCTCAAATAGATCAATCTAATGGTTGGAAAGGAGATTAGGACCTTCGTTCTGGAGGAGGTGTAAAACCCGAGTGGATGTGAGAATTCTGGGTATGTCAGACTTGTGAAAAATTTAGAAAAGAGTTATGAGACGTTCATATCTACAAAGCTGTCTGGATGGGGAAAACGTATGTTTATAAAACTGAATTCATTTCTGAATTATTGAGCCGATGGAGTCCACAAACAAAGTCCTTTCATTTTACGCATGGTGAAGTTGGTATTAGTCTCTGGGAAATTTACCAAATAGCTGGAGTTCCCATTATTGGGGAAATGTATGATGAGTTCATTATGCCTACTACAACATGGGGTAATGCTTCTAGAACACCATTGCTAGGTCATGAATTATTTAAGATAGATATGAATTTACCTAAGGACAAGACAGATATTCATGCTAGAGTTTGGATGGAAGCCTTCTTAGAACCAACAACAGAGGAAGGTCCAACTTGAGGACTTCCTACTGTTTGTCCTTCTGCAGATAATGGAGGCAGTTAAGGCACATATTGGCCTAAAATTAAAGAGGTGATTATAAGCACTGGGGCTATAAATTCAAACCTGATATAGATGAAAAAGTATGCTTATCTTCCTTCCTTGCTATGTGGCTAAGTGTTTATTTTCTTCCAGTTTGTGAATCTGGATGTGGTGTAAGATTAGGGACTTTCATCATTGCAGCTAAATTGGTAGAGGAGAAGTATATTGGGCTAGAGACCCCTGTATTAGCAAGAATTTACCATCTCCTGCTTCATTTATACAATGGGAAGGCTCTATTTAGGATTTCAGGGCCATTCCAAGTGTTGTGGGGATGGATTACAACACATTTTTCTTCATACTCAGTGTTGAATTCAGTCAGAGTTCCCAATGGTCGATTCACCCCATTTTTACAGAAAGTTTCTGGTATTAAGCCTCTGAACTTGAGACCTGATGAGGTGCTGAAGGTATTGAATGTCTCAGGAGAATTCAACTTCTTTACTTTTTTTAACCCACCAGTTGGAACATTTATTTATGATTGTAAAGAAAATAATTATGATTTGAGATCTTATATGATGGCATTCAGGGATGGTGTATTATCAACCAGGATTAATGGTGAAATTATCTGCAAGGCTTATGTTCCCTATAGGTTTGCTCGTTAGTTCAGATGCCTTCAACAATCAAACACTTTTCCACCTACGTATGTCAGATAGGAGAAACACCCAATGGTAGCGCGACAATTATGGAATCTAATGTCTTTAGAGGTATCCAAATTGATGATTACGCTACCTCCACTAGATGCATCGATTGTATTGGAAGCTGGGTATGCCAAATCTTGGGCCTCTTCATATCCTCAAGGGGATTTGACGAAAGGAATATATCGAGTGGAAGCAACAACGACTGTTGCACGTGAAAATCTTGGTAAGAAGTCCAAGCCTAGAGATGATACAGAAGTTTCAGAGGTTTCAGAGCCCTCAAAACATCTTCCATGGGAGGTATACCAGGAAGACCAGGGCTAGAGAAGCAAAACCTCCAACGCCAAGGTGATCCAGTCGCCACCATCAAATAAATATTTATTTTACATCTGTTGAACTTTCTGAAGAAAGGAGGCTTGAAGAAGTTCTCCAAACAGAAGGTGTTGAATCGCCTCCATAGTCAACCATACCAAGATTGAATTATGTGTGACCATTAACCATTCATCATTGGGAGAGTGTAAACCATGATCTTAGGGATTCCTGAGCATTTCTCTAGCATGGAATTTGAATACCAGATATTGGTGACATCAAGGAACCTTCATATTGAAATCTAGATAATAACTTGGCTGAAGTACAGAAGTATATTGTGGATCTAGAGGTTTTTATATATGCAACTGATGAATAAATCTTAGCCTCTAAATGAGTATCTCATATGCTGGACTTAGGAGTCTGTGAAGGGGTAATTATCAACTATGAGGAGGAGTGGGATATTTATGTTAATACTGATAATTTATTTCCCTTTTTCTTTTGTCTCAAATCTTCTTTACCATTTATCATCATTAATCTTGATTTAAATATATTTATGCAGCTTGAATATAGAGAAGTAAGATCCAAACAAATTCTCGAATCACCTCAGTATGGTCCTGCAGGCTCTCCTATCGATGAAAAAAATGATCCTCCTAGGTCTCCAGAACTTTCTCCAGGATAAAGAATCATGAATGGGGTAATGGTGATAGATAATCCTCAACCATTACCTTAAGTTTCCCCTACTAAGAGGAGTGTTTCAATATCTCCCCATGATTTTGAAAAAAAACACAAGAGAGCAATGAGATTGATTCGAAGCGTTTGGCGAAGGAGTAAGTATTTATACGATCATTAGGGTATAAAACTTTCTTAATATATTCTAGTAACCACGTTTTATCCTCTTGTAGGATCTACATCTCTCTCCTCTCTCAAGGGATTAAGAGCTGATTCTTCAAGACCAGAAAAAAATCCCCAGGGGAAACCTAGGTTCATGCTGACGAATCTACAATTTTAGTAGATAAATCGTCAAAACATTTAGCTATACCTACTCCTGGCTCTATTGAGAGAGAGGAAAGTCATGGAAAGATTAAATACATTCCTCAGTTGATTTTGTCAAAGGATCCTGAAATAATCAACACTGATATTCCTATTGCTTCAGAAGAAAGGAATGAAGATCCAGGGCAATCTAAGACCAATGTTGATATTGACCCAAACCAGGAAAGACCTGATGCTGGCATACCAATTTAAGAGCCAACGGAACAAAACGTCAGTGGAGCCAATTTAGGTATCAACCAACATTTTTTGGATACCTTAAATAGTGAATATGATGTAACATTTCAGGATGTATACACTGAAATGATGGACACCCTTAATCCAAATATTGATATTCCAGGTTCCATCAAGGAGTTTGGGGATTTTCATGAAGAATTGCAAGGGAGTAAGTCCCTATTCTTGTATTTTTTTATACATAATTGCTCTTCAACTTGATTATTTACATCAAAGTTCACCTTATGCAGCTTTATCTTGAGAAAATGTTGCAAAGTCTCTTCAGGAATAGGGTGTTCCACTTTATCCTTCCACTGGGGTTGGAGAAATATCAACAGAGGATCCTTCATCAAGAGATATTACAGAGCCTTCAAATGTCATAAGTGAGAAAATTTAATGAAATTCCACTTCTCAAGAAACATCTACTCAAAACACTAAGGCTGAGAATACGAGAAATGAATCCAATCAAGTGGATGAGTTATTATTGGGTAAATATAATCAGCTGTTTGAATCATATTTGTTTCCTCCATTTAAAACTAATAATGAACTTGATTTTATCATTTAGGGTTACCAGTTCCTAGATCATAAGGTGAAGCTTCTACTATCCCAAGAGAAGTAGAACAAGACAACTCTTTAAGCGATCTGTTTCCAGAGTACATTTTACCTCATTGTAGTGACTCATATTCAGACTTAGAGATGAAATATGATCTTAGTATGGAATGTAAGAAGACATGGAAACATATCTGGAGCATAATTGCACAAAATCCTTTAGATGAATTGTTTTCCCATTTTTCAAAACTCCCAACATTATTCTGCATATTGGGATTTGGTGGATTTAATTATCGGCCAGTCTATGATGCCATGAAAGAGACTATTCACTGACAGGATTAGAAGCATAAGCTATGAAAAGATTTTGAAGAGTTTAAATGATGCATCAATATTGAGGGATTTCAAGCTGCAATAATTGGGGCAGAGGAAAATCATAACAAGAAATCACTGGGGATTAGCCAACAAATAAAAGAAACCACGGAGTTGTTATATCTTCAACAACAACTGGATGATGTTCATAACAAGCTTGAGCAGTTGAATTAGACATTAGGTGAAACCCAATTAGAGGGGATAACTACCATTTCAACTACTAAGGAATCACTTTTTCAGGCAGAGGAGGTTGGAGTTGCTCAGCTATCTCAACTTCAACAGGCAGCTGATAGAGCTTATGAAGCAGGCCAACAAATGAAAATTCATGTTGAGAGTTTATTCTAAAACATGATAGAGAGGATCCATTTTGAAGATGGACCTCTATTTTCATATGAATGAAAGAAATTTTGTTTGCAATCATAAAAATATTCATTCATATTTTTTATGATTGCAATATGAAAAGTAAATGATGATAATGATTTCTTTATGTTAAAAAATCATTATTATAATAATAAGAATGAAGTGGTCCAAATTTTCTTATTAATTCGAGGGACCTAATGAGCATAATTTGACTGTTGCTAGGGTTATATGGATAACCCCACAAATTTTGTATCTTTTGACCTACTTTTTTTTATTGCTCAATATTACCTAAATCACACAAAAATGTATGTTAGTGAGCTGAGACTCGAATTTTGTTTAGAGTTCCCTTTGTAGGTTCTCAATCTAATGAGTATCGAGTCTTTTTTTACTGAACGTTTAGAGTCATGCATGTTGGACTGTAGAGGGCTAATATTTAGGGTCGAATAGCTTTTGACTGTAAATTTTGAATTAGATTCCAAACAAGAATTAGTGGCTAAGAATTGCTTTAATATTATTTAAACATTTCCAAGGGTAGTCTTGAGTCATGATTTTTATGGTCACTAAATCTAAAACCTATATCAACATAAGGGGTGTCTTTTCCAGGAACAACGTTACCATTATTTAACAAACCCGTTATGGGGGCCACGTTATGCAGGGCCAACTGGGGCATATGTTGTATAGCCAAATAGTGGTATCTTTTGACTGACAGACCTGTTATGTAGGCAACTTATGCAAGGCTGCCTAAGGGTACATGCTACATAGTCAAGCAAAAGAGTTCTTTAGGAATTTAATATTTTCTTCCAATAGAATGGGGGAAATAAGATTTGGGTGACTCAAGACCACAGTAGGTGGTTTTGCCAAGGAAATGAATTTTAAGAATGAAAAAAGGCTATTTTAGACCAACATAAGTCATGAATAGGAAAATTGTTTTATACAAATTTGGTGTATGAGTAATGGTTAAAATTTTTCAGAAAGAGGAATTTATGACATCATATTGTATAGTTTTAAGTCATGCAGTGAGGCCATTGTACTGTGCAGTTTTAATTCATGCAGTGAGGACATTGTACTGTGCAGTTTTAAGTCATGCAATGAGGACATTGCACTGTGCAGTTTTATGTTATGCAGTGAGGACATTGTGTGGATTTAATTTAAGGTCTTTAGATCTGACCAAAGATATAAGAAAAATCTCCCAATTTCTTGATAATTTGTTTGGAAACATACTATCATATTCAGGTATGGAAGGGAAAATAGTAAACTGTGATTTAGGAATTTATTGAACTGAGTAATGATATGGGAAAAGGGATAAAATCATTTGAGGAAGTCTTTTCTAAGAACGAAGTTACCATTACTTGAAAACCCCATTATGGGGGCTGTATTATGCAGGGCCAACTAGAGAATATGCTTCATATCCAAATAGCGACATCTTTTGACTGATAGGCCTGTTATGTAGGAAACTTATGCAAGGCCACTTAAGGGCACATGCTGCATATTCAGGCAAAAGAGATCTCAGAGGTTTGATGTTCTATTGCTAAAAGTCGAAGAAAGTTTATGGAGATTCAGATTTTCCAAAGCATAGAGTTTGATTTGTGGAGAAAGGTACTTGAATATGGGAAGGGTATTTCCAATCAAGATATCCAATGAATTTTAGGAACATGACTTTTATGAAGGTCTGACCCAAACGTAAAAGATATGGTGTACGTAGTTGTAGGTCATATAACTATGACAATAAATGGAAACAATATATGATATGTGGCCAAGTGAATTCAAGTTTATTCCCTAGTGCATCAAACACATGGTGAAGGAAATGTGTAAACCATGGTCTTGAATATTTTTAGATTCTAAGAAAGATAATGGGACAAGTATACTTGAATGACTATTTTAAAATATAGACTCTTATATATTGTCATCAATGTTTTAAGGGGTCAAAGATACTATAACCAAGAACGAAATTACCATTATTTGACAAACCTGTTATGGGGGCTGTATTATGCAGGGCCAACTAGGGAATATGATGTATAGCCAAATAATGGAATCTTTTGGCTAACAAGCCTGTTATGTAGGTAGCTTATGCAAGGCCGCCTAAGGGAACATGCTTCATAGTCAGGCAAAAGAGCTCTTAAATATTAGAAACTCTCTCACCGGAAACCGTAAGGAAGATTATGAGAATCTGGAAATATTCAGTATTAAGAGTTTTAAATGTGGAAGGAGGTATTTCTTAACACACATGAGAAAAGTTTTAATCAATATTGTTTATGATTTTTATGTCCTTTACATATATCTGATTCATATGTAACATGGATACTTTCTTTGTTTACTTTGAATGAATATGATTATGTGTAGTTTTAAGTCATGTAGTGAGGACATTATACTATGTAGTTTTGAGTCATACAGTGAGGACATTATACTATGTAGTTTTGAGTCATGAAGTGAGGACATTATTAACCCCATAAGAAATTAAAACACCTTATATAAAGAATCCATTTACCCAATTCCTATGCCCACATGAGCTATGCTTGGTGTGAGAAACAAGGAGCAGTAAGGTTTTATTTTATAATGAAAAGGAGATGCAAATGAAGAATAGGGGTATTAAATTTCCATGCAGTTTAACGTCATGTGGTAAGGATGACAATGAAACGATATGAAAGGAAAGACATATTGTAACTGGATTAAGGGATAACACCCAAGTGTCAATATATGTCTTGCTGGGGAAAGGATCAAGTCATACATAATTATTAAAACATTTCCTATGCAGATTTGATTCTTATACCAGAAATAAAGAGGTTTTTTTTATCATGGATGGTCCCAAGATTGGAGATCTAGGCATCTCTATGTATCTCAAAAATAAATGAGAATCAAGTCATACGTAGTTCTTTAAAAAGTCATTCCTCACGCTAAGTTTGACATGAAGAATGGGGGATTTTAACACGTTTTGAGAGAATGGTAAATCTCTAATACATAAAATGGAAGAAGGACCAAATCATATATCTTAAGAAAACAATTTGTATAGATCTAATTCATACACAGGAGGAGAAAATAAAATAATAAGATTTTATGATTATGGTTGGGACCAAAATTAGAGATTTAGGTGTCTCTATATATCTCATTGAAAATGAGAATCAATCCATACATAGTTCTTGAAACATGGTCTCTATTCAGATCTGACTCCAACATAGGAAAGAGAGGGACTCATGTACTACTAAGAAGTAGTGAGGACATCAATGTCATTTTCTTATGGAAGATTCTAACTTCAAATAGAGAAAACATTAGTTGTGCATATGATGTCATGCAGTTTAACGTTAGGAGACAAGGAAAAAGATGCTACAAACTTTAACATCATGCAACATGGATGCTTATGGTTTTTATGCAGTTTAATGTCTTGCAACTAGGACATGGGTGTTGTGTAGTTTTACGGCTTGCAACAAGGACATTGTACTTTTTAGTTTAAAGTTTTGTAGTGAGGACTAATGTGGTTGTTATGAAGTTTAATGTCTTGCAACTAGGACATGGGGGATGTGCAATTTTAAGTCTTGCAGTGAGGACTAGGGGCTGTGTAGTTTAAAGTCTTGGAGTGAGGACTAAGGGCTATGCAGTTTAAATTCTTGCAGTGAGGACTAAAGGCTGTGCAGTTTAAAATCTTGCATTGAGGACTAATGTGTATAATTACACAAAGTATTTCTTTAAGAATCTCATATTGGTTGGAGTTGTAATGAGCTCTCCATCCATTGATATTAAAGCATAGGCTCCATTTGAATATACCTTATGTATGGAATAAGGTCCTTTCCACTTTGGTTCAAGTTTTGTAGGTTTCTTTCCTGGTATAATTAGAGTCCTAAGGACCAATACCAATTCTCCTTGAAGGAATGAATGAAGGAGAACTTTCTTATTAAAAGATCACACTATTATATTCTAACAGACTTCTATACGATGCAAAGTATGTAATCTTTTCTCATCTAATTGTTCCAACTCATTGAACTGTTTCTGAGATCTTTCATATGTAGACAACTGATCAAAGATTGAAACTCTAAGTGAAGGAAATTGTATTTCAATTGGAAAAACTACTTCAGTTCCATATACCAATGAATAAGGATTTGCTTGGGTAGCAGTATGGGTAGTTATCCGATAAGCCCATAAATCATTCAAAAGTTTATCAGGCCATGATTTCTTATCTTTATCCACCATCATTTGGAGTATATTTTATAGAGTCTTATTGAAGTCCTCTATCTGTCCATTGGCCACTGTATGATAGAGAGATGAGTTGTTGGACTTGATATTATGTTCCTGATATAACTTTTTCCCTTCAGAAGAACAAAAATCTGTGCCATTGTCTGTCAAAATAGTATGAGGGGTGCCAAATTTAGTGATGGTATTAGTTTTGACAACACTAACAATGCTTTTGGCTCTGAATTCCTTGAGAGGTATTGCCTCATCCCATTTAGAGAAGAATTCAGTAGCAGTGAGAATATACTTGAACTGCTTAGCCATGGCTGGAGGATAAGGCCCTACTACATCCATTCCCCATGTGGAAAATCACCAGGAGTATTTAGCTGTATATAGAAACTCTGGGGGTTGATGAATGAAGTTGGCATGCACTTGACAGGGATGTAATTTCTTAGTAAAATCTGTGAAATCCTGTGTCATTGAAGGCCAAAATTATCCAAGCCTTCAGATCTGATCACAGAGTCTATACCCAAATTGGGGGGCACCAGAAGTTCCTGACTGTACTTCTTTCATGACAGTTTCAGTCTCTTCTCCATCAATACATCTGAAGATAATTTCATCAAATCCTCACTTGTAAAGGAATGATTTGGTGGTATGGACTATCATAAAGAGTAAAATTAGCCGCTCATCGCTGAATCTGCTCCTTCTCAGCCCTATTTGGTGGAACTACCCCATTTTGAAGATCTTCCATGATGGTTGTTCTCCATCTCGCGGTATGACCATATGGTTCAGAAATAGGTAAATTTCATTAATTTTCTCCATTTTGGTTTGAACAAAAGGTAATACCACATGACGATTAGTTATGCTGATAACTATCTCATCCTGATTTGGATCTACAAAGGCTGTAGCTACATTAGCCAGTGAATTTGCTTGGGAATTTTGTGATCGTGGGACATAGGAAAATGTCATCTCTGAGGGAAATTCATTCATTAACTCTCTGACTTAATCACACAAAGGGATTAAATCTTCTTTTCTGATAGAATATTCCCCATTGATTTGTTTGATTACCAATTCAGAATCACCTTTTACCTTTAAATGATCCATTTTCACTTGAAGGGACAATTCCAAACCTGTGATGAGAGCTTGATACTCTGCTTCATTGTTGGTACCACCTTCTGATAATAGGAAAGAATAAGGAAATCCTACCTTTTCTAGGGAAATAAGGACAATTCCTAATCCAACCTTGTTCAGTTTAGGGTTTTCCAGTCTCTTCCCCATTGGACTTTTGGAAGCACCATCAAAATAAATTTCCCATGTTTGGGAATTATCTTGAATAGAGAAGACCTATTCATCAGGAAGTTCAATATTAAATGATGTATCTTCTGTAGATGGGTGCTCAACAAGGAAATCAGCTAGAGCTTGTCCCTTTATTTCCTTTTGAGGCACAAATTGGATATCAAACTGTTTTAAAGTAACCTCCCATAATGATAGACGTCCTGTAAGCATAGGGAGACTGAGGATAAATTCGAGAAGGTTATTACGAGATACCAATTGGACCTCATGATGTTTCAGGTAGGGCCTCAATTTCTGAACTACAATGATTAATGCTAGGAAGCACTTCTCAATACTTGAATACCAAGTTTCTGCATCAACCATAGTTTGAATGAGATAGTAAATGATATTTTCATTCCCAACATCATTCTTTTGGGCAAGGAAGGCACCTAGTGATTGCTCTAAGGATGTCACATATAGAATAAGTAGTTTTCCTTCAATAGGCATCATCAATACCGGTGAACTCAAGAGATATTTCTTGAGGGTATTAAATGTTTATTTTCAATCTTCAGTTCATTGGTAAGTTACTCCCTTCTTCATTAATCTCGTGAAGGGTAAACACTTGCCTGCTAAATTGGAAATAAATGCCAAATATAGGACATGTGTTCTTGAATTCCTCTTAATTATTTAAAATTTTGAGGAGGTGACATACCAAGTATTTGATTTTGTTTTCTCAAGATCAAATTCGATACCATGATGGCATACAACGAATCCAAGAAACTTTCCTGAGGTTACCCCGAAAACACATTTTAAGGGGTTGATCTTCATATTATGTTGGAGAAGTTTGTGAAATATGGTTTCCAAATCAGCCAAGTGATTGGAATGTTATTTGGATTTGACTACCAAATCATCCACATAACATTCAATAATTTTTCCTAAGAAGGGTTTGAAGATATAGTGCATGTCACATTGGTATGTTGCGCCTGCATTCTTTAAGCCAAAGGGCATTACCCTATAGCAAAAAACACCTTGAGGAGCTTTAAAGGCTATAGATTCTTCATCCTTTGGGACCATTGGAATTTTATTATACCCAAAGTAACCATCCATAAAGGAAAGAGCTTCATATCCAGTCATTGCATCAATTAGAAGTTCTGTAATCGAGATTGGAAAATCATCTTTAGAACAATACCTGTTAAGATCTATGAAATCAATGCAGAATCTAATTTTACCATTCTTCTTTTTCATTGGGACAATATTGACCAGCCATTTGGGATACTGAACTTCCCTAACAAATTTATCCTTTATAATCTTATCAACTTTAGCTTCATTTTTAAAGGCATGAGTTGGGTGTGTTCACCTTGCTACTTGCTTGAATTCACAATGTTCTTCTGGAAAACCCAAATGATGGGTGGCTACATTAGGATAAAGCCCTATAATTTCTATATAATTATAAGAAAATATATCTCAATGTTTCTTTAGAAAATAATTATACACCTCTTTCTCTTCAGAGGACATGGCCGCACTAATTAGTGTGGGGTGTGTATCTTCTTTTGTACCCAGATTTATTTCTCTGAGTTCATCCACGGTGGTAGAGACACCTTATTCAAATGCTAGAGGAGAATCCCCAAGATCTTATTCTTCTTCCTTGTTATGTGTTACCTCTTATGTTTCCACTTGCATATTAGATGACAAGGCAATACTCTCAAAGTTAGGAGAGGAGTCAATATTTGAACAGCCCGAATAAGAAGCCACCATATCTGACCTTACTAATGACGAAGGGTCTTCCTGTGGTATAGAGGTATTGAAGGATTGAGAATTAACATATTTTTCTTCCTCTAACATTGGTACAATTTCTTATATTCCGATTGACGAAGTAGAGGCTCGTAGTAGTTCATCAGATGAAATGAAAACATCTCCATTAAAGCTTCCATCATTGCTTGGTGTATCAATAATTTATCCTATGTTATCAAGCTCGATCTCTGCAATTGACATTATTGGAATTACTAGATGAGTGCATGGATTTGGTTTTACACTTTTACTTTTATTGATGGGTAACACATAATCTTTACTCAAATTCATGAATGGATTTGCTGGAATATTTTCCAGTCCATTTGGAGCATTAAATCTGGTTATTTAATTTATCATAGAATTCATTCCTTTTGTATTTAAAACTCTAACTCAATGTATTGAGATTCATATGTTTTGAAAAGAGACTTATCACCATATAATGTCCCAATTTGACCATTGAAACAGTATTTCAGACATTGATGGTATGACGAAGGTATGGATGTATGTTGATGCAACCAAGGCCTTACAAGAAGAATATTGAAGGTTGTGTCCTGACGAACAACCATGAAATCTGAATTAGACACAAGATATCCAAACTGAGTTCTGAGTGTAATTTCACCTAGAGGTTCTTGTTCATTCTTGTCATATCCTTGAAACATTAAAGTCGAAGGAGATAAGTCAGATTCTGTCAGGCCCAATCGACGAAGTGTATGAACAGGAATGAGGTTGACCCCGAAGCCATTATCAATGAAGGCTCATCAGATATCTATGTCATTGACCTTTCCAGATAGATACAAAGTTCTGATATTCCCATGTACCACATAGTCTTCATATTCATCCATAAAAGATACGACTTCATGACATTCTGTAGAATCATTCTCTATACGGTAAACCTCAGCAGCAGCAACTTCAGTTTCAAATTCTTGAGGACTTGACAAAGCCTGAATGAGTTCCTCTTGAAGATCTTTTGATAGATTCAAATCATCTAGAATTTACAACTTGGTTGGTACTTGGTCCAATTGTTCCAAAACATCATAATTTTGATCCAAAGTTATGCATTTCCTAGCATGGAGATGTGGTTTTGCAAGTGCTTTAGAAGTTGATGGTTCTATTGTAGATATACTTTGTGTTAAAGCAGAAGCGGAAAATACTGTTGAATTTGGTAAATTAGACTAACTAAGTCAATTCATCTACTGATAAGAAGTCTGTGTGGCTTCTAATTGGTCCTCCATAATAATTGTTCTAGAACTAGACTTATTTTTCATGGAAGAAACTTTTTGTTCTTGTTGAGCCCGCAAAAGGGACCTTCCATGAGTTTCTTCCTCATATATGGTTTGATCAGGGGTAGAGTTAAAATGGTGATTTCTATAATTCTTACGTCTTCCCTTGTATCCTTGACCTTGACCTCTTCCTCTATTTCTCCAATTAGGTACAAGGAACTCTGGCTCATTATAATCAGAATCACCATTGGCATAAGGATTTGTTAAATAGATAACATTAACGGAACCAAAGATCAATTCTTCATCTGATGAGGATTATAACTGACATGTTACTTTTGGTTATATTGTTTGGCGGGCTGATTCCAGTGATTTTGAAACAGATGGCATAGAATCTTCCAGGGTTAAGGACAACTTTGGCCTTGACGCGAGCTTGCCTTCTTCTGACTGCTCTTTATCCTTATGACCACTTTGTTTCTTTGAGGAACGACCTTTTGATGAAGATGGTTTTGCTATGGAAGGAGTGGTAAAAGACACAATTGGTTGTTTCAACTATGCTCATAAAATAGCATGAGTCTGGTTGATCATTTTCCTGATCATCCAATCATTATATTTTTGCACACTTTTACTTTTAACCTCTTTCCATTATCCCTCTTCCTCTGGATTGGTAGCAATAACACATGCTAGTTGAGATGATGAACTTTTCAATTTCACTTGTCCAGAGTATAACATCTTTTGCAGAAGGTCTTTGAAAACAAAGCACTTCTGAATGGGGGTGTCCCAACATTTGATGAAAGGGAAAATAATTCAGATGATCTTCACCTCCATCTTTATTTGGCTTCTTCAGCCTTGGAAACTGAAGAAAATTGTTTTCTAAGGTTGAGATGAAGTATCCATGAATTTTCTCATTCCTGAAAGAATAAACTTTATTCTTTAATTCCTCAAACTATTTCAACCTTTGATCTATTTGATCATCTTGACGAGGCAGTCATTACTGTTGATACTCAGGAGGCGAAGCCCTTCAGTATGATGAGAGTCTTGAAGTAGAAGTAGGTACAGGTGCCTGTTTGAGTGTGATTGTATCAGCTTCTTCCTTTCCTATCCTCTTTCTTGGAGCTGATTGAATTACATGATTTTTAGCCTTAGCTTCTATAATAGACTCTTTATATGCTGATCAATTGAAGTAAGGTCTCAAAACCATCTTGTGTATTTCACAGGGATTAATGGTGTGTGTAATTCATCATGCAGATTTTCCACATAGATTGACAGCAACTCTTCTTTAGGGAGTGCTAAACTTAAAGAATATGTTAATCCCTTCAATTGAGCAATGAAATTCGAAACTCTTTCATTATCCCTTTTTTACAATTTTTAAGATAAAAAACTATCATCTTTGGTAGTGTTGAGCTAAATAGAAGAAGGAATTTCTAATGGAGATCTTCCCATTCAGTAATTGATCAAGATTGAAAACTTGTATACCATACAAAAGCTGGTCCTTGTAACGACTGCACAAAACACCTAAGCTTAACCGATTCTTGTTTTTGATAAGTTACCATCATAGGATCACAATGAGAAACAAAATGTGTTAAGTGTTGTTCCAAATCTCCCAAACCATTAAATATTGGGAATGTGGTATTATAAAAATTTGATGGGGGAGGAATTGCATCTACCCATTTAGGGTAAGATCACTTTTCTGGATGAACTGGTGCATGTCGTTCCTCCATAGCTTCGAACCGAGTTTTTAATGCCTCAATTGTGTTCATAAGAATTTGGGGAATATCCAGATGATATGGATTCTATGCAGGTATAGAAACTAGAGCTTGATCTGGTGCAACGACTGGTAAGACCACTGATGGTGGTGCTGATATCTACCTTGGATAACCCATGGGAATAGGTTTATTAGGATGTATATGATCCTGCCTTGATTGTGTACCCAGTGGAGGGAAGTAATTATCCACATATGTAATTACTACAAATCCCCTTTGATGAGGAGCTCCTACAGGATTTTCAAGTTGAGGAATTTCTTGTGGAGTATGTCTAGTAGAAATGTTGTTTCGAACCAACTCTGTATTGAGTCTTTTCAACTCCTTCATTTCCTCTTCTTGCTGTGAAAATATCTCTTCAAGTGAAATAAATTGACCTTCTCTAGTGTAAAAGTGATATGCAATATGATTTTTTTACTTTCCCCTTGTTATATGCTTTTTGGAGAGGGGGGAGTTGGTTATTTGAAGGCATACCTAGATTCTGGATAAGCCTATGATTTTGGGTATGCACACCTTATTCATTTGCCTCAGTGTATACCATATTATAGAAAATAACTTCATCTTTTGATTCCCCTGAACTGGACTTATTTTCTAGAGGATCTTCTGCAATGGTATTGATAACATTCACTAACACATAATGCATTGATGGAATTATGTCAGTGTTTCTGCTAGATCATCTCCCTTTTGGTCATTCACGAGACTCCATTCCCCTATATGAAGAATTCCCTAGAACTGTTTGGTAGATAGTACCATGAATGGAATCATTGGATAGTTCAGTTGTACACTTTCCTTGTGGCTTCTTTCCTAATTGGGAGAAAACTAACTTCTGTTGAGGAGAGGATTGTAGATGTGAAAAATCTCCCAACCTTGCAGGCTGGGGTTGATCTTGTTATTATTATCCAAATCTTTGAAATTTTTTTTAATGAATTTAAAGGTTGAATTAAATGAACCCCCAACCTGGAAAGCTGGGTTAATTCTTGAACTACTACAGCTGAAATTAATGCAACTGTTCTTCTAATTTTGCGGATTTTGGTTCAAACATTAGCTGGGTGCATCATTCGACAATCACTCGAATCATCTGTTTTAGAAGATCGTTGTGCTATTTCATAAATTTTCATCCTACGACACCTAAAATCCTCTAAACGGGACATCCACTCAATATTATCAAAGGATTTATGTAAAAGAAGCTCAACAACTTCTTTTCTTTGGTCCTGATTTTGATGAGAACTGGTTGAGGCTTGTTCTTGAGCATACATTTGATTACATACAAAACCTATTGATTGGGACCGTCCATGGGCAATAACATTGCATGAGACCACTTTTAGCAGACTTTTCTAATTTTGGAGTGCAGTGAAATGCAATTCTCCGTATACACCCCATCCTCTGACACGAACACTAGATGGGGAATCAGAAATTAACCGGTGTAGTCTCTTTAGAGAATTGAGACATGTACGCTGAAGGGTTCTCTGCTGTTTTTCAACATTTGGATGTTGGGAAACTGAGAGAGATGCCAGGTCAATTTGGCACTACAACCCTTCTATTACCTTTACATGATTTTGATATTCATCATATGGTAATACTTTGGTTTTCAAATGATGAAGAGTTTTCCATAAGTTGAGATGAATGTAATGAATGCAATATTATGTCATCAATTCTAGAATATCAAACTGAGTTTTCCAAAGGCTAGAACATGACTGGGATTTCTACTTTAGCTAATTGTTTCCTCATGTTTAACATGTATTCTTCATCTTTCACTAGAGGTTTCTCCACTTGGTCTCACTAAAGTGGATGCTCTGTATTTGAAGATAAATGACCCAAGGGAGGTTCAGAGAATGACCATTCCCTTAAGATGTATTCTGACTGAGAAAGTGTTTCACCCATAAATGACAAGGCATCAGACATTACTGGCCTTGTGTTTGAAAGTGCCTTGAGATAGGAAGGATTTCTCATCACTACATTGTCAATTATGGAATCATTTTGACAATGCGAAATACTACTACAAATAGGACTTTCGCAATGAATTCCATCATGGGGAGGATCACCATGGTGGATTATAGCAATGGATAAATCTTCTTTCTCCTTGGTCTTCTGGCCACACGAAGGGTTTATGTGGCTCTCATCTAGAGATAGACACTCTGGATTGACCGAATTTGCATGAAGCAAGCCTTAATGATGAAGTGTCCGATGAGGAACTGTAGAATTACAACTACCACTCCAAAAATTTGATAATGAGAGGATGAGATCTTGAGATACAATAGATAAATATCTGAGGGCTTCAAGAACTACAGCATTAAGAGGACCTAAATCACATCTTGACTCTTGATTTTCCAACGGTGTTTGGCGAGACTTCTTTTTGGATGTTCTCTTATATTTATTTGGGGCCACCTGCTGGGAGAAGTGGTTATAATGGGCAGTTGTATGTTCCTACCTTGGAGTAATTACTAGAATGGAAAAAATAACTCTAATTGGAAAGGGTGTATGTTCCTGATCCTGTTGTCCATATGATATGGGGGAATATTCCTCATGACCCTCCTAGACTGGAACAGAGGTGTGTATCTGCTTTGGGATGGCTTGCCAATGTGTCATCCCATGTGTTGGGACATATTTATTTGTATGTTCCCCTGATACTATTGAAGTAGTTGTTAAAATATCCTGGAATGCTTCCAGAACATGGGCAGTGATATGCGTCTGTCATTTCACCATTGATAAGATGTGTTTGGTGACTTCAGCATCCGGAACGAGAATATATGTCCATTCCGTATTTGGAGTAGGTGTATGTGCCTACTCCTATCCTCCTTTTCCTGTCAATGGATATTTAAAGTACTCATGCATGGGGGCAGAGAGTTTGGTCTGCCCCAAATTTGTCGCTGAAGCTTTCTGACTGACTTCTCCGGGTGCTACCAAATGAGAATATTGGCAGGCTTGATGAACATTGGCAGGTGTATGTGCTTGCTGGTGGTTTTCCATCAAGTATGGTTGATGGAATTCCTTCAATACTGGCAGACGATAATGCTAACAAAATTGATGATTTTAAATAGGTGTATGTTCCTGTTTACCATTTACCACCATATTAGATTGGCATGCCTCATTAAATGTAGTTAGACGAGCCTGCCGACTGGCTGATAACTTGTGAGTAGGTGTATGTGCTTGTTCATGGTACTCCACCAGGTTTATCTAGTGGGATTGGTGGGTTTCTGTCAGACAAGACTGTTGAGCAACAAAATTAAGATGGACGGGTGTATGTGCCTGCTCGTTGTTTGCCATCAATTTTGGTCGATGTACTTCTCTGGAAGAGGCAGAGGTGAGAACCTGCTCCCTGTTGATCAGATGTTGTCCATGTTGATACGTCTTCCATGCCCAGGTCTGAGAGACCTGAGTCGAATATCTAGAGGCAACACCCCCATCATGTTGTAGGTGCACTACTGTGTGATTCTGGCAGCGATTGCTGATGGGAGTCCTTAGGAAGGACTCCTGCATTCTTGAATTGAGGCCTTGAGTGACCTCTTGATCCACCTCCCTATAGTACGAGAGGTACTAGTTGTTGTGTTCTAGGAATAAGGACCTGAAACGGTTGGAGACAGTGGTTGGTACCATCTGCTTCTTGATCATTGGTCATCGTTGGCCAGATGATCAAGGATTATTGTTGGCCTAGAGGGCCTGTCGAGCAGCCTCCAAAGTCAGAATTGTACCATGCTGGTGATATTCCTTTACCAACACATTAGAGACCCAACGTTGAAGATGCTGGGTTGGTGATAACATCCTTTCTGTGGATGGATATCCATCTTGAGCAGCTGTCGAGAAGTTCACAGATGTTGTCCTGGAGAAAACCATTCTTGGTTTTGAAGGGAATTATGCGGAAAACTGAGAAAAAACAAACTCCATTAAAGAAACATCTTTTTAGATGGATACATGTGTGATTGATTCCTTTGTATAGCCTTCCTTTATCAATTTATAGGGGCCTAACATGTGGGTAACATTATTAACCTGGTTAAGGATTCACGTCGAGTTCACCATTTTTGTTTCGTAGTTCCTTGAAACGTGTGTTCTAGATTTAAGAATCACTATTTCCATGCGGTTTCCATTGGATTTGTTCATGGAACCGGAAACTTCCAATAGTTCTTTATCCAAAAAGGATCTGCTTTCCAAAGGCATGCGTTTGTTAAGTTTTGAACTTTATAATATTTAAGAGCATGAATTGGTTGAGAGGATGGGAGGTCAGACTCATCACACCCTTTTAGGGGGAATTATTTTCTACTCCAGGACTCTCTTTGTAAAATTAAAATATTTTCATGAATCCTTATTAATTCACCAAGTATATCATAAGTATCCCTTGGAATATATAATCACTTATTAACATGTGTAAAACTTTAGAATCATCGGTATGTATTCAAGGTTCTTCATTAATGGAAATATCTGTATGTATTCGAGGTTTTCCACCAATGGTATCCTCTAATATACTAATTAGAGATTATTTTAATCATCGTTGTGATGATACTGGTTTTTAACACACTAAGTGGGGCACTCTAGAATTTATTGTCATCCAAGGAGAAGAAGTTTTGTTATGATCTTGGGATCGTGCTCGTAAAATGGGATACCTACGTATCCTTCTGAAAGGAATCAGAACCCTCATAGTTCGGTGTCACTTAATAGGACACATCATACCTTTTAAGGTCATGTGATAAGGACCTCTAAGAGGAAGGTTCTTAGTTGAAACTTAGTGTGGTACTTATGCTGAAGCAGCCTAAGGAACTTGGAAGGGATATGGGTTTCCAAGTAAGATCAGACCCTGTTGGGAATATGGACCAAAGTGAATAGGGTTGATTTGAAATGTTGGGTTTTAACCTCAAGGTGGATTTCTACGTATCCCATATGGATGGGAATCAAAGCCCACGTAGTTTGATAAATCTCATAGGAGAGTATAGTTCTCTAAGAGAGATGAGTTTGGGTTTAATTTCTAAAAAGGACGCCTTGATGATTTGAGGATTGAATTTGGGGCTTATTTCCTAAGGAGGATGCCCAAATTTGGGGAATTAGGTTCAGATTCTTGAGGAGGATATCCAGTGATCTCGGGCCTAGAAAGAGCTTCCTACGTATCCTGGTTTGAACATGAATCAAAGCTCTCGTAGTTACTTCCAATGAGTGTTTGTGCACATGTTGTAACCATCACGTATCTCTAAGCCTATGTGAGTAATTCTCGATGTGAGAAACAAGATGATGTGAAATATTAAACAATTACACATCACACTTTTAAATTTTTCCTCCATGCTGATAGAAGAGGGCGCGTCGACCGTGGAAGAGGGTGAGGCGACGATCCTTCCCTCTGTTTTCTTCACATTGAACAAGGGTCCAAAATGGAAGGAGAAAGGGGTGAAGGTGAGGGTCTTTTACTAGGATGGTTGCCCTGAAACTTCTTCTGGTAGGGGAGGGAGACTTCTCCTATGCTTTCGCGGAAAAACAAGTGCAAAGTGTACCTTCTATACCAAAGACCTGAGGTTCTGGGTCACCTCTTTGAGAAGGGAAAGGCTGGTAGCCAACCCTCCTCCAAACCAAGAACTTCCCAACACTATTTCTAGGAGAAAAGTCCATCTGACTATGGATATAAAAACCCAGAAACATCCCATGAATCCTAATCCCATTTTGAAACAAATGCGGGAAACCTCTAACTTTAGAAATACAAACCCAAATAGGAGACACGCTGATGTGCCTTTCCCAAAGGTTTGAGAATTCAGTAGGTTTTGGTGGAGGTTTCAACTTAAACCCTTTCAGATTAGGGAACCAAAGAAGGAGATACCCTTCCATGAATGACTTTTAAAAAGGGTACTTGAGTTTGTCGTGTTAGTACCTCGTGCAATTATTCCAAGTAGGTACCCCGCGTAGATATACTGCAGAGGTATATCACGCAGGTATGGCTCGTAGGTATACTGCGCAGGTATGGAATGCAATTAAACCGCACATGTATGGTGCATGTATGGCACACAAATATACCGCGTAGGTATGGATAATGAATGAAGAATGTGAATAACTTCAAAACATGCTTATCCCATTCAATTATCTCTTCTCTCATGGTTTAGAGAGCTACCTAAGGCAATATGAGGGATCTAGGTGAAAGAGATGTGCAATGGGAGCTTCAGAGAGTCTTTCAATTTTTTTTCTGTCCTGAAATGGGGAGCCCAAGGGCTCAATTTATAGGCACGAATGGGCCTGGTCGAAGAGATGTTTCCCGCTCAAGTATTTCGCACAGCTGTGCCATGCAGGTGATCTGCGTAGGGGCATCAAGAATCTTTTGTCATGGAGGTCTGGCATGGGGCTCCTCCGCGTAGGTGAGTCACGTCGCTCCGCCACGCAGGTGCTCCACATAGGTGCATGAATAATCTTCTGGTGCGACGCTCTGTCGTGGAAGTCAGCCGCGTAGGTCAGCCGCGTAGGTTAGTCACGCAGGTCCGTAAAGCTACTCCATCATGAAAATATTTGGGAGTATTGTTGATTTTACTTTGTACTTTTCAAACCTTGATTTGGGATCTAAAATATCTAGAGTTCTCTTCATAGTCCTTTTGGTTAATTTCTCAACTAGGGACAACACCATAAAAACACAAAAAAACCAATTAAATCAAGAATCCATCTCAACAAAATCATTCAAAACCCAATAAAAACACATAGAAAATACCCTTAAAATATGTATGAAAAATAGAGTTAGTACCACCTCTCCATCCACACAAAAGGATAACCCTTTTGGGTCAAAGCATCCAAGGGTGCCGATATACTATATAAATCAGGAAAAAATATCTGATAGTAGCCTGACAACCCAAGGAATCTCTATACCTCAACCACACTCTTGGGTGGATCCTAAGCTATCACCACCTCAAACTTGTCCAAGTCCACTGCTACACCCTTAGTTGAGATGACATATCCCAAAAAGTGTACCTATCATTTCCAAAAATAAAACTTTGAGAACTTCCCATAAATCCAGTGCTCTCAGAGTATTTCTTGGACTATCCTAAAGTGTCATACATTATACTCCTTAGAGACTGAGTACACTAGGATTTCATCAATGAAGACTTCCACAAACTGATCTATGAAATTATAAAATATATGATTCATGAGTCCCATGAACACTGATGGGGAATTCATCCTGCTAAAAGGAATCACCAAGTACTCATAATGATCATAGCATCATCAGAATGAAATTTTTGGTATATCCTTATCCTGTACGTAGAGTTGATGATAGTCTGATTAGAGGTCAATCTCCGAGAACCATATCACCCTTCTCAACTAATCAAAGAGGTCATTGATCCTAGATAGTTGGTAATTATTCTTCATAGTTACTTGGTTTAGGTGAGGATAATCTACACACAAACTCAAGCTCCCTTCCACATTCTTGGTGAATAGCACTGGGGATTCCTTGGGGGAAACACTCGATCTGACAAAGACCTTCCTCTATAAGTCCTCCAAATTCACCTTAAACTCATGAATCTAAGTGGGATCCATTTGATATTCTGGTGCATATATTCGGAAAATACCTGGGTTTAAGTCTGTGTAGAAGTATATCTCTTGGTGGGGAGGTAATCCCAAAATGTCCTTTTACTCTACCACCACTGTAGAAATCTAAAATATCATATCATCCAATACTCCGAGGGAAATACTATCCAACTAATGACTAATTTTTTGCATCCTCCAATGTATGAGACTAACCTTATCTTCCATGGTTTCCTTCTCACCCATGAAGTAAAAATGCATTCTATCATCATAGGCAGATCACAACCTGCACTTGAAACAGTCAATCTGTGTATGAAATATGATAACCATTTCATACCTAAGATAATTTCG
This sequence comes from Viscum album, assembly GCA_963277665.1. Lineage (NCBI taxonomy): Eukaryota > Viridiplantae > Streptophyta > Magnoliopsida > Santalales > Viscaceae > Viscum > Viscum album. The sequence continues at coordinate 1,830,567,046 of OY728129.1, forward strand.
TAAGGCCTTATCACTACTATAAATAGATCCCAAATAAATCTATTTACTCTAAGAGTTAGGTTACACCATCTAAAAAGTTTGTAATCACTGAATCCCCTATGGTTAGAGTCTTGAAGCATAAGCATCGATCCAATGGCTCAAGAAAAATCTATAAGTCTCAAACAAGAGAAGTGGAAAGAAAAGAGTGGATCCCACCTATTTATATTAATAATAAAACTAAATTATAAAAGAAATATATCAAAATTTTAATCATCTATAGAGCCTATAGATTGCAGGACTCTATGGACTAAAACTATCCTTATAATTGACCAACTACTCCCTAATCTTGACATGGAATGCCTAGGGGTGGTGGTGGAAACATTTCAAATCATTCGCCACCTCATGTTGCTCGCTTTATACCTCTACCACATTATATAACCTACATACCTCCCTCCTTCTACTACTATCTCTTCCTGGGTGGACCATTAATCATCTCTCTATAAGATGCATTGTGGGTTATAAAATCCTGCATGAGATTTCCTCAATCATCATAATAGAAACACCACATCTCTCTTGGATAATTAGAACCATCCTAAGAGACCTAAACTACAAACTCTATTTCATAAGATCATCTCCTGAAGCATATCACATACTTATATCCTTATGACTACCATTGACTACCAGCTTCATAGGTCTCATTTCTTTTGTTACCACTACCAACAATAACTCTCAGTGTCTACTAATCCTTAAATATCTCTACCACCAAATCCTGCTAAAGAAATCCAACATAGGTAGGAATACAAATAGATATCACTCCAGCCTTGATATCTCAGTGTTGGACCACTCAAAGACCCTTTCTTAGAAAAAATGATCTTAAATCATATCTATAGAGTATCTCAAGATGTTAGTGTACCTAGATGAATACTCTTCCATGGTCATGTTTACTTGTTTAAGCTTCAGAAGCTCCTAGATATGAATCACTCACAACATGGTGGGATAGAACCCCTCTCTAAAAAGACACTAAAACTCCATCTAATATAGGGATACCTCATTATGTGTTTGAGTCACCAGACTCCACCATTACCCTATAGATCCCTAACGTACGCCTATCGTAGGGTGTGGAAAAGGCATATTTTTATGTTTTCCTAGTGCATCATAGAGGCTGACCAGGGTCGTCTCACTTGAGGAACTTTCTCAGTTCGTTCACCTACTTAATCTAATTCACTTAATAAGTAATTATTTTTGTTGTTTTATATTTTATGAAATAAATTTAATTTAATAAAATAAATTAAATTGAAAAATAATATGAAACTAAAATTCAATTCTAAATTACCATGCAATGCTAAACATAATGGAATTATGGATGAAAGGAAGTTCTCCTGAGATAATTTTCAAGAAGCACCTTCATTGACCAACTTCAAATATTCTTAGTGAACACACACTATCATATGTGTGTCCACCTTAGTCTAACCCGATTATGAATGAAAATTCAACATAGATATTGCTAATCACACCCTCCATCCACCTCCTTAATTGAAGGAAAATGTTTGTAGATTAAGAAGTTAAACTTTAGAAAACCACAATGAGGATTACACCCACTATAAATTATCCTTAGAATTAACTCAATGAATATTAAAAACATGGTATTAGGTTCAAGAACCTGATTACCCCCTCAGGATATTCATTAGAATAGTTACTCATGATCATGAGTATTATAGTTCACGATGGAAAGATGAGAAGAAGAAAAGAGGGTGGATGAGTGGACACAGAAATAAAAACAATGCATGAATTTATTAGAAATCTAAATTATAATTGATAAATAAAACAAAAATAACGAAAATAAAAAAATAAAATATAAAGGGGGAAGATTTTATGCTGTCCTCCCTCGGTGGAGATCTCCTCCTTGGTGCCTTGAAGGAATGGGATGGAAAATGCGATGGAGAATGTGATGATTTGAGAGGGAAGACTCCCCTCCTTTTATAGCCAGAATTTTTCCCCTGAGAGTTGATGCATTGTATCCCTATTAAATAACCTCTTCATGCATTGAACCCTTCATGAATGTTGTTCCTAAATATATTGGAAGTATATACTCAAACATTCAGAATATTTTGAAATTATATGTGGGAGTTATGAATTTTTCATTGGAGGTTTCTTTTTGTGGATGAAGTTTCCAGGAAGCTTCCTTCAAAAGTATACCACCCAATGAAAACCTTAATGAATTCCAAACCCTGTAAAATTAATTTTAGCTCCTATAATATGTTTCCTTGTTCTATTCCAGGTAGAATCACCACAATTTGAGGTGTTTAGGATGATATTTACTTCCATTATGGTGGTGGGGTCCACAGTGTCTGCAAAAAAAATCCTTCAACTTCATTAAATTTTTAAGGCCTCTAGATGCTTGAATCGGCCCCTGGTACAGAAGAAAAAGTTGGAGTAAATAAAATATGGATTATATGAAAAAAATATTCACTCAAATTGGATTTAAATTTTTCAATAAATGACTTCAATACCCTTGATGTAAAAATCTGTCCAAAATCCAGAATTAGGCGCTTTTCACCATTTTTCTCAGAACACATCATAAATCCAAAAATGATTCATAAAAGATAAAATTGATAATTTGGGATGATTAAAATAATTCATATTCATACAAAAAATGTGAAAAATATTAGCTCTATCAATTCCCCCACACTTAAACAATGCTTGTCCTCAAGAATAAAATCTCAACATGGAATTCAGAGCACACCAATGTTACCAATATTCAAATTCCAAAGTAATAAATTTTACAGTTTTCAATTTAATATAAAACATTAAAAAATCCATATAAAATATCATCTTAATTTCAATTTTTTTAAATAAATAAATAATTCATGTATTTTACTTTTCCCCTTTGAAAAAAAGATGAAACTTATTCTTTCTTTCATTCAAGCTTCTCAATTCATTATTATTAAGAATGCCACATCATGATTTACCTCACATTTTAATTTTACCTCTCATATCTCATGATACAATTCAAGTAGAGTTATTCTCATATCCTAAGAACATTCACCTTATCCATAGTCTTTTAAAACAACTACTTTCTCCACTTTTTAAAGAAAAAAGGCACATAAAATCATGAGGACTTTTCAATAAAGGTTTAAATGACTCTAAGCCTTAAGGTTGGAAGGATTTGATGTTTTAAAAATTAAGGCTCAAGGAGGAGGTTTATCTCTTAAGTATAATGAATGATATGAAAATTTTTAATGAATTTATCCCCTTCAATGTAGCAACACCCACTTCCCCCAAACTAAAAGTAAGGTCATGATCAATGTAAAACATAATGAATGATTAATGCACCCTCTTGATTTTTTTAAAAAAAATTGTTTTACTTTATTTTATTTGAAAGTTATGATAAGATAAAACCTCAAAACCATCACCTAAACATATAAGTTTAGAATATAGTTCATCTAGAAAATGGTGATTTTTTGTTCTCCCAAATCACAACCCATTTTTTCCCTTTTTTTTTATTTTTTTGTCATTTTCATTTTTTTATTCAAGAGGGAAAAAATAATAGAGTACAATGAATAATTCCACAAACTTTTACAATTACTACAATAGCACCCCAACTTTTTCCATAAAATTTAAATCATACCTTCCACCATTAATCCCTTAACCCCTATACTTCATCTTTAAAATATCATGAAAATACCAAGAGTAGGGTATGAATGGATAAATATGGCTTAAAACATAAATCATCTCTTTAAAGGTAATTCATGGTCTCTATGGGATAAAATAAGGATTTATGTAAAGGTCTTATTTAAGGATAAGGGTTTTTTCAAAGATTCCTTAATAATTTTAAATGTTTTTTTGTTCAGTCATAGATTTGACAAGTTCAAATGAAAGTTAGGGCAGGTGACATGTCCCAGATCACTCAAGAAATATTCTCTAGATAAATAGAAAGTACTCAGTCTAGAAATCCTCTCAGGAATGATAAATATTACATTAGAAAATAACTAATGGAATGACTAATAATAATAAATCAATTTGCATGAACTTCAGAAATTCAAAGCATGAAAGGTGCTAGAGAAATTTCATTTACATGAATCAATCAATTCCTTCAAATCATGAGTCATCAATTAAATATCCATGTTTCACTTTAAACATTAAATTTTCTATTTTCTCATTAAATAACATTAACGTTGAAATCTAAAACATGGCATAATAGGGTTCCTAATAAACTCATGTCTCCAAGATAAGTAAGCATTAATTCAGGTGTGGGCATGCAATTTTTATCATTAAAGATAAAAAGATATTTTGGACCAAAAAAATTAAAGGAGTTTAAATGATAATCATAAAATGTGAAATACCTTTTGAATTAAAGCTTTGGTTATCTTCCTATAATTCTTGGGGATTCCTTCTTCCTTCACGATCCTACAAAATAAAAATTACTCAATTAATAACAAGGATAATTTCATTTAATCTCAAAATGATAAGAGGGAGGGGGACACATGCTAAATTATTTCCTAAGAAATGAAATTACAATCTAAATTCCTAGAATGAAATTAAATATATATCTTGGTGTGATACCTCAAGTGGGCCTTGGATTTTTGTATTGCCTCAAGAGGGTAGTACCAGCTATTATCCAAAGTCTGATGGTGGTTGGGGATTCTTTGACATGAACCACCACATGTGTTTTTTATCATCATACAATTATTTTTTCTTGTTAAAGAGGAATCCATGGATAGATTACACTAGATTATACCCCTTAGAAATGTGGTATAACTTTCATGGAGGGGGTAGGATGAAGTATGGAATCTCCTCCTCATTTGTTTCTACTTGTGCAACATTCCCTTTCACTTCTTATGCTCCATGTAGTAAATATTTAGTGTGTTTAGGGATCTCTAAATGTTCCTCAACAGGTACAATTTTTTTTCCATCATTATCCTCTTGGGCGTAATACGAGATGTACGAATCTGAAAATTCAATACTATTAGAGATGAAACTAAAATTAGTTTCAATAAAATTAAAAGAGTTATATTTTAAGATTGTATCATCACCCTGAGTCGATTTGACATTAATATCCTCTTCAATTGAAAGTTCCTCTTGGAGTCGATATTCACTGGATGGGGGTAGGTAGTTGGGATCCTCCACCTCAAGTTTGTCCTCAACTTCATGGATGTCTTTAGTGAAATCTGAGAAGACCAGTGGAACTTTCTTCTTGGCCTCAAATATTTTTAAGTCAACTTGGAGTTCATCGACCATGGCCATCAAATATTCCAGTGAGGTCCATGTTGCTATGCCTCTTTCCACTTGCTTGACCATTATCATCAGCGCATCAGCTCTTCGTTGGAGGGACTCCTTAGTGTAGTCTGTTTCTTGTTCTTTCACCTGTGAGTAGTTATCAGTCCATGTAGAATAATAATCATTTGAATTCATTATGGAAATATTTTTTTTGTTTTTTTAAATAAATGAGATATAACTAAGATATGAAAATAGAAAAACTAAATGAAATAATGATTGGATCCCTGGTAATGGTGCCCGTTTTGATGCAATCCTATAGTAGGGATGGAAAAAGGGTATTTTTATGTTTTCCTAGTGCAGCATAGATGCTAACCAAGGTCATCTCACTTGAGGAGATTTCTTAGTTCGTTCCCCTACTTAATCTAATTCACCTAATAAGTAATTATTTTTGTTATTTTATGTTTTATGAAATAAATTTAATTTAATAAAATAAATGAAATGAAAAATAATACAAAACTAACATTCAATTCTAAATTACCATGAAATGCTAAACAGAATGGAATTATAGAAGAAATGAAGTTCTCCTGAGACAATTTTCAAGGATCACCTTTTTTGACCAGCTTCAAATATTCTTACTGAACACACTCTATCGTATGTGTTAACTCCTTATTCTATCCTAGTTATAAATGAAAAGTCCACTTAGGGATATCCCGGAACACCCTCTATCCACCTCCTAAATCGAGGGAAAATGGTTGTTTATTATGAAGTTATACTTTAGACAACCACAGTGAGGATTACACCCACTATAAATTATCCTTACAATTAACTCAATGAATATTAACAACATGGTCTTGGATTCAAGAACCAGATTAATCCCTTGGGATATTTCTTGGATTAGTTACTCATAATCATGAGTATTATAGTTCACAATGGTAAGATGAGAAAAGGAAAAGAGGATGGATGGGTGGATAAAGAAATAAAAACTATGCATGAATTTATTAGAAATATAAATTACAATTGAAAAATAAAACAAAAAATAAATAAGATAAATAAATTAAAAATAAATGGGGAAGATTTGAGGCCAAAATACCTCGGTGTAGATCTCATACTTGGTGCCTTGAAGGAATGGGATGATTTAAGAGGGTGGAGCTCCCCTCCTTTTATAGACAAAATTTTTCCCCTGAGAGTTGACACATTGTATCCCCAATTAATGACCTCTTCACACATTTCACCCCTCATGAATTTTGTTTCTAAATACTGTTTCCATTTCTCCTCAAAATTTCAGAATGTTTGGACATCATATGTGGGAGTTCGGAATTTTTCATTGGAGGTTTCTTTTTCTAGACGAAGTTTCCATGAAGCTTCTTTAAAAAGTGTAACACCCAATGGAAACCTTAATGAATTCCAAACCCCCTAAAATTAATTTTAGATTCTCACCTATATTTACTTGTTCTATTACAGGTATAATAACCACAATTAGAGGTGTGTAGGCTGATATTGACTTCTGTTACAGTGGTGGGGTCCATTTGTTCTGCCAGGAAAATCCTTCAACTTCATTAAATTTTAAGGCTTCTAGATGCTCAAATCGGTCTCTGGTCCAGAAGAAAAATTTTGTGGAAATAAAATAAGGATTCTAAAAAAATATTCACTCAGTTTGGATTTATAGTTTTCAATAAATGACTATAATACCCTTGATGTAAAAATCTGTCCAAAATCCATAATTAGGAGCTTTTCACCATTTTTATCGAAACACATCATAAATACATAAATGATTCATAAAAGATAAAATTGATAATTTGGGATGATTAAAACAATTGAAATTCATACAAAAAATGTGGAAAATATTATCTCTATAAATCCCTAAAGAAGTCTTTCTGCTTGGACCACCATCTTTTCAAGAGGTGTCCTAATGAGGCAGAAAACTCAGGTTATTGCCTCGAGGTAGTCCTCAACTGCTTGAGTGTATGGCTCACATAAAAACCTATGTGGTCTCTAAATATTAATTTCATGAATTTCAATCATCCCAAACAGATACTCAATCAGTACTGTCGGCACAAACTGATACTCAATAGGGGGTAGTAAGACTGGAAAACCACTTGGAGTCACCACATCCTGTACATGACCCTATACTAAAGCCTCATCATTAGGAATATTATTATAATAATTATACTACAAAATCCTAGATAGATTTCATCACAGAGTCATACTGAAATAAATTCAATACATACCACAGTCAAAGAATATATTTATAGAGTTGAAACATGGGGGACTTGGAAATCACAACCCATTTATATATGATGTATGTACCAATGTTTTACTTGAAACCAGTTCCTATATGCACTGAGTCAATAAGCAGGTTAGTAGAGTCCCAGTGAATGAATACATCAAATGTTTCACCAATAATGGAGTCTCTAACCATAGAACTAAACTCAAAACACTTTAACATCATTTCACTAGCTCCCAAATCAAACTCATAGCTATAAAAACTCCAAAATCTAGTCCTAATATGAACACCCCTATGATTCCACTCTATCATGACCTGGCCCACTGAGTCTCGCCTATTAGTAATAATATTAATGTGACACCCCAATCCCACATCCAATATTCTAGGGGTCGTAAACAAGCACCATGTATGCATATCGTAAACAAGGGAGGCCTTTTCCTAAAGTAACTATATATACACACCCATCTCCAAATTCCCGTACAACGGTGAAAGGTAAAACAATACAACTAATACCATAATGAAATAATACATCTAAAACCCATCATAGGAGTACCTCATAGTACAGACAACAAAAAGAACCAAATACAAGCCCAATAAAACTAGAAAATAGTCAAACCTTCTAAGAAGGAGCCGACTACTATCAAATTCAAAAACATTGAAAAGACCATAGTATATCTAGATCACTATATTATAAATTCTCATAGTCCTACTAGTAATTCATCAAATGACCATTCATCTATATAAGAAACGATATGTACGGGAAGATCCCATGCATGGGTGACTATAAAAATACCTATCAGGACAGCCTAAAATCACCAAACACAAAGTATCAAGAGAGTAGTGAGATCATCATCATTAATATATACAAATTATAATATGAGATATAGTAAGAAGTGTAAATAACCAAGATATAATCATAATAAATCCCAAGTATCAAAGATTTATCAACCATACTGTTATCCTTATAATTTTACTTTAGGATTCAAGGTAACAATCATCTAGGAGAACTCACCCTATGAGCCATGCTGACACTGATGATTCTCAAATGAGAGGTCATTATCATTGGCCCCCACCAAATAAGTAAGCATTGAAACTAATAAAATATAAATACATAGACAAATTATCTCACCCAGGGCCTCTAAAGTATACCCAACCCTACCTTGAATAACCCTCTAAGTAGGGGATTATATGCCTGTGTAAGTTAGTTAGGATGATTATAGAAATCCAAGCTTCTCATACATGGATATTACATCTTTTAGATGAATATTAATTAAATTACACAAATACAATCCTTAGTATCATAATAGTTTACTGCCTTTGTAAACTTGGTACTCAATTTTATTAATTCCTGAAATATATTCAACATCTCTCATAAATATCTTCCTCTTTGGTACTCTTCACAAACATTCCCTACTTAAAAACCATTAATCAAAACCTTGGGAAATTAAAAGAAAGAAAGGGATAGATCATATGCTCATTAAGGGTAAACAAGGGAGATATATAATCATAGAATGAGAATAAGGGTATGGGCACATGATTATAATATTTAAAAACCATACCCTGTTGGGCGGAGAGTGATGGCAAGAGAGGGGGATGAATTGCCTTTTAAAAAATAATTAACAATTTAAAATCAAAGTTAAAGGTGCAGCGGAAATAAAAGAGGCAAGACACAAAAATTGATAACGGAGTTCGGCTTATACCAAAGCCTACATCTCCGCTCCCAACTCAACCGTTGAGAGATTTACTACCGCTTGCTTTTTAATGGTTTTAGCAAGAAACCCACTAGACTTTAAGGTTAGTCTTGAACCTATTACAGCTTGCTTTTGATGGTTATGCAAGAACCCACTTGCTTTTAATGGTTGAGCAAGAACCCACTGGCCTTCTTACAGGTGAAGGCTAGCTCACCTTTGATTCAAGCCTTTTAAAGGGAAGGCTTGACTAACCTCTTCACACCTTAAAGGTGGTGTGAGAACCCAAAAGAGAGGATGAGAGAAAGAGATGGGGTTTGTAGGCACAAACCCAAAATGATGCTCAAAATGATAAAACAATAAAAACCGTAATGGGAGAAGCCTTGGGCGCCAATGGATTGATTGGAGTTGAAGAAGAGCTCTCCCAAGCTTCTATGGTGGTGCTCCTTGGATGTTGAATTGAGTTGGAGCAAGTGGGGGTTCCTTAGAGGAATGCGCCGGAGGTTCGCCAAATGATCAAAAATGTGTCTGTGGGCTTCCTTCGCTTGGATATGGTTCCACTATTGTTCCATTCTTGATCTGGGGCTTCCTAGTCCTTTATTTATAGATGGGGAACCCTCAAATGGCCTTTGGGGGGCTTTGGAGCCGTCGGAGAGGCCTTCGGAGCCGTTGGGAGTCAAGTGGACAAGCCTGGTCAAAGCCCAACGGCTAGTTTGACTGGCTCCACCGGCTGACCGGTGCTTGGCCACCGGTGGGCCGGTGCTTTGGAAAAGGAGAGGCCTTCGGGCTCAGGCACTACCGGCTGGCCGGTGAGGAGGCCACCGGTTGGCCGGTGCTGAGGCAGTGGCTGACACTATTCTGTCTGGGTTCCACCGGCTGGCCGGTGATGTGACACCAGTTGGCCGGTGGTCTGGACAGAGAGGATGCCTTCTGTCCAGGCTCCATCGGCTGGCCGGTGGTCATCCACCGGTTGGCCGGTGGACTGATTTTCAGTCCACTTTTGCCTTCTTGGCTTTCTTGGCCCAATTCCTTGGCAACCTGAAATCATGCCTATCATCCAAAAACACTTAAAACAAGATTAGATAAATAAGAGAGTGATTGTGATCATGAAAATTAAACCACGAGGGGTACGAGAGGTACAACAATCTCCCCCTATTTTGATGATCACAATCACCAAAACAAACAATGTAAAAGACTGAAATGAAAGGCATGATTTAAAGGATAAATTGAAAAGCAAAGCATGAGAAAAAAGATTTGTCCCCCAATCAACCAAGAAATTCTCCCCCTTTGTGATTATCAAAATAGCACGGGGCATAAAACTTGATTGAGGGAAAGGTTGAAAAACAAGATAGAGATTTTAAACCAATTGAAATTTTTTTGAAATTTGAATTGAAAGTTTTGAATTGAATGTTTTGAATTGAAAGTTTTGAAATGAAAGTTTTGAAAATAAAGCAAAAAGGCTTGAACGATCCTAACTCCCCCTAAATAAAAACAACAAATCACCGGGGAGAGATTTTTGAAACCGAGACAAATTTTGGCCCGGAGAGACTCGCTAAAAGGGATTTTTCAATCCATACTTGTCTTGTGGCGGGTCTTCTCCTAAAAAAATTCATCATTAAAGGAAATAGTTTTGGGCCTTCCATACCGGGCATTTTTGCAATCGCACTCATAAATTAAGTGCCCGGGTTTTTTACAATAATTGCAAAATTTATATTGGGAGCTCCCCCTTACAAAAATAGTTGGAGCATGGGAAGAGGAAGCTTGCTTGGAATAGCCAAGCCCTTCGGTGGTTCTAGATATGCGTTGGGAACTAAGTAATTTGGTCAAATTTTGTTCACCTTGGGTGAACTTGGCAAGAGATTCCCTTAAATCCTTGATTGTTGATTCCATAGAATCAACATCGGGAAGGTTTTGGACCTTGAGGGACAATTCTTCCTTCTCTTTGAGAAGTTGTTCTTTTTCGGAGGAAAGTTTTTTGAAATTATTTTTTAAAGCAATGAATTTGGAAGAAAGTTCGTGAAAACCTTCCTCCAATTGATCTCTATCATGTTGGAGATCCTCATAAGATAAATTATTGAAAGAATTTGAAGAACTAGAGGAAGAGGAGTCGGAAGAGGATACCTCATGAAATGCCATTAGGCATTTTTTACCGTTGTCACTTGAGGAGGAGGAGGAGGAGGATGTGGAGCTATCACTCCATGTGGCCTTGAATGCATTCTTCTTTTCCTTTTGCTTGGCCTTTTTCTTGTTGAGTGGACAATCAGGTTTGTAATGGCCTTTCTTGCCACACCCGTAACATGTTACCTCGGGCTCGGATTTTTTCGTTGGGGTGAGCCTTGCGGGATTTCTTCTTCTTGTGCTTCTTCATGAATTTGTGCATTTTGCGGGCAAGATTCTCCATTTCGGAATCGCCGCTTGAAAAGGAAGACGATGAGGAGGAGGAGCTTTCTTCTTGTTAAACTTTGAAGGCGATGTTCTTTGGAACTTTGATCGGTTTGCCTTCCTTTTCAGCTTGCCTCCTCATGGTGATCTCGTAGGTCATGAGGGATCCGATGAGCTCTTCGACCGGCATGTTCTTGATGTCTTTTGCTTCTTGGATTGCCGTGACTTTCAGTGCCCATGTGCTTGATAAGATCCAAAGGATCTTCTTGACCATCGTTTCTGCAGACACATCATCACCAAGGGACTTTCTCCCATTGCAAACATCAGTAAAACGAGTAAACATATCAGTAATATTTTCAGATGGATGCATGGTAAAAGATTAAAAATCTTGACGGTACATATCCAATCGAGTATCCTTGACTTTGTTGGTCCCCTCATGGGTAACCTCCAAAAGTTTCCAGATTTCATGTGATGAGGTGCATGTGGAAACTCGATTGAATTCATTACGATCAAGGCCGCAATGAAGAGCATTCCTGGCTTTGCCATCAAGCTCGAAATTTTTAATATCGGCTTGGGTCCATTTGGATTCATCGGGAGAAGAGAGAGAGTAACCATGCATGACAATTTTATAAATAGGATAACCTATACTTCTAAGAAAAGTGGTCATGTGGGTTTTCCAATAAGTATAGTCGGTTCCATCAAAGAATGGAGCACGACCCAAAGAATAACCTTCGGGGGCGAAAGAAGTTGAAGCCATCATAAAGGATCTTGAATTTGAAACCGGTTAGGGTATTACTCAAATTTTTCCTCTGATACCAAACGTTGGGCGGAGAGTGATGGTAAGAGAGGGGAATGAATTGCCTTTTAAAAAATAATTAACAATTTAAAATCAAAGTTAAAGGTGCAGCGGAAATAAAAGAGGCAAGAGACAAAACTTGATAACGGAGTTCGGCTTATACCAAAGCCTACGTCTCCGCTCCCAACTCAACCGTTGAGAGATTTACTACCGCTTGCTTTTTAATGGTTTTATCAAGAAACCCACTAGACTTTAAGGTTAGTCTAGAACCTATTACAGCTTGCTTTTGATGGTTATGCAAGAACCCACTTGCTTTTAATGGTTGAGCAAGAACCCACTGGCCTTCTTACAGGTGAAGGCTAGCTCACCTTTGATTCAAGCCTTTTAAAGGGAAGGCTTGAATAACCTCTTCACACCTTGAAGGTGGTGTGAGAACCCAAAAGAGAGGATGAGAGAAAGAGATGGGGTTTGTAGGCACAAACCCAAAATGATGCTCAAAATGATAAAACAATAAAAACCGTAATGGGAGAAGCCTTGGGCGCCAATGGATTGATTGGAGTTGAAGAAGAGCTCTCCCAAGCTTCTATGGTGGTGCTCCTTGGATGTTGAATTGAGTTGGAGCAAGTGGGGGTTCCTTGGAGGAATGCGCCGGAGGTTCGCCAAATTATCAAAAATGTGTCTGTGGGCTTCCTTCGCTTGGATATGGTTCCACTATTGTTCCATTCTTGATCCGGGGTTTCCTAGTCCTTTATTTATAGAGGGGGAACCCTCAAATGGCTTTTGGGGGGCTTTGGAGCCGTCGGAGAGGCCTTCGGAGCCGTTGGGAGTCAAGTGGACAAGCCTGGTCAAAGCCCAACGGCTAGTTTGACTGGATCCACCGGCTGACCGGTGCTTGGCCACCGGTTGGCCGGGGCTTTGGAAAAGGAGAGGCCTTCGGGATCAGGCACTACCGGCTGGCCGGTGAGGAGGCCACCGGTTGGCCAGTGCTGAGGCAGTGGCTGACACTATTATGTCTGGGTTCCACCGGCTGGCCGGTGATGTGACACCGGTTGGCCGGTGGTCTGGAAAGAGAGGATGCCTTCTGTCCGGGCTCCATCGGCTGGCCGGTGGTCATCCACCGGTTGGCCGGTGGACTGATTTTCAGTCCACTTTTTCCTTCTTGGCTTTCTTGGCCCAATTCCTTGGCAACCTGAAATCATGCCTATCATCCAAAAACACTTAAAACAAGATTAGATAAATAAGAGAGTGATTGTGATCATGAAAATTAAACCACGAGGGGTACGAGAGGTAAAACATACTGTACATATCAAAGATCATAAACTTGATTCATGAAATAAATATTGATATTTAATAAGAAAAAAATCATAAATAAATCAAATAAAATTATCCATGAGAGCATAATATTGGCATAAGACATATATTTGTGGCATAAAAAAAGAATACAATTGGCTACACCTCCTGGGTGAGACTCACCACCATCCACAGTAGAAGCCTTTTTCTTATAGTGGAATGGGTTTACTCCCCAAACCATCATAACAGACAAAGTCCCTTACAGAACTAGGTTCACTCACCATTCTATCCCCAACTTTCTAAATCATGTTCACTCCCCATTTTAATACTATCTATCTCATGAGATATAATTCTGTACCCAATGAATTAGAGGGAGATATAGGTCCCACCTATCACATAATGAAAACTGTATTTATATGTTCTATAAGATCATAAACATTCACCATATCATAACCCATGATATGAAATGGGTATCATAAATTTTTTAACAAATCATAACCTATGAAAAATAGATAGGTTTCATAACCACTTAATCATCTATCAAAGGATAACCCATGGAAAAATAAATAGGTTTCATAAGAATTTTTCATGGTATAAAGCATGGAAGAGAAACAAGTTTCCAAAAAATATTGTCATCATAAACAATCCATAGAAAGAATAAGAATGGTATCCTTGGTTCATATCCCCAGTAAAGCATAAGTTACATCAATGGATATAATCATATATGGAAAATGATTTTGAAATATAAATCACTTGGAATGTTTCTTAAGGAATATATCTTTTCATTAAAATTAACTTTTTAAAATATATATAATTTTAGAAATCATTTTCTTTGAAAAAAGACTTGAAATTTTATAAAGGAATTTTAAAAATCATTAAAAACATTTATTAAGGAAAATATCCTTTCCACTTTGGAAAGAACTTTTTATAAAATAAAAAAAATTTTAAAAAAATTATTTTAAATTAACCTTAAAAACATATAAATTAATCTTTAAATTAATTTTTAGTCATGATATTGTAAAATTTCATTCATTCCATACATGTTAAAATAAGGATTGATTTCATATTTTAGGTAAAATAAAAACATGAATTGTTTGGAGAATAACATGAATATTTCTTTGAAAATATTTTTTAAACAATAAAAAATGGGTAAATATTTATTTTAAAATTAATATGAGAGTAATAAGTTTTTTTTTGTTTTTTTTAGAAAACATTGTTTTCGAAGAAAACATATTTCAGAATGAAGATAGAAATAAAGTCATATTTTCTTAATTTATTTAATTATTTTATATAACAAAGAGTGAAAATGGTACTATTTATTAAAGATATCATGAATAAACATAGGATAAGAAAAGTTATGAGAATTATTGAGATTTAGATCATGATATTTCAACATTATAGACTTAATCATAAACAATCCCGATAAATGAATAGATTGTAAAATTAAATCTTTACCACTTTGGTAACATTGAATCATAATCTCAATGAAGAAATAACATAAAATGAAATAGAAAATATCACGAGGATGAATAAATTCATGATATTACATGTCAAAGGGTTTTTATATACACCTCTTGAAAGAATATAGGTTCATTAAATAACACACATCTCAAATAATGAAAATTGAGAGAAAAATATCTTAATGATTGGGTAAACCTTGAACCGTAAAACCCATTAAAGAGAGATACTAAAATGGATATGTAAATTAAAATAATTTTCATGCAAAGAAACATAAAATATATTTATGGTTAGTATATACACCACATAAAAGAAACACGTGTTGAATGTGGCTTGTATCTCACTGAAGTAAAAAGTGAGACGAAAATCCCTTATCTTAAGTCTAGAATTGCATTGTACTCAATAAAAACTAATATATGATAAATATAATTTTATTATATATAAATTAAAGAACAATATTTATATATATAATACCTTATATTATATTATTATTACAATTTATTACCAGTTTATTAACAATTCCATGTTAAAATCACTTTTTAGGTAATAACCGATTTGTTTTTTACATATGTTTTGATTTTTATTTTATGTCCTCATACATTGATAATGGTTCCATAATATCCAGATAATAATAATTAAATTATTTTCATATTTATATATCAATTATACTTTTAGAACCAATCATGAAATATGGTTTTTGGAAATGAAGTATGTTACGATCATAGAAATAGTAGGTCGTACGTACGCATGAGTAACATTTCAATTTTCAACGATCATTATGGGAAAGTGGTAAGTAATATATTATCTTTAAATAACTATAATAATATAATAAATACCATTTTATTTATTTTAAATATACTTATACATGTCATCCATGTGGTTTGGTGATGGAAAGAGAGTCACATTGCTTCATGAAGGTGGTAGTCCACACGTACACGAATAATGTTATCATCATTCCATAAGTGGAATGGTAAGAAATAAAATGATATATTATATTTTAATAATGATAAATATTTTATTAATATTAAAATTATTTCATTTATATCACATATATATCCTTATTTTCTTCCATGTAAATCGTTAGTGAAAACAAACCACATCACTTCGCGAGGCGGTAGTTCACCGTACACAAGAGCGACATTATCGTATCCCCTAAGAAAATGAAATTAAAAAGATATATATGATATAATTATTAAATATGTATAATTATTTTATAATTATAATATATAAAATTTATATCCATCATTATAACCAACCATGAGAGGTGGTAATGGAAAAATTAATGACATCAGTTTGGGAGGTGGTAGTCTGCTGTACACACGAATGATGATTTCATAACCCATTTGATGGAAGTAGATACGTATTTTGGTCATTAAATTATCATAAAAATATATAATTATATTTAGTATACTCATGTTATTATATCAGCATGTTATAATAAGAATTGAAGGATGTGTAGGAAGAAATAAAACAAAAATTCTTGTGGATGAATGTTACCCCTTCTTTGGGTATCCTCCTTCGGTTTGCACAAAAACACTTCCTATTTTTATTTTATTCCAAACAGAAGGATTATAGTATGATATTGGTGAAGTTGGTAAGTTATTTGGGAAATTATTTACTAAAACATATTGGTTTTAAGATGTGAAGAATTGAGGATATGATGTGGCCTTTTATAAGTGGGGTGAGTGGCACACTTGTAATTTTTTGAAAATATTCAACCATTCCCTTATTTTATCATCCAAAAATATTAAAAATGGAATATTATAGAACATATAATATATAAAGTCAAAATAGATACCAAAAATGGGTGTTTTAAAAGTTGTTAGGTTATTTTGGACCCTTATCTTCTTAGTTTAACCCCCAATAAATCAGTTTTTACCTTAACTGTGGTATTTAATTTTTACTGTTTTTACTATTAATTTTGGTAAAAAAATTAAGTTGAGCTTATTATAAAAATTAAATTATGATGATTAAAAATATTTAATCTAATTTTAAAAATTTAATCCATACAAGTGGAAAGAATTAATTTAAAATTAATCCTGCAGACGTGATGAGAAAGATGATTTTTAAAGCAAAAATGATGAAACATTTACAATGTTTTTACATCCAATTTCAATATGAAATTTATTAAAATGACATAAATTGGATTAATATATGTATAATTGAACTAATTTTACTTTAAAACTAATTTAAAATATAATTAAATATTAAAAATTATTTAAATGAAAATACAGTTTTCAATTAAAATTTCGGATTTTTCAGTATTCATAAAAATGAAACTTTTTAGAAAAATCCCAAAACAACACCCTAATATTATTTTAATATTAAAATTTAAAAAATAAATTTTATTTTTTCAATTAAAATTTATTAAATTTTCAAAAATAGTTTTAAAATAAGTGTTCCATAAAAAGGCGACAAATCTATTTTTTGTTTGAAAAAAATTCAATTTTAAGCATAAAATTGGATATATTTTTATCTATTATCTAGAAAACACATAAAATTAATGTTAATAATTTTATTTAATATATAATATATAAATTTCATTAATATAATTCACTAAGAGTTATTTTTTTAATTTATTTGTATAAAACATATTTGTACGCATAAAAATAGTTTTTTTTTCTAAAAAAGATTTTCTTTTATTTTAATTTTTTTATTTTCATTTATAATTAATTCGTGACCAAATAATTACTTATATATGTGTAAACCATATTTTCATAATTTATTTAATTCTATTCATACCCTCAATTCTAATGGATTGATGATAGCGGTCATATTAAATAATAATATTTTAATAGTGAGCCACATTTCATTTAAACTAAGTGTTTCATTTAATGCAAGTTAAACTTGATATTAGGTGTAAAAAAAGACAAACTTAGTGTTGAGTTTAACCTAAGATAAAATTAGTATTGTGTTTAATTTAAAATATCAAAAAGATTAAATATATTTGAGAAAACATATTTCACAAAATCTCGAGGTGTTACATTCTACCCCCCTTAAAATGAAATTCCCCCTCAAAATTCATATCAATTATCAAAGGTTTAACATTTAAAAAGTCCTTTATAAAAAACCAAATAAAATAAATGAATTATAAAACTTCCCTTAAAAAAGAAAATTTAGAAACATAAAGGTTATCTAAATTAAATCATTACTAGGTTTCCACATAGAAGAACATTGGTGGTAAGTGAATATTTTAACATAGAAGAAAATATTAAAAAATTATTAAGAATGATAGAGATCACTGATCATAAGAATATGGGTGATCTAGATAAAGATAATACCATAATAAAATAAACCAAATAGGCATGAAAATCTCATTAATATCATAAAAATGATGATAACATGACAACATTTTATTTCAATGTCCTAAAGTTGAATAATTTTCATGAGAAGATATACTTAATTTCAATCTATTTCATAAGAACAATGTAAAACTTTTGTTGTACCTTCATCAATTTCCACTTCATCTCTTAGTCAAATAAATTAAGGTGAATTTTTAATGCCTAAAGAACCAATGGATCATAAGATCAATAAATAATGATAATTAATTCCTTCTATATCTATTTGAAATAAAAACAAAATGGTTTGTATATGTTATCCATTATGAATAAATCTTCATATGGTGAAATAATACATTAATATCTAAAACCTCATTCAAAGTCCAACATAATTTTTTTTATAAATGGTTAACCTCACAACCCTTCCAAAAGATTAAAATCCAAATCTTTAGAAAGATGGTCACTAAATTTCTAAAATGAACTCATCATTACTCCCCTAAACAACATGAAATATCTCTTAAGAGTCCCAAACCAAACATGCAAATACCTTCTTCACATATTCTATTAAAAAATTTTAATAAATTGAATTACTATAAAATCTTGTTGAAAACACGCATGCCTACTTATTACTTGAATAAATCACAGATTATTGGATATATTCATTAAATCCAAAAGCCCTATAAACTTCATCAATGATAGAATAAACCACTTTGTCAACAAATCATTACTTAGTTCCAAGGTAATCAATACTATGCAATTTACTCTATTCATATCCATAATATCTTTATTCAAAAATCCTTATCTCAAAACCAGTAATGTATTAAGGGCTATCTTCCCTTAATCACATGTCTTCTATAAAATATCACTTTGGAATTAATTCATTTTTCTAGGTCATCAACATCATTCAACATATTTTTGAAAATCCTTAATTAAAACTTATACATAATAATAAATAAATATTTCAAAATTATGTAATTCCAATACATTGACACTTCAATCGTTCTACTACATTCTTAAACAATTAACTACGATTCATTATCTTATTCCTTACTACCTTCTTCCTTTCATATGTCATTCATATTCTCTTTATCATCAATAGAAAAACCATTACTCTTACAACCTTTCTGATCCTCTTTAAAAGCTTTAAACTTAGAACATATATTTTATAATGACCATACTTTCCACATTTAAAAAATTCAATCATCGATGATATTTTAGGGATACCATTATTATCATCCATTACATTAACCAAAATTTTCATGTTTCCTCTGCAATTACTTGATTTGTTTCATTATTTTTCACACTCAAAACGTCTTCCTATTCCATTTAGACATTCCCTTAAGTTATTATTTCCACATTCTAAAAATATAGTAAATTTAATCCTCTTTACTTCATGGTTTCCATTACTCAAACTCTCAATGAATACTATCCTTATCCTCTTTGATGAGTTTGAGAGCTGGTTAAGGTGCACATTGTTAATCTTGTTCTATGAAAACTATTTAGGAATAATCACAACATCCTTTACTCTAATAATTATCCCATTTGGTTTCTCATTAGAAATTTTTCCATCACATTTAATGTTAATCCAGTTCCTTCTGGTTCCCACAATTGACTAAAACAAAAAAGAATAGTGCGAGTAACAACATTCTTAGTGGGAAACCACAAAATACTGAAAAATCACTTATAGGATATCTAAATCATGAAACCATTTTTTTAATCTATGAAACCATAAGTTTAACATAGGTCATTAATAGTAATTATCTATTTAAATCCTTAAAGATATTTCATAAAGTTTATGTGAATCTTCAATGCATATCTCGTAGGAGTGTCAAATCAGGTGTGTATAAAAGATTATTGTCATGCACTAGGTGATAATCAAGTCTAGCTAAATATTCCCCATTCATATATATTACCCCAAGGTACCTCTGTACTAGAGCCATATCCACTTATAGTATCCATAAAAGGATTTAATTTCATGTAAATCACTCGCTCTATCCTTTACTAAAAATCCAGGACATTTTCCAATACTATGTCTTATCCTTAGATGTATCCTTAGAGGCATCCCTAGACATATCCTTAGAAATATCCCAAGGGATCTCACTAAATTTTTCTAATAATAGTTTTGAAAGGTTAACTAAACTTTTCCTCTAATACAAACTATAGTGAACCATGCTTCTTATATATGTATATCACATATTTTATATTAATAATCATTACATCACAAAAACAAATACCCGAGGACCATGATAGTTCAGTGACTTTGGAAAATTGGAAAACAATATTCTTAATTCATGGAAGATACTAAATATATCACATAAATATATTCCACTTTAGAACTTTTCACAAACATAACCTACTTAAAAACCATTATTTACAACCTAGGGAAAGGAAACATAATAAAGGGTGAGATCAGATGCTCAGGAAGGTTAAATAAGTGAGATACTAAAATCATAAAATGAGAATAAGGGTATAAGAAGTTGAGAATAAAATTTGAAAAAAATAATATGCATATCAAAGATCATAAACTAGAGTCATGAAATATATATTTAATGTTAATAAGAAACGAATCATAATGGAATCAAATAACATGATCCATGAGAGATAAATATTGGCAGAAGACATATACTTGTGGAAAAAACATAATCATAGAAGTGGCTACACCACGTGGGCGGGGTACACCACCATCCAAAGTAGAAATTTTTTTCTCATAGTGTAATGAGTTTACTCCCCAAACTATTATAGTAGTCAAGGTTTACTCCCAAGATCATCATAGTTGACAAATTACCTTAATGAATTGGGTTTACTACCCATTCCAACCATGTCTTACTGAACTGGGTTTACTCCATGTTCAAATCCTGTCTATCTCATGAGATATAATTCTTTAACCAATATATTGGAGGGAGATATAAGACCAACCCATCACATAATGCAAAGCATATTTATTTGTGAAATAATATCATAAACATTCATTATATCATAATCCATAAAATGAAAAGGGTATCATAAAAATTTCATCATTTCATAACCTCTGGAAAATAGATAGGTTTTATAATCACTTCATCATCTCATAAAAGAATAACCAATGGAAAAAATAAAAGGATTTCATAATATTTTTTCATGGTATAACATGTGAAATATAAAGGGGTTTTAAAAACATCTTTTCGTCATAAACCATTCAGAAAAATAATAATAATGGTATCCTTGGCTCATATCCCCAGTAAAGCATAAGTTACATCAAAGGATGTCATCTTAGATGAAAAATTATTTTCAAAGAAAAATAACATAGAATTTTTCTTTAGGATGATAACCTTTATTTTAAAATCACTTTTGAAAATATAAAATATTTTGTTAATATTCTTCTTTGAAAGATGACTTGAAAACTTATAAAAGAATCTTTAAAAATAATTTAAACCTTTATTTAGTAAAATAGATTTTCCGCTTTGAAAAATATTTTTTAAAACATAATTTTTTTAAATATTATTATTTGAAAATAACCTTAGAAACTTATAAATAAATATTCAAAGCAATGATTGGTCATGATGTCAAAAAATTACGTTCATGTCATACACATTAAAACAAAGATTCATTTCACATTTTTGGTAAAAGACAAATGAGTATTGTTTGGAAAATGACATAAAGATTCCTTTCAAAAAAAATTATAAAAAATAAAAAGTGTAGAAAAAATTATTTTAAAATTCATAAGGTAGTAATATAAAAAATTTAATTTCTTTTAGAAAACATGGTTTTGGAAGAAAACATATTTATGACTGAAGAGAGAAATAAAGTCAGATTTTATAGAAAACATTTTTTACTTATTTAAAGTACCAAAGAGTGAAAAAATGGTACCATTACATGAATATTTCATTAATATGAATATAAGAAGAAAATCCATGATAATTCATGAGAGGTATATCATGATATTTCAATATTAGAGACTTAATCATAAAAAATCCCAATAAATGATGAGATTGTAACATAAAATCATTTCCACTTTGGTAAAATTGAACAATAGGACCCATTAAGGAATAACATAAACTGAAAATTAAAATATCATGAGTTTGAATAAATTCATGATATTACATGTCAAAGGGGCTGTATATACACCTCATTAAAGAATATTGGTTCATAACATAACATATGTCTCAAATAAGGAAAATTGAGACAAAATTCTCTTACCAATAGGGTAACATTTGAACCGTGAACCCCATAAAAGATAGATAATAAAATATATATTTAAAAATGTATAATTTTCATGAGAATAATAATAAAATAAATTCATGGTCTGTATATATTTCACATAAAAGAAACCAATGCTGAATATGTCTTGAGTCTTACAGAAGTAAAAAGTGAGATGAAAATTCATTACTTTAAGTCATGAATTCCGTTGTAATAATTTGAAACTTCTATATAATATTTATAATTTTATTATACAAACATTACAAAAACATATTTATATATATCATACCATATATAATTTTTTTATGACCTTTTATTACTTTTTTATTAACAATTCTATGTTAAAATTATGTTTCATGTAATAACAACTTTGTTTTTCATATATGTTTTGATTTGTTATTTTCAGCTCCCCTACTTTTATCATTGTTAAATAATATCTATAATAATAATAATGACCTAATTAATCATATTTATACATCAATTATACATTTAAAACCAAACATAAAATATGGTTTTAAGAAATGAAGTATGTTACGATCATGAAGATGGTAGGTCATACGTACACATGAGTAACATTTGTATTTTTCAAAAATCATTATGGAAAAAAGGGAAGTAATATATTATCTTTAAATAATGATCATAATATTATAAATACTATGTTATTTTTTTAAATATACTTATAAATATCCTCCATGTGGTGGGGTGATGAAAATAGAGTCATATCGCTTTGTGAAGGTGGTAGTCCACACTTACACAAACGACATTATCATCTTTTAATGAGTGGAATGTTAAGAAATAAAATTATATATTATCTTTATAAATGATAAAAATTTCATGAATATCATAATTATTTCATGTATATCACATATATTTATCCTTATTATCTTCAATGTAAAGCGTTAGTGAAAAAAAATCACATCACTTCGTGAGACGATAGTCCGACGTACACACGAGTGATGTTATGGTATCCCTTGTGGAATGTAAATTAAAATGGTATATATGATATAATGAATACAAAGTAATAATTATGTATAAATATCATATATAAAACTTATATCCATCATCATACCCATCCATGATAGGTTGTAATAGAAAAATAAACGGCATCAGTTGATGAGGCGGTAGTCCACCGTACACACAAATGATGATTTCATAACCCATTTGATGAAAGTTGAGATATTTTTAGATCATTAAATTAATATAAAAACATATTATTATATGTAATATAATTAGGCTATTATATCATCATGTTATAATAAGAATTTAAGGAGGTGTAGGAAGAAATAAAATAAAAACTCTCGCTGATGAATGTTACCTCTTCTTCGGGTATCCTCCTTAGGGTTGCACCAAAATCCTTCCTAGGTTGGATTTTAGAAAAAAATAAGGATTAAAGGATGATATTATGGAATTTAGGAAGTTATTTGGGTATTTATTTTCCGAATAAAATGTGTGTGAATATGTGAATAAGAGAGGAGATGGGGTGGCCTTTTATATGTGGGGTGAGTGGCACACTTGTAATGTTTTTACAAGATTCAATCATACCCATATTTTATTCATTCCAAAAGAATAAAAAATGGGTAATTATAGAACATATTAGAGATAAGGGCGACATATGTCCATAAAATGTGTGTTTTATGAGTTTTTAGGTCATTTTGACCCTTATCATCTTAGTTTAACCCCCCCTGTAAGTCGGTTTTTACCTTAACTGCATTAAATAATTTTTATTGTTTTTACTTTTAATTTTTGAAAAAAATTAAGTTTCCCATATTATAAATTATAAATAATTATTATTAAAAATATTTAAAAAAATTACATATTCAATTAACTGAAGTGGAAAAAATTAATTTAAAATTAACCCACTAGACGTGACGAGAAAGCGAGTTTTTAAAGCCAAAATGATCAAAACGTTACAAAGTTTTTATATCCAAATTCAGTATGAAATTTAATATAATGACCTAAATTTTATCAATAGATGTAAAATTGAACTAATTTTATGTGAAAACAAATTTAAAATACAGTTTAACATTATAAAATATTTAAATGAAAAGGCAGTTTTCAATTAAAATTCACTAGTTTTCACTATTCATAAAAAAATGAAACTTTTCATAAAAATATAAAGAATTAAACCTAAGATATTTTTTCATTACTATTTCAAAAATGAAGTTTATTTTTTCAATTAAAATTTATTGAATGGTAAAATATTACTTTTAATATAATTTCACCATAAAAAGGTGACAAATATGTTTTTTTTAAATTACAATTATAAGAGTAAAATTGAATTAATTTTTATATTTTGTATAGAAAACACATAGTATGAATGTATAAAATTATATTGAATATATAATATATAAATTTCATTAATAAAATTCACCAATAGTTATTTTTTTAATTTATTTTTATAAAACACACCTGTGCGCATAAAAATAGTTTTTTCAAAAAAAAGTTTTCCTTATATTTTCAAATTGTTATTATCTTTATTTATAATTAATTAGTAACCAAAGAATTAATTATATACATTTAAAACATATTTTCATAATTTAGTTAATCATATTTATACCCTCCATTATAATGTCTAGGTGATAACTATGACATTAAATAATAATATTTTAATAGTGTGTTACGTTTCATTTAAACTCAGTGTTGCATGTAACACAATATAAACTTGGGATTGTGTGTAAAAATTTCACACTTATTGTTGCATGTAATGAGAGATAAAATCAGTTTTGAGTGTGATTTAAAATATCAAAAAGATTAATTACATTTAAAAAATATATTTTACGAATTCTCTGGGTGTTACATGATTTCACAAACCCCACACAGGGAAACAGATTAAATGATAGTGGATCACCCCTAGTTCATACAGAGTGATTCCCAAACACTATACAAGATTAATGCCATATAGGGGATCATAATCCTATGCTCAGGATGCAATGCCTCACTATACCTTCATAGATATGGACCAAGGGAATACATCCAACTGAAACTGATCCTCACTAAATTTTCAGAGGGCCTCAACCTTCCCTAAAGAATGTACATGACATGTAATAGGTTTATAAAATGTGTCTTATTTGCATATGTTCTACCCATGTATCTTATTCTCACATGGAATTTCATTCTCCATATACACAATGTGTTCTTTTGGGATACATTTTTTATAGATCATTTTGGAACTCAGCATGCTGCCTACCCAAGTCCATGTACTTCAAGCAGCCCCCATGTATTCTGGCCATGCCCATACCTAGCCATGTATGATTATTAGGCTATGATCGTGTACTCAAGTCATTATAGTGTGTCTGGTAGTTTTTTTTCCTGTGTTCCCCTAGGGTTCACACTGATCCACTAGTATTAGGATAGATGGAATGTGACACATATCACATGATGTGTGATATTTTTCTCTACATGTAAACCATAGCAGCGTACGAAGAGAATTCATGGATTGTGTTATTATGGAGTACACACCGTGTAGTTGGGATTTTCACAAAAAAAAATCCAAGTTGTTCTAAAAATATCACCTATACCACCACCTACATCAATTCCTCCACGAAACCTATCATTAAATGTGGTTTGAGGATCAATCACATTTGTTTAGCACTAGTGATCAGATTACGACCACCTAATCTATGCATATAAACATCCACCATTACTCCTCATCATTGAATCACGAAAACCTATGAACTAGGGATATGTAATCCAATATCAACATCACTATTGTCATCACACATTGCTACCATGCCATCGATCGTGAGCCCAAACCCACGACATCAGTTTGTTTTACCAAAAAGAGATTGCACAATGATTTCTTATCAGGTATTTTTCAAATCTATGGTCAAAGAAAACAATGATGAAAAACATAAAACCCTAGGATTTTATGATATGTATCTTCTTAAATAAATTCAATTCATTTTATAGCTTATGTTTCACACAACACCGAGCTTAAACGAATAATAATATACTATTAAATAGTAACTTGACTATTGGAACAGAAATATAACCATCAGTAATAGTAATCTGACCATTAGAATAGTAACCTTAGCTATAAAAGTATAATTAAAATTTATGCATATTATAAAGGGAAATATTATATAATTATATCATAGTTTAAGTAAATAAATTTTTTAAAAATGAGAAATTAATTGTTGGTATTTTTGCGAAACATAAATGTTTATTTACCATTCTGTACTCAATATAGTCATTTAAAAAAAATTATTTTCATAAAATATAATCATGAATTAATTTTTTTTATTATAAGATAATTTTATGAGACCTTAATTAATTTTTCAAAGTGTCATAAGATAAATTATAATTTTAAAATTGGTATTTTTCGAATAAATGATGATTTTAATTAAAATTTTAATTATTAATATTTAGAAAATTATTTTCAAAAAACATATTTAATTTTTGAATTCTACACATCAAAAAATGGTTAGGGTGAATTTTTTGGATTTTTCTAAAATAGTTGAAGTTTTTGGTGAATAGTGAAATACGATAATTTATGATATATAACCATATAAATTAAATTAACTATTTATTGATACATGGCAGAATAAAGCAACATAATATCAATCTATAATTATATATTTACTATATTTAGTCATGGTAATTAAAATATTCACAGTCTTGATCCAAAATAATAAACTAATGATTTAAAAACACTTCTCTTCTCCACTATAAATACCACCTCTCACCAAACTTTCTCCTCACACCTTCCAAGTCATTAATCTTATCCAATTTCTAAAAATTACTCACAAAAAGTATCTCCCCCACGTCTAATATCCTTTGGTATCAATAAAATACCAAACCCAAGTACCTTAAGAAGGTTCTCAAGGATAAGAATTCAAGAGGTAAAACCCTTAATCCTTCCCTTTCACATCCTATTTACAAACCTGAATGAAAAATAAATTATCTTATATATATTTTAATTTTATTATGTTAATTTAAAATCCATCATTAAACACCTTTTCCTATCCCTTTTATTCTAAAAATGAAAATATCATTTGTGATGTGTCGATTTACTTCCATCATGGATGATGCATTTTCATTTTCCATTAACACCTTCATGATGGTCATAAAATCATTATAATGGTTAAAACATATTGTAATATTTATATTAAAACTTATTTAGTGTTCTTAAACCATTATATATACATAATATTAATTAACAAAACAAAACTAGTTCCTGATGATCGAAAAAACGCCAAAATAATCTAAATGGTTATCATTATCATTTTATCTAATGAATCATAATGATATCTATAAAAATAGTATATAAGACCATTTAATATTATATAAGTCCATTAATGACATATAATTTCAATTCTGGATAACTATTACTATTTTACATGATCTTTCATACATGTATACACGTGAACCAATCATGAAAACCAAGGAAACAAACACTCCTGAACGACAAAATTTAAACTTATAACACATAAAAAAGCCATAAATGAACTTAATAAAATTGTATTAAATCAAATAAATTCTTAATAGGTTATTAATTAATTTATTAATTCAATTAATTTCATTATATATGATATTAAATTCAATTGCATAACACTTTCAGACATAAGGTAAGAGATTTCTTAACTCAATTTACATTCATTGAGTAAAACATCTAAGTCATTGGTTATGTTACACCAACAATATGTGTGAAATGAAATATTGTTTTTTTATACTATATATAAAATTTTATTTTTTGGATTTATATTTTTCACACATAGTTATTTCATTTATTTATCCTCACTCCAATGATACAATCTTTGTAAGGGGTTTCTCATCTCACTTTTATTTATGTGAGATTAACCTTATTCACAACTTATTTCTTATGTGTGGTGTATGTATACTTACCTTTGATGTATCATATCATGAATATATTTATATTTATGATATTTAATGTTTCATTTGGGGATTATTAATTTTATGGGGCATACAGTTTGACTGTTTGCAAAGTGGTAAGAGATTCTCTCTGAACTCCCATTTTCTCCTTTGGGTTACGGTTTCTTACACTTTACCCCAATGGAATTATTAAGTATTCTTATGTACTCCTCCTATGTTCTATTATTACGTTCCAAACATATTTACCTATTCCAAATTCTTTCTTATTTGATGGGTAAATACATGTTTTATAAGGTTCCATTTTTAATTCCTCTCGATAAGCAAGCTCGATTAAAGGGAACTTCACCATTTATTATCCATTCTCATGCACACTCCACAATCTATTTTAAGACACCATTATTTTTCTAAAATCACTAATTCTATCATGAAAAACTATCTTATTTTTTATTTTTAGTTTTATGCAAACAATTATACCTTTGTCCATTTTAAAGACTCTTTAATATTTTCCCTTAAACCACACTAAAGTGGCTCATTTCTAAAGTTTCTTAAACACTATTCTACAATGTTTTCACTTCAATTGAACATCATTTATCATGATATATGCCTATTTTACCTTATAAATATAAAATTATTATTTTAAATCCATTATTTCAGGGAAACCATTATGATATTCCCTTTGGTTATTTTTTATTCACCACTTATTCCTTGTGTGTGGTGAATGTATACTTCCCTTTTATTTATGATAATCAATCATTGGATATTTCATTAAATATTCATATTTATTGTGTCATAGATATGATTATTTTCTTATTCTTATAACAATTTTACATGTGGAGTTTAACTTGATAGTTATTTTATTAACTAGAGAAATATTGATAAATTTGTATCTTTTATTTAATACAGATATTTGATGATAAGGTAAATTATTTATTAATTAAATCGATTATTTGATATATGAGGAATAATTTAATCTGTTATGACACGGGTTGGGTACCAGTTAATGAAATCCCTATAGATTAGGGATCGATTAATGTAAGCCCTATGAGTGGGTCCCAATTATAGATATCCTTTCAATGCATCAGTAGTCACATGAGAAAATAACAGTTGGCGACAAACCCTTCATGTTTGTTTCCAAGAAGAATCATATGGGTTTCTAACCACAAACTTAAACCATCTTGAAATTATAATGGTTCATTTTCCAGATACATTATTTCCAATAATTAAGAATTTCCTTCATTCAGTAATCAGTTATTATTATCCAGAGTATTTTCAATAGGAAAAAATATATGGATGCATTTTCATTCTCATTTTATTGATTGACATGTGTTTTCTAATTATTTAAATTTCCAAATTTATTATAATTATTTATTAAAGTTATCATCCATTGTACCTAAAACTTACTAATAATTTGATCTCACCATTTTATTTGTTTTCTTTCCCATGATTGTGAATAAGGTATCATATAATGAGTTTTCAAGGATGTTGTTTATTATCTTTTGCCATGTATTATATTTTATTTTATATGACCAATGTAATATGTGTTCTATGTATGTATCTAGTTATTAAATACTACTAAACTAATCTATCCTTGGTGATGTAATCTCTTGTATCTATTCCATTATAA
Organism: Viscum album; assembly: GCA_963277665.1. Classification (NCBI taxonomy): domain Eukaryota; kingdom Viridiplantae; phylum Streptophyta; class Magnoliopsida; order Santalales; family Viscaceae; genus Viscum; species Viscum album. The sequence continues at coordinate 1,830,596,990 of OY728129.1, forward strand.
TAAAACAACCACTGACTCTGAGATACTTGGGTCGGGGTTGTTACAATTGGTATCAGAGAAAATTTAGTAGAAACCTTGAGAAATAGAGGTTAAATAAATATGAGAATTATAATAATTCCTTATAGTGAATTGTTATATCAATACTGATGATGATTATGAGATGACTTAGTGTGCTCCATTATTTTTTGATGGAGCAAAATGGAAGAAAGTGAATCAATACCCAAAGACAATGTAGGGATTTCCCCACTAAGAAATTCAACATAGTTAGTGTTTTATTTGATCATATCATAACCATATTCGGAAAAATTACTTAGGTTATGATGAATAACCATACTACACCTATGTTGGATCATCACACTCTTTTATATCTACTTAATTTTCCAAGAAAATTAGATATTTCTCTTTTTATTTAATAAGCTAGTTATCAATTAAAACCCCTAAGGGAAGTATAATTGCAAACAATATGTGCCGGGAAGTTCCCATTATGGAATATAAACATGCTTTATTTACTGATCTTGTCATCATACATATGTTATAATTTGATATAATTCTCAGTATGGATTGAATTTCAAAATATGATGCGAAATTTATTATAATAAGAAGACAATTATTATCTGTGAGGAATATGGTGAATCCCTTATCTTTAGAGTAGAAACCTCATCATATGATTCTTATATATATACCCCCTATATATTTAATGAATTAAATTATTGGGGAGGAAGTGAAAACACCATCTAGGGATGAGGAAAGTAATCTTTAAATTGAGGATGTACTAATTACGTCGGAATACATTGATGTATTTCCTGAGGAATTACATGGGCACCCCCAGAGCATGAAGTTAAATTTACCATTGATCTAATCCCTAATTCAAGAACAATATCAAATACTCCTTATATAATTAAAACTCTAGAATTAGTAGAGTTGAATAAACAACCAGGGGATTTGAGTAATAAGGTATTTATTCACCCTAGTGTTTCTCCATGGGGAGCCCCTATTCTCTTTGTGAATAAGAATGATGGATCCTTGAGGCTAGGAATTTACTATAGAGAAATCAATACTATTACAATAAAGAACAAGTACCCTCTGCCTCTCATTGATGATTTATTTGATCAACTCCATGGAGCTCAATATTTTTGGAAAATTGAAATTCATTCTGGAAATCATCAATTGCATGTAAAGAAGGAATATATTCCAAAGACAACATTTTAAACCATTCATGGAAATTACAAGTTTACAAAAATTTCATGTGGACTAACTAGGGTACCATCTATTTTCATGCATCTAATTAATAGAGTATTCAAGTAATATCTTAATAATTTTGTTTTGGTATTTATTGATGTTATCTTGGTGTACTCCAAAATCTATGAGGACCATGATAAATAATTGAGAATTATTCTAAGGAATATTATAATAAAGAGTTATATGGGATTTTTAGCAAATATATATTATAGTTTCAAAAAATTTCTTTTATTGGTCATATCATCTATAAGGATGGAATCTCAGTTGATCCTGTGAAGACAAAGGCAATCCAAGAATGGTCTATGCCAACAAACATAACTGAGGTACATAGTTTTATTAGTTTATTAGGTTACTATTGTTGTTTCATTCATAAATTTCCTCAATTGGATAACCCATAAACTAAACTCACACATAAAGGGGTTAAATTCATATAAACAAAAGAACGTGCATAGTGATTTGAAGAATTGAATAGAAGATTAGTCAATGCTACAATTTTGACTCTACCATCAAGAAATGATAGGTTTGTGATATATAGTGATACATCGAAGAATGGAATGGGTTGTGTCCTTATGAAAAACAATAAATTTATCAAATATGCATCAAGGAAGTTGAATAAACATGGAAAAAATTATACAACTCGTGATATTTAGTTAGCAGTCATAATATTTTCTCTAAAGACATGGTGACATTATCTCTATGCTGAAATATGTGAGATATATAAATATCACAACAATTTGAAATACATATTTACATATAAATAACTCAACATGAGGGAAAGGTGATGTCTCAATTTACTCAAAGATTATGATTTCTCAATACACTACCACCAAGAAAAATCAAATAAGGTAGCAGATGCATTAAACAAGAAAGATCATGGACTTCTAACCCAAATGAGTATTAATAATGATCATATGTTCATGTATTTAGTAAAGATGGATATGGGAATTGTTAAGGAAGAGTAAAAATCACTCCTTTTTCAAATTATTATGAAACTATATTTACTGGAAAATATAAAAATCTCTCAATCTCATGATGAGAATTTTCAAAAAGAAAATTAAAGTTTTTAAGGATGAATGGTTTGAAAAATTTTTGTATGAGGAAGGAGTTCTGAAATTTAGAAATATTTTTTATGTCCAATCAATACCAAAGTTAAAAATGGAAATATTATATGATTCTCATTGATAAAATTTATATATACACCATGGTATTACCAAAATTTATAGAGTTCTAAATGAACATTTTTGGTGTGATAATATGAAGTGGGAAATTGCTGACTATATGTCAAGGTGTCTAGTTTTTCAAAAAGTGAAGGCTGAGAGACAACATTCTAGAGGAGTCATGAAACCTCTATCTAATTTTATATAGAACTAGGATGACATTATTATGGATTTATTCACAAGACTACCAAGGAAACCTAAAAGGAATGATGCAATATGGGTTATTATTGATCGACTTACCCAATCTGCATATTTCCTCACTATAAAAGAGGATTTTCCCATGAATCGCCTATAAAGACTCTATATTAATGAATTTATAATACTTCATGGTGAACCCCTATCGATTGTGTCTGATTGAGATCCCTATTTTACATCAAAATTCTGGAAGATTCTTTAGAAGGCTCTGGATACTGAGTTTCATTTGAGTATTGTTTATCACCCTCAAAATGATGGATAGTCTAAAAGGACTATTAAAACATTAGAAGACATGTTGAGATCATGATCACTTGAATTTAAAGATTTTCAGGATCAGTATTTACCATTGGTAGAATTTTACTACAATAATAGTGTAACACCCCAGGTAAATAAAGAATATGACATTTCATATTTATCCATATTTGTGAAGAAATTATTTAAATGACTTTAAAGGGGACGCTATGCTCGATGGCGTACCCAACACGCAACAACGAGTTTCTTGGGAATCTTACGTTGCACTCTAATAATAAAATAATATTATTTTAAATGGTAGTTAACATGTAGCCGTTGTAATGGCGGGAATGGATATAAATAACTAAAATATGATTATATATGTTTTTAAATGTTTTTACATTTATCCAATAGAATCTAAAGGCTTAAAATACGGAAAGAATTCAATTTTAGGCGTATATGCCCTAGTTTTCACTAAAGGTTCACTTATCGCCTTTAAATGGAGAACCATCATTAAATATAGTTTTGTTCACTCTTATAAATTCTATTGGACTAAATAAAACTCTTCTTAAGAATCGGGACATCAAAATTTACTTTGTGTAAATTTTTGGTATCTTTCCGATAATGTTCATTTTTTTAATGAATAGTGTAAAATGTTGTATTTTAATTCAAAACCACTTTTTAATCTAATTTATTTATATGATTAGATTATATTTTGAATTGGTTTTAAAGTGAAATTAGAAAATATTTTTACCATTAAATCCAATAGTGGTCGTTGGAATTAATTTCACTTTGAAATCAGACTTAAACTAGTGTCAATCTTTTGATACTTATTGTTTTATAAAAACACGCTATTTGCTCTGACAGTGGGAATTAATTATTAAATTAATTAATGTGACTAATATGTTTTGATTTTTTTAAAACGGACTTCATTTTTGAATTCGGAATATCAAATATAGCTTAGGGTGAAGTTTTGGTATTTTTCTGAAAAACTCCAATTTTTGATGAATAGTGAAACCACTAAGTGGTAATCAAGCAAACTGATTTTTCAGTTAAATGAAATTTTACCAGTAATGTGTATTGAATTTTGAAAATCCGACATACATGGTTGTCATTAGTATGAAAAATGTGGTTCAATGGGATGAAAATAATTTTTTGGTGAATAGTAACTTATTAAGTTTTTAATCGCGATTAGTGGTAATTAGTATAATTTAAGGTAAAAATGATATTATAAGAATGTGAAAACACCATGAAACTTGTCCTACATCTATTGGGTGAGTCATGGCCGACCAAGACAAGCCATGGGCCAACTTGGGGACCCCATGGATCCACTTTGGTTGGGAAATGACAGAAATAACTTTTTATTTAATGTAAAAGTAAAAATGACACAAACATGATATGTTCTACTAAAACTATTTTTAAGTGGGGTTACACAAGTCCAAATTTTGATTATAAATAGTAATTGGAAAGATAAAAATATTTCCTACATCATAGTAATTTTTTTATAATTTTTAGACATTAAATAAATTAAATTATTTATGACATAATAATGATGCAGCGATGACATCATTATTTGACGATTTAAATAAAATGGAAAGATAAGGTAAAATCTATGAACTACACATGTCCAAAACTTATTGGATGAGTGGATTTCGAAGCCTTATCACCTTATACACAAATTATATCAATGTGGGACCTTTTAAAACCGAAACACATTTTTTCAAATAATGTAATATTTCTTTACTTTCCAAAAGTACCCCTCCTCTCCTCTTATAAAAGGCCCCCACCTCTACCTCATTTAACACACTTCTCAAGCCTTTGGCTCGGCCAACCCCTTCCCATTTACTCTCTCCACATCCCTCTCCTCATCCTAGAGGATTCCCTTTGGGCAGAAGCCTTTCAAAGGAAGCCTTTAGGCTCAAATCAAAAGGAGTTACACTTTTAAAGGTAATTCATTCTCTCATGTTCATTTGTTTTATTTTGCTTCTCCAACCCCCTAAACTCTTTTTATTTACTTCTTTCGTAACAACACCAGTATCTTTAATATACTAGGATGTTTCTATAAGATTTATTTGAGCTACACTCTCACACAACTACATCAAATGGTTAAAGAACATACGGTTTCCGTGGATGGTGAAATTCTGCCTCCCGAAACGATGATTGTTCAATACTCATTTAACACCTTCAAAGGTGGCCATTATGATGTCACTATTTTTATATATGATATATAATATGTTTATGTTTTATTTATGCTTCTGTATTTTTCATTTTTGTCTTCCCTTTATGGCTTCCATTATGGGTATACGCGATATCTTCATTTAAGGAAGTGCGGACTACCGCCCCCTCAAAGTGATTTGATTCGTTAAATAATATATGTGGGATGTATAAAGGATGGAAATATGATATTATATATGATATTATACTGTAATTATAATATACCTTTATATCATTATTATTTCATTCTATAAAATACGAAATAGAAATGAAAGTAGCGTTCATGCGTACGTACGGCTTACCGTCTCCATGAACGGTGCATTTCATTTCTTACCTCTAAATGATTATGTAATGTTATAAATGCATGAATTTACTGGATATATATGACATATATGATATCTACATAATGAATACAATTCTGGATATAATAAACATTTGGCCACACGAACAACATGTAATTGTAAGAAGTCCACTTTCGACTTAAGAACCAAATATCGGCAAAACAAATATTATTAACTTAAATGATTACATAATGTTTATGACATGGTAATAAGTGATATAAAAGGAATAATGAACTTGAAAAATGTTCTTAAGGAAGTATAAATTAACTCAAGTTTATTATTCAGGAGATTAAAGAACGATCGAGTCATGTCGGACCCGAGGTAAGGGATCCTACTCCTCCCTTGCTTTTAAGTACACTCTTTTATGTCATTCCTTCTAAGCTCATCTTTCTTGTTATTGGGATGTTTTTTTATATCAATCTTACTTTAATTTTTATGTTCATGTGATTAGAGACCCTATTCTCTCTCATCAATCCATTTTGGAAGTTTTGAGTGGCGCCGTTAGGCTGCCGAACTTTCATAAGAGATCTAACCTCTCTCTTTCTTTTTAATTACTCTCCTTTATGTCACTTCTTTTAAACTCCTCCTTGCAATGTTGGGGGATTTTCTTTTATATTCCACTTTCTGTAAATTCTATTGTAATATTATGGGATACTCTATTTGATCTCATCAATCCATATTCGGATGTTTTATGTGGCGCCGTTAGGCTGCCGAGTTTTCGTAAGGGATTTTTCATCTCACTTTTATTCCCGTGAGATTTATGCTACATTCGCCACAAATTCCATTGAGTGGTGTATGTACTGCCCATTATTCTACTCTTTGTGTAATATACTTTCTTTTATGAGTATTTACATCAATGACCTATTGACTTTCTCTCATGGGGTGTATGTTTTGAAAGATACCCAAGTCGGTAAGGGAACCTTTCACCCTCCTCTTTTTTAAAAGACTTCTTTTATTGGGTCTTTTAATTTACATATTTTTATGTTGGGATATGTTCTCATACATCCTTATTGATGTAAATTTTATGTCCAAGTGATGAGATACACTTTTTATCTCTCATCAACTCATTTTGATGTGATGCCGTTAGGCTGTCAAGGGAACTTTTTAACCCAATTTCGATTTCTTTGGGTTCAACTTGTAGTCATTGAATATGTCATCCATTGAATATGTGTGAATGACCTTTTATTGTTTTACACTTAATATCCACTTATATTGGGTGTATATATATATTGTCACACATATTTTTGAGATTTATTTGTCCTTAATTTAAGGATACCTTCTTTATAAGGGATTTCATCACATTTGACATTTCTATTGAGGGTTCATTGTTGTTATGCACCAATTCACTCTTATATGGTGTATATACTGTCCTTTGGAGTATTATATAATGAATCATTTTATTCTCATGATATTATAAAGTTCTGACTAAATGTTATTCCTCGATTATTGTATTCAAGTGTCTCTAATTTTGGTAAATCCCCTTTAACCAAAATATCGTTTTAAATGTTTTAATTATTTGTTCTTATTAATATCCATGTTTTCAAAATGGTTTTAAGGATTTATTTATATGGATATTAATGGTTTAAAATGTTAAAATCTTCAAGGTGGTATGGGACACTTTGATTCAAAAATCTCTTTATTAAATGTTTTAAATGGTTTTGGAAATGGTTTCTTTTTGAATGGATTCATTATTTCAATATCCTAAAATGTTATATTGTGATTGAAATGTGGAAATGTTATGTTTCCTTTATTCATGTTTATGTGATACGATTATGTTATGGTTCTCGGGCATTATTATGAAGAACGGGTGGTTCCGTGATAAACTAAGGGCGGGTGAGCCCGATATAGCTCTCCAATGCATTGGGTAACGCGAAGGAGTGAAACGTTAAGGTTTCTCCGAAGAGATTTAGGGAATATACTGTGATGGGTATTCCAAACGTAACCAAGAGGGTTACTCCCCATGTAAGAATGTTATGAATGCCTCAAGTTACCTTTATGTCTTATGATTTCTATGATTTATTCATGATTTGATATGCCTATGTTTTATGGGTAAAGTATGATTTCATTCTTATGTATACATGTACTCATGTTTCCTTTCCATATCTATATATCCCTTACTGAGCTTTTTATGCTCATCCCAAGTTTTTGAAATGTTTTTCACAGGTCAAGGGAAGGGTACATGATGTGATGATAGTTTCAAGGATGTGTCAACAAAGAATCCATGTTTTATTTTAAATATGTTTTTTTTGATGGGAAGAATGAATACTATCTTTTATGTAACCACTTTGTTTAAATGTGGAATGTAATGCAAGTTTCATGATCTAATTCTCTAAAACTCTAAACCTGAAAAGATCCTCAATGTGTAATCTTGTAATAACTCAAGATTAAGTAAGGTTTAAGGCTGGGTCCTTATAGTTGGTATCAAAGGTCGGTTTAGATAACTTTAGAGGTTAGGGTATTCTTTAAGCATAAGTGACATTACCATAATGGTTAGGATTTCAGAAAGAGTCCTAGTTTTAGATAAAGTGAATGAGTAAGTGTATCTTAGTGTTTACCTTCCTCATTAGTACATGATGGTTTTGTTGATATACTCACACTGACATTTCTATTTTTAGTGAATGGATGGATCTAGCAGGCACCAAAGAGACAACAGGTTTGAAGGAAACTATGGTGGTTCTCTGATTAAGATACTAGATAAAATGGAGGATTCAATGAGGAAACTCGTGGTTGTTCTAAAGCAAATATCAAGGAGTCATGATCAACCACTTCAACCTTGGTGAGTTCTCTAATGCATCATGTACGATATGGCCAACTCGATGTGGAAATTCAGGTAATAATTATTAAGGTAACCATTAGGGTTTATATGATACTTAATTTTTAGGTAATTATGGGTTACTCTATGATATGATGGAAAATGAAAGGAATGAGATAAACTTGAGGTTAAAATATGTTATGATTATTCTTGAAGATTTTTTTCTCATTTTGGGGAATGTTTTATGAATTATATAGTTTTGGAAAAAGGACAACACAGAGACCGTGTGACTACCCGTCGCGTCGGACAAAGCTGCGGGAATCGAACCCACAACCAAAGTGCGACTGGTATTTATCGCCTACCACTGGACTACGTGAAGTCCCTGGTTAGTTTGGCTGATTCTTTCTAGTTATATGATTTTATGAATTAAGAGTAAGTTGATTTTGGGTTATTTATGAAAATGATTAACCTATCTTGGAGGATATGTGATTAGGTTAATTACTTTTCAATACGAGACTTTAGGGGCAACTGATGTTGTTTGGAGATAAATGTTACGATTTAACTTGGAAGACTATGTGACTAAATCCTTCAAATATTTGGGTTTTAATCTTATATTGGTTTACTTTGAAGAATTTTATGGACAAATTGTTTATCGGATGGTCCTCGTTGAACTTTGGGTTTTGTTGGACAAATTTTGGAGATTAAGCATAGATTTTCTTTTTAAAGGGTTATCCTTTTCTGGATTATCTGACCTTGTACTAAACTTTTTGGTTTTGGTTCTGGTTAAATCCTAAAGACATGGGAAGTATATAGTTCTCTTTTGTGGATTAGGTGATTCTCTAGAAGTTGATTATAGTACTCTTAATTTGAACAAGTCTTCCTAAATACTCGTCTTTTGGAGAAAATATGAGTTTGTGTAAGGAATATAATAAAAGTTGAGAGTCAACATGATATGTGATTATTTTTCCTTATGAATAAATTCCTCAATAAAAAGTAACTTAAAACAAAAATGTTGTCTACTGACTTTTCCTACTGGGGAATCGAATACCGTTTAACCCATCACAAGTTTGTGATTTTCTCATGGTTAACTTTCTCCTAAACATGTTTTCTATCACTCTCCATCAGAACATGACCCTTTGTTTTTTCCTCCATGTCCATATTTTCATACTTGGAATCCTAGTATGGGTTAACTCGGGTGACCTTTGTACTTATCTTTCTTTTTTTTAAGTGTTTTTTTTACCGACTTTTGTTCCGATGTGGGACTTTCAAGGATGTTTCCAAGCGCAATTTTAAAATTGTGAGGACGCAATTACCAAAAGGGGGGAAGGATGTAACACCCCAGGTAAATAAAGAATATGACATTTCATATTTATCCATATTTGTGAATAAAATATTTAAATGACTTTAAAGGGGACGCTAGGCTCGATGGCGTACCCAACACGCAACAACGAGTTTCTTGGGAATCTTACGTTGCACTCTAATAATAAAATAATATTATTTTAAATGGTAGTTAACATGTAGCCGTTGTAATGGCGGGAATGGATATAAATAACTAAAATATGATTATATATGTTTTTAAATGTTTTTACATTTATCCAATAAAATCTAAAGGCTTAATATACGGAAAGAATTCAATTTTAGGCGTATATGCCCTAGTTTTCACTAAAGGTTCACTTATCGCCTTTTAATGGAGAACCATCATTAAATATAATTTTTTTCACTCTTATAAATTTTATTGGACCAAATAAAACTCTTCTTAAGAATCGGGACATCAAAATTTACTTTGTGTAAATTTTTGGTATCTTTCCGATAATGTTCATTTTTTTAATGAATAGTGTAAAATGTTGTATTTTAATTCAAAACCACTTTTTAATATAATTTATTTATATGATTAGATTATATTTTGAATTGGTTTTAAAGTGAAATTAGAAAATATTTTTACCATTAAATCCAATAGTGGTCGTTGGAATTAATTTCACTTTGAAATCAGACTTAAACTAGTGTCAATCTTTTGATACTTATTGTTTTATAAAAACACGCTATTTGCTCTGACAGCGGGAATTAATTATTAAATTAATTAATGTGACTAATATGTTTTGATTTTTGTAAAACGGACTTCATTTTTGAATTCGGAATATCAAATATAACTTAGGGTGAAGTTTTGGTATTTTTCTGAAAAACTCCAATTTTTGATGAATAGTGAAACCACTAAGTGGTAATCAAGCAAACTGATTTTTCAGTTAAATGAAAGTTTACCACTAATGTGTATTGAATTTTGAAAATTCTACATACATGGTTGTCATTAGTATGAAAAATGTTGTTCAATGGGATGAAAATAATTTTTTGGTGAATAGTAACTTATTAAGTTTTTAATCGCGATTAGTGGTAATTAGTGTAATTTAAGGTAAAAATGATATTATAAGAATGTGAAAACACCATGACACTTGTCCTACACCTATTGGGTGAGTCATGGCCGACCAAGACAAGCCATGGTCCAACTTGGGGACCCCATGGATCCACTTTGGTTGGGAAATGACATAAATAACTTTCTATTTAATGTAAAAGTAAAAATGACACAAACATGATATGTTCTACTAAAACAATTTTTAAGTGGGGTTAAACAAGTCCAAATTTTGATTATAAATAGTAATTGGAAAGATAAAAATATTTCCTACATCATAGTAATTTGTTTATAATTTTTAGACATTAAATAAATTAAATTATTTATGACATAATAATGATGCAGCGATGACATCATTATTTGACGATTTAAATAAAATGGAAAGATAATGTAAAATCTATGAACTACACATGTCAAAAACTTATTGGATGAGTGGATTTCGAAGACTTATCACCTTATCCACAAATTATATCAATGTGGGACCTTTTAAAACCGAAACACATTTTTTCAAATAATGCAATATTTCTTTACTTTCCAAAAGTACCCCTCCTCTCCTCTTATAAAAGGCCCCCACCTCTACCTCATTTAACACACTTCTCAAGACTTTGGCTCGGCCAAACCCTGCCCATTTAATCTCTCCACATCCCTCTCCTCATCCTAGAGGATTCCCTTTGGGAAGAATCCTTTCAAAGGAAGCCTTTAGGCTCAAATCAAAAGGAGTTACACTTTTAAAGGTAATTCATTCTCTCATGTTCATTTGTTTTATTTTGCTTCTCCAACCCCCTAAACTCTTTTTATTTACTTCTTTTGTAACAAAACAATTATCTTCAATATACTAGGATGTTGCTATAAGATTTATTCGAGCTACACTCTCACACAACTACATCAAATGGTTAAAGAACATACGGTTTACGTGGATGGTAAAATTCTGCCTCCCGAAACGATGATTGTTCAATACTCATTTAACACCTTCAAAGGTGGTCATTATGATGTCACTATTTTTATATATGATATATAATATGTTTATGTTTTATTTATGCTTCTGTATTTTTCATTTTTGTCTTCCCTTTATGGCTTCCATTATGGGTATACGCGATATCTTCATTTAAGGAAGTGTGGACTACCGCCCCCTCAAAGTGATTTGATTCGTTAAATACCATATGTGGGATGTATAAAGGATGGAAATATGATATTATATATGATATTATACTGGAATTATAATATACCTTTATATCATTATTATTCCATTCTATAAAATACGAAATAGAAATGAAAGTAGCGTTCATGCGTACGTACGGCTTACCGTCTCCATGAACGGTGCATTTCATTTCTTACCTCTAAAAGATTATGTAATGTTATAAATGAATGAATGTACTGGATATATATTACATATATGATATCTAAATAATGAATACAATTCTGGATATAATAAACATTTGGCCACACGAACAACATGTAATTGTAAGAAGTCCACTTTCGACTTAAGAACCAAATATCGGAAAAACAAATATTATTAACTTAAATGATTACATAATGTTTATGACATGGTAATAAGTGATATAAAAGGAATAATTAACTTCAAAAATTTTCTTAAGGAAGTATAAATTAACTCAAGTTTATTATTCAGGAGATTAAAGAACGATCGAGTCAAGTCGGACCCGAGGTAAGGGATCCTACTCCTCTCTTGCTTTTAAGTACACTCTTTTATGTCATTCCTTCTAAGCTCATCTTTCTTGTTATTGGGATGTTTTTTTTATATCACTCTTACTGTAATTTTTATGTTCATGTGATGAGAGACCCTATTCTCTCTCATCAATCCATTTTGGAAGTTTTGAGTGGCGTCGTTAGGCTGCCGAACTTTCATAAGAGATCTAACCTCTCTCTTTCTTTTTAATTACTCTCCTTTATGTCACTTCTTTTAAACTCCTCCTTGCAATGTTGGGGGATTTTATTTTATATTACACTTGCTGTAAATTCTATTTTAATATGATGGGATACTCTATTTGATCTCATCAATCCATATTCGGATGTTTTATGTGGCGCCGTTAGGCTGCCGAGTTTTCGTAAGGGATTTTTCATCTCACTTTTATTCCCGTGAGATTTATGCTACATTCGCCACAAATTCCATTGAGTGGAGTATGTACTGCCCATTATTCTACTCTTTGTGTAATATAATTTCATTTATGAGTATTTACATCAATGACCTATTGACTTTCTTTCATGGGGTGTATGTTTTGAAAGATACCCAAGTCGGTAAGGGAACCTTTCACCCTCCTCTTTTTTAAAAGACTTCTTTTATTGGGTCTTTTAATTTACATATTTTTATGTTGGTATATGTTCTCATACATCCTTATTGATGTAAATTTTATGTACAAGTGATGAGATACACTTTTTATCTCTCATCAACTCATTTTGATGTGATGCCGTTAGGCTGTCAAGGGAACTTTTTAACCCAATTTCGATTTCTTTGGGTTCAACTTGTAGTCATTGAATATGTCATCCATTGAATATGTGTGAATGACCTTTTATTGTTTTACACTTAATATCCACTTATATTGGGTGTATATATATTTGTCACACATATTTTTGAGATTTATTTGTCCTTAATTTAAGGATACCTTCTTTATAAGGGATTTCATCACATTTGACATTTCTATTGAGGGTTCATTGTTGTTATGCACCAATTCACTCTTATATGGTGTATATACTGTCCTTTGGAGTATTATATAATGAATCATTTTATTCTCATGATATTATAAAGTTCTGACTAAATGTTATTCCTCGATTATTGTATTCAAGTGTCTCTAATTTTGGTAAATCCCCTTTAACCAAAATATCGTTTTAAATGTTTTAATTATTTGTTCTTATTAATATCCATGTTTTCAAAATGGTTTTAAGGATTTATTTATATGGATATTAATGGTTTAAAATGTTAAAAGCTTCAAGGTGGTATGGGACACTTTGATTCAAAAATCTATTTATTAAATGTTTTAAATGGTTTTGGAAATGGTTTCTTTTTGAATGGATTCATTATTTCAATATCCTAAAATGTTATATTGTGATTGAAATGTGGAAATGTTATGTTTCCTTTATTCATGTTTATGTGATACGATTATGTTATGGTTCTCGGGCATTATTATGAAGAACGGGTGGTTCCGTGATAAACTAAGGGCGGGTGAGCCCGATATAGCTCTCCAATGCATTGGGTAACGCGAAGGAGTGAAACGTTAAGGTTTCTCCAAAGAGATTTAGGGAATATACTGTGATGGGTATTCCAAACGTACCCAAGAGGGTTACTCCCCACGTAAGAATGTTATGAATGCCTCAAGTTACCTTTATGTCTTATGATTTCTATGATTTATTCATGATTTGATATGCCTATGTTTTATGGGTAAAGTATGATTTAATTCTTATGTATACATGTACTCATGTTTCCTTTCCATATCTATATATCCCTTACTGAGCTTTTTATGCTCATCCCAAGTTTTTGAAATGTTTTTCACAGGTCAAGGGAAGGGTACATGATGTGATGATAGTTTCAAGGATGTGTCAACAAAGAATCCATGTTTTATTTTAAATATGTTTCCGTTGATGGGAAGAATGAATACTGTCTTTTATGTAACCACTTTGTTTAAATGTGGAATGTAATGAAAGTTTCATGATCTAATTCTCTAAAACTCTAAACCTGAAAAGATCCTCAATGTGTAATCTTGTAATAACTCAAGATTAAGTAAGGTTTAAGGCTGGGGCCTTATAAATAGCTTCCATTTTAGTATTCAAATGGCACCATATGAATCATTATATGGAAAGAGATTTCGTACTCCAACTTGTTGGGATAAAGTTTATGATAGGAAATGTATACACAAAAATTTTTTTGACGAGACAAAAATTAAGTTAGAGAATATTTAGGCTCATGTTAAAGTGGCTCAAAGTAGGAAAAATAATTATGCTAAAAATAATAGAAAGGATTTGGAATTTTAACTGGGAGATCATGTGTTTCTAAAAGTATCTCTATGGAAGGGTGTCATAAGGTTTGGTAAGAAAGGTAAAATGAGACCTAGGTACATCGAACCATTTGAAATTATAGAAATAATTGGAGATATAGAATCCCAATTAGCAATGCCACTAAGTCTCTCCATAGTTCATAATGTGTTCCATATATCATTGTTAAAGAAGTACATGCCAGACCCAACACATTTACTCACCTATGAAGAAATAGAACTGTAAGTTTATTTGTTTTAATGTGACGATAATATCAATATTATTGAAATAAGATAGCAAGTACTAAGAAATTAGATGCCTCTACTAGTAAGGGTTATTTGGAGAAACCATAAAATAGAAAAAGTGATGTGGGAACTTGAGGATGTTATGAAGAAGAACCAACCTCATCTGTTTAGAAGGAAATATTCATAAAACATTTTTAGGATTAAATTTATGTTGTAGGGAAGAATATAACACCCCATGATTTTATGGTATGCACCTTCTTAAATAAATTCAATTCATTCGATATCTTATGTTGCACACAACGCTGAGCTTAAATGAATGATAATGTACTTTTAAATAGTAACTTGACTATTGGAATAGTAATGCGACCATTAGAATAGTAACCTCACCTATAAAAGTATAAATAAAATTTATTCAACTTATAAATGGAGATATAATATAATTATATAATATTTTAAGTAAAAAATGTTTTAAAAATGTGAAATGAATTGATAGTATCTTTTTGAAACATAAATGTTAATTTTCAATTTTATAATTAATATAATTATTTAAAAGAAAATTTGTCTTCATAAAACATATTCATGAATTAATATTTTGTTCTATTGTGATTATAAGATAATTTTATGATACCTTAATTAATTTTTTAATGTTTCACAAGATCAGTTATAATTTTAAAATCAATATTTTTTGAATAAATGATGATTTTAATTAAAAATTATATTTATCATATTTAGAAATTTTTTTAAAAAAATTTAGTTCATTTTTAAATTATATACATCAATAAATTTTTAGGGTAAATTTTTTGGATTTTTTTAATATAGTTGAATTTTTGGTGAATAGTGAAATACGATAATTTATGGTATATAACAGTATAAATTAAATTCATTATTTTTTGAGTCATTGATGATTTAAGAAAAATAATCTAGAACTATAATTATCTATTTAATTTATTTATTAATGGGAATCAAACTATTCATAGTATTGATCCAAAATAATAAACTAATGATTCAAATAATAAAAAAACACTCCTCTCCTCCACTATAAATACCACCCTCACCACCCCTTCTCCTCACACCTTCCAAGCCTTGAATATTGTCCTATTTTTGACCAATAGTTTTCCCAATCCTCCCCCATATCTAGGAGCCTTTGGTATCAATAAAAGACAAAACCCAAGTCCCTTAAGGAGGTTCTCAAGGAGAAGAATTCAAGAGGTAAAACCCATAATCTTTCCCTTTCATTTTCTTTTCTTTTATTTTTTATTTTCTTATAATTACCTCAAATAATCTATAAAAACATATATGATAAATCTATTATATTATATTTAATATAATTTTATTATGTTATTGTAATTTCAATCATCAAACACCTTCTCCCCCCATTTTTATTCTAAAAATGAAAATATTGTCTGTGATGTGTCGATTTACCACCATCATGGATGATGCATTTTAATTTTCCATCACTACCTTAAAGTCTGGTCATAAAACCATTATAATGGTTAAAATGGATTTTAAAATTTATATTAAAATTTATTTAGTGTTCCAAAACCAGAATACATACATAATATTAATTAATGAAACAAAACTAGTTCGTGATGATTGAAAAAACACCAAAATAATCTAAACAGTTATCATTAAGTTTTATCTAATGAATCATCCTAATATTTGAAAAAAATATATATAATACCATTTAATATTTTATAAGTTCATTAGTAACATATAATTTCAATTCTGGATAACTATTACCATTTTACATGATCTTTCATACATATATACAAGTGAAACAATCATGAAAACCAAGGAATAAAACACTCCCAAATGATGAAATTGAATCTTATAACTCGTAAAAAATGCCACAAATGAAATTAATAAAATTATAATAAATTAAATTCATGTTTAAGAGGTTATGAATTTAATTATTTATGAATCTAAATACATTATCCAAGACATTAAGTGCATGTGTAGAAAACTTTCAGACATAAGGTAAGGGATTTCTTAACTCAATTTACATTCATTGAGTAAAAAATCTATGTAATTGGTTATGTTACACCAAGAATATGTGTGAAATGACCTATACATATTTTATAATATATATACACTTTTATTTTTTGGATTTATATTTTTGAAGATAATTATTTCATTTATTTATCTTCAATCTAATGATATTATCTTTGTAAGGGGTTTCTCATCTCACTTTTATTTTCGTGAGATTTCCATTATTCTCCACTTATTTCTTATGTTTGGTGTATATATAATTCAATTTGATGTATTATATCATGAATATATTTATCTTCATGTTATTTAAAATTTCATTTTATGATCATTAATTTTATGGGGCATACTATTCGGCTCTTTTCAAAGTGGTAAGGGATTCTCTTTGAACCCCCATTGTTTCCTTCGGGTTATGGTTAATCTCTCTTTACCCCAATGTAATTATTAATTATTAGTGATTACTACTCCTATTTTATATTTTTATGTTTCAAACATATGTACCTATTACTAAATCTTCATTCTTTGATGGGGAAATACATGTTTTATAAGGTTCCAGTTTTTAATTCCCCCCGATACGCAAGCCCGATTAAAGGGAACTTCACCATTTATTATCTATTATCATGTACACTCCAAAATATGTTTTAAGGAACCATTATATTTCTAAAATCACCAATTTTATCATGAAAAACTATTTTTTTTTATTTCTGGTTATATGCAAACAATTATACCTTTTTCCTTTTTAAAGACTCTTTAATATTTTCCCTTAAACTGCACGAAAGTAGATCATTTCTAAAGTTTCTTAAACACTATTTTACATGTTTTCACTCAATTTGGAAATAATTTATCATGATATATTCATATTTCCCTTTATTAATTACCAATTATGATTTTAAATCCATTCTTTTATGGACACCATTTTGATATTACCTTTGGTTATGCTTTATTCACCACGCATTCCTTGTGTGTGGTGTATGTATACTTCCCTTTAATTTATGATCATCATTCATTGATGATTTTATTAAATATTCATATTTACTATATCATGGATAAGATTATTATCTTATCTATATACCAATTTTACAAATGGATTTTACCTTGACAGTTATTTGATTAATTGGAGAAATATTGATAAATCTATATCTTTTCTTTAATACAGATATTTGATGATAATGCATATTATTTATTAATTAAATAAATTATTTGATATATTCGAACTTCTTTGAACTATTTTTACATAGGTTGGGGATCGGTTAATGAAATCCCTACATGCTAGGGATCGGTTAATGCAAGCCTTATGGGTGGGTCCTAGTTATAGATAGCTCCTCGATACATCAGTAGTGTCATGAGAAAAAAAAAATAGCTGGAGACAAACCCTTCTTGTTTATTTCCAAGTAGAATCAGATGAGTTTCTACCCTCATACATAAACTGTCTTGATGGTAGACTGGTTTTTTTTCTAGATACATGATGTCCAATAATTAATCATTACCTTCATTCAGTAATCAGTTATTATTATCCAGACGAATTTCACTAGGAAAAAATATATGGATTCATTTTTCATTATCATTTTATTGATTGACATGTGTATTTTAGTTATTTACATTTCCATATTGATTAAAATTATTTATTCATGTTATCTTCCACTATACCTAACCCTTACTGAGCATTTGATCTCACCCTTTTATTTGTTTTCCTTTCCCAATTTATGATGGAGATACCATTTATTTAGTTTTCAAGGATGTGGTTTATTAGATTTTGTTTTGTATTATATTTTATTTTCTATTTCCAAGGTAATATGGGTTCTGTGTATATATATAGTTTTTCAATACTACTAAACTAATAAATCCTTAATTATGTGATCTATTGTATCTATTCCATTGTAATAAAATAATCACCGACTCTAGGATACTAGGGTTAGGGTTGTCACAAAAAACATGTGAAGAACAGGGGACCAAGTGAAAAAAACACATGAGAGGAATGAACCTCAGTCATTGTTTAGATTTTCCTTGATTAATTTCCATTATAATAATAGGAAAAAGACCAATAAACCTGCAAAAAAATTCATCAATACCTAAATTCTAGGAAGATAAACCCATGCATGTAATGCATGATCGACCTAAAAATAAACATGTTAGTAGAGTTGTTTAACATTCATAATGGTATAATAAAACAAGGAATAATACAATGAAGAAAATTTTCTACCTTGGGTTTTGATCGATCTTTTAAGAAGAATGAATCCACATTACAGTCATTGGTGAGATCCACAAGCATTGTTGGATCACCAATCACTAAAGCTTGATCCACCTTCATTCCTCCAGGAATGTTCCTCCAAAGAATCATCTCTCTCAATCCATAGGGTTTTGAAGAAAAACCTAGGTATTTTACATAAATTGATTTTTATAAAGGAGATTAGGGTTTATATTAATTATAAAAAACAAAAAAAAAACAAAATTAATTTATTTAACTATTATTCCACCTGTTATGGAGCTCAACCTGAACACTTGATGCAGAAAAATATGATGTCATGCCTAGAATAAAACCCACACTTTGAATTTAATGGTGGTATCATATTTCTGAATCAAGACTCTATTTTGGATTTATTCCATTATTTAAGGAAACCCATGCACATGTGAGATAATATACTAAATATTTTTATTTTATCAACACTGAGGCTCACCGAGCCTCAAAATCTCACACCATCTCAGTACCTAGATACAAAAATATTCCACAAAATATTCTTAATTCTTACAAGTAAAAATAAGGGATGTTTTAGGGAATATCTCTGCATGAAGTTCTTTTTTCACTTCAGCTCCACCAAGCGTAAGAACAAAATCTATGACCTCTCTAAATTCAAGTAAAGGCCTAATGAGCAGGTTGATAACTTCATTACTCAATGTAAAGGATTTGTGTTCTCCCTTGATATGTATATTTCCTATGAGAATCTATTGAAAATGTGCATAGAGAATGTATAGGAAGAGCTGGTCCTCACCCTTATCTTCTTGAGATACCCAAGTAAATTCCAAGAATTTATCAAAAGGGATCAGTGTTGGGAAGAAGCCTTCCAGTTGAACAAGTGAAAGTCATGTCCATTATCTCTTCTAGCTCCCATGTGAAAAATCATGTAGGCTGAGATAATCACTATTATATAGACTCTGGCACCATATTCGTTCCACATTTAGGAACCTCCACAATACAAGTCTTTCCAAGAACAACCTCATCATGATAATGATTCCCAATCCTCCCATTAGGGCTAGGCCCCGAGGGTTACCTTCATAGAATGAAAGAACATTGCCTACTCCTTCAAAGATACTCAGGTCCTAGGGTAGTTTATCTGTGCTTAGGAGAAGAACATCCCAAGGTTGAAAGAATGTAAGAGGCCTCAAGAGGCCAACTACAAAAATCATAAAAAATACTGCCCGTACCATATAGTCCTTGGGAATGCCATTTTGGATGCTGAAAAATGATCAAGGGCTTAAGGAGGTTTTGGCGCACCAAAGCGAAGACATATTTGGAACTGGTGATCCATTCCGGGGGGGCTCGGAAAGGCTGCGTGAAAAAATTTCTAGGGTGTGAAAAAAATATCTCCCACATGGAAAATCACGAGATCCGAGGAAGTTTTCCGAATGGCGTGGAAACTTTCAAGTCACCGAATGAGGGTGTAGAAATTTGCGTGCGGCTGCCCCTACGTGGGTGAACTTTCACACCACCGACACTGGCACACAATCTTTCACATGGACTAGTTTCTATGCGGATTGGATTACCCCGAGCGCCTATAAATTGAAGGGTTCCTCTTCAACTTCTGAAAGCTAAAGAATCTGAATCGTCACTCCTGTGCGAAATAAACCTCTTCTAGGTGCAAAATATGGCTTTCAGGTATGGTATTTTTCGCAATATGCCACCCAGGGCTCCACCTTCACGTGAGACCACTCGATCTTAACCCTCAGCCGAATCCCTTTGAGTGTAGCCCCCTGTGCGCAATCCCTTCCAATTGTGCGCAATCCTTTCCAACTGTGTGCAATTCCTTCCAATTGCTCACAAACAGTATTCCTTGCAAACAATCCCTTCCAATTGCGTGAAAACCTTATTCCTTGCATGAAATACCTTCAAATTTTATGCAACCCTTATTCCTTCTATGCAATCTTTTCTATTTACATGCAAAAACGGGACCACCCTTTGCGTGTCGACCCGGTATTTTCTGTGCAAGTGTCTCAATTGCGCGCCAACCCGGCATTTTCTGCATGAATGTTCCATTTTGCACGCAACCTCCCTCCTTGTGCGCACATGTTCGATGTCTCTCTTCCTGACATCATTTTTAGGAACCTCCCATTCCCAAAACATCTACAACATACACCGTTTTCCCGTACAACATTCTATGCTCATACGAAGTAACTTTAAAGTCCCTTGGACGATACTTCCCATTGTGTTGCTTCACCTCATGCTCCTTCGCATAGGCATGCTAATGACTATTACTTCTTCACATAGCCATGCTAACATGGACCCCCAATGGGATCACCTCATGAGACTCCCTAGTCATGGTGTTGCATGTCCCTTCTCTTCACCAAGGTGTAAAGGGTGCCGGTTATGTAAGTCCTAGGGGTGCGGAGTGAACCCGCCTCGTCCGAGCTGCAGGAAGTTAAACTGTCAAGCCCCAACATCCTCAGCACATGACATTAAACTGTGACCTTGCCCCATGCCTTGTATGCGGGGTGCCCCGTCTCAGAAATTCTCTACACCCACTAGTCTCTAAAGGAATGAAATAATTCCTCACATGGAATAACATCCTCTTTATTAGAGTGGAATCTGTCCATAGGAAAAGGGAAACCACCCTGGTGTAAGCCCCTAGATTTCCTTGTAGGAGGCAGCGCCCTTGCTCCTCCTCTCTTCCTGGGTGCCAAATCCCTCTACCGATGGGCTTTGCCACCATCCCAGCCTCCACCCTAGAGTAAGTCCCAATCTACATCTCTTTGGGATGCGGATCACGTGTAAGCCCCTATTTCCTTTTTGGGCTGCTACCTGCGTATCATCCCCACTCTACTTCCCACGGACGCACCTTTCACAACGTGATCGTCAGGTCTTTGCTGTCTCTTGTTTCTCACACCGAGCATGACTCACGTGGGCTTTGAACAAGCATAGACCATGACATCCTATCCGGGCAGCCTAGAGTGGAATCCCCATAAACCACATGAACTACATGGACTTTGATCTTTTCCAAGGAGAGGTACGTAGTAAGCCTTCTTGAGGTTCAAGCCCACCACCCATTGGTCCTAAACATATTCATGTCTGTTCACCAAACACCCCATGAACTACGAGGTATTTGATCCATGCCAAGGTAGGGTATGTAGGAAGCCTCCACGAGGTTCAATCCCACCATCTATCTGGACCCCAGGTCCTCCTTCATGTCGGTTCACCCCCGTCTTGCATGACGTTAAACTGTGGGCCTCAATCAGTTGTAAGCCATTGTTCCCCCAGTCATGGGTAATCCATTACACCCACTTGAACTATGTGGACTTTGATCCTTTTCAAGGAAAGGTATGTAGGAATCCTCCCTAAGGTTCAAGCCCAACATCGTGTCATTCAGACCCCCTTCACGTTGGTTCACCAAAATCCACCATGAACTACGAGGTCTTTGATCCTTGCCAAGGCATGGTACATAGGAAGCCTCCATGAGGTTCAAGACCATCATCCATTTGGACCCCAGTTCCTCATTCGCATTGGTCCACCAACCCCCATCCCATATGAACCACATGGGTTTGATCTCTGTCTCCTAGGACGGGTACATTGGAATCTTCCATGAAGATCAACCCCATCCAGCGGTAAGCCGTTGTGACCCCATCTAGTGGCAAGCCCTTGTGACCTCAATCAGCGGTAAGCCATTGTGACCCCATCCAGCGGTAAGCTATTGTGACCTTAATCAACAGTAAGCCATTGTGTCCCCATCTAGCGGTAATCCATTGTGACCTCAATCAGCGGTAATCCATTGTGACCCCATCCAGTGGTAAACCATTGTAACCTCAATCAACGGTAATCCGTTGTGACCCCATCCAGCGGTAAGCTATTGTGACCCTATCCATTGTTAGTCCGTTGTGAACTCAATCAGTGGTAAACCGTTGCATCTTTTATTCAGTGGCAAGGCGTTGTAATACCCTTTGCTGGGACCCTCATCTTTGGTCCGTCCTAGTGGCGTCAAACCAACTTGGGTTGCTAACTATGTGTGAGCCCCATACACATCATCGGGTTGTCGTCCTATGTGTACGCCCCAATTCAAGTCCATTTCCTGGTCTTCCCTTAGAGCCTATGTGTTTCGGGAGGGTCATGGCCCAACCCATAGGTTCCACTTCCTCCGGGTCCAATACATGCATGCATTCTCATAGGCCACCTCCTTAGGCGTCCTATCGCCCTACCAAACTTTTCGGACTTTGATTCCCTACTACAGGGATATGGAGGAAGTCTCCTCAAGACTCAAGCCCAACATTACCGTCGTCCTCATGACGGTTCTATCCCATTCACCATCCACTTCATTCAAACACTCTAGCATCCATCTTGATTCTAACCTGGGCCGCCACATAATAGTGAGGTCATGACAGCTCACCCCCCTATATCGGTGTTCCCTATAGGGGTTGCACCCATCTGATCCACTCTAATCAGTGTTCTGATCAGTCTGATCTATCTCCACTGGATGTTAAACTTGCGGCATACCCTGTGTTAAACATGGAAAGATGAGGAAAACCTTAGAGACATTTGTAGGGCATACGATTCCTTTCATTCGATGTGGGATGCATCAAGCTTCCGCGCCCTTGAGAATCCCTATAATAAGGGGAAGAAACCCAGACGTGCCAGTGTCCCAGCATCCAGACATTCCAGTGATATCCATTATGACTACACCCCTGACCGAAGGTTGCTTCCCTGACCGGACCCTTTGGAATGTCCCAATAGAAGAAGTGTAATTAAATAGTGTCCATGAAGATATGGCACTAGGAAGAGTTTCACGAACACCATCTTAAATATATAAGGGAGACCCGGACTAGGTGAAGAGTTCCAAGGAGAAATCCATGGAAGGAAGAACTGATATACCATCATCCTGTTTCTATCATGGAGTAAAAATACCTAAACAAGGAACGGATGTCGCCTGCCTCTGGAAAGTGGGAATGTGGGGCAACAAATAACTGCGCATCCCCCAACAAGACGGACACACGCGTCCCGAAGAAAGTGTCGGAAACAAAAATGGTGAACCTGACATGAAGATATTCCCCTCAATATGGAGACTAGTAGAATTCTAGGCATCAATGGATTAGTGCGTCACTGGATCCAGTTATCTAGAACCAGGTCCCGCCAAGAAAATAGCAGGCCTAGTGTGAAACTCACCAGAAGCTAGGGCAGTAGAGTGTTGGACATCCCGATCTGCGACGTTGTCAGCATGGAACCCCTTTACCAGTCATGGAATACGGGATGGCGCTGGGGAATTGGTCATCGATTCCATTTTTCTTTCAGCACTAATGAGTTAATCTCCCTACTTTTAGAAACCAAGCTGCTGCACCCGAAACTCGATCACCGCCTGCCCACCGACGTAGGGGCAGGGGCAGTATCGGCATGGCAGTCTCGGGCAGTTCTTCCTCTTCTGCGATCGTCTCAACGGCCACGAACATGGGACACCCATGCCCCAAATCCCTATCCGAGGTTGTTCAACAGAGGGTGATCAATGACCTCATACTCCGGTACAAGGAGAATGGGATCATCCCCACGAGGGATATGGCATGCCTGGATTTAGAGGCATCTGTGACTCATCATCAACGCTGCCCCCGAGGGCCGTGTAGGGAGCCACTACTCCCCAATATAACATATAACCGTTTCAGGAGCCTCGCCCCGGAACGTCCTGACAAATCCCTGCATTACGCCAACGAGGTAGGGGATGTCCGGGCCGACCCGGTTAGAGTCCCATTCCAGGGGCTCCCAACAAGGGCTCCCACCAGGCCGTGTCAGTGTCTTCACCTAGTCTTACTGACCAAGGAGAAAGTAAGCCATGTACCTATACCATCGGATCCGGTCAATCTAACCCGATGTCAGCGTTGAGCATAAGCCGGAGCAGATGTCAGCCAAGGGGCGTCAACGTTAGTGGCTACTGTGGCCCGAGCCATCGCCGACACATATCACCAGCTCCCTATACATAATGAGCAGGGTAATTTGTATGCTCGACCTGGATTGAGCCTCAACTGCCCCACGAGAAGAATGGGTCGGCTCTCTTGGTCACCAGCATAGGCAGTGGCCGCTGCAGACTAACCCGTGGCAACGACACCTAGTATGGAGGTCCTCCCCATACCACTACCATGGAGAACACAGATCTTCCCCACTTCCAAGATCGGCATGGATGTCCACCTCATGCCACATTCAATCCAAATGAGGGTCCTCCCCATGGTGGTGACGCTCAGTACGAAAGTCTTTCCCGTTCCCACTACACCGGATATGGAGTCATTCCTCCCGCCATAGACAGTTTGTATGGGTACGTTGCACATCCAGTCGCTCTCCAACATGGGGACCCTCCCCGTGTCCTTGTAGCAGCTAGAAAAGGCCCTCCTCGCCCCAAAAATCGGAGGAGTGAGGGCCGACTTCACTACACTAGTGCCCAACACAGAGGTCCTACCCGTGTTCAGATCGACTAGTACGGGGACCTTCCTCACACTGATGTCACCAGGGGAAACACCCATGGAGGTACTCCCCATGCTCCTACCAGTTCCACTGGAGGTCTTACCCACTCCATCATTACCCGCGGAGGTCCCCCCATATCCCCTTTAATATTTGTCCCGGTACTCCTCACACCCCGACTTACTCAGGTGAAAACCCTCTCTACCCCAGAACCATTACGACCGAAGGAACTCCTCGTGTTAGAAATATACCATTTCCTAAAGAGCCAACCAGGGGTAGAAATGTGGGTCCTTTCCACCATAAGAAGAATTCTGGGAAGGACTAGATAGAGATCAAACCAGTCCACCTCTTAGACTCCGATGCGGAATACGACTCAATGCGGGAACCCTCCCCTCGCTCATCCGAGTCAAGGGATGGGGCAGAAATGAGGTGCATCAGCCAAATACTCCTAGAATGAGAGGTCCTTCAGATTCCCACCTCCCTCTACAGGTATATCTAGGAGGATGAAAATTTGGCAACCCCGCAGGTTATGGTCATGAAATCACCATCATAGTCACTAGAAGCACTCTCTACCTCGACTAGGGATCACATAGAGCTATTCTAAGGGCCAATGGTGGGTGAGCAGCAGCACGACCCATCGCCAGTAGCCCTAGCCCTTAAGCCGAGAACGACGAATGTCAGCCCATCCTACTACAATGTAGTGGCTAAGTTGCTAAACTCTTCGGAGGATAGCCCGAGATGTGGTGGTTTTTTGGCTCACTCTCTGTACTCTCCACCGACCAGACTACCATCCCAGTGGTCTACTTTGGTACCGCTACCAGTTCCTCAGCCACCTCCAGTTGACGAGTGGGGTAATGAACGGCTAAACCCTGAATCCGAGCCAAGCATCTTATGGAATATCCTCACAGTGGACCACTTCCCTGAGATGTTTTGGCCCGTGGAATTTCCAAATCTCTGCACACTGGAATCCCTCACCCCAGAGGAAGTTGAGTGTTTCCAGCAAACACTCTAGGTGATGCAATTTCACCTTCTTCATAAGTGAGTGGTTTATCCCTGGAGCCAAGCTCATTTTGAAGACATTGGCAAGAAATGTTGTCTAGTTGATTTTGATATACTCCCTCTGGCCCAGCGCCCTGAGTCACCAGGTCACTATAGGGCCCTCCAGCAGAAATGCATTTAGAGTTTCTAGGTACTCTACAAGGTTATCAAGGTGGCTTCCCCCCACCTGCAGATCTGTGGATGGGGGAAATATGTTTCCCTCCTCTTCAGTCCTATTCGACGACAACCCGACTTGCTAGGAGACATTGAGGACATACCCCCAGGTAGAGTCACGATCAACACGGCCACCCTATCTGAAGAGGAAAATGAGTTGGAGCTCCTAGTTGGGGACCTCCCCCTGAAGGTGTTCCACAACCACTAGACCCCTCAGGGAGGGTCACTCATCAATAGAGGAGCCTATTGGGTCTCCCTGCGCCCACCAAGTAATTAGTCCTTAGTCAAAATCACGGTAAGGGTAAAGAGCATCTCGGAGATGCCAAACCCTATGACTCATTTGACTCAGTACAGAAGACGGAGGAAGACCCTGAAAAAGCCACGTTGCATCAATAACTAGCCAAATAGAAGAAGTTGGTCGATGAACTTCTGGCTGAACGGGCTGCAGAGCGATGGCCAGACTACGAAAATCCTAGGCCAGCGCAGCAGGGGCAGGAACAACTTCCCCTCGGCAAGCTGCCTCCAGGAGACCCTAAGCATCCTGCCCCTGTGGATAGGGTTGAAGCTGGAACTTATGACATGAGGGCATGGTATGTCTCGCCAAACCCTCCGGAACGACATAAAAATCCAATGGACCCAGCTCGGGTTCCCTCAACTGCCCCAAGGGTCGTTCCACCAACTTCTCCATGAGTCGTTGGTCCTTTTTACCATGTTGAATAACCCTCCAAGACACTCGTGGTTAGGGATCCCCGTCAAGACAGGGACCCCCGCCCAGATGATACAACAGTGACACTCATTTCCCACCTCGAGGCATTGGAAACGTGGCAGGTGGCACTCCCACCTGATTGAAAGCTATATTCAGCATGGGTGGATGATATGCTAGCATCCCTGGGTTTCGTAAATCCCACTTTTTCCCCCTTTAATGGGATGGGTGACCCCCCGTAGCATCTGACCCACTTTATTTCAAGGTGCGGGCCCATGTTTGGAACCCCAACACAGCAAGAGGCCCCCAGGATCTGGTGTTTTGTACAAATATTGGAAGGGCCTACATTCATCTAGTATATCCAACTACCCATCGGGTCAATAGTGGGATGGGAAGATCTTCACAGACAGTTTCTGTACCAGTTCAGCTCCACAACTCAGAAGACGAGTATCGCAGACCTGTTCAAGTGAAAATAGAGGCCTTATGAGTGTGTCGCTGACTTTATAGCCCAATGGAAAGGGCTTACATGTTCCCTTGACATGCCACTAACTCAAGAAAAATTACTGATGATGTGTGTAGGGAATGTTAAAACATAATTGGTTCCCTCTTTGATAACCCAGAACTACCCTGGAGGATTCCAAGACTTCTCTGACAAGGACCAACACCTGGAAAAAGCCCTACAACAGGTCATCTGGACATGTCTATTGCCCCATACAATTCCCACGAGGAGGGCTGTCAGAGCCGAGCCCGCCACGGTGGACCAAATAGAGGCCCCCATACAACTAGAAATATTACCAATTGAGTCACCTCCATAGCCTCACAGAGTCCCACCACTATAGGAACAGCCTCCAACCTAGTAGCGTCTGCCTTAAAATCGGCAGGCGCCCCCACGCAACGTGCAACCACCACCCAGGTGGGATAATGAAGCTCAACATCCTCAACAGGATCCTCTAGCTCCTCATTAGGGCCAATCTCCAAGGCCCCCCCTTTCCAGACAAAAGAAACTGGACTTACTCATTCAATGAGAGTCAGGTTCCCGGCTATTTCTGAAGTGCCTTGGAAGAGGGGATTGTGCGTTTTCCTGAGTGCAGAAGGCTAGAAGAGGTGAACCTCCCTAATCACTCCAATTACTAACCCTATTACTGGATCCTGGGGAACACCCTCAAACAGTGATATGTGTTCAAAGACTGGCTCCAAGACCAGGTCGACAACAACATAGTCAGATAGGGCCCAACCCCGGTGCAAGTGGCATGTGGCTTCGTAAGGCCAAATAGCAACACCAACGATGAAGGTGAGTGGCAGTAAGTTTCTAAATGTGGGTCCCATAAGTATGATGACTGTATGGCTTGAAAAATGGTCACTCATTCCCATGGTATCATTTGTGAATGCCAAAATTGGACGGATCCTTCAGAAGCCACAACTACTACTTCTGCATCGTCGTCTTAGCCGGCCTCTTCCCAGAAGAGCAAGCATCGGCGGTGCAAGGGAAAGCAAATCCCCCCTGCCGATGCCATCATCATATTTCACTCTTAGAGACTTCATGCCCCTAGAGATGGAAATTCCTCCCAGAATCCGCCCGGTAGTAGATGAATATTTGAGTGATAGTCAAGGGTACACCTCGGTTAACACCATAGAGTTGGTAAATCCCTACATGATTCCTGGCGATGAGGAGCCCCAGGAGAATCCTCCCAACGCCCCCAGTCATCACCAGTGTCAACAGAGACGTGGATATATGGGTTGTTGGAGTGCCTCGGTCAGCACTTCCAGCCAAGCCGTGCACGCCACTAAGACCAGACAGTAGGCCCAGCGCAGATCTCTGCCCATGCAGCCTCCCCATCTGGTGTCATCAGGTCCTCCTCCACCGCCGTTTGTGCTACTGGACCGAGCAGAGCCACCTAGGACTCACCGTGGTCAACCATGATCCACCCCAGACCAGTCCCAATCTGTTAGACCTAGTACGGTAGGTACTCCGCATGCTTCGAATAGTGAGCAACGGGATATGCCCAGCACCAGTCAGCTGTCGGTCCAGCCAGCAGGGCCCTCCATGCCTCCTGTCACAGAGCGGCCTCTTGCAAGCAGAAGTTCATGCCTGGAATGGAAGTACAATGTTCTTAATCATCATTAATGTATTCCAAAAAGTTTCTCCATCCTTGAGGCCCTTCACCTATCATCAGATATGCATGAGGCCATCGCTGAGGCTTTAAGAAGCCCCCTCCAGTTTGAGACGGAATTAGCAGCCGTGGAATCTTTTCATGCTAAAGCGATTGAGAATGCTAAATACCAGGACATTATCTCATTCTATGGAGAAGATTAAGGCTCTCCCATACAGGGACACATTCACCCACTGTACATCACTGACCAGTTCAATGATGTGGAGGTTCGTCACTGTCTTGTTGACACGGGCTCTGGAATTAATCTAATCTCGACTCGGACACTGCGAAAGATGGGATTGTATGAAGATGAATTGAGTCCCTCTAATCTAATAATCCAAGGTTATGATAGGAAAAAATAGACAACAGTCGATAATATCCACTTCAATACCTAGTTTGGTGGCCTAGTTGCCAACACCGAATTTATGGTAGTCTCCCAGGACACCGCCTACAATGCATTGATGGGAAGGCTATGGATCCACCTGCATGTGGAGGCTCCCTCATCATATCACTAGTGCCTCAAGTACTCCCTTAATGGTCAGGTGGGCATGCTTCAAGGTGACGCATCTCCCTTTGCTTCTTGTGAGGCCCGCTATTTGTATGCCAACTACTACAAGAGCAAGGAAAAGCAGATTCAAACCAACAAGGTCGAGCATGCCATGGCTACAACCAACCCATGGATAGATCTAAATGATGCCTACATCTTCCCAATCCACCGATTGGAGGCTATAACCTCGAACATGGGACAATGATTCATTGTGTCTGGGGCAAGGGGGGAACACATTCCCAAGTCTAAGGGACGGTGGAAAATCACCTCTTACTCCTATAAAAATCAATCCTTAGTGATCCATGAGCCCCTTGGTGTCAGAATGTCCTCCCCATGGCAATGAAAATACGCCATACATGCCTGTTTCATTGGGCTAGAATTAACTGGCTCAAGCCGACGTGCCATTATTGCTTTGATATCATCAAGCATGGCCCCTTGGGCCACAGGCCAGATGAGATCAAATCGACAACCTTCATCGTTATAGTTGTGGTGGCTCATGAATCTTCCGATATAGTGTCCATTGCCACTCAGGCAGGTACCAGCTTCCCGTCAGGATCTTCCAACTCAGAAGCGACTCCTCCCTCCGAGGATTCCCCCTCCACAAGTGAAGAAGAATATTTAGAGGATTCCCACTACCTTTGAAGAGGGCGTCTCTGCCACAGTCGACGAGTTGGTACAGGTGAGACTTGGTAGTGAGGTAGACCTGATACCCATATTGATCAATGGCTCCATGTCCTTTGAGGAGCAACAACATTACATAGACTTCATGAAACAACACCGCGATGTGTTCGCCTGGAGTTATGACGAGATTCTAGGACTAGATCCTCAGGTGGCCATCTACTACCTCAGTCTCCCTACAAATCATCATGGGTTCAAGCAGCCTCCCAAAAAGATGGACCCTTCTCATGGTGCCATGATAGAGGTGGAAGTTGATAAGCTTATCAGAACCAATTTTGTTAAGGAGGTACAGTACCCCAAATGGCTAGCCAACATTGTGCCAGTCAGGAAGAAGAACGAACAGATAAGGGCCTGTATCAACTTCCGAGATCTCAACCATCAATGACTGAAGGATGATTTTCCCCTTCCTGTGATGGAATTTTTTATCGATGCTATGACTGGGTTCCAAGCCCTTTCCTTCATGGATGGGTATTCTGGATATAATCAGATCCCAATGGCCCCCGAGGATGAGTAGTCTACAGCCTTCAAGGCACCACAAGGTACGTTTTGTTACCAATTCATGCCCTTCAGCTTAAAGAATGCAGGTTCCACCTATCTATGGGCCATGCATCACATATTTGATCCAATCCTCGGGACATTGGTGGAATGTTATGTTGACGATCAGGTGGTCAAATCTCTCCAGCACCAAGACCATATCAATAACCTTGATAAAGTGTTCAACTTCTTCCATTCTCACCACCTAAAGATGAACCCATTGAAATGTGCCTTCAGGGTCACCTCTGGGAAGTTCCTCGGCTTTGTTGTCAAATACTGGGGTATTGAGATTGACCCTGAGAAGATCAAGTACATCATCCAGATGTATCCCCCGAGCAACATTCGAGAACTTCAGGGCTTCTAAGTCCACTTGGCCTATATATGCCAATTAATTGTGAATCTGGATGGAAAGTGGAAGCCCTTTTCCTAGATCATGAGGAAAGTCACTGCCTAGGAATGGGATGAAGAGTTCTAGACCATGTTCAAGGAAATAAAGAAGTATCTGCTCTAGCCTCCAGCCTTGATGCCACCCGTCTCTAGAAAACCACTGGTCTTTTATGTGATTGCCCTGGAACGATCTCTCAACATCCTTCTCACTCAAAAGAACAATGAGGTAACTGAAAACAACCTCTAATACCTCAGCCGCATGCTCCTCTATACGGAGACCAGATACTCCCCATTATGAAAATCTTCCTTGCACTCATATTCATAGTACAAATGTTAAGACATTACCTGTAGCACCACAAGGTATAGCTGGTGTCCTGAGTAGACCAACTGAAGTACATCTTGATCTATCCCATGCTGACAGGATGCCTGGCATGGTGTGTAGTAATCCTCCAGCAATTTGACATCAATTTTATCTCTAATAAGGCTATTAAGGGGAAAGCATTGGTGGATTTCCTTACTGCCCATCCAAACCCCACAGACCAGTCTCTAGACATTGATTTTTCTGATGAGGCAATCCTCTCAGTAGATCAGGCCATACCATGTTGGCAGAAGCATTTCGATGGTGCTTTCCAGAGTCCCATTGAAAGAAGGCTCAATGACCCCAGACTCAATAGAGTGGGCCTGGGTATCATCTTCATTATCCCAATGCATTCCATTCTTCCATATTCATTCCTATTTTCAGAATGCTGCACCAACAATGTGGCAGAGTATTAGGCTCTTATCAATGTCCTTGAGCTGGCCCTCGAGATTGATGTTCCCCATTTTCAAGTGAAATGGGATTCCAAACTAGTAATCAAGAAGATCAATGGTGACTGTGTCGTCAGAAATATAGAGCTCGTACCATTGTTGGAGTGCACTCTACAGATAATGGCTCAGTTCCCATCTCAGCCGGAAGTTACTCATGTCCCTTGATCTCAGAATGGTTGAGTGGATTCCTTGGTCGGCCTGGCTACATCATTTGCAGAGCCTGAGAATGATGACCTGATTATCATGTGGCACATCAGAGAGTCATTACTCCTGTCTCCCCAGATGATAGTGACGACCTGTAGGTAATCCATATTACTGCTGGTGCCTCCACGTAAGGACCCCCAGGTCCCCCAGATGTGGTGATTGAAGTATCTCTCGATTAAAGGATACCTTTGGTTGAATACCTCCAACACGATAATATTCTGGCAGATCGAGCTGAGCGCGAGCGAATCCGATGCTGAGCGCTGCAGTTTACCCTCTAGAGTGGTCCCAATCTTGAGTAGATCCTCTAAAAGTGTGGGTTAGATGGTGTTCTCCTCTGTTGCATCCAAGGAGTCGAGATTTCTCAGGTCATGCTGGAGGTTCATGCCGGTTCTTGCAGTGCCCACCAGACTAGGCCGAAGTTGTCCCATCAGATCCGAAGGCTGGGGTACTTTTGGCCTTCCATGATCCATGACTGCATCGAGTTCTCCAAAATATACCATGCATGCCAGGTTCATGATAACTTCATGTATCGACCGCCGAAGTATTTCCACACTACCAAGTACTCTTGGCCCTTCGTAGCCTGGGGACTGGATGTTGTTGGACCATATCCACTGGCGATGGCTCGCCAATTTCAGTTCATCCTGACCACTACGGATTTCTTTACCAAGTAGGAAGAGATAGTTCCTCTCAAGGAGGTCAAGGCCAATTCTATCATTGACTTCATGAGATCCAATATCATTTACCGGTTTAGAGTCCCTCATGCCATCCCCGCCGATAACAACACAAACTTCCAGGAAACTGAGTTGAAGAAATTGTATTCCAAGTATAATATTTTTTCTAACCATACCTCCCGCTACTATGTGCAAGAAAATGGGAAGATTGAGGAATTCAACAAGACCCTCTCTAACATTTTGCAGAAAATGGTTGGTTAGAACAAGAAGAGTTGGCTGGACAAGCTCCCCAACACCCTTTGGGCCTATAATACAATGACTCATAATTCCACCTAGGTGACTCCATATTCCCTAGTATACAGAACTGAGGCCATCCTACCTATCTAGATTCAGTTTCCTTCATTATGCACAATGGTCTATGATCAGAAAGAGCTAGATAAAGTTGCTGAAATCTGTCTGGATGAATTGGAAGCACTTGATGAGAATAGCATTCATGCCCTGCACAATCTGGGAAGGCATCAAAACAAGATAGCCAGAGCTTTTAAGAAGAAAGTTCACCTCCGCTATTTCTTACAAGGTGATCTGGTATTGGCCCTTAGGACACCAATGATACCTGGTAGGAAACCACCCAATTTGGAGCCCAAATGAGAAGGGCCTTTTATTGTTCACAAGGTTTACCCCAATGGTGCGTACTCACTAGAAACCATTGATGGTGAGCATATAACTCCTCCCATAAATGAAAAATTTCTCAAGAAATACTTTTCCTGATCCAGATAGTCATACATCACCCTAAACTATCGGGTCCGGAATGACCCTAAACTTTTTGGTCCTACATGACCCTAAACTACCGGGTCCAGCATGACCCTAAACTGTTTGGTCCCACACGACCTTAAACTACCCAGTCCTACATGACTTAAAACTGTAAAATGTCATGCCTGACGTTAAACTATATATCGTCCTACAAGATGCTAAACTGCACTCTTAGAACTACGTGTGGCTTGATTCCCATCCGCATGGGATATGTAGGAACACTAAAACATTTCGTCTTGAGTCCGGCCCCCAAACTCTCTTCTTTAACTATCCCCCCTGGGGGTAGACCTTTTGGAGGATCTTTACAAGACTTAGTGAAGTCTTCTTTGGCCCCGCTCATGTCAGAATTATGATGATCGCACCCTATGCTCCCTCCTCGTTCTTCTAGTCTATCACATCCTCACCGCATGATGTTAAACTGCATGGTCTTTAAGAACTACATATGGCATGATTCCTATCCTCATGGGATACATAGGAATGCCCAGACATCTTGTCTATTGGCCCAGCCCAAATGTCAGAATTCCCCCTCAGGTCGGGACACATGGTATAGTATAAGCTTTTTCCCCAATTCACATTGATCTCATCTCGATCCCACCATACGTCCTGCTCCCTGAAGATGTCCATCACTTTTACCACCCTGCTTGACGTCAAAATGAATGGGAACAATTATGATTTAACCACTCCTTTGATTAGGACTCCTTCATCTTTCACATCCAAAAGAACCACCCGAATGGAATGGATGTTCGGCCCAAGAGCTCTCCTAGATATTTGGGCCAACGCCCTCGAGAATGTTGAGAAACAAGTTGATAAAATTCCCGCATTGTGAATATGGTCAGCGGTCAATGCTCATTTTTTGTTCCCATTTCAGGTCACACTATAAGGACATTATGTTTCGAACGTGGTTTGTGGCTATCCTTTGTCATTGTCACCACCCCTGTAGATCCCAAACATTGAGTGTGGGGGTTCATCCTGCCCACTGTATCTTCGAGTTGCGACTCCCTTCGGGCGATGCTAGCTATCAGACCCTTATATGATAGGGAAAGCCAAATCTAGCTCCTTGTTTCCCACACCGAGCACTACTCACTTGGGATTAGGAGCTGTGATAAGGCGGTAACCGCACAAGAGGTCATATGGATACATTTGTATGGGACGCCCAGCCTCAGGTCCTTCGAACCCTTCGGGCTTGTAACAACCCGAGATTTTATAAGATATATTCTTTTTAATTTCTTTCATATCTTCTATTGTACGCTACACCAAGATTATCTTGTGCTATACGCAACACCGTATTAGCTTGCAGTATACGCAACACTAATCTTGGATCGTGTTACACACAATTTCAAGTTTGTTTGATAGTAGTTATTCTAAGCAACATTGATTGTATATATATATATATATATATATATTTAAGTTATAAATGAAATATGGTTGTATTTTTTTATACGCAACAACAAAGGAGTCTTGCACTACACTCAACCCTGACTTGGCTTACATTACACCCAATCACAACCTTCCTCGACAGCGTGTGTTGTACGCAATACCGGGTTTTACTAAACAACGATATATGGTTATAATATTTTTATAAACTAGCTGTTATGAATAGTAGTAAATAATTTTTGAATATAATGAAATTATAATTCATCTTACACATTTTATAGAACATGGTATGAGAACAAAATAATTTTTTCAGGTAAAATAAGTATTTTTCAAAAAAAGCAGTTTTGCAGCCTTTTGATGGCGCACCCATTTTAAATATAATTTTTGACAAGTTTATAAGTTAAATTTTACAAAATAAACTTATTATTTTTAATCAGGATATAAAAATTTACATTGGATAAAGTTTTGATATTTTTCTAATAACTTGCATATTTTAATGAATAGTAAAAACACGCTATATTATAATTAAAAACAACTTTTTCATTTTAATAATTTATATGGTTAAATTATAATATTTAATGGTTTTAAATTATAAATATAATATATTTTTAACATTTAATATAATTTATTTCATTATAATTGATTTTACATTGAATTTATAGGTAAAATCATTTCAATCTTTTGCAATGTTTTAACTTTTAAAACTCATTTTCTTAACAACAGGAATAATTTAAAATTAATTTCTGCAACTTTTGTGTATTGAATTTAGAAAAATGGATTAAATATTTGGAATCCGTGGGTCAAAATTATGTTAATAGGCTACTTTTTATTTTTGGGCATTATGAATAGTAACTACGGTAAATTTTATTTACCAGAGTAAAAGGTAAATCAGGTAATTAAGGGTAAATATAATATTATAAAATTACACTAACACTTGTATTAATATAATTGGATGCTTATATTTCATCCTAAGGCATATTTTGGTTGAAATGGAATCCATTTGAACCTACTTGGAGGTGATTAATACCTTTAGTTTATTTTATTTAAAGGAAAGTGAAATATGTCACAGTCAACTTTAATAATTAAAGTATTTTTAATATAGGTTTATACAGAATATAAATTCAGTTATAAATACTCATTTTAAATTTAAAATGTTTGTATTTATCATGGTAATTTATTTATAATTTTTAAGAGATATTTAATTACCTTAATAGCTTATACATTAATGATGCAGAAATTATTTATTTAGTGAAAAATAAGTAATATCGTTTTTATTTAAATAATAATACCCATTAAAAGGCTCAAAAAACTGACCAAAAAATATTAGTAGTGTATATATACACCATAATCATCCAATTACCGAATATATGACCATTGGGAGTCTTATAAAAGTGATTATGACACTTGAATTATTTTATTTTAAATGATGTCAAAGATGTCACCTTCATAATTTAATAAATATAACATTTTAAAAGTTGTGTGTTTTAGAATATAAATCTGAATAAAAATATTCTTAGGAAATCTATAAGATTTATCTTCATCATAGTATTTTATTTTTAATTTTTATGCAACAAATAAGTATATATAATAATTATACAAAAATGTTTCAGAAATTATTTTATTAAGAGAAGTATCAAATAAATGGTTTTACAAATAGTAAAATAAATATTATATGAACTATTTAATGTGATCCACTAATTTTCTAGATTACTATGACATGTTATGAACCTATTAAATATTTTATTTCGAATATATCCTCTATGTGGATTTTATTTAAATTGAAATAAATGAATAGTGTCAGAATTGACACTATTGTTATTTTATAAAAATAACATATTATTAAATTGTTTAAAAATCAAAAAAATATTTAAAAATGATAAATTGAAA
The DNA here is from genome assembly GCA_963277665.1 of Viscum album. Taxonomy (NCBI): domain Eukaryota; kingdom Viridiplantae; phylum Streptophyta; class Magnoliopsida; order Santalales; family Viscaceae; genus Viscum; species Viscum album. The sequence continues at coordinate 1,830,634,391 of OY728129.1, forward strand.
TTTATATAGTCTAAAATGTCATAAAGTATCCAATTATGTAAAATTAACAACACATAAGTGATTATTTATAACCATTTAAAATATAGAATTTTATTATCACAAATAAAATTAAATATATTAAATAAGGATAAATCAAAATGATAAGGTTTAAAATAAGATCAAAACATGTCTAAATTTGATTGGTTTATTATATTACAACCCTATCGCATCTAATATTCTAATTGAGTCATTTTTTGAGGTTTTTAAGTGGGGTTTGAATTTATATCAAACTAATATTTTTGAGGATTCCAAAGGTGCCCCTCTTCTCCCTTATAAAAGGGCACCTCCTCCCTCTCATCTTTACACAAATTTGAGAAATCAAGCTCAGAAAACCCCTTCCAATTTTCCTTCTCAACATCCCTAGAAATATTCTATAGGTTTTGGTCTTCTTAAAATACCAATGTTACTGCCCTAAGAGGAGGTTTCAAAGAGGCATGTCGAAGAAGAGGTAATATCTGTTACCGATTCTTTCAAATTTATTTCTTCTTATACTGCCTCTTATTTAGTTGTTTTATTAAGAAGTAATAACATAAGTATCACTAATATACTAATATTTTATTATAAATATTAAACTACCCTATTCCACCTTCTATCCATCCTACGGAAAATGAAATCACCACGCGTGCGTACGTACGAAATACCGTCTCCACGCCGTGGTGTAATCTGTTTTCCACCACCACCTTACTTGGATGGGTATAATGGTGTAAAGAATAACTATATGTGATTACTGTAAAGTGATATTGATTATTAAATAGTATACATACACTTCAATATAATTCCACGATCATGGGAATGATATCATCGCTCGTGCGTACGTACGGATTACCGTCTCCGCGACGTGATGAGATTCATTTTCCATGTTAACAATTCAAGAATGATTATAAAGTATATATAATAAGTAATCATTAAATATAGTACATAATAATGCTAATGGATTTATGTATATATATATATATGTATGTCATCTACTTAATTCCATTCAATTAAATAAGGAAATGAAAATAGTGTTCAGACGTACGTACGACCTACCTTCTCCATGAACGGGGTATTTCTTTCCATTTATCAGTCTATTATATATATGTATATTCTAAAAATATATTATATATAAATCATGTTTTACATTCTGGAGTTATGTAAATCAGGATATAAGTAATAATATCAAGAACAACAAGTCCAAACACGTACGATAAATAAAACGATTTTACCCAAAACGCTGCTTTGACATGGAACTTACAAAAGAACAGGTAATATAAAGTCATAAGTGAACCATATATGATATCATAAAAATGAATATGATTCTGTAATAATTCAATTAATTTATTTAAATCATTATACTAGAGGTTCAGATACATACGAAGCATATCAGACCTAAGGTAAGGGATAATTATTCCAATCTCATTCTTATCCGAGATTGTTTATTCGTAAGTATTTACTGGGTTTATGTTTATCATCCATGTACATGTTTTATAAAAATGTTTTCCTAAAATGTTTAGTATTATTCCATGTATGTTTAACGTAATTTTTACCCTTTTATGACTTTTACCACAAGGTTTGGAAGGAATATTTTTTTTGTTTACCATATGAGGTACTTTTTGACTTTTCCGACAAAAGTATGAGGCGAATGTTTTTTTAACTTATACGGCATGAGAGGATTTTTATGGTTTTACAACACCTTATTTTCATGAAGCTTACTCTACAATATTTCATTACTATTTTCAAAAAAATTCTTTTCTTTTAAAATTTTCATGGCATTTTGTGAAAAGAAAATGATTTTGAAAAAGAACGGATATTTTCCTCAAGAATTCATTTCAAGTGTTTTATCAAAACCATTTTCCATCTAAGATGAAATTATTTCATATGTGTATGATTAAAGTATAATGTCTCTATGATTTACATTGTTTCAATTTTCTTATGATGAAATGATATTGATTTTTTTGTATGGATTATGTTATGATGGGATGATGTTTATGAAATCCATTTTATACTTTGGGTAATGATGAATGATTTATGTTCATGTTGTAGAACAAGTAAAAATGATTTCATTATGAGATGGGTGGGACCTATATCTCCCTCCAATGCATTGGGTAAAGATTTATATCTCATGAGATAGACATGGCTGAAATGACAAGTAAATCTTGTTCAGTAATATGGGGCTGGAACGACAAGTAAACCCGGTTCAGTAAGGGACTTTGTCCACTAAGATGGTCTTGGTAGCAATTCATTGGTTACTATGGGAATCATATCATCTGATTAATGTTTTTACACAATTAAAAGTTTTATTCCCATGATATTTTATTATTATTGATGTTCCATTATGAACTATGCCTTATGTACTGCCATGTTTTATGTTATTTCTCAAGATCTTGATGTTTAGACATTATGTTTATGTTTTTAAGTTCAAATATATATTGTTTGTTTTATTTTCTCCATGCTTACCCTTACTTAGCATTTGAGCTCATCCTTTTTATGTTTTCTTTTCCCCCAGGATTAAAAGAAAGGTTTTAGGTAAGGAAACAAAAAGGGGAAGATCGTTATGGGAGATGTTGAAGATCTTTCAACATGATTAGAAGTGTATATTCCAAGTTTCCAAAGACACTAAACTATTATGTTCCTTTGGTGTCTATTTTTGTTATGTATTAAGTATTCCGAAAATGTAATGTAATGTTCTTATACGTCATGCTTTGGGTCTCTACAGTTGGTATCAGAGGAAAGGTTTAGTTAACCTTTGGAAGCTAGGATGTGAAAACTTTAGTGAGATCCCTAGAGATATTTCTAAGGTATGTCTAGGGATGTCCCTAAGGTTAAGTATATGTATAGGTTATAGTCCTAGAATTGTGCTAACGATCTTAGAATTAAAACTAAGATGTTAGATATTGAAGGTACTCCCCCTTTATTATGTTGTTTTCCCTAGCATGATTTTTGCCTCTCACACTATTCTTTTTGGGATTAAGATGTTGGCTGGAACCTGAAGGAACCATGTTGATCAATGTAATGGAAAATGCAATGATTGTCCTCTTGAACAAACCAATGTCATGGGATATGGAGTGCAAAATCTTATTGCTATACTTACACAAGCTATAAATCATTCTGCACTTGAAAATGAGCAGAAAAGGGAACAATATTCTATTGGTTCCTTAATGAGGCAACATCCACCTTCTTTCAGTGGGTATTCTGATCCACTTGTTGCTGAACAATGGATCAATCCCATTGAAAATATATTTTCCATACATCGCTATTCGGAACATGAAAAATTCATTCTGGCTATTTACTGTTTAGAAGGTGAAGCAGATCAATGGTGGACTATAATTAAGAATACAAGGCCATAATATGAAATTGAATCCATGGAATGGGATGAGTTCAAGAACTTATTTTTCAATAAGTACTTCTCTCATATTCTTCGAACAAAGATGGAAAAGGAGTTACTTGAGCTTAAGCATAAGGATGATGAATCTGTTGGTATATACGAAGCAAATTTTACAATACTTGAAAGGTATGCATCTGGCTTTATCATCCAACCTGAAAGTAAAGTTTATTGATTCTTCAGTGGATTAAAACCAAGTCTTCGAAGGGCATTAGCTATAAGAGACTTCAGTAGCTAGGAAGAAATTTTGCATTGTGCTGTCAAGGTAGAACTGGAAGTTGGTGTAACATATCCATATCATGGTTTTGATAAGAACCAAAATATTGAGTTCAAAGAGAAATCTTAGAATAATGATGAAATAAGTTGAATGTTTCTTTATGCTCAATGTTTGGAAAGAAGCATGGTGGAGATTGTGTTAAAAGGACTAGAAAATGTTTTAAGTGTGGAAAATAAGGTCATCGAGCAGCTGAGTGTCGAAGTAATGGAAAAAGGGTTGCTAATGATGTGAATAAAGAAAAGACTGTAGATAACGCACCACCAACACTTCAATGCTTCAAGTGCAAGAAAATGGGGAATTATGCTAATCAATGCCCTAATCCAAGGGTTAATGATGATCAACGTGAGAAACCTCTTAAGGCAAAGGATAAAGGGATGTCACATGCGATCACTATTTGTGATGTTGAGTATGACAATAATGTTGTGTAATTATTAAGTGTTTATGTAATGGGATTTCAAAGTAGTATCATGGAATCTCATTTATGGTATCATGGAATTTTAGAATATCTATGTATTGGTTTTCAATAATTATATGGTACCGGTAGCCATGAAAAGTGATTGAAATATTTTTGGAAAGAAGATGATATGCGCATAATGAAGGGATAAAGAGAAAATGAAATGAGCTCATGACAGATATCATGGTTTGAGCATATAGAAATTTTGGGATTTTGGTATGTGGAATGAGTTAGCCTTTGACAGCATTCATGTTTTCACTAAGGTTCAATGGGTATTCATTTTTCAAGAGAATACATGACTAAGATATTCACATGTTTGGAATGTGACCAAAAAGATATATTGTATGATATATGGGGGATAAATGATGGTATTCACATGCTTGTTTGATGATATTTCTAGTAATCATTCTCTTTATACTATAAGATTGGATAGAAGTATTTTAGATAAGCCTAAATATTGGAATGGATTATGTTGGACATAAATTAGTATTGTCTAAGGCTAGAAATTGTTTTGATGGAATGTTATAATAATGTAGTTTTAGAAAAAGGACAACCTGCAGGATGGGAGACAACATGTCGCGTCAAACAAGGCTGTGGGAATCGAACCCACAACTAATGTGCGACAGGCCTTTATTGCATACCACTGGCCTACAAGAAGTCCCTGATTAGTATAAACTAGTTTTATTATATTAAGCGGTATGATATATGAAGTATAAGTCCATTTTAGGAACCATATAAGATTAATCTCACTATAGATGGACTTATGTATATTTGATAACTTTTGCTAACCTTATGTTTGAGACAGATGGAATGACCTATTATTCTATCACATGATCTGCCAACACTTCACGGAAGACAAATTCAACTTCATTTCTTTAAGAGATGAAGTGGAAATTGTTCAAGGCACAAACAACAGTGAGATTGTACCAAAATCAAGTAAGTATTTCTTTTAATTCAAAAAATATTCAACATTAGGGAAATGATCTTGAAAACCAAAAATGTTGTCCTAGTGCCCTCATATCTGATGAATCAGATGGTACCTTAGAACATCACAAATTTATGGCTTTGTGATTGTTGGCTTTTTCAGAGCCATGTTCTCTACCACTCTCAATTAGAACTTGATGGTTAGATTTTTCTTCCATATCCATATTTTCACCTATGTTATCCTATATGGAAACCCAGTGATGAGTTACTTTGGGTAATAATTATGTTTCATACTTTAGTTTTTAAAATTATGTTTTAGTATTCCTTTTTACGATGTGGGTTTCTATGAATAGTAAATGATTTATAACCTCGACGAATTTTGAGGGCGAAATTCATTTTAAGTGGGGTAGAATGTAACAACCCGAGATTTTATAAGATATATTCGTTTTAGTTTCATTCATATCTTCTGTTTTACGTTACACCAAGATTATCTTGCACTATACGCAACACCGTATTAGCTTTCAATATACGCAACACTAATCTTGGATCGTGTTACACACAATTTCAAGTTTGTTTGATAGGAGTTATTCTACGCAACATTGAGTGTATATATATATATATATATTCAATGTATAAATGAAATATGGTAGGATTTTGTTATATGCAACAACAAATGAGTCTTGCACTACATGCAACCCTGACATGGCTTGCATTACACGCAATCACAACCTTCCTCGATAGCGTGTGTTGTACGCAATACCGGGTTTCACTAAACAACGATATATGGTTATAATATTATTATAAACTAGCTGTTATGAATAGTAGCAAAATAATTTTTTAATTTAATGAAATTATAATTCATCTTACACATTTTATAGAACATGGTATGAGAACAAAATAATTTTTTTGGGTAAAATAAGTATTTTTCAAAAAATGCAGTTTTTCCTCCTTTTGATGGCACACCCATTTTAAATATAATTTTTTGACAATTTTATAAGTTAAATTTTACAAAAATAAACTTCTTATTTTTAATCAGGATATAAAATTTTACATTGGATAATGTTTTGATATTTTTATGATAACTTTCATATTTTAATGAATAGTAAAAACACGCTATATTTTAATTAAAAACAACTTTTTTCATCATAATAATTTGTATGGTTAAATTATAATATTTAATGGTTTTAAAGTATAAATATAATATATTTTTACCATTTAATATAATTTATGTCATTAGAATTTATTTTACATTGAATTCATAGGTAAAATCATTTCAATCTTTTGCAATGTTTTATGTTTTAAAAATCATTTTCTTAACAACGAGATTAATTTTAAATTAATTTCTGCAACTTTTGTGTATTTAATTTAGAAATATTGATTCCATATTTGGAATCATTGGGTCCAAATAATGTTAATATACTATTTTTAATTTTTGGGCATTATGAATAGTAACTACCGTAAATTCTATTTACCACAGTAAAAGGTAAATCGGGTAATTAAGAGTAAATATAATATTATAAAATTATCCTAACACTTGTCTTAATATAATTGGATGCTTATATTTAGTCCTAAGGCATATTTGGGTCGAAATGGAATCCATTTGAACCCACTTGGAGGTGATTAAGACTGTTAGTTTATTTTATTTAAAGGAAAGTGAAATATGTCTCACTCAACTTTAATAATTAAAGTATTTTTAATATAAGTTTATATAGAATATATATAAGGCCCCAGCCTTAAACCTTACTTAAACTTGAGTTATTACAAGATTACACATTGAGGATCTTTTCAGGTTTAGAGTTTTAGAGAATTAGATCATGAAACTTGCATTACATTCTACATTTAAACAAAGTGGTTACTTAAAAGACAATATTCATTCTTCCCATCAATTGAAACCTATTTAAAATAAAACACGGATTCTTTCTTGACACATCCTTGACACTATCGTCACATCATGTACCTTTCCCTTGACCTGTGAAAAACATTTCAAAAACTTGGGATGAGCATAAAAAATCTCAGTAAGGGTTATAAAAATATGGAAAGGAAACATGATTTCATATATACATAAGAATGAAATCATACTTTACCCATAAAACATAGGCATATCAAATCATGAATAAATCATAGAAAACATAAGACATAAAGGTAACTTGAGGCATTCATAACATTCTTACGTAGGGAGTAACCCTCTTGGTTACGTTTGGAATACCCATCACAGTATATTCCCTAAATCTCTTCGGAGAAACCTTAACGTTTCACTCCTTCGCGTTACCCAATGCATTGGAGAGCTATAACGGGCTCACCCGCCCTTAGTTTATCACGGAACCAACCGTTCTTCATAACAATGCCCAAGGACCATAACATAATCGTATCACATAAAACATGCATAAAGGAAACATAGCATTTCCACATTTCAATCACAATATAACATTTTAGTATATTGAAATAATGAATCCATTCAAAAAGAAACCATTTCCAAAACCATTTAAAACATTTAATAAAGAGATTTTTGAATCAAAGTGTCCCATACCACCTTGAAGCTTAAAACTTTAAACCATTAATATCCATATAAATAAATCCTTAAAACCATTTTGAAAACATGGATATTAATAAGAATAAATAATTAAAACATTTAAAACGATATTTTGGTTAAAGTGGTTTTACCAAAATTAGAGACACTTAAATACAACAATTGAGGAATAACATTTAGTCAGAACTTTATAATATCATGAGAATAAATGGATTCATGATATAATACTCCAAAGGACAGTATATACACCATATAAGAGTGAATTGGTGCATAACAACAATGAACCCTCAATAGAAATGTCAAATGTGATGAAATCCATTATAAAGAAGGTATCCTTAAATTAAGGACAAATCAATCTAAAAAATATGTGTGACAAATATAAATACACCCAATATAAGTGGATATTAAGTGTAAAACAATAAAAGGTCATTCACACATATTCAATGGATGACATATTCAATGACTACATGTTGAACCCAAAGAAATCGAAATTGGGTTAAAAAGTTCCCTTGACAGCCTAACGACATCACATCAAAATGAGTTGATGAGAGATAAAAAGTGTATCTCATCACTTGGACATAAAATTTACATCAATAAGGATATATGATAACATATACCAACATAAAAATATGTAAATTAAAAGACCCAACAAAAGAAGTCTTTTAAAAAAAGAGGAGGGTGAAAGGTTCCCTTATCGACTTGGGTATCTTTCCAAACATACACCCCATGAAAGAAGGACAATAGATCATTGATGTAAATACACATAAACGAAGGTATATTACACAAAGAGTATAATAATGGGCATTACATACACCACTCAATGGAATTTGTGGAAAATGTAGCATAAATCTCACGGGAATAAATGTGAGATGAAAAATCCCTTACGAAAACTCAGCAGCCTAACGGCGCCACTTAAAACTTCCAAAATGGATTAATGAGATCAAATAGAGTATCCCATCATATTACAATAGAATTTACAGAAAGAGGAATATAAAATAAAATCCCCCAACATAACAAATAGGAGCTTAAAAGAAGTGACACAAAGGAGAGTACTTAAAAAGAAAGAGAGAGGTTAGATCTCTTACGAAAGTTCGGCAGCCTAACGGCGCCACTCAAAACTTCAAAAATGGATTGATGAGAGAGAATTGGGTCTCTCATCACATGAACATAAAAATTACAGTAAATGTAATATAAAATATCATCCCAATAACAAGAAATATGAGCTTTAAAAGGAATGACATAAAAGTGTGTACTTAAAAAGAAAGAGAGGAGTAGGATCCCTTACCTCGAGTCCGACTTGACTCGATCGTTCTTTAATCTCCTGAATAATAAACTTGAGTTAATTTCTACTTCCTTAAGAACCTTTTTCAAGTTCATTATTACTTTTATACCACTTATTACCATGTCATAAACATTATGTAATCATTTAAGTTAATAATATTTGTTTTGCCGATATTTGGTTCTTAAGTCGAAAGTGGACTTCTTACAATTACATGTTGTTCGTGTGGAAAAATGTTTATTATATCCAGAATTGTATTCATTATGTAGATATAATATATGTCATATATATCCAGTACATGCATGCATTTATAACATTACATAATCATTTAGAGGTAAGAAATGAAATGCACCGTTCATGGAGACGGTAAGCCGTACGTACGCATGAACGCTACTTTCATTTCTATTTCGTATTTTATAGAATGGAATAATAATGAAATAAAGTTATATTATAATTCCATTATAATATCATATATAATATCATATTTCCATCCTTTATACATCCCACATATGGTATTTAACGAATCAAATCACTTTGAGGGGGCGGTAGTCCGCACTTCCTTAAATGAAGATATCGCGTATACCCATAATGGAATCCATAAAGGTAAGACAAAAATGAAAAATACAGAAGCATAAATAAAACATAAACATATTATATATCATATATAAAAATATTGACATCATAATGGCCACCTTTGAAGGTGTTAAATGAGTATTGAACAATCATCGTTTCGGGAGGCAGAATTTCACCATCCACGGAAACTGTATGTTCTTTAACCATTTGATGTAGTTGTGTGAGAGTGTAGCTGGAATAAATCTTATAACAAAATCCTAGTATATTTAAGATACTGTTGTTGTTACAAAAGAAGTAAATAAAAAGAGTTTAGGGGGTTGGAGAAGCAAAATAAAACAAATGAACATGAGAGAATGAATTACCTTTAAAAGTGTAACTCCTTTTGATTTGAGCCTAAAGGCTTCCTTTGAAAGGATTATTCCAAAAGGGAATCATCTAGGATGAGTAGAGGGATGTGGAGAGAGTAAATGGGCAGGGTTTGGCCGAGCCAAAGGCTTGAGGAGTGTGTGAAATGAGGTAGAGGTGGGGGCCTTTTATAAGAGGAGAGGAGGGGCACTTTTGGAAAGTAAAGAAATATTACTTTATTTGAAAATGTGTTTCGGTTTCAAAAGGTCCCACATTGATATAATTCTTGGATAAGGTGATAAGGCTTAGAAATCCACTCATACAATATGTTTTGGACATTGTAGTTCATAGATTTTACATTATCTTTCCATTTTATTTAAATCGTCAAATAATGATGTCATCATTGCATCATTATTATGTCATAAATAATTTAATTTATTTAATGTCTAAAAATTATAAAAAAATACTATGATGTATGAAATATTTTTATCTTTCCAATTAATATTTATAATCAAAAATATGACTTGTATAACCCCACTTAAAAATTGTTTTAGTAAAACATATCATGTTTGTGTCATTTTTACTTTTACATTAAATAAAAAGTTATTTAAGTCATTTCCCAACCAAAGTGGATCCATGGGGTCCCCAAGTTGACCCATGGATTGTCTTGGTCGGCCATGACACAAAAAATTAGGGTAAGACATGTGTCAAGCTCATCTCATTTTATTAATGCATTATTTTTACCTTAAACTACACTAATTACCACTAATCGCGATTAAAAACTTAATAAGTTACTATTCACCAAAAAATTATTTTAATCTCATTGAACCACATTTTACTTCTTAATGACAACCATGTATGTCGGATTTTTGAAAATCAAAACACAAAGACGGAAAAATTTCATTTAAACGGAAAATCAGTTTTTATAAGTACCACTTAGTGGTTTCACTATTCATCAAAAATTGAAGTTTTTCAGAAAAATCCCAAAAATTCACCCTAAGCTATATTTGATATTATGTATTCAAAAATGAAGTCTGTTTTACAAAATTCAAAACATATAAGTCACGTTAATTAATTTAATAATTAATTCCCGTTGTCATGACAAATAGCGTGTTTTTATGAAACAATAAGTATCAAAAGATTGACACTAGTTTAAGTCTGATTTCAAAGTGAAATTGATTCCAACGACCACTATTGGATTTAATGGTAAAAATATTTCTAATTTTACTTTAAAACAAATTCAAAATATAATCTAATCATATAAATAAATTAGATTAAAAAGTGGTTTTGAATTAAAATACAACATTTGACACTATTCATTAAAAAAATGAACTTTATCGGAAAGATACCAAAAATTTACACAAAGTAAATTTTGATGTCCCGATTCTTAATAAGAGTTTTATTTGGTCCAAAAGAATTTTTAAGAGTGAACAAAACTATATTTAATGACGGTTCTCCATCAAAAGGTGATAAGTGAACCTTTAGTGAAAACTAGGGCATATACGCCTAAAATTGAATTCTTTCCGTATTTTAAGCCTTTATCTTTTATTGTATAAATGTAAAAACATTTAAGAACATATATAATCATATTTTAGTTATTTATATCCATTCCCGCCATTACAACGGCTACATGTTAACTACCATTTAAAATAATATTATTTTATTATTAGAGTGCAACGTAAGATTCCCAAGAAACTCGTTGTTGCGTGTTGGGTACGCCATCGAGCATAGCATCCCCTTTAAAGTCATATTAATATTTTATTCACAAATATGGATAAATATGAAAATGTCATATTCTTTATTTACCTGGGGTGTTACATCCTTCCCCCCTTTTGGGAATTGCGTCCTCGCAATTTTAAAATTGCGCTTGGAAACATCCTTGAACGTCCCACATCGGAACAAGAGTCAGTAAAACAATCACTTTAAAATAAAGAAAGATAAGCACAGAGGTCACCCGAGTTAACCCATACTAGGATTCTAAGTATGAAAATATGGACATGGAGGAGAAAACATAGGGTCATGTTCTGATGGAGGGTGATAGAAAACATGTTTAGGAGAAAGTTAACAATAAGAAAATCACAAACTTGTGATGGGTTAAACGGTGTTGGGTTCCCCAGTAGGAAAAGTTAATAGACAACATTTTTGTTTTAAGTTACTTTTTATTGAGGAATTTATTCATAAGGAAGCATAATCACTTATCATGTTGACTTTCAACTTTTACTAGATTCCTTAGTCAAACTCATATTTTTTCCAAAAGACGAGTATTTAGGGAGACTTGTTCGCATTAAGAGTACTATAATCAACTTCTAGAGAATCACCTAATCCCCAAAAGAGAACTATATACATCCCATGTATTTAGTCTTTAACCAAAACCAAAACCAAAATGGTTAGTACAAGATCAGATAATCCAGAAAAGGATAACCCCTTATAAAAAGAAAATCTATTCTTAATCTCCAAAATTTGTCCAACAAAACCCAAAGTTCAACGAGGACCATCCGATAAACAATTTGTCCATAAAATTATTCAAATTAAACCAATATAAGATTGAAACCCAAATATTTGAAGGATTTAGTCACATAGTCTTCCAAGTTAAATCGTAACATTTATCTCCAAACAACATTAGTCGCTCCTAAAGTCTCACATTGAAAAGTAATTATCCTAATCACATATCCTCCAAAATCAACTTACTCTTAATTCATAAAATCATATAACTAAAAAGAATTAGTCAAACTAACCAGGGACTTCACGTAGTCCAGTGGTAGGCGATAAATACCAGTCGCACTTTGGTTGTGGGTTCGATTCCTGCAGCATTGTCCGACGCGATGGGTTGTCACACGGTCTGCGTGTTGTCCCTTTTCCAAAACTATATAATTCTCAAATCATTACCCAAAAAGGGATAAAATCATCAAAAATAACCATAACATAATTTAACCTCAATTTTATCTCATGCCTTTCACTTCAATCATAACATATGGTAACCCATAATTACCTCAAAAGTAAGGATCATATAAACCCAAATGGTTCTTTATAACTATGTCCACAAAAGAAAAGATAACTATTACTTGAATAAAATTTGCCTATATTAAACATCAGGGTTACACATAATATAAAAAGTCTTCTAATGTAACCCCATCATCAAAAGAGACTTAATACTCTTAAGAATTTCACCCTGACTCTTGAAGCCCTTATATGTTGACATCTTACTCATTCAACATTCTTCATGATCCATTATCCATTCCTTTCCAACTTATTCCGAAATACCTCTTTCCTACAAACAAAATCATGAATCAAATCCTAAGATTCCAAAATAAGAAAACAATAGTCATGAAATAGTACATACCTTTGATTGGTCATTGTCAGTTTCTTCATCCTCAATCGGAATGGCATTAGGTATTGGTAAACGAATATTGGTACGCTCTTGGTGACCCCATTCACTAAACTTCTTCATAGGACATGTGTTTGCATAATGACCATGCACACCACATTGAAAACATTCAATTGATCCCTCAGAAAGAACTTCTTTCCCTTTCCTCGAGTCAACTGGATGCTTCCTTTTTCCATGGCAGGTTCTTGCTTTATGACCTTCATTTCCACATCTATAGCATATTTCTGTCCATTTGAAACATTTTCCTAGGTGTTTCTTTCCACATCTTTGACACATAGGTTTTTGAACACACTTACCTTTATGATTATTACCTGTACTTCCGTAGGGATTTGTTTCTTGCATATATGATGCCTTAGAGAAATATCCAAGGTTTAGGTGGTCAATCATGACTCCAGATAGTTGGTTGGGGATAATCAAAAGAGTTATCATTGAAGCTCCCATATCATTCAGTTGCTTGCTCAAAAAACTGTCACAGTTTCCTTCACATCCACTATTATTTTGGTGCCTGCTAGATCCAGCCATTTACTAAAACCAAAAAAGTTCAGTGTGAGTATATCAACAAAACCATCATGTACTAATGAGTAAGATAGACAATAAGATATACTTACTCATTCACTTTATCTAAAACTAAGACTCTTTCTGAAATCCTAACCATTGTGGTAATTGTCACTTATGCTTAAAGAATACCCTAACCTCTAAAGTTATCTAAACCGACCTTTGATACCAACTATAAGGCCCCAGCCTTAAACCTTACTTAAACTTGAGTTATTACAAGATTACACATTGAGGATCTTTTCAGGTTTAGAGTTTTAGAGAATTAGATCATGAAACTTTCATTACATTCCACATTTAAACAAAGTGGTTAAATAAAAGACAATATTCATTCTTCCCATCAATGGAAACCTATTTAAAATAAAACACGGATTCTTTCTTGACACATCCTTGACACTATCGTCACATCATGTACCTTTCCCTTGACCTGTGAAAAACATTTCAAAAACTTGGGATGAGCATAAAAAGCTCAGTAAGGGTTATAAAAATATGGAAAGGAAACATGATTTCATATATACATAAAAATGAAATCATACTTTACCCATAAAACATAGGCATATCAAATCATGAATAAATCATAGAAAACATAAGACATAAAGGTAAATTGCGGCATTCATAACATTCTTACGTAGGGAGTAACCCTCTTGGTTACGTTTGGAATACCCATCACAGTATATTCCCTAAATCTCTTCGGATAAACCTTAACGTTTCACTCCTTCGCGTTACCTAATGCATTAGAGAGCTATAACGGGCTCACCCGCCCTTAGTTTATCACGGAACCACCCGTTCTTCATAACAATGCCCACGGACCATAACATAATCGTATCACATAAAACATGCATAAAGGAAACATAGCATTTCCACATTTCAATCACAATATAACATTTTAGTATATTGAAATAATGAATCCATTCAAAAAGAAACCATTTCCAAAACCATTTAAAACATTTAATAAAGAGATTTTTGAATCAAAGTGTCCCATACCACCTTGAAGCTTAAAACTTTAAACCATTAATATCCATATAAATAAATCCTTAAAACCATTTTGAAAACATGGATATTAATAAGAACAAATAATTAAAACATTTAAAACGATATTTTGGTTAAAGTGGTTTTACCAAAATTAGAGACACTTAAATACAACAATTGAGGAATAAAATTTAGTCAGAACTTTATAATATCATGAGAATAAATGTATTCATGATATAATACTCCAAAGGACAGTATATACACCATATAAGAGTGAATTGGTGCATAACAACAATGAACCCTCAATAGAAATGTCAAATGTGATGAAATCCATTATAAAGAAGGTATCCTTAAATTAAGGACAAATCAATCTAAAAAATATGTGTGAAAAATATAAATACACCCAATACAAGTGGATATTAAGTGTAAAACAATAAAAGGTCATTCACACATATTCAATGGATGACATATTCAATGACTACATGTTGAACCCAAAGAAATCGAAATTGGGTTAAAAAGTTCCCTTGACAGCCTAACGACATCACATCAAAATGAGTTGATGAGAGATAAAAAGTGTATCTCGTCACTTGGAAATAAAATTTACATCAATAAGGATATATGATAACATATCCCAACATAACAATATGTAAATTAAAAGACCCAACAAAATAAGTCTTTTAAAAAAAAGAGGAGGGTGAAAGGTTCCCTTACCGACTTGGGTATCTTTCCAAACATACACCCCATGAAAGAAGGAAAATAGATCATTGATGTAAATACACATAAACGAAGGTATATTACACAAAGAGTAGAATAATGGGAAGTACATACACCACTCAATGTAATTTGTGGCAAATGTAGCATAAATCTCACGGGAATAAAAGTGAGATGAAAAATCCCTTACGAAAACTCAGCAGCCTAACGGCGCCACTTAAAACTTCCAAAATGGATTAATGAGATCAAATATAGTATCCCATCATATTACAATAGAATTTACAGAAAGAGTAATATAAAATAAAATCCCCCAACATAACAAATAGGATCTTAAAAGAAGTGACACAAAGGAGAGTACTTAAAAAGAAAGAGAGAGGTTAGATCTCTTACGAAAGTTCGGCAGCCTAACAGCGCCACTCAAAACTTCAAAAATGGATTGATGAGAGAGAATAGGGTCTCTCATCACATGAACATAAAAATTACAGTAAATTTAATATAAAATATCATCCCAATAACAAGAAATATGAGCTTTAAAAGGAATGACATAAAAGTGTGTACTTAAAAAGAAAGAGAGGAGTAGGATCCCTTACCTCGGGTCCGACTTGACTCGATCGTTCTTTAATCTCCTGAATAATAAACTTGAGTTAATTTCTACTTCCTTAAGAACCTTTTTCAAGTTAATTATTACTTTTATACCACTTATTACCATGTCATAAACATTATGTAATCATTTAAGTTAATAATATTTGTTTTGCCGATATTTGGTTCTTAAGTCGAAAGTGGACTTCTTACAATTACATGTTGTTTGTGTGGCAAAATGTTTATTATATCAAGAATTGTATTCATTATGTATATATCATATATGTCATATATATACAGTACATGCATGCATTTATAACATTACATAATCATTTAGAGGTAAGAAATGAAATGCACCGTTCATGGAGACGGTAAGCCGTACGTACGCATGAACGCTACTTTCATTTCTATTTCGTATTTTATAGAATGGAATAATAATGACATAAAGTTATATTATAATTCCAGTATAATATCATATATAATATCATATTTCCATCCTTTATACATCCCACATATGGTATTTAACGAATCAAATCACTTTGAGGGGGCGGTAGTCCGCACTTCCTTAAATGAAGATATCGCGTATACCCATAATGGAATCCATAAAGGTAAGACAAAAATGAAAAATACAGAAGCATAAATAAAACATAAACATATTATATATCATATATAAAAATATTGACATCATAATGGCCACCTTTGAAGGTGTTAAATGAGTATTGAACAATCATCGTTTTGGGAAGCAGAATTTCACCATCCACAGAAACCGTATGTTCTTTAACCATTTGATGTAGTTGTGTGAGAGTGTAGCTGGAATAAATCTTATAACAACATCCTAGTATATTGAAGATACTGGTGTTTTTACAAAAGAAGTAAATAAAAAGAGTTTAGGGGGTTGGAGAATCAAAATAAAACAAATGAACATGAGAGAATGAATTACCTTTAAAAGTGTAACTCCTTTTTATTTGAGCCTAAAGGCTTCCTTTGAAAGGATTATTCCCAAAGGGAATCCTCTAGGATGAGGATAGGGATGTGTATAGAGTAAATGGGCAGGTTTTGGCCGATCCAAAGGCTTGAGGAGTGTGTGAAATGAGGTAGAGGTGGGGGCCTTTTATAAGAGGAGAGGAGGGGCACTTTTGGAAAGTAAAGAAATATTACTTTATTTGAAAATGTGTTTCTATTTAAAAAGGTCCCAAATTGATATAATTCGTGGATAAGGTGATAAGGCTTCTAAATCCACTCATACAATAAGTTTTGGACATGTTTAGTTCATAGATTTTACATTATCTTTCCATTTTATTTAAATCGTCAAATAATGATGTCATCATTGCATCATTATTATGTCATAAATAATTTAATTTATTTAATGTCTAAAAATTATAAAAAAATACTATGATGTAGGAAATCGTTTTAGCTTTCCAATGAATATTTATAATCAAAAATATGACTTGTATAACCCCACTTAAAAATTGTTTTAGTAAAACATATCATGTTTGTGTCATTTTTACTTTTACATTAAATAAAAAGTTATTTATGTCATTTCCCAACCAAAGTGGATCCATGGGGTCCCCAAGTTGACCCATGGCTTGTCTTGGTCGGCCATGACACAAAAAATGAGGGTAAGACATGTGTCAAGCTCATCTCATTTTATTAAAGCATTATTTTTACCTTAAACTACACTAATTACCACTAATCGCGATTAAAAACTTAATAAGTTGCTATTCACCAAAAAATTATTTTAATCTCATTGAACCAAATTTTACTTCTTAATGAAAACCATGCATGTCGGAATTTTGAAAATCAAAACACAAAGATGGCAAAATTTCATTTAAACGGAAAATCAGTTTTTATAAGTACCACTTAGTGGTTTCACTATTCATCAAAAATTGAAGTTTTTCAGAAAAATCCCAAAAATTCACCCTAAGCTATATTTGATATTCTGAATTCAAAAATGAAGCCCGTTTTAAAAAATTCAAAACATATAATTCACATTAATTAATTTAATAATTAACTCCCGCTGTCATGACAAATAGCGTGTTTTTATGAAACAATAAGTATCAAAAGATTGACACTTGTTTAAGTCTGATTTCAAAGTGAAATTGATTCCAACGACCACTATTGGATTTAATGGTAAAAATATTTCTAATTTTACTTTAAAACCAATTCAAAATATAATCTAACCATATAAATAAATTAGATTAAAAAGTGGTTTTGAATTAAAATACCACATTTTACACTATTCATTAAAAAAATGAACTTTATCGGAAAGATACCAAAAATTTACACAAAGTAAATTTTGATGTCCCGATTCTTAATAAGAGTTTTATTTGGTCCAAAAGAATGTTTAAGAGTGAACAAAACTATATTTAATGACGGTTCTCCATCAAAAGGTGATAAGTGAACCTTTAGTGAAAACTAGGGCATATACACCTAAAATTGAATTCTTTCCATATTTTAAGCCTTTATCTTTTATTGTATAAATGTAAAAACATTTAAGAACATATATAATCATATTTTAGTTATTTATATCCATTCCCGCCATTACAACGGCTACATTTTAACTACCATTTAAAATAATATTATTTTATTATTAGAGTGCAACGTAAGATTCCCAAGAAACTCGTTGTTGCGTGTTGGGTACGCCATCGAGCATAGCGTCCCCTTTAAAGTCATATTAATATTTTATTCACAATTATGGATAAATATGAAAATGTCATATTCTTTATTTACCTGGGGTGTTACAATATAAATTCGGTTATAAATAATAATTTTAAAGATAAAATGTTTTTCTTTATCATCGTAATTTATTTATAATTTTTAAGAGATATTTTATTACCTTAATATCTTATACATTAATGATGCAGAAATTATTTATTTAGTGAAAAATAAGTAATATTGTTTTTATTTAAATAATAATACCCCTTAAAAGGCTAACAAACCTGACCAAAACTTATTTGTAGTGTATATATACACCATAAGCATCCAATTACCGAATATATGACCGTTTGGAGTCTTATAAAAGTGATTATGACACTTGTATTATTTTATTTTAAATGATGTGAAAGTTGTCACCTTCATAATTTAATAAATATAACATTTTAAAAGTTGTGTGTTTTAGAATATAAATCTGACTAAAAATATTCTTATGAAATATATAAGATTTATCTTCATCCTAGTATTTTATTTTTAATTTTTATGGAACAAATAAGTATATTTAATAATTATACAAAAATGTTGTAGAAATTATTTTCTTAAGAGAAGGATCAAATAAATGGTTTTACAAATAGTAAAATAAATATTATATGAACTATTTAATGTGATCAAATAATTTTTATATATACATATGACATGTTAGGAACCTATTAAATATTTTATTTCGAATATATTCTCTATGTGGATTTTATTTAAATTCAAATAAATGAATAGTTTCAAAATTCACACTATTGTTATTTTATAAAAATAACATATTATTAAATTGTTTAAAAATCAAAAAATATTTAAAAATTATAAATTGAAATTTATATAGTCTAAAATTTCATAAAGTATCCAATTATGGAAAATTAACAACACATATGTGATTATTTATAACCATTTAAAATTTAGAATTTTATTATCACAAATAAAATTAAATAGATTAAATAAGGATAAATCAAAATGATAAGGTTTAGAATAAGCTCAAAACCTGTCTAAATTTGATTGGTTGATGAGATTAAAACCCTATCACATCTAATATTCTAATTGAGTCATTTTTGGAGGTTTTTATGTGGGGTTTAAATTTATATTAAACTAATATTTTTGAGGATTCCAAAGGTGCCCCTCTCCTCCCTTATAAAAGAGAACCTCCTCCCTCTCATATTTAGACAACTTTGAGCCATCAAGATCAGCCTAAAACTACTCATTTCCCTTATCAACTTCTCTATAAATATTCTAGAGGTCCTGTTCTTCTTCAAAGACCAATGTTAGTTCCCTAAGAGGAGGTTTCAAAGAGGTGTGTCGAAGAAGAGGTAATATCCGTTACTGATTCTTTCAAATTTATTTCTTCTTATAGTTCATCTTCTTTAGTTTTTACATTATAAAGTAATAAAATCAGTATCACTCATATAATTATATGTTATTATAAATATGAAACTACCCTATTCCACCTTCTATCCAACCTACGGAAAATGAAATCACCGCGCATGCGTACGTACGGAATACCGTCTCCACGCCGTGGTGTAATCTGTTTTCCACCACCACCTTACTTGGATGGGTATAATGGTGTAAAGATTAAATATATGTTATTATTGTAAATTGATATTGATTATGAAATAGTATACATGCACTTCAATATAATTCCACGATCATGGGAACGATATCATCACTCGTGCGTACGTACGGATTACCGTCTCCACGACGCGATGAGATTCATTTTCCATGTTAACAATTATAGAATGATTATAAAGTATATATAATAATTAATCATGAAATATATGAAATAATAATGATACTGGATTTATGTATATATATTTATATATATTAGGGTCATCTACTTAATTCCATTCAATTAAATAAGGAAACGAAAACAACGTTCATGCGTACGTACGGCCTACCGTCTCCATGAACGGTGTATTTCTTTCCATTTATCGGTCTATTATATATATGTATATTCTGAAAATATATTATATATAAATCATGTTTTACATTCTGGAATTAAGTAAATCAGGATATAAGTAATAATATCAAGAACAACAAGTCCAAACACGTATGATAAATAAAACGATTTTACCCAAAACGCTACTTTAACATGGAACTTACAAAAGAACGGGTAATATAAAGTCATAAGAGAACCATATATGATATCGTAACAATGAATATGATTCTATAATAAGTCAATGACATTATTTAAATCATTATACAGGAGGTTTGGATACATACTAAGCTTATCGGACCTAAGGTAAGGGATAATTATTCCAATCTCATTCTTATCTGAGATTGTTTATTCGTAAGTATTTACTGGGGTTATGTTTATCATCCATGTCCATGTTTTCTAAAAAAATTTCTTACATGTTTAGTATTCTTCCATGTATTTTTAAAGTCATTTTTACCCTTTTATGACTTTTACCACAAGCTTTGGAAGGAATCTTTCTTTTGTTTACCATATGAGGTACTTTTTGACTTTTCTGAAAAAAGTACGAGGAGATTTTTTTTAACTTATACGGCATGAACGGATTTTTACGGTTTTACAAAGCCTTATTTTCATGAATATTACTCTACAAGATTTCATGAATATTTTCAAAAAAATAATTTTGTTTTAAAATTTACATGGCATTTTGTGAAAAGAAAGTGATTTTGAAAAAGAAAGGATATTTTCCTCAAGAATTCATTTCAAGTGTTTTATCAAAACCATTTTCCATATAATATGAAATTATTTCATATGTGTATGTTTCAAGTATAATGCCTCTATGATTTACATTGTTTCACTTTTCTTATGATGAAATGATATCCATTTTTTTTATGGATTATGTTATGATGGGATGATGTTTATGAAATCCATTTTATACTTTGGGTAATGATGAATGATTTATGTTCATGTTGTGGAACATGTAAGAATGATTTAATTATGAGATATGTGGGACTTGTATCTCCCTACAATGCATTGGGTAAAGATTTATATCTCATGAGATAGACATGGCTGAAACAGCAAGTAAATCCAATTCAGTAATACAGGGCTGGAACAACAAGTAAACACGGTTCAGTAAGGGACTTTGTCCACTAACATGGTCTTGGCAGCAATGCCTTGGATACTATGGAAATAATATCATGTGCTTAATGTTTTTCCACAATTAAAAGTTTTATTCCCATGCTATTTTATTATGATTGATGTCCCATTATGATCTATTCCTTATGTACTGCCATGTTTTATGTTATTTCTCAATATCTTGATGTTTAAACATTATGTTCATGTTTTTAAGTTCAAATATATATGGTTTGTTTTATTTTCTCCATGCTTACCCTTACTGAGAATTTGAGATCACCCTTTTTATGTTTTCTTTTCCCCCAGGATTAAAAGAAAGGTTTTAGGTAAGGAAACAAAAAGGGGAAGATCGTTATGGGAGATGTTGAAGATCTTTAAACATGATTAGAAGTTTATATTCCAAGTTTCCAAATACACTAAACTATTACGGTCCTTTGGTGTCTATTTTTGTTATGTATTAAGTATTCTGCAAATGTAATGTAATGTCCATGTACGTCATGCTTTGGGTCTCTACAGGGCCCCTGGCCCAAGTTCTCATTTAGGGTTGTACGATGTGGTGCGGGATTAGGTCCTCATTCACGTCGGGTTACTCGCCGTGCCATACACATCCCTGGACGAGATACCTTACCCCTACCTTCATCCTCACTACAAGACGTTAAAATGAAAACTGACTAGGACTTTCAATCTGAGGCCCAGCCTCAAGCCCCTTGGCCTTCTCAGCCCCCTATCCCAAGTTCTCATTTAGGGTTGTAAAGTTTGGTGCGGGATTATGTCCTCATTCATGTTGGGTTACTCGTCGTGCCATACACCTCCCTCGTTGGGGTATCCTAACCCAATATACGTCTCTTCTAGAACTACTTCTGGCTTTATTCTCATCCTAATGGGATGCGTAGGACCTCTTGAATGTCTAGACTTTGGGTCCAGCCCCATTTCTTAGAGATATCCCTGTTATCTAGTCACCTTCGCATGCATTCTTCCATGAGAGGGATATATGGTGTGGTATGGGCTTATGTCCTCATTCACGTATGGTTTGTAACAACCACGCCATGTAAATATTTCTCCTAAGAGTTCTTTATCCCCTTGTTCTATAATCATCCTTTCAAATCGGCTGCTTTTATGTTGAGCCCCTCGACCCTCTATGACGATTCACCAATTGGCCCATGGGTACTCTGGTCTAAAACCTGGAGTGTTGGATTTTACCAGGACATGTTCCCACACAACATCCAGGCTTCATGTTCTCCTTTATTAGGGCTTTCATCACCTTTCACATCTAGAGGGACCCCCAAATGGCATGGATTCTAGGACTAAGGTCTCTTCTACCATTATGGGCCAATGTCCTTGAGGGTTTCAGACAAGAAGTCGAAACAAGTCCCACATTGCAAATATGGTCAGCGGTCGATGCTCATTTGTTTGTCCCCATTTCAGGATAACATGATATGAATGTTGTGTTTTGAATGCGGTCAATAGTTATCCTCCACCGGCATGCCAGCCCCTTCAAGACTTGAATGTTGGTTGCATGATTCACATTATTTTCCGCCCCATCATGTCCAAATGGAATTTTAACACTCCTGGCACTATCCCTCAGTGCTCATTTTCATGTTAGGAGGACAAAATCCATGGTAAAGGCATCATTCGGGGCTCTGCACTGATTTCCCTTTGGCGTGCATTCCAGGTATTGCAAAAAATATCTTATGCCCTTGTTTCCCACACTGAGTTTGACTCACGTGGGCTTAGGGATCGGGTTGAGGATTGCGCCTACTTGGAAGAATTCTGCCTCTCCATGGTCTGAGCTCTAAGACCATAAACTAAAATCTCTTTTAGAACTACACACATCCTGATTCCCATTCCCATGGGATATGTAGGAACGCCTAGACATCGTGTCTTTGAGTCCAGCTCGAGTTCCACTAATTTATCTCTTTTGTTCTACCTTTGGGGCTTTAACGCTTATGGGAATGAGTGGCATGGTATGAGATTATGTCCTCATTCACGTCGGGTTTTCATTAGCTGCACCACGTACACCCATTTCTAGGAGTTATCCCCCCTAATTTCTATCCCACATGACGTTAAACTATATGTTGTCCCACACGACGTTAAAAGGAACCTTCAAGAACTATGTGTGGATTGATTCTCATTCTCATGGGATACGTAGGAACACCTGAGAATATCATCTTCGGGTCCAGCTCAATTGGTAGCTAGTTTCTCCTACCCCTTATCCTCTAATCTTCCCTGACCCCTCAGCCCAAGGTTTCCTCCTCATAATTGTGCATGATATGGTGTGGAACTTGTCCTCATTCACATCGGGTATGCTTTATCAGGCCATGTGCATCCCCTCTAGAACCTCATTTCTCCTGTATACATCTGAGCCATATGACTTTAAACTACGATGCTTAGTCCCACATGACTTTAAATAGTTGTGTATATCCTACATGATGTTAAAAATTCATGATTGGTCCCATCACATAACCCTAAACTGTGACATTATCGTCCTGGACGCATGATGAAAAACAGTACTACATTGTGATGTCCTCACCCTGATGGGACGTCATGTTTGGTATTAGTTACACACCATACAATTTGTCAATGCCTACATATGGCTTGATTCTTGTGGTGATACCTAGACCTTCCATCCTAGGTACACCTCTTCACAAAAGACAACAACACATTCATCCTGAAAAACAAACAAGATCTATCAAATGCTACTTCTCTTGGTGCAAGGGCTAGACCCGCACAATCTTATCTCTAGCACCGGTATCTTACCATGCCACCTTCAAGAACTACGTGTGACTTGATTCCCATATTCAAGGGATACGTAGGAATTTCCAGACACCTCATCTCTAGGTCCAGACCTAGGAATCAGAAATCATGTTTCCTCCTCTTTTTCATACCCTTGGCCCGATCTCTTTCAGGGAACCCTATAACCGCAGTTCTACCCTGAACAAGTTCCAGATTCCCCACGATAACATTGTTAGGTGATAGTTTCCTCGCCAGAGAGGTCCTGTTTAGAAAAAGTAATGATCCATGATCGGATCAGTGCACCCACCTAGTGTGTTCTCACCAAGGTGGCATAACTCCAAGAGTTTTAGATTCCATTCGAGTAAACCACCACTCCACCTTCCACTCTTTTCATACCCTTTATTTGAACCCTCGTCCTCTTTCGCATCTAAAGGAACCCCCTAATAGTATGGATGCTCGGCCTATGGCTCGCCTACTATCATGGGCTAACATTCTAGAGGACTAATGGATGACATTATGATTCAGGCCTTGCGTTTCGAACATGGTCAGCGGTCGGCCCTCGTTTGTCATCCCCATTTTCGGATAATACAATATGGATATTGTGTTTCGAACATGGTCAATAGTTATCTTCTATTGTTATGCCACCCCCATAGTGTTCCGAATCTGGGGTACTGTGATTCACACTTTCTACTCCCTTATGTTCGGGATGATTTCATACTCCATTGGCATTACCCCGCTCATGCACTAGAGCAC
The DNA here is from genome assembly GCA_963277665.1 of Viscum album. Lineage (NCBI taxonomy): Eukaryota > Viridiplantae > Streptophyta > Magnoliopsida > Santalales > Viscaceae > Viscum > Viscum album. The sequence goes on from OY728129.1 coordinate 1,830,659,586, forward strand.
ATTGGGAAGATGGCACATTGATTGTTCTTAGGTCCTCATCCCCTAATCAGGCCTCTCCCTTCTCTTCCTGGGAATTCATATTGGTTGTCCAAACCTAGGGTGCTCGAATCGTGGTTGGCACTTCTACATTCAAACGAAGTAATAGTGTGAGAATCCCTTGTTTCTCACACCAGGTATGACCCACGTGAGCTTAGTAATGGATTGCTATTTATTTTAGGATTGTGGTTGAATTCATTAAACCAAATGAACAAGTAAATAAATATATCCATATATTTATCCATACACGTAGTTTAGAACAAGATATAGTAAGGAGAAATGATTTTATGAGTTCGACCAAAACAGGTCCCTTAAGGATCAACATCTTGGATAGATCATTCCAACGCTGCTACCTTTTGGCTTGTGGCCTCCAGGATTGCTTCCCACCCCCTAAGAACTCTCTATTCATCAGCAACCACAGAGTGCAGCGCACTTGACCTAGCCTGTGCTTGCACTTGTTCATTTTGAAGTCCAGTCATTTGGTGACCCGCTTCTACTAGCTACTCTTGGGAATCTTCCATCTGGGCCCTCAATTGCTCCACAAGCTTGGCATAGTTGGAAATGAATACCTCCTTTTCTTTCATCTATTCTTCAAGGCATCAGGAATCTTGTTCCGTCTTCATGAATGCTTGGGTACTCCCTGACTCTTTCTAACACTGGGAAACGTCTGAGCATCTGCTACTCTCATGCAGATTCTCATCCATGTAATCGCCGACTATCGAATAAAGATGGTGATCATCCACCCCTCCATCACAGAGAAAGCGCAACCAGGGTTGGAGTGATACCATCCGTTTTATCCATTCTGTCTGAGTCTCACCGAGAAAGCACTTGATACACTTCCACCCTTTGTGTTGGATCATACGGGTCTCTTCGGATGCCTCCAAATCAGAATCATCTATCTCCTTGGGATATGTAGGCCGATAGTTAGGGAAAGCAGCCAAGAGACTAGCAATAGGGTCTTCTTTGGGTATTCCTCCCAAGGGGGAAAGCTCTTCAACACCTGGGCAACCTTCCTCTCTCGTCTTGGTCTCGGTAGCTCCTTCACCAACTTCTGTCCCCTCCCCAGCATTAATATTTCTTATATCCACAACTCTTTTCTCACCTAGTCTCGAGGTCAGCTCAGTTTTGGAAGTGCGCCCTGAAGGGGCCAACACATTTTCCATTGAATCACTCACGAATGACCTGGATTCAGTATCCTGAGGAGCCTACAAGGCTATGATTACTGGAAAAAAAATGAGAAAACTGATCAACTGAGCTCTCCAATGGTAAATACTGGTGTCTAAGTAATGAAATTACAAGATCCCAAGGCATCAACCTCTGGTGTTCTAGCTGTTGTAGGATCTATCATTGCAGGGGATCCCTCGACACTTGTTATCTCAATAATGGGCGTTGGCTCCCCACCTTGTTCTATTGGCGCCTCCTCCCCCCCTTCGGATGGAGCCTCTTGGTCGGTGCCAATATGCACCTAAGAAGAATATGGAGATCCTATTGAGGGTCACAAAGAAAAAAACGAAGGGTGGAAGGATACATAAGGGCTGAGACATACCTCGAGTAGCTCAGTTATGTCTACATCAGATCCAATGATCTCTCTACTCTCCCGAAGACTCCCTTGGTGGTACATCCCCTGAGACCCTCCACCTTTGAGATCCTCTTCTCCTTCACCTTCTCCTTACGCCTCCTCCTATTCCATCTCATTGCCCATCTACTCATTGTCGATGTCATCATCCTTGGGCGACATCTTGTTTGGATCATGCTCCTAGCCGAGCATTACCTTCATCGGGAGGGGTGGTTCCTCACGCCGACCTCGCTGGCATGAATACACATCCATAGCCATCAGGTACGCGTGCTGATGATGGATGTTTACGCTGTCATCAACCCGGATGAGTCCGAACTCTAGCAGCTGGATTCTATCTCGTATTATCTTTTTCTAGATGATTTCGACGTCCATCGACTGATGTAGGGTCAACTAGGCCGACCATAGAGATGGGAAGATTTCATCATCGGAATCTTCAAGAAGATATCTTATTTTCTTCCCGTTAATTTCTTTGACCACTCCGTGAGCCCCTCTCCCCCTAGGCAATGAAGGCGTGACCATTCCGTGCGACTTTCATGCTACTGTAGTCCCGACCTGTGCGGGCTTAGTTGCCCGACTTTCTTCTAACCTTCCCTCCCCAAAATCACTCTGTCTTCTCTCCCACTTCCTAGGTTCTACACTAGATACCTTGATCTATTGAAATCACTTACACAAAATTTCCTCAGGGTATTCTATGGCCCAATGTTCGGAATATTCTGTCGAGAGACCAGCATCGACTCTGGTGGGGGGAAAGGTAACGACGTTTCCATTGCCATGGGATATAAACATTAGCCACATTTGGCAAAGAACCCAGGGATGCCTCTCCTCCCAGACATTTTTATACACTTTATTTGGCATCTTCTAGAGGCATCCAAACTGACTGGAAAATATTGACGGCACGCAGGGCTCACAAAGGATCTTCCCATCAATCCGGGCCACAAACACCCCACCTTTGATGCCCTGGAAGTATTCCCTTTGCTCTAGTGATCCTTACCCATTGTCTATCATCTAGCCAGTCGAGGTGGGGAATGGGATAAATGTAAATTTGGAATGATTTCTAATTCCAATCCTTACCCCCTCCTTGTTGAGCATCAAAGGCATGACCCCGACAATGTTCATCAAGGAAGGTCGCATGTCGTTACCCGGAGGATGAATGGAATTTGGGAAGTTATACCCACCGCAATAAGCCATGACCCAGACATGAAGGATCAGGAAGGGACCACATATCCTCCTCAGTGACCCCCTCTCGAAATGCTCCCCAGAACGGCGTACAAATGGGCTAACATGGGGACTCCCAGATTGAACCTCTGATTAGCGGCCATGATTCCAGCCATCAACAATGTCGCTGGATGAACTCCCATCCTCGTGTCCCTAACTGGTAGGATCCACCCACTCAGGACTGAATGAAAATTAAAATTTTTATTATCCAAACACTTTTGAGGAAAAAGTGAGAAACCATCAAACACTTTTGAGGGAAAAGTGAAAAACCATACAGGACTTCACGACTTACAACTTTCAAAACATCATGCATCATCAAAGGATTAAGACCAACCAAACAACCCATTCAACACACCAAATCAATCAAAAAAAGCATTCACCCTATCCAACCTTTTGGGAAAGAGTCAGGATCACCAAAAGATAAGGTCGAGGAAACCACGAACTAAGAAACATGAACATCAGAAAAACTTGGACAAACCTTGGAACCAACCTCCTCGAACGCCCACCGATGCGACCATCGACACTAGCCCAAAACCCTACACCTACGGGCGAGCTCTAGTCAGAAAACACCCCCACCCTCCAACAACATGATATGGTCACCCGAAAATCCTCTAGGAAGAACACATCCACAGAAGGCCAATGAAGAAGTCAGAATCAAGAAGAACAAATCCGTCCTGAAGACGCACCCAGCACCGGAGTCAACCTTGCCGCAACCTTGTGCAGTGACGGCTCCTCCAAACTGATCAGAAACACCTGAAAACCCTCCCCCTCCAAACCGCTCTGAGTGACAATGAGCACCGTTCCATGCTGGATCTGACCACAAGCCGCGCCGACGCCAGCCAAACCGGAAGTCGAAGCCATGCCACAGATCTGCGAGCCACACCGACGCCGCTCTGAACCAGAAGGATCCGAAGACCACACTATGCCCTGTCCGCAAGCCACGCTAGTGCCAGAAAGTTTGAATCACAATAGATCTGGCCACAAGACTCACCGACGCCGTGCCAAGTCAGAACAGACCGGGAACACACCGACGCCAAACTGACCCAGAAGGAGTCAGAGACCACGTCGCGCCGGATCTGCCCCCAAGCCGCGCCGACACCGGATCTGTCCATGCATGACAAATTTGACCAAAAGCTACACCGACACTAGACTGGAGCCTAGAAGAATCCTGAAGCCCCATGATTGATATTTCCCCAACTCTTGGATCCTCCAGTACGATCCACTTTTTCTCCTCTATGTCGTGGTCGGACACCGCCTTCCTCGCCCCTGCATATTGACTTCTGGATCTCTTTTCAGAAACAAGCTAAACCATTTTTTGTAGGGGATGTCCTTCAAAAATTCCTTGACCCCCAACCTATTCTTAGAGAGCTCCAACAGATGCCATGTTAGGATAGGAGTTCGTGATCTTTCTGCCCAGATGTTCCTCATCGGAAGGAATTCATCATACTGATTCCCATACAAAGGGATACCCCCAATGCAATGAATGTCCCAAAGGATGATACCAACTTACCCATGGTGAAGATGTAAGGAATTGGTATCGGGGGACCATCGGGTAAATAGCTCTAGTCTGAGCTCATGCTGATGGTAGAAATGAAACTACGACGTCCACACCACCTCGAACAAATCGATGTGCCACAGTTCAACCCAAAACTGGTCACATGTATGGTGTACCCAATATGCCCAGGACCATTCACTGGTGAAATTTCCTCCAGACCATAGATCCCAATCCTGCAACCAGCCTTTATTTTCATCGGTAACACTATGTCGGAAAGTACTTGCATAACGGCACGGAGAATCCTCTGCGATTGGGCCGCTTCATGAAATAGTCCAAGTTCTAGGATTCAGGATGTAAACATCCATATACCTAGTTTCTATGGAAGGATGGCCATTTTTAGTGATATTATATCAAGGTAGGTCATCCTCGCAGGTCACCCATTACCCTGGTGTGTCGACTTCAAATCATGGCACGAGTACCTCCTCCAAAAAACCGGAGTCCCATATCGGCAAGTTGTCAGATAGTGCATACTCCTTCTGGGCTGGGGTCAACATATTGAAGAGAGTATGGTTGTTGGATACGATCTTTTGGGTGCCATAAAACTCAGGTTTGGAAACCATATCAGCCCTTCGAGTGGTGAACACAGCTTCTCTCTCAACGTCTGCCCGATTAACAACCATATTCTTCCAATGTGGTCTTAAGGAGTTAGCACAAAAAGACTGCTATGAAGCGAAATTATAGGAGGTGACATGAATAATTAAGATGCGGCATGAAAAATGAGGAGTTGGCATGAAAAATAGAGGCAGTGGTGCGAAGAACCCCGGGACTACGTGTAAAAAGACTGTTGAACTTGGGGAATTATGCACAACCAAAACGGTTTTTCGTGCAAGACAGGGGACATTTTTTGCACACGAGAGCTCAGGACTTATCGTGTGAGAAAAATCTGTACAGATTGAGGGACCTGCGATGGTTTTTATAGGCACACAACTGGGTTTTTGTTCACACACAAAAAGTGATTTGCGCCCCACTTCCTAGTTTTACACGCATCGACGGGTTTTGGTGCTCCCCGACTCTAGGAAGTTATGTGTCTCGGCGTTTCCTTCGGAATCCGACCTTTACGTCCCCTCGCAGATCTGATTCTGGGGGAGGGAATTTGTAGATGCCAAAATACTCTCAAGGGCCTAATGAGGTTTTGGCTCGCCAGAGCGAAGACATATTTGGAACTGGTGATCTATTCAGGGGGGCCCGAAAAGGCCATGTGAAAAAATTTTAGGGGTGCGTGAAAAAAATATCCCCCACACGGAAAACCGCGGGATCCGAGGAAGTTTTGTGCATGGTGTAGAAACTTTCGTGCCACCGACCGTGGGCATAGAAATTTGTGTGCGGCCACCCCCACACGGGTGAACTTTCGCGCTGCCAACACTGGTACACAATATTTCTTGCGGACTGGTTTCTATGCAGATCGGATGACCCCCGAGCGCCTATAAATAGTAGGGTGCCCCTTCAACTTCCAATGGATAAAGAATCTGAACCGTATTCCCTATGCGAAATCCACCTCTTCTGCACACAAAATATGGATTTTAGGTACTGTATTTTTTTCAACAAGCCGCCCAGGGGTCCGTCTTCACACAAGACCACTCAGGCTTAACCCTTGGCTGAATCCCTTTGAGTCTCATCCCCTGCGCGCAATCCCTTCCAATTTCACGAAATCTGTTCCAATTTCACACAATCCCTTCCAATTGCACGCAAACTGTATTCCTTGTGTGCAATCCCTTCCAATTGGCACAAACCTTATTCCTTACACGCAATCCCTTCTAATTGCGCACAACCCTTATTCCTTGCATGCAATCTTTTCCAATTGCACGCAAAACCGCGGCCCCCCTTTGTGTGCCAACCCAGTATTTTCCACACAAGTGTCTCAATTGCGCACTGACCAGGTGTTTTCCATGAAACTCTTTCATTTTTCACACAAGCCTCCCTCCTTGTGCACACGTGTTCGATGTCTCTCTTCCAGACATCATTTTCGGGCACCTCCCACGCCCAAAACATCTACAGCACACACTATTTTCCTGTACAACCTTCTAGGATCGTACGAATTAACTTTAAAGTCCCTTGGATGATACTTCCCATTGCGTTAATTTTCCTCATGATCCTTTCCATAGGCATGCTAATGACTATTTCTTCTTTGCATAGCCATGCTAATGTGGACCCCCAATGGGATCACCTCACGTCACTCCCTAGTCACGGCGTTGCCTGTCCCTTCTCTTAAACAAGGTGTAGAGGGTGCCAATTATGTAATCCCTAGGGGTGCAGTGTGAACCAACCTCATCCATGCTGCAGGATGTTAAACTTCCAAACCCCAATATCCTCTGCACATGACATCAAACTATGACCTCTCCCCATGCCTTGCATGCGGGGTGCCCCGTATCGAACATTATCTACAACCACTGGTCTCTATGAGAGTGAAATAATTTCTCACATGGAATGAAATCCTCTTTATCAGAGTGGTGTCTTTCCATGGGAAAATGGAAAACACCCTTGTGTAAGTACCTATATTTCCTTGTAAGAGGCAGCACCCCTGCTCCTCCTCTCTTCTTGGGTGCCAAATCCCTCTACCGCTGGGCTTTTTCACCACCCGGGCCTCCACCCTGGAGTAAGTCCCAATATCCAAATCTTTTGGATGTGGATCACGCGTAAGCCTCTGTTTCCTTTTTGGGCCGCTACCTACACATCATCCCCACTCTACTTCCCATGGATTAACCTTTCATAATGTGATCGTCAGGCCTTTTCTTTCTCTTGTTTCTCACACCAAGCATGACTCATGCGGTCTTAGAACAAGAATAGACCATGAAATCCTATTCATGCATCCTAGAGTGTAAGCCCCACAACCCACCTGAACTATGTGGACTTTGATCCTTACCAAGGAGATGAATGTAGGAAGCCTCCTTGAGGTTCAATCCCACCACCCATTGGTCCCAACCATCTTCACGTGGGTTCACCAAACACCCCATGAACAACGAGGTCTTTGATCCTTGCCAAGGCAGAGTACGTAGGAAGCATCCAAGAGGTTCAAGCCCACCTTCTATCTGGGCCCCAAGTCCTCCTTCATTTCAGTTCACCCTCGTCCTTCATGATGTTAAACTATGGACCTCAATCAATGGTAAGTCATTGTTCCCCCAGTCAGCGGTAAGCTGTTGCACCCACCAGAACTACGTGGACTTTGATCCTTGCCAAGGTGAGGTACATCGGAAGCCTCCCTGAGGTTTAATCCCAACACTCGGTCATTCCTACCCCCTTCATGTCAGTTCAACAAACTCCACCATGAACTACAAGGTCTTTGATCCTTGCCAAGTCATGGTACATAGGAATCCTCCACGAGGTTCAAGCCCATCATCCATTTGAACCCCAGGTCCTCATTCACATCGGTCCACCGACCCCCATCCCATATGAAATACATGGGTTTGATCTCTGTCTCTTAGGCAGGGTATGTAGGAATCTTCCATGAAGATCAACCCCATCTAGTGGTAAGCTGTTGTGACCCCATCCAGCGGTAAGCCGTTGTGACCTCAATCATTGGTAAGACGTTGTGACCTCATCCAATGGTAATCCATTGTGACCTCAATCAACGGTAATACATTATGACCCCATCCAACAGTAATCCGTTGTGACCCTATCTAGTGGTAAGCCATTGTGACCTCAATCAGGGGTAAGCCGTTGTGTCCCCTATTCATTAGAAAGTCATTTTAATCCCCTTTTCCAGGAACCCCATCTTTGGTCTGTCCTAGTGGCGTCAGACCAACTTGGACTGCTAACCATGCGTGAGCCCCATACACATCATCGGGTTTTTTTCCTATGTGTACGCCCCAATTCAAGTCCATTTCCTGGTCTTCCCTTCGAGCCTATGTGTTTCGGAAGGGTCATACCCCAACCCAGAGGTTCCACTTCCTCTAGGTCCAATACATGTATCCATTCTCACGGGCCACCTCCTTAGGTGTCCTGTCGCCCTACCGAACTACGCAAACTTTGATTCCCTACCACGAGGATATGTAGGAAGTATCCTCAAGACTCAAGACAAACATTACTATCATCCTCACAGCGGTTCCATCCCATTCACCATCCACTTAATTCAAACACTCCATTATCCATCTTGATTCTTACCCGGGCCGCCACATCTCGGTGAGGTCATGACAGCTCACCCCCTTATATCAATGTTCCCTCCAGGGGTTGCACCCATATGATCCACTCTAATCAGTGTTCTGATTAGTTTGATCTATCTTTGCTAGACGTTAAACGTGCAGCATACCCTGTGTTAAACATGGGAAGATGAGGAAAACCTCAGAGACATGCCTAGGGAATACGATTCCTCACATTCTACGGTGGATTCCTAGGGCTTCTGTTCCCTCGAGAAGCCCTATTATAAGTGGAAAAAACCCATATGCACCAGTGTCCCAGCATCTAGACATGGTAGTGATGTCCAATGGGACGACTTCCCTGACTAATGGTTGCTGCCCTGACCGGACCCTTTGGAATGTCCCGACAGAAGTAGTGTAATTAACTGTTGTCCATGAAGATATGGAACTGGGAAGAGTTTCATGAACAACATATTAAATCTATAAGGGAGTCCCGGAATAGGTGACAAGTTCTGAGGGGGAATCCACAGAAGGGAGAACCGACATCCCATCATCCCGTTTTGATCAAGGAGAGAACATCCCTGAACAAGGAATGGATGTCGCCCGCCTTTGGAAAGAGGGAATGCGAGGAAACAAATAGCTACGCATCCCCCAACAAGATGGAAACGCATTAACCAACAAAAGCATCAGAAACAACCATCAAGGAGTGTTTTATATTAAATTATTGACTCTAAGACTAGGTAAACTATGGCCTGGTTGAGTTTGGTGATGTCCCAACATAAGTGACACATGTCTCAGCTAATCCTGAGAGTGATAATGAGGACCCCAGTAAATGGAAGCAGGTTCCTAGTCAAGGTACGTAGAAGTAAAATGACTAGACTTACTGAAATATGGTCATTCAGGCCCATGGTATTATCTTCTTTCAATTTAGAAAATGAATAGTTATTTTGGTCACCACACTCACTCTGATCACCTCCACAACATCATATCCAGCAAAGTATCAAATGAAAATGCATCGAGAATGTTGGGACAATCATACCTCCCATCATATCCAAAGCCTACTTGCACATTTAGTGACTTCTTACCCCCCAAGATGGGGAAGATTAAGTGATTCCATCTAGTCCTAGAATCTTCCACTGATAAAGTGGATAGATATTCCTCGATCAATACAGTCTGACTGGTAGATCGTGGCATGGTATCTAGTGATGTGGAGTGACTCATATCCCCTTTAGGAAATTTTATCCATTGTTATTAAGGGAGGGGTAAAAATCATGCTACCATGAAAAATGCCTAAGCTGATTCCCTAGAAAGGATAATGAATGTCACTGAGACTAGACAAAAAACCTAACATAAGGAACAAAAAACAATCCCCTCACTAGCCATGCCATAAGGAGTTCCCTCAAAACCAAACACATTGGTTGATAGTGAAACTCAACTAAAACATCCCATAGTCCAGTCACAGCAGAATAAAGGCTAGCCTCATTTTTCCAATGCTTAGCCTCAGGCATCCAACCAATAGAAAAACATGAAAAACACCAGTCAGGCCCTAACACCTCAGCTGATTGCACCCACAATGTTCCCAAAAAAATAGAGACCATCAGTAGGTATAATTATACCCATTTCCTAGAAATAGACCTACTAAAACATCTCTCTAGAATAGCATGGAAAATCCCTGTCCTTGATGCACTCATCCTATCAAAGGAAATGTGTGAGTCTCTCATCAAGGCTCTGAAGAGCCCTATCCAGTTCAAGAATGAGGTAGCCACTGCAGAGTCCTATCAAGACGATGAGGTCAAGAAGGAAAAGTTTCAATACATTATCTCATTCTTAAAATAATATAAGGGTTCCACCATTTAGGGACACATACATCATTTATATATCACATACTAGTTCAATGGTGTGTAAATACATATCTTCCTAACAGAGACTAGTTATGGGATCAAACTCATCCTGAATCACATTCCATACAATCTAGGCATCACAGAAGTGGATATAAATCCCTCTAAGTTGAAAATTTAGGGATATGAAAAGAGGGAGTAGAAACCACGTGGAAATATTATTCTATGGAAATAGTTTGATGGATTAGTATCAAACACTGAGTTCATGGTACTCTCATAGGACACAGCCTAAAACACCCAATTGGGAATACCCTGACTTCGTATGCATGTAGAAGTACCCTCTTCATACCATCAAAGTCTCATGTACTTCCTCCATGGATGAGTAGGTATTCTACCTAGTGATGCTTCTCCCTTCAACTCTTGTGTGGTCATTACCTAGATGCTGACTATTACAAGTGGGAGGGAAAGTAGCTTTAGACTAATAGGTTCAAGCACATCAATTATCCCTATTATATGATAAAAGAATCATCAGACCCTTGGGTGGACTTGAAATAAATCTTTTTTTTGTCAATTCACCATATAGATCCAACAACCCCAGATCTTAGGAACCATTTTGTAGTTCTCGAAATGAAGGAATTATCATTGATCACCTCATATACCTACATTAGACAAGAGAGGTTGAAGATAGAAAAGCATACTCTTATTATGTATCTAGGGATTATCCCTTTGGTTACTGATCCGTGACAGCAATGTATGTTACATAAAGTAGATATATCTCTATGGGGGTCTACTCATAATCATTATTTAGACATTAGAGATGGATTTTGTTATTAGAAAACTCATGGGATAGGATCATCAGCTTTCACAGCTATGGTCTATACAGATTAAGAATACCTCATCGAATATTTTAACCCTACAAGAGTAGAATGATGTATCAATTCAAAGTATCCATTTCTGAAGGTATTTCTCCTTTCCACTGAACCTCAAGTTTCAGATAGTGGGGATGGATTAGAAAATTTTCCTCCTCCCTTTGAGGAAGGAATATCTACCATCATTGATGACTTAACTAAGGTTAATCTCAACATAGAGGAAGACCTGAGGCTGAAACTAATTAAAATAATCATTACTTAGTAATACATGGATTTCTTGAATCAACACCAGAATGTATTCTCTTAGAGATATAAAAAAATATCAAGCATCAATCCCCAAGTTATTGTTCAATGATTTGGACTTCTTATGGTCCACTATGTATTCAAACACCCTCCTAGGAAGATTTACCCTTCCCATAGGGCCATGGTCGAGGCTGAAGTTGAAAAGATGATTAAAGCTAGATTTATTAGGGAAATTCAATACCCAAAGTGTTTGAAAAAAATCATCCTAGTTAGGAATAATAATGGGTGGATTACAGTCTAAATTAAATTCAATAACATGAACCACCACTACTCAAAGGATGAATCCACCCTCCCGATGATAGGGTTGCCGATTTATTCTAGTGCCAGCTTCTAAGTATTTTCCTTTATGGGTGGGTACTATGGGTGAAATCAAATGTGAATGTCCCCCCTAAGGATGAATAATCCACTTCTTTCAAGGAAACTCAAGGAACATTTTACTATTGAGTGATGCCATTTGGTTTGAAGATCACTAGGGATACCTACCAGTATACCATACATCATATCTTCAAACTACTCCTTGAGACACTAGTGGAGTTCTATGTGGATGATTTTTGGGATCAAATACCAGCAAATCCAGGACCATATCAGGGATATTGAGAAATTTTTAGACTTATTATACTCCTGCCACTTGAAAATAAACCACTTAAAGTGAAAATTCATGGTCACTTCTAGATAGTTCCTTAATTTTTTGTCAGATATAGAGGGATTGAGATTGATCTAGAGAATATCAAATCCATTTTATAGATGCTTCCTCCACACAACCTTCAGGAACTATGAGACTTCCAGGGACCCCTAACCTATATTCAATGATCAATCACCAATTTGATTAGTAAATTGAATCTATTGTATAAGATCATGAAGAAAGGAACCATCTATTAGTGAGTTGAAGAGTACCCAACTACATTCAAGGGTATCAATTAGTATATTCTATATTTTTCAGTCTTGATGCCACTTGTCCTGGGAAAGAATCAGGTCCTTTATATGATTACACTAAAATAGTCTATAGGTGACCACCTAGCTAATACAAATAACAAGGAAAGATAAAAAAACCTATATTACCTTAGTCTCATGTTTCTCAACATTGAGACCAGGTATTCTACAATTGAAATTAGTTTTCTAGCCTTAGTCTTCACAATTCATAAATTATAGAATTACCTGTAGCACTGTGAAATATAATTGGTATCTCATACAGATTTTATAAAGTACATCATCAATATTATTATATTAAAATAATGATTAGAATGAATATAATTAATTCTATAGTAGTTAGACATCAGGTTTTTCCCCATAAGAGTGTCAAGGGCTAAGAACTAGAAAATTTACTAGTGGTTCATCCAACCCTTGAGGAGATTCCCTTAGATGTAGAATTCCTGGATGAGGCCATACTCTATATCTATATGAACACACCATGTCAGAATATGTATTTTTGTGGTTCCTCCCACAACTATTCTGGGAAAAGGCTCAATTACCCCAAACATAACATGGTGGGATAAGGGATCATTTTAATCATGCATGTAAAGGCCATATTTCCATACTCATTACTATTTTTAGAAGGCTTTACCAACAGTGAGGTTGAGTATCATAACCGTATCACTAAAGTTCATGTGCATTGACTAAGTAAGTTAGTGTTTCCATGAACTTTTCAACCTAGTTTCTTGTCATCATTTTGGTTCTCTATCATGTGACTAGGGAGTCTCCTTATTTCTCCGTGTTTCTCACACCAATCATGGCTCACATAGGATTAGGAATCCTTGAAGGACTCTACTCATGTGTTCATGATAAAACCCCCTTAATCCAAGAATAATGAAATTAAAATATGTGTAACCTACCTAGGGGGAATTTTTGGGCATAAGTCCTCTTTTGCCCCTTTTCACATGAGGTTTTGATCTCTCTGGTGCCATACAAACCCTCCCATAGTACCATCACTTAGTTTAAGCTAAGTGACCTTAAAATGATAGCATTACTTGGAAAAATTTATATGAATTTAAGATAAAAAACCTAAGAAACTATTTTTCTCCTGCCCAAAACCTGATTGTTCCTTGATCCCATTCTTTCCACCTGACCAATGTTCATGTTAGCCTCACTAGATTATGTTCTTTATATAATCTTATCGATATTTATAATGCATGAGGTGTATCCTTAAGAGTGTATGAACTCTTCTGAAGAAAATTTCTCCTCTATCAAAACACCTTTTCCCTCTTAACCATGATCAAAATCCACTTCACATGTCCGAACAGGCCCCCTATGGTGAAGGTGCATAGCCAAAATAGACACGTCACCCACTTGGGTATAAAATCCGAAGAACTCACCTCCATCATCTCTGAATGGACCCCTATAGTGACTATGCATGGATAAAATACTCTATCCTTCATCCTGGGAACACATCAAAGAGGGGATCCATAGGAAGAATGATTTTGGAACCCATGTTTCAAACATGGCCAACCATTATCCTCAACCCACCAACATCCACTCTTTGATATATACTATTGAGATAAAAATTTACATCTCTACACCTTTCCCTCAATCAATTAGAATTATTATTTTATAATCTCATGGTCCCCCTAGGGACTCCATGTAACACCCCAAGATTTCATAGTACATTATCTCTTCAAAGTAATTCAATAACTTTTTCTACATGCAACACCGAGTTTGAGCGTAACACAACTTACAAAACAAGCCGTTCAAAAAGCGGTTATGAATAGTATTAACTGAATTTTGAATTTTATATAATATATAAAATTTTAGAATCCATATTCTGTGTTTCTTAGACATAATATAAGAACAAATTCATTTTTTAGATAAAAGAAGTATTTTTCATAAAATGCAATTTTACCACCTTTTAATGGAGAACCATTTTTAAAACCAATATTTGACACTTTTATATATTAAATTTAATGAAATTAAATTCTTATTTATAATCAGGACATAAAAATTTAGTTTGGATAAATTTTTGGAATTTTTCTGATAACTTTCATATTTTTATGAATAGTAAAAAATACTAAATTTTAATTAAAAACAATTTTTTTAATCAAAATAATTTATAGTGTTCAATTATAATTTTGAGAGGTTTTAAAGTATAATTAGATTATATTTTTACCATTTAATATAATTTTGTTCATTGGATGTAATTTCACATTTAAACTGTACATAAACAAGTGTCAGTCTTTTGATAGTTATTATTTATTAAAAACATGCTTTTTGTTTTGATAGTGGGATTTAATTTTAAATTAATTTTGGACACTTCTGTGTTTTGAATTTGGAAAAATGGATTCCATATTTGGAATAAGTATATATAAATTGTGTAAATAGTTAACTTTTATTTTTAGACATTTTAAATATTTACTTCAGTAAATATTTTATTTACCATGATTAAAGGGTAAAAATAATAAATAAGGGTAAAAAAATATTATAATAATACTAAATTACCCTAAAATGTGTCCTATTCCTATTGGTTGATTGATGTCTGACCATGGGAATCATTGGGTTGGCTTTGGGACCCCATGGAGCCACATGGGTGTGATAATGACATTTTATATTAAATAATCTAAAGTAAAGACAAAAATAACAAAAGAAAATATCTTTTAGTGAATCAATTTTTATATGAGGTTATATAATTGATATATTCGACTATAAATATTAATTAAAAAGATAAAAATATGTACTAAATAATGGTATTTTATTTATAATTTTTAGACATTAAATAATTAAATTTATTTATGACATAATGATGATGCAGTAATTACCTTATTAACGAAAGAATCTATTAAATTGTATTATAAATATTAAAATAAATATAATTTCAAAGTTTTTAAGACATCCACGAATTTTATATGTGGATATGAAATATTAAAGTTGATTTAATGAATTTTGTTCTAAGTAATAATGATGTTATGACTTTAACAAAAATAAATTATTAAATAATGTCAAAATTGACATAATTGAGTTTTTAAAACAAATACTATATTAATGGTAGATATAATAATCCTAAAAGTCTAATGTTCCTCCAAAGGGGATAAATAATATTATATGTGTCATTAATGAACCTATTGGGGTTCTCTTGGAAGTTTATGGTATGTTTATTAACCATATAATATAAAAATAGAAAGGGATATGGTAAAAGTCAAACTCTTTAACTAAGAGTTGAATCTAAATGATTAAGTTAATATGGTGACCTAAACCTATATAAAACCTATTGGTTTAGAGTATTTCGAACCATACCCACCCTATCCTGGAAATAAATCATTTTCAATCCATTAAAAACCAAAAATTATTTTATTATAAAATAATATTTCAAGCTTTCCTAAAGTGACCTTCACCTCTCTTATAAAAGGGAACTTCCACTTCTCTTAAATTCACACCTACAAAGCATTTTGGTTCAGCCAAACCCTGCCCAAATATCCCCCCAACAAACCTAACTTCATCATAGAGGCATTACATTGGTCAGAAAGCCAACCTAAGAAGTTTTTTTGATCAAATCAAAATAAAGAACCCGAAGAAGAGGTAATAATTTCACCACCCTCTTTCAAGTCCTTTTCTTCTTCCACTTAATATTTCTTTGTTGTTTCCATTATAAAATGATAACTCCAGTATCTTCTATATACTATGATGTTATTATAAATATGTTACAACCATATTCATTATTTTATCCATCCTATAAATGACAAAAATTCACCATACGTGCGTACGCGCGGCTTACCGTCTCCACGTCGTGGTGATGTTTGTTATTCAAACACTTCATCATTTGGGTGGGTATAATAATGAGTATAACTGATCTAAATAATAAATATAACATGATAATTATTCTGTATATATTATATTCCATCCAATTATATACTATTTTACTATTAAAAGAATGATATATTTGCTCGTGCGTACGTACGGATTACCATCTCCATGAACGCGATAAGATTCATTCCCCATCGTAACCATTCAAGAATAATTTTCATTTGGTTATTAAAAATAATTATTAAGAACATAATATCATTATGGATATTAATCAAATACATCCCATCTATAACAAACATGACTTATTTATCAAAACATATAAAGGAAAACGAATCAGTTAACACCCGAAACGACGATACTACTGAAATATCATTATCAAAGCAATATTAGAAGATCATATATGATATAATATTATTGTATATGGTTCTTGTATAAATTAATAACAATTATTGAACCATTATAAATGAATTTAAACTACCCTCGACCAAGTAAAAGAACAAGGTAAGGGGTTTTCATCTCACTCATTATTCCCGGAAGATTCTTGTTATATTGCCACTATTTCCTTTTGTGAGGTGTATGTACTGCACATAATTGTATTACTTTTGTAATTCACTTTAATTTATGTGTATTTAGATCTTCATTTTATGATACTTCTTTCATGGGGTATATTTTTCGTAAGTTACCAAATTGGTAAGGGTTAATTTCACAATCTCTTTATTATCCGAGGTTGTTTTTACGTTAGTATCTACTGGGAAATATTTATTATCCATGTCTATGTTTCATAAAAGAGTTTTAAAAGGTATTATTTTTAAGGGAATATTTTACTAAAACAACATTTTAAATTTTTTAAAGATTTATTCTTCTAAACCTTTCTCATTAATGTCCATGTTTTCAAAATGGTTTTAAGGATTTATTTATATGGACATGAATGTTTTAAAATGTTAATTCCTTTAAAAAATTTCAAAGTGGTATGAGAAAATTTTATTCAAAGATATATTTTAAATTAATTCCTTTATAAATTATGTGACTTTTAAATTATTTCATGAAAAAGGTGTATTTCTCTCAAAGATTTTTAATCATCATTCTCAACTATGTAAACATCCTTTACGGGATATTATTCTGAATTGAGGTTGATTTATTATGATGCAAATATTCCATATTGTCTTGAAGGTTCTGTGATATGTTTGAATGTGGATGTGATATTTTTATATCATTCATGGTTTATAGTTAAAGTATTGACATTTCGTATGCTAGTTTTAATACAAATGTTTATGTTATGTCTCAACCTTTTCATATGAGGAATGTACTGGACTTAGTAAGTGATAGGTGGAGCCCGCTATAGCTCCTCGATGGATCTGTAGGTCTAATGATACAAACTTGTGTCTTGGCACAAGGCCTTGACAATATGTTATTTGTAGTCTTGGCACAAGGCCTTGACTATGTGGTTATGAAAGTCTGGCATTATGCATTCCATCATTATGAAAGTGTCTATTGATATTGAATGTGATTATTCAACTAGTAGAATATCCATGTGAATAAGTAAATGAAATTATATTGATTTTTTCTTTTCCATATTATGGTTAAGTTCAGGTGAAAAGGACTTTGTTTTAGTGTTATACATTTCCTTAAATGTTTATGCTTATTTATGAAAGTTTCTGCTATATTGTTATCCTTACTGAGCATCTAAGCTCACCCCTTTCTATGTTTTATTTTTCCCAGGATGCGAAGAAGTATATTATGACTGACCTACTGAGATAGTCTATGGGATCTCAGTGTTTCCTATGGAAACAATGTTGTTGTAGTTTTCCATTTTATGATGTAATGTAAACCTTATGAATGTATCTATTACTTCTAAGGATACTAAACTAATTGGTCTTTCAAGACTTGATATTTTGTGATCATGCCAATGATACATAATAATGCACCAACTCTGGGTAACTAGGGTCGGTTCATTACAGTTGGTATCAGAGAAAGTTTAGTACGAACCTTAGAAACTAGATTTTTATAAACTCTAATTAGAGCACATTTCCCTAAGATAGACTTTGAGGATTAGTATAGAATAACTTCCTAGAATTTTGGTAATGTAAAGATTTTGTGAGTTTTCCAAGCAAT
Organism: Viscum album; assembly: GCA_963277665.1. Lineage (NCBI taxonomy): Eukaryota > Viridiplantae > Streptophyta > Magnoliopsida > Santalales > Viscaceae > Viscum > Viscum album. The sequence continues at coordinate 1,830,677,885 of OY728129.1, forward strand.
ACATCCATGTCTGGATACGAGCAGGAAGAGGTGGCTCTGACACAGATATACCTAGGGGTAAAACCCGAAAACACTGCTTTGAGCTAGACTCAAACAGGAACTGGTGCACGATAATGGGCCTTGCAGCACTCTTGGTTACGACACTCCCAGGGGATATGCTTAGGATAATTCTCATTTTCTTTACAAACCATTATGAAGGGTTTATGAGTATATAATTCCTCAAAGAAGACATTTTTATGATTATGGATTATATCCATAAACTGTTCAATTTATGTTAGGTATTTGAAAAGTTTGTAATTATTCAATATGATTCATAAACTAACCTAGTATATGCCATTGTTTAGAAATGGTGCCTAGTAGAAGGAATGAGAACTCCAGCAATATGTGTGATCCAAAGAGTAAGACAGATCATATCCTTCATGGTATTAAGCCAACAGTTAGAAGGGAAATAGTCTCCCATGTATTCTCAATGTATGAAGAAATAGTATCATGTATTAATAGGATAAGTAAATAATTCTTTGAGTCCTATGGCTTTTAAGGGAAGAAATAGAAGAAAAGGATGGTAGTGAGAAAGATGGATAAAGGGAAGAGGGGAAAGAAGTATTTTCCCATATGTGATAAATATGGAAAGAATAACCTTGGTAAATGATTGAAGGGAATGGGAGTTTGTTATAAGTGTTGAGAAAAAGGACACCAATTATGTGATTGTAGGGGTAAGAAAAAGGTTTCAAATGTAAAATGCTTCATTTGCAAGGAGTTGGGACACTACGTGAATCAATGTCCCAGTCATCAGAGTATACCACAAATGATCTTATTGGATAATAATAAAGTTATGATACTACCACAGATGAAAAGGAATGACTAGTGTTCTTATGTTGTTACTAAAGAATTTTGTCATTTCAGTGGTGTATCAATGATATACCAGTCATATGAATTATGGAAATAAATAAGGATTGTACTACAATACTATTTCATTGAGGATTTGAGATTATATGGTTCTATGAAATGTGACTCAACAACAAGTTAAATTTTTTGAAAAATACATGGCTGGAGGATAGTTAATGTTTAATATGGTCTTGATATTGAGGTAGTGATTTTGGAATAAAATATGGTTGATTTGGATAAATTATATTGGATATTCTTGACTTCCTTGGAACTGATTAATGGTTTGTTTATTCAATCATTTCTGGAGTATTCAAAAATTTTGTATATAAGGAATATATCTAGTATTTTATAAGGAATAAGGGAGCATGAATGTAATAAATAAGGTTGTTACCATGTTTTGACAAAAATACATGATGAAAGTATACACATGTTATTACGTGGTAAAAAGGATCTTCATTGTGCTTACCTTCCTTATAAATTTTGGAGTGTGAGTTTGGATAGAAGTATTTTGGATAAGTATAAAGGTTGGAATGGATTAAGATTGAAATTGGACACTATTATTAAGGATAAATAATTTTTTTTAATATAATTTTTTTATTTTTATAAAAAGGACAACCCGGAGGTTGGGTGACAACCCGTCGTGTCCGGCAAGGCCGCAAGACTTGAACCCGTAACCAAAGGGAGACAAGGGTGCATCACCTACCACTGGCCTACGTGATGTCATGGTTTGTATAATGTCATTTTTTTAATAATCTCACAAATTAATTATAAATTAATTTTTGTTGTAACCCTATACGATTAGGATAAATAGAGTATTTTTATGTTCTATTATCTTTTAGAGTGAAAGATGAGTTTGTGGTAGAAATTATTTAAAGGATAAAACTTTACTTGTCCAATATTTTTTTATTCTCTTATTATATGAAGAAATTAATTCATAAACTTTAGTTAAGGGATCTTAAAACCAAAAATATATTATCCTAATACATTATGTTTTGTTGCACTAATTATATTTTAAATCATCATAGATTGATGGCTTTGAGGCCCTCAATTTTACACACGTTTGAGATTGATGACCTCAATTACTCCCTATAAATATTTACATTTTTCCTCTAATTATATGTCTCTAATTTCCACCAATTTTCTCCTAATATATATCATAATTTGGTGGTGACTTTTCATTTCCTTTCCCTCTTATTAATACTAAATTGTATTAACCCAATTTCCGATGTGGGTCTTCCGTAAAGGTATTTTCTATTTTTAACCTTTTATTTTCAAAGAACAATTTCAAATTTTAAGGATGCAATTTATTGAAGGTGGGGAGAATGTAACACTCCAAGATTTCACAGTACATTATCTCTTCAAAGTAATTCAATAACTTGCACTACACGCAACACCGAGTTCGAGCGTAACACAACTTATTAAACTAGCTGTTCAAAAGGCGGTTATGAATAGTATTAACTGAATTTTGAATTTTATATAATCTATAAAATTTTAGAATCCATATTCTGTGTTTCTTAGACATACTATAATAACAAATGCATTTTTTTAGATAAAATAAGTATTTTTCAGAAAATACAATTTTACCGCCTTTTAATGGTGGACCATTTTTAAAACAAATATTTGACACTTTTATATATTAAATTTAATGAAATAAAATTCTTCTTTATAATAAAGACATAAAAATTTAGTTTGGATAAATTTTTGTAATTTTTCTGATAACTTTCATATTTTTATGAATAGTGAAAAATACTAAATTTTAATTTAAAAAAACTTTTTTAATCAAAATAATTTATAGTGTTAAATTATAATTTTGAGTGGGTTTAAAGTATAATTAGATTATATTTTTACCATTTAATCTAATTTTGGTAATTGGATGTAATTTCACATTTAAACTGTACATAAACAAGTGTCAATCTTTTGATATTTATTATTTATTAAAACCATGCTTTTTGTTTTGACAGCGGGAATTAATTTTAAATTAATTTCTGCCACTTATGTGTTTTTAATTTGGAAAAACAGAATCCATATTTGGAATTATTAGGTCCAAATTATCTAAATAGGTAACTTTTATTTTTAGAAATTTTAAATATTTACTTCAGTAAATATTTTATTTACCATGATTAAAGGGTAAAAATAATAAATAAGGGTAAAAAAATATTATAATAATACTAAATTACCCTAAAATGTGTCCTATTACTATTGGTTTATTTATGTCTGACCATGGTAATCCTTGGGTTGACTTTGGGACCCCATGGAGCCACATGGGTGTGATAATGACACTTTATATTAAATAATCTAAAGTAAAGACAAAAATAAAAAAAGAAAATATCTTTTAGTGAATCAATTTTTATATGAGGTTATGTAATTGATCTATTGGACTATAAATATAAATTAAAAAGATAAAAATATTTACTACATAATGGTATTTTATTTATAATTTTTAGACATTAAATAATTAAATTTATTTATGACACAATGATGATGAAGTAATTACCTTATTAATGAAGGAATCTAATAAATTGTATTATAAATATTAAAATAAATATAATTTCAATGTTTTTATGACATCCAATAATTTTATAGGATCATATGACATATTTAAATTGATTTAATGAATATTTTTTGAAGTAATAATTCTTTTATGACTTTAACAAAAATAAATAGTTAAATAATGTCAAAATTTACATAATTGAGTTTTTAAAACAAATACTATATTATTGGTTGATATAATAATCATAAAAGTCTAAGGATCGGCCAAAGGGCCTAAATAATATTATATGTGTCATTAATGAACTTATTGGGGTTCTCGTGGAAGTTTATGGTATGTTTATTAACCATATAATATAGAAATTCAAAGGGACATGGTAAAAGTCAAAATATTTAACTAAGAGTTAAATCTAAATTATTAAGTTAATATGGTGACCTAAACCTATCTAAAACCTATTGGATGAGATAATTTCTACCCATAACCATCCTATCCTCTAAATAAATCATTTTGGAGCCTTTAGAAACTGAATATTATTTTATTATAAAATAAATTTTCAAGCTTTCCTAAAGTGACCTTCACCTCTCTTATAAAAGGGAACTTCCCCTTCTCTTAATTTCACACCTACAATGCCTTTTGGTTCATCCAAAACCTGCCTAAATATCCTCGCAACATCCCTCACTTCATTTTAGAGTCATTACATTGGTTAGAAAGCCAACCTAAGGAACCCTTTTGATCAAATCAAAATAAAGAACCAGAAGAAGAGGTAATGATTTCACCACCCTCTTCCAAGTTCTTTTCTTCTTCTAATTCCTCTTTCTTTGTTGTTTCCATTCTAAAATGATAAATCCTGTATCTTCTATATACTATTATGTTATTATAAATATGGTACAACCATATTCATTATTCCATTCATCCTATAAATGACCAAGTCACCGTACGTGCGTACGTACGGCTTACCGTCTCCACGTCGCGGTGATGTTAGTTATTCAAACACATAATCATTTGGATGGGTGTAATAATGCATATAAATGATGTAAAAAATAAATATAACATGATAATTATTCTTTATATATTATATATTATCCAATTATATACTATTTTAATATCAAACTAATGATATATTCGCTCGTGCGTACGTATGGATTACCGTCTCCACAAACGCGTAAGATTCATTCCCCATCGTAACCATTCAAGAATAATTTTTATTTGGTTATTAAAAATAATGATTAAGAACATAATATCATTAAGTATTTGAATAAAATACATCCTATCCATAAAAAACATGGCTTATGTATCAAAACATATAAAGGAAAACAAATCAGTTAACACATGAAATGACGATACTACTGAAATATCATTATCAAAGCAATATTAGAAGATCATATATGATATAATATTAATGTATATGGTTGTTGTATAATTTTATAACAATGAGTTTACCATTATACAGGAGTTTAACCTACCATCTACCAAGGAAAATAACAAGGTAAGGGGTTTTCATCTAACTCATTATTCCCGTGAGATTCATGTTATATTGCCACTATTTCCTTTTGTGCGGTGTATGTACTGCCCATAATTGTATTATTTGTGTAATAAACATTAATTTATTTGTATTTACATCTTCATTGTATGATACTTATTTCATGGGGTGTATGTTTCGTAAGTTACCAAATTGGTAAGGGTTAACTTCACAATCTCTTTATTATCCTAGGTTGTTTTTATGTGAGTATCTATTGGGACATATTTATTATACATTTCCATGTTTCATAAAAGAGTTTTCAAAGGTATTATTTTTAAGGTAATCTTTTACTAAAACAACATTTTAAATTTTTTAAAGATTTATTCTTCTAAACCTTTCTCATTAATGTCCATATTTTCAAAATGGTTTTAAGGATTTATTTATATAGACAAGAATGTATTAAAATGTTAATTCCTTTCAAAAGTTTCAAAGTGTTATGGGACACTTTGATTCAAAACTATCTTTTAAATGAATTCCTTTATAAATTATGTGACATTTAAATGATTTCATGAAAAAGGGATATTTCTCTCAAAGACTTTTACTGATCATTCTCAACTATGTCAACATCCTTTACGGGATATTATTCTTGATCAAGGTTTATTTATTATGATGCAAATCTTCCATATTGTATTGAAGGTTTTGTGATATGTTTCACTGTGGATGTGTCATTTTTATACAATTCATGGTTTATGTTTAAAGTATTGAAATTTCGTATTCTAGTTTTAATATGAATGTTTATGTTATGTTTCAACCTTTTCATATGATGAATGTACTGGAATTAATAAGTGATGGGTGGAGCCCGCTATAGCTCCTCGATGCATTGGTGGGTCTCATGAGACAAACTAGTGTCTTGGAATAAGGCCTAGATAAAATCTTATTTGTAGTCTTGGCACAAGGCCTTGACTATGTGGTAATGAAAGTCTGGCATTATGCATTCCATCATTATGAAAGTGGATATTGATATTGCATGTGATTATTCGACTAGTAGAATATACATGTGAATAAGTAAATGGCATTATTTTGATTTTATCTTTTCCATATTATGCTGAAGTTCAGGTTTAAAAGGCTTTTGTTTTAATCTTATACATTGCCTTAAATGTTTATGCTTATTTATGAAAGTTTCTGCTATATTGTTATCCTTACTGGGCATCTGATCTCACCCATTTATATGTTTTATTTTTCCTAGGATGCGAAGAAGTATATTATGAATGACCTACTGGGATATTCTATGGGATCTTAGTGTTGTCTATGGAAACAATGTTGTTGTAGTTTTCCATTTTATGATGTAATTTAAACCTTATGAATGTATCTAGGACTTCCAAGGCTACTAAACTAATCGGTCTTTTGAGACTTGATCTTTTGTGATCATTCCAATGATACGTAATAATACACCGACTCTGGGTAACTAGGTTTGGGGCATTACACTCCACCCTATATATAGGAAAGGGTGTGGGGATGATTTTTATGAACAAGATTCCCATATCACACGTTTTCTATGATTTCAACTCATAATCTAACCCCGCACTCTTACATTAGCGCCTATTTTGAAGGATATAATTTGAAAATTCCAAAAATAAGAATTATAGGAGACATATATGAGTGAACGACCACTTTGAGGTGAATCCAAGATGAACCAGACTTGAAATCTACATAACCTTATGAATTTACATAGGTCTAATTCTTCACAAACGGTTAGTGGTTTGCAAAGGTTATTAGAGCACTGAGAAACCTCATCTTATATAAACCATGATAATACTCAAAAAAACATCTATACGTACCTCCATAAAGTCTATAAATATCCTCTTCCCCCATAATTTCAAGGGGTACTTGAACTTTCAACTTTTTTAGAAGCTCTGAATTTAAAAAAACGTCATCCTTCACAACGGAAAAAAGAGATAGATTCCTATGGGTATCTATATTTTTTGAATGGAATCCCATGGGTACTTGAGACACTAATACCATTGAAATCATGAATTTAATAAAGGATATAATCATTTACAATGGAGGATAAACCCTCACACTTCTTAGGGGTTTTGAGATACCTATCTTTCATGAAACCTTCCTCATGGGTACTAAGAATTTTTTTCGATATAGGGAGAACCTATTTCATGAATATCTAAACTTCACAAACCCCTTGACATTCCTGAAACATACATCCTTTATAAAACTCACCTCACATAATCCCACGTGATACCTCCTATTAGTATACCTATTTTCATGAAAGTTTACTACTCAGGGACCTTGTTCTTACCTAAACTAAATCCACCAACACCCCGACCCTCCACATGACTGGTATCATCGATCCTCACACCTGGACCCTTTACTACAAGCATGCTATATGATAAATCTTCTCTTATTTATCCTAATCATAGGAACCCTAAGGTTGGTACCCCTAAGTTCTACCTCAACATGGCAGTGTTTACAAATCTTTCCTTCTAAAAGAACTTTTGCAATAGACACATAATCACTAAGATCAACATCATTAAGGGAAACCAATTACCTTTCCCTAGGAGTAGGCCTAGTTCTAGATCCTTATATCCTACTTAGAAACGGTTTCCTACTGCATAATCCCCCCAACTTTTGAGCTTCATGATGTCAATTTTCATAGAAAAACATCATAGTTATGCGACGTTAAATTGCACGCAATGCCATCAGCGCATGATGTTAAATTGTAGCCCTACCCTTTGAAATGAATATAGGATTCCCTATGAATAAATGAAATGGGATGATACTCCTACCCCAAGAAGCCCACATGTGTAATCCCCACACCATCATGGGATGATACTCCTACCCTAGAAATACCACATGCATAATCCCCAAACTATCTTGGGATGCTAATCCTATATCGAGAAGTTTACATGAATAAGCCATATTCTATCATGGGATGATAATACAACACTAGTAAAACCACATGTGTAAGACCTGCACCATCATGGGATGACACTCCTACACCGGGAAATCCCTATGTGTAATCCTCACACCATATCTTGTTTTCTCCCTCTTCTGTGACAAGAGCATCCTTATCGCATGAAGTTAAATTTCATGGGCTAGTCCCATCACATGACCATAAACTATATAATTAAACTACATGGGTTTTTATCCCTATCTTCTAATAGGGAATGTAGTATGCCTCCTTGAGTTCTAATCATAATATACATGTGATACCTACCTAAGGTCCAATCTCAACATCCCAACACCACTACAAATGTGTTTATCTTCCCCTTAGGTGATACAACACTCAAAGTGTGACTATTTCTCCATGGGAACACACTAAACCTCTTACCATACCTAATTGTCCCTATAATATGTTAAAATTTCAACCAACTTGTCCCCATAATATGTTAAACCCTTGACCAATATTTCTCCATAAGACATTAAACCCATGAAAAATATTTCCCCACAGGAAATTAAACCTATGAATGTTGACACATGTGTACCTAAACCAGTGAAACCCACCTGATATATAAATCCATTACTTTTTAATCTTATATGGGATACCCTAGGCATCTAGCCATGGATGCTTTATATCCATGAGTTTTTTTTACCTATAGCGGATACATGATTCATCAATCTCCACACTCAAGATGCATCACATATGAGATTCCCTCAACTTGGAATGAGGAAGAATTTTATAGATTCACAACATGCCCAAGATTCCCATAATCCTCATAACCTCAAAACCAAAGGTAAATTCTCTTTAATTATAGCAAGGAGTTTAATTAACTGGTTTCCACCTAGATATGTCTCTGAGAAAGAGATTCAATAACATGTCTTAGATCTATGAGGGAGAACTAGACTAGGTGATGAACTCCAAGGGGGAATCTATTTAAGGAAGTATAGACATCCCATCACCCTATTGTGATCAGGGATTCTACATCATAAACCATGGTGGGATAGGTCTTCAACATTTGGAAATATAGAATGTAGGGTATCACACCCTAGAGAGAGCCATGACCGGTCCAAGGTCACAGAACAATATAGGGTAGTCAAAGAAAGTGTGTTTTCAACTCAATGTGAACCCTCGACATAAATCATCATAAAAAAATGGTGAACCCAACATGAAACTATTATCCTTAAACTAGAGGCATATAATGATAATTTGGAATCATTAGTCCTAAGACATCACTGGCATGAATCCATTCCCCTTCTTCGAGATAGGATGATCTAAAAAGGGAATGATGGGAATATACTTCATAAAAAATTCACTGATATTTTTACTTTCATATCCCATAGAATTCAAGATTCAAGCAATAGATTGTTCTGGGTATAGGATCATGCTTGGCATCCAAAAGACCCAGGATCAAATCTAGTTAGGGATGAATTTTTGGGTACTTTAGAAGTACTGTAGTAGGGTACTGTAGTAGTGGAGGTACTGTAGCAGTGCGGGATTGTAGCAGTACTATTCACCGAGGGGTCCTTTAGGCCAAAAAGTGGGATTTCAAGCCTTGTATTCAGGCCACTTGGACTTGGGCCTTCGGGATATGTAATGGTTCTCTCTATATCCAGTATTAAAGAGTTATTTTCTTTAAATAATAAATTGAGGCTTCATCCCCAACTACCAATAGGTGTGGGGGATGAATGTTTGATGGTGCGGAAATCCTGCACAACTATGCTTCTACTTTAGCGGCCACTTCTCCCATGGCTTTTGGTCACCCTTGACCCATATCTCCCTCTGAGATCATACATTAGAGGGTTATCAATTCCCTTTTTCATTAATATTAATAGGAGGGAGTTATCCTTATAGACCACAAGGACCTTGAAGTTGTGGTCCCATGTCGTCACATCCACCCCAAGGGTCGTGTAGGGGGAAATCTTCCCCCTTCACCACAAAAAACCATTTAGGTATCCTTTTCCTAGAGCTATTTAATATATCCCTCCCCTATGTTAAGGATGTAGGGGATTCAAAAGTTATAACTATAATTAACACCACCTAGGCGTTTCCTAGGAGGTCCCCACGTAACTAAACACCATCGACAATGTCAATCGTCCTCGTAGGTTGATAAGCAGGATTTCCCCATCCCTATTTTACTAGCCACCATGAAAAACACCTGACACTAACACTAGGGTGGAGTAGGCCACTAACCCCAGCTTCCAAGATTCCTCTAAGATAACTGTAGTGTCCCCTTCCACTAACGACATACCTTATACCGTCACGACTAGTGGGTGGGGCATGTTCTCACCAGGTTACGATCAAGACCCCAACCGCCTACTAGGCAGCTTGGGTCAGATCTACCCACCCTGAATGTCACCTGAAATCATATTTGGATACTTCATGATAAATAATTTCATCCTAGAGATCCTTTATGAAATGTTATCAGTCCCCATGGATATCCTCCCCATGCCGAAGAATTGTCTTGCTCTAAAGATCCATCCCAGGGAGGGAGGGTAGATAACCGCTGTGGGGGTCATACCGACGTCACAAAAAATAACATGTGTGGAAGAAATTACCATTTCCCTTAGGGGATAACACTCAGGGAACTCTCGTGTATTAAAATACAAGTATGGGGTCAACCACATATCACAATCAACCTTTCTGAAACTGATATGATAGAAAACTTAGCAGAAATGCATCCACCAACTCCACTATAGTTGGTGGTAGGAGCCTGTTGGTTGAGACTGAAAATTCTTGAAACAAAGATCCATAAGGTCCCTCGGTACCTCTATAAATACTTAAACATGGAGTAAATATATACTCCAATTCATGAAATCTCTATGTAACCATCCATTCCACCCTTATATTCCTCCTCTCCACTTCTACCTTTGAAGTTGGAGAGACATCAGGGTCTAGGTTGGCACCCTTAGATGAAGGAGATAATTTCACAAAGCTATAGGGAAATTGATGATATGATCTTCACATTATTATATAGGTCACAGATACACTACCCTATATGGATATGGTCATGAAGCTATCCCACCTTCATTTGACACTCCATTATTTCAAGGAATAGCTCATATGACACCACTTCTATCTGAGAATAAATGAAAAAATGTGTTTGTGTCACGACCACCCTCAATTTTATGAATATATTCAATTGAAGCCTAGGGTGATCAAGATCTAGATGATCCATTGGAAAATTATAGGGAGGAGGAAATATTGTGGGAAATTTTATCCATAGACCAACTACCGATAATGTTTTGTCCAGTCACAATGTAATGTCCCAGCCTTAATCAGGTATAGACCATTTTTACTTTATTGTAGTCTAATTAATTAAGTGTCTTGGGGTGCGCACCTACACACCTCGTTGCGAGTCCCAGGTAGATTTTATTTAATTGAAATAATTGCAGACATTTCATGAAAAATGTCACGTTGCGCTTTGGTGTGGTGTTCGGGTTTTGAATAATTAATTAAGAATTGGAAAAGAGTGATAAGAGATTTAAAGAAGATTTAAAAGAAAGCAAGAAAGGATAAAAAGAAATTCTAAAATAAAATAAAGAGGGGGTTATGGGAAAAATGAAAATAATTAAAATGGGGGATTCCTGTTTTTAATTATTTTTATTATGTTCCTTTCCATTCATTTGTTTTATTTTATCATTTACTTTTATTTATTCTTTTCCTGGTCTTTTATTTTTCTCTTATTTTTATTTTCTTTTCTTTTCCTTTCTTTTATCTCTTTTATTTTTTCCTCTCCTCTCTCCCTCTCCCACTTATCACGTCGCACCCCTCAATCCCATCACACCAAGTAGCAACCCCTATGGAAGGCCACTGATCCTCCGTCCGATGTCTGATTCATTCTCCGTCAGGTGAAAAGTAAAACTTAAAGAAAGTAAAATGTTTCTCAAGTGGAATCATTCGATTCTGTTGAGTATTCTACGTGCAGTTCGTCGCAGAAGATTCTTACCCTATTTTGGAGTTTTTCTAAAATCCTTCGTTTTCATCCGTTTTAGGTCAAATCAATGTCTACCATAGATCTTAGAGTCATCTAAGACTACAATTTAGGGTTCCTATTTTCTTTACCTCCATTTTGTTGTGATTTATAAAAATCGCACCATTGTGCCGTTAGTCGGTTCCTACAGGCTTTGTGTAGTTTTACCCATTTTAATTAATTTAATGGTTTTGTTTAATTTTTGAAGCCTTAATCATCATAAATTAATTTTTTCGAATATTTTCAATAGGATTGGACACACCTTTGGGTGTTCCGAAAAAGTCGGCGTATTTTTCAGTTAGCCGGGTTATTAATTTAATTACCTGCAGTTATTGTGCAACCCCTTTTTATTGTTTTTAAATTAAATGAATAGTTGTTTGAATTATTGCAAAAAAGTTGGACACCCCTTTGGGAATTCCGATATGATTGGTGTATTCTTCCGTTAGCTGAGTTTATTGGTTGATTAATTGCATGTGTTGCAAAGCAAAATTTTATTGTAATTAAATTAAATAAATAGTTACTTGAACATGAACTTCAATTGCTGGATCATTGGAACTTGTTTTGATAAACTGTTTATTATTTAAATATTAATTATCCACTGAGGTTGATATAATATGTATATTTCCTTGAAAGTTGTTGTGTTGTACTATTTAATTTATGCCTTGTGATGCACGGGTGTATCTGGTTATTTTTCAAGATGTGACTTTATATACTGATTATGTCATATCTGCTGCTATGAAAATTTTAATAAAATTCAGGGTAGGGAAAGGAGGTGGTTCCTGTATTAATTTCCTCACATAGATCCTCCATTCCTGACGGGTTACCTCTATATGCTGGGGGTGTCGTTGGCTTTGTCGGACCGAGACTTCCCTGGACCTTCTAATACTTTTGAGTGATACCGGTTCCAAAAGGGCCCATCAAGATGGATCCATTGGAAATGTGGCTAAGCCATCCTCGGATGACACTCGACCCCTTTTTGCGAGATCGGGACAGATTCATGGTAAATCCTTGCCTCGGGTGATACTTGGTCTTTCGAAAGATTGCCTTGGACGGGCTCAGTGGCATTGGATAAATTAACGGATGTTCCGTAGCGATACCTTCAGGATGGGCTCCGACTCCAACTCTAAACTTGAACCTTAAATAATGACTCACTTAAGTTTTATGTTATTGCTAATTGAGTCTCTTGAGAATTGAGATATTTCCCCTAATATGTGGAAGTGTGCCTGGTTGACACTGGACTTGAACCCCAAGTTAAAGCACAAGCTTGGGGTATACTTTTTCCTGGTTTTACCTTGATTTCTGAGTTATATATATATATATATATATATATAAGCGCGTTCGTGCATTTCTGCTAACGGGTACCCTTTCAGACTACCATCTTAGGCTGAAGGAGGTGACTAGGCACGAGTGCCGTTTGGGACCTAGGCCAACTTATTTATTTCATTTCACTGCAATTATTTAGTTTGAAATGGTTATGTAATGGAACACTGCATTTTTTTTGCACAAAATGGAAATGTTTAGACACCGTGGGTGCCGTCCTACTAGGATTTTATCTCACACCCTGCTCAGGCATCGTCGACACCCGAGTAGACTGCATGCTCGCAGGTATTTACAAGGGGAATCGTGCTACTTCTGATGCTTGACTGTTCATTACTTCTTAGGATGGAGACTGGGGAAGAGGACTGGGCCTTGCTCGCGATGCAGTTTCTGCTTGTGTCTTTTTTTTAGTTGATTTTGTGTTTGGGTTCTGTTTTCTGTACTTTTAGATTAGACTGATATAATGGAATGACACTCTTTTGTGAGTTTTTGCACTTATTTTTTATTATTCAGTTGGATTATTTACATTGCTTCTGCTGTAGTTTATTTATTCACATGCTTCCTCTAATTATTATTTATTGTTGTTTATTTCCTCTATGATATTATCTATTACTTATGAAGAAATAGTCTCCTCCACAGACTCAAAAAGGGCCCTCTCTGCTAGTTAGAAGCCTTTGGCATTCGGGGAGATGTGTTTGAGGTTATGTGACACACCTGTCTAGCCACTATCTTAGAGGTGAGCCGGGTCAGGATGTTACAAAGTGGTATCAGAGTTGGTTTTCCTTTTGTCTTACTATTTGGGTTAGAAAAGAGACTATGATATAGGTATTTGGGATGTACTCTATGATTGGACGTAGCTAACCTATGTACTGGGGAAAACTCAAATTCCTAGGTTGAGATTGCAGTTATTTATTATGCCAGTTACTGTTGATATAATTTCACCTTGGGTGACTCACTTGTATTGCATTTTTATTATACTGGTATTATTGAAATAATGGGTTTACCATTGCAACCCGATGATACAGGGGCAAAACATCCCATGCATCATGATAGGCACTATAGGATTTAAATTCCATGCATATTGCCATGCCATATCTACTTTCAGTGTGCATTTTCCTGTTTCCTGTGTGTGCTGTTATACCTAGTGGAAATTTTTTTAATTGTTGGTTTATTGAATATAAGGTTGTGTTAGTATGATATATGTTAGCCTGGATCAACCTAGGAGTGGGATGTAGAACTGTTTAGTAATCCTTTTTAGTTGTCTCTTTTATATCAAACCCCAGCTCTTGAGGTGGGTTGTCTGTTGTTTAGTGCTCAGAGGAAGGCTATGTATGTATCCTCTTTTTCACCCTACTTATTTTCTCACCTTCTTTGCTCCTTGTCTAAGGGTGTGTTTGGATATCGTAGACAAATTTTTCCATGACATCTTCGTGTTGTGTCTCAGGAGAGTGGAAATGATTGAATTCCAGAGATGGTGGGTCCTGAACCACCAGTGGTTCCTCTCGTATAGCCTCCTATGACACTACCTCCTGTCTATCTTCCAAGGGACCCTGAATTTCAGTTCAGGGATAGTCTCCTCAGGTTTATGTAGTCAGTTCAGAATATTCCCAGACCTGCCCCATCTATGGCAGACCTTACGCAGGACTTTCTACAGCCGCACCCTCCCACCTTCTCAGGGAGTGGTGGCCCACATGCTGCAGAATCATGGATAGAAGCTGTACGATCTATCTTCGACCACCTTGAGAAACCTCCACAACAAAGGGTCAATCTTTCAGTCTACATGATTCATGAAACCACTAAACGCTGGTGGGACGTTGTTTCTCAGGCTGAGTAGTCTAGTGACATGGCTTGGGATGATTTCCATGTAGCCTTCTATAATCACTTTTTTCCGTAGACTTTTAGAGATGATCATGCGCGAGAGTTCCTACATCTTCAGCAGAGATCTATGACTTTGTTAGAGTATTCTACTCGTTTCAAAGAACTTCATCTTTTTCCCCCATCTCTGACTGGTGACACACATACTACTGCGAGGCATTTTGAGGATGGAATTGAGTATATTATCAGATCACAGGTGAACGTCTTCTGTTTGACCAATGTTACGAAGATCGTGAACAAGGCTCTAATATCACAGCGAAATGTCAGGGAATCTAAACCAGTGAACCAAGACAATTCAGTTCTGAGACAGGGTGATGTCTCTTCTGGGGGTAAGAAATGTTGTTTTGAAAGTGAACGTGGGGGAAATCTTAGCCAAAAAGCATTTCTTGATAGCTCTGTCACATGTTATCAGTGCGGCAGGGATGGTCACAAGAATCCATAGTGCATGAGAGACCTGAAGGAGTGCTGAGCTTGTAGCAGGATGGGTCACCTTCAATGTTTCTTCCATTCTTTCTCTTCAGCTTCTAGTGGTAGAGAATCTTCACCTGCACCTCCTTTAGGTTTGGGATCTATGACTCCATAGTAGGCTGGAAGTTCTTTTTTCACTGGTTGATCAGGATGAGGAAATAGTGGAGGTCATGGTCAAGGAAATCAAGTTCTAGACTATTAGGGTCAATATAGTGGACCTACTCAGACCAACCAGGCAGCGTATTAGGGTCGTGGCTCAGGTCCCATGTACGCAGTGCAATCAGGGCCAGATGAGCACAGTACAAGACCATCTACAGTTAGAGGTACTATTCTAGTATCCTCTACTTTAGTTTCTACTCTTTTTGATACCGGCACATCGCACTCCTTTATATCTGCTGCTATTGTTGAAAGTCGTGGTTTTCCAATTGAGTATCATTGTAGAGTCATGTATCTCAACACTTCGCTTGGGGTCAGAGCAGAGGGCATAAACCAGTGCTAAGAGTTCCCCCTCGAGATAGGCGAGTATTGTTTTGTTTGGAATTTCTATATCCTCGATATGTCTGGCATCGAAGTCATTCTTGGTATGAAATGGATATCTCCTTACCATGCCCTAGTGGATTTCTATCTCCGTCGAGTGTCTTTTACATCCCCTGAGGGCGACACATATATTCACAATGGAGAATGGGATATGTAGGCAAACCAAGTTAAGCCTAAATACACAGGGTTGGGCAGAGTGACAGATCAGTTGGCAAGTCTCTTCATGAGCGATTAGGGAACGCAACTAGTTGAATTCCCTCCAGTGGTGGATCTTTTCAGGGACATCTTCCCTGATGATTTTTCTAGCTTATTTCCTATGAGAGATGTGGAGTTCACTATTGATCTTGTGCTAGGTGTGGCACCAGTGTCTATTCCTCCTTATAGGATGGTGCCAACAGAGCTACAGGAACTCAAAAAGCATCTTGAAGACCTTGAGGATAAGGGTTTCATCAGATCTAGCACATTGTCGTGGGGTTCACCTATCCTTTTTTCCAAGAAGTTAGACGGTACCCTAAGGTTATGCGTGGATTATCGTCGACTTAACCATATCATGGTAAAGAATTGATATCCATTTCCTCGTATATATGATCTCTTTGACCAGCTTTGGGGACAAACTATTTTCTCCAAGATTGATCTAAGGTTGGGATATCACTAGGTATGGGTGTGACCATATGACATACCACGTACAACATTCTGAAGCAGATGTGGCTTGTACGAGTATCTAGTTTTGCCATTCGGCCTCACAAATGCACCGACAGTCTTCATGGACCCAATGAACCAGGTTTTTAATTCGTATCTTGATTCCTTGGTGGTAATCTTCGTGGATGGAATCTTAGCGTATTTACGTTCTATACATGACCATGCAACCCATCTTGAGAACATGCTGAGTACACTGAGAGAGCACCATATATACACTAAGCTTAGTAAATGCCACTTCTGGATTGATAAAGTTCACTTCTTGAGTCATGTTATATATGAAGAAGGGGTATCAGTTGACCCAGAAAAGGTGAGAGTTGTGGTTTCATGGGAGCATCCAAAGAGTGTCTTCGACATCCGCAATTTCTTGGGGCTTTATCGCTATTATAATCAATTCATCCAGGATTTCTCCCGCTTAGCAGTGCCTCTCATGGCCTTGACTAAGAATGGTGTACAGTTCATTTGGTCAAAAGCTTGTGAAAAGTATTTTTAGGAGTTGAAGGAAGACTGACCTCAGCTCCGATCCTGATTCTGCCTGAACCTGGTAATATCTATACAGTTTATTGTGATGCTTCAGGAATTGGACTGGGTGCAGTTTTGATACAGGGTGATCAAGTCGTGGCTTATGGATCCCGCCAGTTGAGACCTCACGAGCGGAACTGTTGGGAAAAAATCCCTCAAGGTATCATTGATGCATTTTTGAGAGGATTGTGTTTGTTGACAATGCAGGACTCCATGTTGTGTTTATTGACTAAGAGAGTCTCAATTACTCAAACTGTTGACAAAGGGGGTTTTCCTGGAGAATGGGGAAAATTGTTTTTGGAAAAGGGAGTTGTTCTCTTGTGTTAAGGAGGTTTCTAATTTTGTACGCCAGGAATATTTTAAATTAAGAACATCAAAAATTTGGCAAAGGAAAAGTGGCGCGCAAGTCCAAAAGTGGCGTGAAAGTGTGGCACGCAAGTCCAAAAGTGGAGCGCAAGTGTGGCGCGCAAGTCCTCAAAATGCCTATAAATAGGCGGCTCCTATCATCATTTATTAATGATCTCACCACTTAGAGAAAATCTGAGCTCTAAAAGAACAAGTGAATGTGATGTGCAAATTTCAGTGTGTGCGTAAGTGGGGTATGCAATTGTGATGTGCAAGTGTGATACGCAAGTGTACCGCGCAAGTGTACCGCGCAAGTGTACCGTGCAAGTGTACTGCGCAAGTGTACCATGAAAGTGTCTCGCGAAAGTGTGTCGTGCAAGCTGTGTGGTGCACAAGTTTAGTGCACTAGTGTGGCACGCTAGTGTGGCGCACAAGTATGGCACCCAAGTTGATTTTTCCACAATGAAGGCAGAGTTTGTGCACTAGTTTAAGGGGCACACAAGTCACCCTAGGATTGTGTGAAAGTTAGAAATTTCCCAGAACATCTGTAGTAAAGTGGTATTCATCAGTGGATGAAATTTGGACTTCAACTGAGCATATACATATAGTGGAGGATGTATTCATTAGTGATAATAAAGAGACCTACAAGTCTATAAATGGTGAGTGGATCTTCTAAAGAATTAGTGAGCTCACATCAGTTGAGAGAGCAGTGAGTTCTCAAATTGTGAGTGGTTGTAAACTAGGAGGGACAATGATTCCACTTCGATCTTGTAAATAGCAGTGCACTTATATTGGAATTGGTACATCAGCACATTGCCGGTGTATGCTCCTTGGATGTAGCCCAGTGAGTGTGAACCAAGTAAAAATTGTTGTGTCCTATGTATGCTTTAAGTTTTATTCATTCTCTGCATCAGGAAGGAGAGAGAAGAGGGTTTTTTCTAACATAAAAACAAGATCAAATAGGGCAGTTGTTTTAATCTGTCATACCCTAATTCACCCCCCCCCCCCTCTCAGAGTATCTAGTCAAGTGGACCTAACAATTGGTATCAGAACGAAAGGTTGATATCAGTGTTTCTCTCTAAAATGTAGGTTACTAATCATAAAAGGGATTTCGATCTTCGGTGGGAAAAATTTTCAGCTATGGAAGAATCAGATGCAACACTACTTTCGATATTTGGGAATGGATGTGTTTACAACAGTAATGCATGGTATCATAACTAATATTAATAGCGGTGCATTATCAGAAGCCGTGCGAAGAGAATTGGATGCTGACAGAAAGGGAATAAATGCTTTGGGAGGATCCCTATCCAATGCTATATATACTAAGGTGATGTCATGCAAAACATCACATGCTATGTGGGAAAAGTTGTTGAATATATATGAAAGAGATACAAAGGTCAGAGAAGCAAAGATTCAAGTATTATGGAACAAGTACGAAGATCTAAGAATGAACCCGAATGAGTCTGTTGATGGATTCTTTGACAGGGTAAATGTTGTTGTGGAAGATATGCAAGGTTTGGGAGAAGTCATTGAAGACATAAATATCGTAAATCACATATTTAAGAAACTTCCACCTCGGTTCAATCTGAAGGTGTCGATACTAGAAGATAAATATCAAAAGGAGCTAACATTGGACAATTTGCACAGTACCTTGGTTGTATATGAAATGAGAAACGATGATAACGAGGCTGTGGAAAAGGGAAAGTCTAAAGAAGTGACATTCAAGGCCATGAAGAAGCTCACCATTGAATATTATCAGGAAGAAGAAGAGACATATGAGGTGATGCAATTCCTCTCCTCAAATCTTCAAATAGGAAAAGGAAAGTTTAAAGGGAAACTTCCACTGGCCTATTTTCGATGTGTAAAGGTTGATCATCTTACAACAAGGTGTCCCAAAAATTTCCAAGAAGATGATGATGTCGATGAAGTCAAAATTCCCAAGAATAATTCATCAGCCTATGGGAAAGGAAAGAAACAGTTCGAGAGAAATTTCTTTAAGAAGAAAAATATCTTTTCAAAAGAATGTGACATTTCATATGAGTCTAAGGTTGAGGAGGTTGAGGAGATATAGAACTGCAAAGATCGTGGAGAAAATGCTATGATGGCTGTTGTCGGTAGTTCTCAAGAGAAGAACGAAACCGAAGGTGATGGTGAAGAATATGAAGATGAAGGAAGAATAGATATGCAAGCGGAGTTAGAGGCTTCTCTTGAGGAGATAGATGTTTGGAGAGCCAAAACAAAGAAATCTAACAATGTTGTTTGTGATTCCAAACTCTATATGTAGTAGTAAAAATAAGAGAAGTCTGAGTTGATGGAAGAAATTGAGAAAATCAAGTCATAAACACGAGAGAACTCGGAATCAGTTAGTGAGAATAAAATCAAGATTGAAAAAGGGGAGATCAATGGGTTGAAAAACACAAGGAAATATCACATCAATCATATCGAAGAGATTGGAGAGGAAGTTGTCAGTATGTGGAGAAAAGTTAAAGACCTGGAAAAACCTTGGATTCCCAACACATTCTTGGGAAAGTAGGTCATTCTGAAGACTAAAAATGTGAAAGAGAAGCCTAGTAGTTCAGTAGGAAAGAAGAAGCAATTGAGGTCAGATGTTAAGGCTGATTCAGGGCTTGATCAGAAACAAAAATCTATGAAAATTGAAGCCAGACCGCAAGCACCCATCTCGAGATTGAAGGTTGATTTGGGAACAAAGCATAATTAGGATATTTAGAGATCCCAAGGGAAAACTTGTAGTGTAGAAGTAACAAGAAGGAATAAAACTTATATCAGGTGTTATTGTTGTGGAAAGATGGGACATTCACAGTATGTGTGTTCCATATCCAAGAGATATCGAAGGGAATAAGAACAAAGGTTGCAGCCAAACAGATAACGGTTCTCCAAAACATATTTTGAAGGACAATGTTTTTGGTGTGGAGGATTTGGGCACATGTCTAGGTAATGCACTTCGACCATACAGAGGAATGTTCCAAAGCAGAATCAAAATGTTCACAAGCAGTAGATCAATAAACCAATAGGTGAGTTCAAAATGAAAAATAGATTTGCAGCTTTTCAAGATGAAGATGATCTATCATACTCTAAGAAAGAACAGAAGTTTCAATCCATGTCAAGTGTGAAGGAAAAAATATGGACCAAGAAGAACAAGGATGAGAAGGCCATGGTGGCAGAAATTTCCCTTAAAGCATCAGATCACTCTGGTGTGCGGATCCTTGATAGTGGTTGCACATCTCACATGACAGGTAATAATGGTCTTGTTACAAGCATAAAATATGATAAATAAGGAGTTTTCAAGTTTGGAAATGATGAAGGCTGAAAGATTATTGGTGGAGGAAAGGCCAAGTTTGGGGGCAAAGAGATGAGATGTGCTGTTGTCTTAGTAGTAGAAGGCCTCAGTCACAATTTTCTCAGCATCAGTCAACTATGTGACTCATGACATTCTATAAGGTTTACTAAGAAGATGTCTGTCGTCAAAGGAAGAGACGGGACAATAGTTCTATAGGGAAAAATAAAAAAGGGAAATCTCTACCTGGTAAGTGGAGAAGAAGATACGTGTTTTCTATCCAGAGAGGAAGAAAATAAGTTGTGGCATAAATGACTTGGTCATCTTTTCCAACCATCCCTAGAAGATCTGGTGAAGTGTGATGTAGCAAGAGACCTTCCTAAGCTATCACGTGATCGTACTCACATGTGCGATGCATGCCAACAAGGTAATATTATCAGAAAGACGTATAAGGAAAAGGAAAATAAGTCAACAAGAGTGAACAAATTAGTGCATGCTGATGTTTGTGGTCCTATGACACCAAGAGAAATTGACGGAAAGAGGTAATATGTTCTTTTCATTGATGACTATAGCAGAATGGCATGGGTATTTGTTATTTCCTATAATTAGGATGTGTTCAACTGCTTAAAAAAGTACCGGAGGGAGTGTGAAAGGATGCTTGGACAGAAAATTTTGAAGCTTCATACTGACAATGGAACAGAATTTACAAATATTCAAGTAGAAGGATATCTCGAGAAACATGGGATAAGGCATCAAGTTTCCTTAGTAATAAATCCCCAATAGAATGGAGTGGTTGAAAGGAGGAATAAGATCATCAATAAGATGGCCATAATGATGCTCATTGAAAAAAACCTACCAGAGAAATTTTGGAAGGAAGTAGTTTTGACATCGGTATACATTTCTAACAGGGCTTTGTTGTGTCCGAATAAAGGAAAGACTCCGTACGAGATGTGCTATAGAAATAATCCAACGGTGAAATACTTTAAAATATTTGTAAGTAAGTGATTTATCCTTAACAAAGAAAAACATAGGAAATATGAGTCATGAGGAGATGAAGGGATATTCCCTGGCTACTCAGGAAAAAGTAAGGCATATAAATGCTTTAACAAATGGCTGGGAAAAGTAGTTGAGAGCAATGATGTCACTGTAGTAGAGAATGAGGAGATCATTCAATAGCGTCGTGAAAAATTTCTTGATGAGAGTGCTGAGGAAGAAATCAAATAATTGGGAGAAGAAGTGGATGATGTTGATTCAGAAGAAGATACTGATGATGATCATGAGGAAGTAAAATCTGTATCTGCACAAAAGCCAAGGAGTCAAGCTGAAATTGATAGGCAGAATATCATTGTTGACCAGTCAGCTCCAGTTCAGATAAGAAGAATGAAATCACTGCAACATGCAACTTTACTATCACTGGTTGAGCCAAAATGCTTCACTAATTCAGCTGAAGACGGAAACTAGATTCAGGTAATGAATGAAGAGCTAGATTAGATTGAGAAGAATCAAATGTGGGAGATTGTTTCAAGTTCAGTAGATAAGAATGTCATTGGGACTAAATGGGTCTATTACAACAAGATGAATGAAGATGACACAGTGATTCAGAACAAAGAACGACTAGTGTACAAGGGGTACTCCCAGATAGAGGGAATAGATGTTGATGAGACATTTGAACCGATTGCGAGACTAGAGACAATCAGATTATTTTTAGCCATAATAGTGCAAATAAAGTTCAAAGTGTTTCATATGGACGTCAAATCAGCATTTCTGAATGGGTTTCTGGAAGAAGAGGTGTACATTGAGCATCTAGATGGTTTTCTCATTCATGAAGATGAGAATAAAGTTTGTTAGTTGAAGAAAGCACTATATGGGTTAAAACAAGCACCAAGAGCATGGTACTCAAGGCTGGATTAGTATTTGAATAATCTTGGCTTTCAAAGTGGTGGAGTTGATTACAATCTCTACTTCAACAACAACAGTAGTCAAAGTATGATGGTGTTGGTTTATGTGGATGACATAATATTTGGTGGATCAGATGGACCTCAGTGCAAACAGTTTTCTGAATCCATGAAAAGTGAGTTTGAAATTTCCATGATTGGTGAGATGACATTTTTCTTTGGTTTATAGGTGACACAAGGAAGTAATTTAAATTTCATTTCTCAATCCAAATATTCCAAGGAGGTTCTGAGAAGGTTTGGAATGGATAATTTCAAGGAGATGAAGACTCCGGTTGCTACCCGGATGAAATTATTAAAAGATGAAAGTGGGAGGGTAGTTAATATCACTGAATACTGGCAGATTATCAGTAGTTTACTATACCTAAGAGCAATAAGACCTGATATTGTTTTCTCCACATGCCAAGCAGCACATTACCAAAGCAATCCAAAGGAAATCCACATGCTCGAAGTAAAAAAGAATACTTCGGTATATCAAAGACACTGTTGATTTCAGTCTGATGTATAATGACAAATCTCAGCCAGAGTTATTGGGATATACAGATGAATATTGGGATGGATCAACAGATGACATAAAATCAACGTCAGGAGGTGCATTCTATCTTGGTAGATTGTGTATTTCATGGCTAAGCATAAAGCAATATTGGATTTCTCCAAGCACCGAAGAGGCTGATTATATTGCAGCCACTCAAGCATGCACACAATTATTGTGGATAAAGCAGCAACTTGAAGATATGGGAGTTGAAGTGAAGTCTCTGATCGGAATCCAGTGTGATAACTCAAGTGCTATCAATCTTAGAAAAAAATCTAGTTTATCACTCAAGGACAAAGCACATTGAGATGAAATATCATTTCATCAAGGAGAAGGTAGAGTAAGGTCTTGTGAAGTTGGAGTATGTGCCTACAGAGCTACAGGTTGCAGATATTCTGATAAAGGCCTTTCCCAAAGAAGCTTTTGAGAGGCATCGACTACCTTTGGGAGTCCAGTCAACTCTCTACACTTGAAAAGTTTGGATGTGGGACCACTCCCCTCTCCCTGAGGTATCATGGGTTTTTACCTTTTGTTATGATGTGTGTTTGTACCCTACTGTAGACTGAAAATGTGTTCCCTTTGGGTTCATTGACAAAGGGGGAGAAAACATGAGAAAATATGATTGTTCAAGGGGGAGAAAATGTCTTATTCAAGACACGAGGAGAAGCTCATAGGTGGATCAGTGATATAGGGGGAGCAATGAGATAGGGGGAGAAAATTAAATCAGATGATGATAGATGTGATGGATCAAAGAATATATATCACGACATCTAAGGATCATGATAAAAGCAAAAGTGTGGTTGGTATCAGGTTGGTATGAAAATTTCAATTGATGTCAGGTTGGTATCAATAGTGGTGTCAGAAACGAAGTGACTCATAGATGAACTTTTCATGATACTCTTGTTTCTCACACCGAGCATTGCTCATGTGGGATTAGAGTATGTGTTGAGTAAATCTTTGATATCTATCTGTATCACAAGAGGCGAATGGTTCTTGAAGATGAATGAAGCCTTATTGAGGTATGAATGAATGGATAATTGTTTTGAGAAGAGTTGTCAACAAATCCAAAGGGAGAGATTATTGGGAAAAAATCCCTCAAGGTATCATTGAAGCATTTTTGAGATGATTGTGTTTGTTGACAATGCAGGATTCCATGTTGTGCTTGTTGACAAAGTGAGTCTCAATGACTCAAACTGTTGATAAAGGGGGTTTTCTTAGAGAATGGGGAAAAGTGTTTTTGGTAAAGGGAATTTTGCTCTTGTGTTAAGGAGGTTTCTAATGTTGTACACCAGGAATTTTTTGAATTTAGAACATAAAATATTTGGCAAAGGAAAAGTGGTGTGCAAGTCTAAAAGTGGTGCACAATTGTGGCGTGGAAGTCCAAAAGTGGCGCGCAAGTGTGGCACGCAAGTCCAAAAGTGGTGCTCAAGTGTGGAGTGCAAGTCCCAAAGTGGCGTGCAAGTGTGGCGTACAAGTATGGCGTGCAAGTGTGGCGTGAAAGTCATATCTCAAAGATCATCATATCAAAATATGAAAAAGGAAATAAAGAGGTATGCAAGTGTGGCGTGCAAGTGTGGTGCGCAAGTGTGGCGTGCAATTCCTCAAAATTCCTGTAAATAGATGGTTCCTCTCCTCATTTATTAATGAGATCAACACTTAGAGAAAATATGAGCTCTGAACTTGCAAGTGAAAGTGACATGCAAAGTTCAGTGTGCGCGTAAGTGGGGAGCGCAAGTGTGACACGCAAGTGTGACATGAAAGTGTACCGCGCAAGTGTACCGCGCAAGTGTCCTGTGCAAGTGTGTCGCGCAACCTATGTGGTGTGCAAGTTTGGCGCGCTACTGTGGCACGCTAGTGTGGCGCACAAGTTGATTTTTCCGCAACGAAGGCAGAGGTTGTGCACTAGTTAAAGGGGCACACAAGTCACCCTAGGGTTGAATGAAAGTTAGAAATTTCCCAGAACATCTATGATAAAGTGGTATTCATTGGTGGATGAAATTTGGAATTCAAAAGAGCATCTACATACAGTGGAGGATGTATTCATTAGTGATAATGAAGAGACCTACAGGTCTATAAACTGTGAGTGGATCTTCTTAAGAAGCAGTGAGCTCACTTCAGTTGAGAGAGCTGTGAGATCTCAAATTGTGAGTGGTTTTAAACCAGGAGGGACAGTGAGTCAACTTCGAACTTGTAAACATCAGTGCGCTTATAGTGGAATTGGTACATCGGCACACTGCCGGTGTATGCTCCTTGGATGTAGCCCAGTGAGGGTGAACCAAGTAAAAATCATTGTTTCCTATGCATGCTTTATGTTTTATTCATACTCTGCATTAGGAAGGAGAGAGAAGAGGGTTTTGTGTAACAACAAAACAAGATAAAACGGGGTAGTTGTTTTAATCTGTCATACCCTGATTCACCCCCCCCTCTCAGGGTATCTAGCCTAGTGGACCTAACAAGAACTATCCTACACACGAATTTGAGTTGGAAGTTATGGTTTATGCTCTACGTTGTTGGATACACTATTTGTTGGGTGAGAGATTCATTGTTTACATGGATCATAAAATCTTGAAATATATCTCCACTCCAAATCCATTTTTTTCATTTTCTAAAAATCCGGTTTAAGGATTACCGATAACCTTACAAATGACATAGAAAAAATAAAATACATCCAAAGACACCGTAATCGAACCTTCCAGTTTACATTTAAAAATTCAAGCAAAATCCTGACCATACACGTTCGCTGCACACCACACATCCACCCATGTCACTATCGAGCCACGAACCCCAACATCGCGCGTCACAAACATCACAACAGAGCAGGTCACAAGTGACACTCACTGGCCCATCTGTCACATCCTGATGCCATCGTGACCATCGTGACAGTCTCTTATCCAAAACCGTTGTCACCATCCTCATCGTTCACCATCGTAGTCATCGACCTCACCAAAAATTGTCACCAAGTCCAGACAACTGGCCACCAGCATTGCCGATCAAACAACCCAACAGAACTTAGAAACCCATCAATAGCACCATCCAATTTCACTGACTCGTCTTCACACACAAATGACCAAACTAGAAGAAAAAACACCATCAAGATCAAACACCGCCAATTGAAAATAAGACCCAAAAATAAACCGAACCAAAAATGAAACCCAGATGAAAGATGGTCGGGAAAGGAACATAGTGAAAAAAATAGACTCTAGTAGCGTCATAAACCCACTGTCAAAGCCCTCATCAGCATCATACCATCACCACAGTCTCATCATCATGCCACCAACCACCAGCAATAGATAAAAGAAAAAACCGACGCAGAACACAACCGCCATCGAGGAAGAAAACCAAATATGGTCAATCTAAATAGGGTATGAAAAAAGAGGAACATGGGAACGAAAACAGAATGAGAAAAAACAGGGGATGAAACCCTAAAGCCATTTGGAAAAATGGGGAAACCCGAGGAAGAAATCATGGGGAATGAACCCAAAAGGGAGGCTCCGCGACCGTCGAACACGTAGCCCAAAACCTTTGTTAATATGTTGCTCCAAATCCGACCTGGAGAAAGTCCATAGGCAACATTTGATTGACCCTAAGGGTCTCGTTTTGAGGGAAAGTGTTACATGAGAGAACCCACTTTCTGGTTTGGTTATTAATGGTAGTGAAACTCTCCTTTACCATGGTCGTGTATGGGTACTTTCAGGTATACATGGAGAGCTGATGAAGGAATCTCAAACCTCTATTTGGGAAGTTATTACTGGGTGGACCAAGATGTATAGAGACATGTGTCGATAGTATTGGTGGCCTGGTATGAAAAACCAGATAGCAGGTTTCATCACTCGGTGCTCCACCTGCCAACAGGTGAAGGCAGAGAACCAGCGACCTGTTGGACTCCTACAGCCTCTATCCATTCTTGAATGGAAATGGAATGAAATCACCATGGATTTTGTTACAGGCTTTCCAAGATCTTCTCGAGTCAGTGATGCAGTATGGGTGGTTGTCGATAGGTTAACCAAGGTTGCGCATTTCTTGCCTATCTGAGAGACCTTTACGATTGATGATTTGAGAAGGCTGTATATCCGGGAAATTGTGTGACTTCATGGTGTACCATTTTCTATTGTCTCAGATAGGGATTCCCATTTTACTTCACAGTTTTGGCAAGGGTTTCAAAAGGAACTAGGCTCACTAGTACTTATGAGTACTGCATATGACCCCCAGACCGATGGGAAATCCGGGAGAGATATAAGAGTGTTAGAGGATATGTTATGGGCTTTTATCCTTGATTTTGGAGGTTCTTGGGAGAATCATTTACTTCTTGTCGAGTTTACCAATAATAACAGCTTCCAGGCGACAATCCAAATAGCTCTGTATAAGGCTCTCTATGGTAGACTATGTTGTTCGCCTTTATGATGGCTCGATGTAGGTGAGGCAGCTCTGTTGGGTCCCCATCTCGTTCAGGAGACTTCTGAGTAAGTTTAGATGATTTAGAAGCGTATGACTATAGGTCAGTCCAATAAAAATTCTTATACCGATCATCGTCGCATACCTCTATAGTTTGAGGTGGGACATCGAGTCTTTCTACGTGTTTCTCTGAGGTTGGGTCACTGGCGGATCAGGAGACATGGGAAGTTATCACCGAGATACGTCGGGCCATTTAAAATAGTGGAGAGAGTTGGGCTGGTAGCCTATCAGTTACTGCTACCTTAGAGGTATCGTTCCATGCAAAACATTTTCCATGTATCTCAGTTTTGACAATATCATCTAGACCTGTCTCATTCTTTTGACCCGGACGACATCGAGCTTGACGCTGATGCATCCTTTTCTGAGCATCCGATCCATATTGTCGACCATAGCAAGAAATTCCTTCAAGGGAAGTTAGTACCAGTAGTCTAGGTGTTGTGGAAACACGAATTCATTCAGTATGAGACCTGGGAGTGAGAGACGGATGTACATGTGCAATGGTTGGAACTCTTCTCTGGCGACGTTCCACTACCCTTAGAAGGGAAAATCGGGAATGAGTTGTATTAAGGAGGGGAGGTTGTAACATTCCAACCTTAATCAGGTACAAACTATTTTTACTTTATTGTAGTCTTATTAACTAAGCGACCCGGGGCACGTTCCTGCGTACCTAGCTGTGGTTCCTAGGAAACTTTTTATTTAATTTAAATAATTGCAGACGTTTCATGAAAAATGTCATGTTGCGCTTTGGCATGGTGTTTGGGTTTTAAATAATTAATTAAGGACTGTAAAAGAGTAATAATAGATTTAAAGAATATTTAAAAGAAAGTAAGAAAAGATAAAAAGAAATTTTGAAATAAAATAAAGAGGGGGTTACGGGAAAATTGAAAATAATTAAAATGGGGGATTCCCGTTTTTAATTATTTTTATTACCTTCCTTTCCATTATTTTGTTTTATTTTATCTTTTTATTTTATTTATTTTTTTCCTTATATTTTAATTTTCTCGTATTTTTCTTTTCTTTTCTTTTTCTTTCTTTTCTTTCTTTTCATTTTTCCTCTCCTCTCTCCCTCTCCCACTCATCACGTCGCACCCCTCAATCATGTCACCACCCACCAGCAGCCCCTTCGGAAGGCTGTTTCCCCTCCGTCTGACGTCCGATTCCTTCTCCATTAGGTGTGTAGTAAACCTTAGGGAACATCTAACATTGCGCAAGTGGAATCGTCTGATTCAGTTGAGTATTCTGGACGCAGTTCATCACAAAATTTTCTTACCCTATTTTGGGGGTTTTCTAAAATCCTTCATTTTCATCCGTTTTATGTCAAATAAAAGACTACCATGGATATTAGAGTCATTTATGACTACAAGGTAGTGTTACTACTTTCTTTTCCTCTGTTTTGTTGTGATTTATAAAAAACGCACCATTGTGCCATTAGTCGGTGCCTACCGACTTTGTGCAATTTTACCCATTTTAATTATTTTAATGGTTCTATTTAACTGTCATAGCCTTAATCATCTTAAATTAATTTATTGGAATGGTTGCAACAAGATCAGACACCTCTTTGGGTGTGCCGACCTAGTCGTCATATTTTTCCGTTAGTCGGGATATTAATTTAATTAGTTGTGGGTATTGCAATACCCCTTTTACTGTTTTTAAATTAAATGAATAGTTTTTTGAATTATTGGAACAAATTTGGACACCCCTTTGGGAATGCCGACATGATCGGTGTATTCTTCCATTATCTGAGTTTATTGGTTGATTAATTGCAAGTGTTGCGAAGCAACTTTTTGTTATAATTAAATTAAATAAATAGTTGCTTGAACATGAACATCAATTACTGGATCATTGGCACTTGTTTTTCTAAACTATTTATTATTTAAATATGCATTATCCACTAAGGTTGATATGATATGTATATTTCCTTACAATTTTTTGTGTTGTACTGTTAAATTTATTCCTCGTGATGCACGAGTGTATCTGGTTAGTTTTCAAGATGCGAATTTCTATGTTGATTATGTCATATCTGTTGCTGTGAAAACTTTTACTAAATTTAGGGTGGGGAAATGAGGAGGTTCTTGTATTAAGGGCCATACTTAGATCCCCCATTCCTGACAGGTTACCTCTATTTGTCGGGGGGGCGGTGTCGTTGGCTTTGCCAAACCGAGACTTCCCTGGACTTTCTAATAATTTTCAGTGATACCGGTTCCAAAATGGCCCATCGGGATGGATCCATTAACAATGTGACTAAGCGAGCCTTGGATGACACTCAAACCCTTTTTTCAAGATTGAGAAAGACTCAGGGTAAATCCATTCCTTCGGTGATACTTGGTCTTTCAAAAGATTGCCTTGGACGGGCTCAGTGACATTGGATAAATTGACGGATGTTCCGTAGCGATACCTTTGGGACGGGATCGAACTCCAACTCTCAACTTGAACCTTAAATAATGATGCAATTAAGGTTTATGTTATTGCTAATTTAGTCTCTTGAGAATTGAGATATTTCCCCTAATATGTGGAAGTGTGACTAGTTGACACTGGACTTTAACCCTAAGTTAAAGCACAATCTTGAGGTATACTTTTTCCTAGTTTTACCTTGCTTTCTGGGTTATATATATATGTGTGTGTGTGTGTGTGTGTGTGTGTGTGTTCATGCATTTATACCGATAGGCACACTTTCATACTATCAGCTTAGGCTGAAGCAGGTGACTAGGCACGAGTGTTGTTTGAGACCTGGGTCGACTTATTTATTTCATTGCACTGCAATTAATTTGTTTGAAATGGTTATGTAATGGTACACTTCATTTTTATTTTTTCACAAAATGGAAAGGTTTAGACACCGTGGGTGCCAAACTATTGGGATTTTATCTCACACCCTACTCATGTGTCATTGACACCCAAGTAGATTACATGCTCACAGGTATTGACAAGGGGAAGCATGACGCTTCTGATTCTTGACTGTTCATTACTGCTTAGGATGGAGACTAGGGCAGAGGATCGGGCCTTTCTCATGATGCAGTTGCTGCTTGTGTCTTTTTTTAGTTGACTGTGTGTTTGAGTTTTGTTTTCCGTACTTTCAGTTTACACTCATATCATTGCATGACACTCTTTTGTGAGTTTCCACACTTGGTTTTTATTATTCAGTTGGATTATTTACATTGCTTCTGCTACAATTTATTTATTCACATTCTTCCGCTACTTATTATTTGTTTTCTGTTTACTTCTGCTATGATATTATATGTTACCTATGAGGGAATAGTCTCCCCCACAAACACAAAAAGGTCCATTGATGCTAGTCGGTAGCCTCTGGCGTTCAGGGAGATGCGCTTGAGGTTATGTGACGCACCGGTCCGACCATCGTCTTATAGGTGACTCGGGTCGGGACGTTACACAAAACCTCATACTTTATCATCCCAGAGTCCCTTACTAAGGACCACTCCAACTATATCCTCCATAATATCTACACAATGTTCAACTATCACTTGGACCACTAGTAAACTTATCTTCGTATACAGGAACACCTCGAGACTATACACCAATAGTTTGAAAAGGTCGATATTATAGCACTTACCGTAGCTCAATGCCTTGATTTGTATTGACATTGCCAAACATTCCAGAAGACATACATCAATAGTATCACTATGATCCATTTAATCATGTAGAAAACATCTCCCCACATAAAAATTAGGGGATGTGGGGAGTTTTTTACCCTTGAATTTAGTCCCATTTCATAGAAACTTTAGAACTATCGGGATAACCGACCGAAAGAAGGCGAGGGTTTGTCTCTGACCAATTCCACTATGAATGACATCATGATAAATCCTATTGATTATCAGAGGAATCAGGTTGATGACATAGGAAATGATAGATATCTACCTCAAGTTAGAACACAACATCAAGCAGACCTCCCAGTGGGTCCCTAAACCCATCAATAAAGACCTGCATTAGGCCTTAGAGTTCCAACGAAGGACCTGTTACCACCTTCCCATCAACATCCTGATAAGGGAAAGGAAATTTCTGAACCCATTAGCCTTTCTGAGGCCACATTAGAAATTTAGGTGAATTCTAGATTGGCTGCTCTTCACTAGGAACTTGAAGGCTACAAGAGGCTCACTTCTAAACTCCTTATGCAACTACACCCAGAGTAAGGTAGTATTTGAGGTGACCCCATCCCTCCCATGTATGAGAATCCATTTATCCTTGAAAAAACACCTAAATTTGATGTAGGTGTTCCCATGTATCCGATCTGGGTAGAGTGAAATAGTAACAATAAAAGGTCAATATATGGACCGCCTACTCCTCTTGAGCAAAGTGAATTTTCACCTTTGGACCATGATCACTTCGCCTCATGTGCCAATAGGCCATTCAAATCTCTAGTGACCACCAATCCTCAGTATGAATAAATAATATCCACTCTCACTACCCTTCTCAAAGCTCTAGAAATGTAGGAAATTTCCATCCAACCAGAGGGGAAACCATATCTTGCACGGGTAGACCAGATGCACCCACCACTAGAATTTAGCAATACAAGATTCACTAAATTCAAAAAAATAGGTTATCCACTGCATCATCTGGCCCATTTCTCTACATGATGTGTCCTAATGATGGGTACTCTAGATAAATAGTAAGCCACCAAGCTTTGCTGCTTCATTCAAAATTTGGAAGGAATTTATTTTGTATAGTACAATGAGCTTATCCCAGAATCTATTACCAGTTGGGATGATATTCTCACGAAGTTCCTATAATAGTTCTTCTCCACCATACACAAGATTAGTATCATTGACCTCTATAAATAAAAAATAGGTATGATGGGAAGGTTTCTAACTTATTTTACTGATGAGAAGGACTCATGTAATCCCTAGATATACAAATTTCTCAAGAGAATCTATTGATGATGAGCATAGAGAATGTTTGGCATGAGCCGGTCCCCACCCTCATCTCTATAAGATACTGAGGTGGATTTCAAGAATTTAAAAAAAGGGATTAGCATATGGAAGAAGCCTTATAGTGGACTAAGTAGTGGCCAGGTCCATTACGTATTCCAGCTCTCCTGAAAAAACCCATGAAGGTAGAGACGGAAGTGGAAAAGGATCATGTTGGACTCCTCATGTATTAATCATGTTTTAATGATCACAAATACTATCCAGACTATAAAAAATGTCAACTCTATGTAATCTATCTCACATCAAATGCATATTTGTTTAGTAAAATCTATCCAAAGCTCTTAAGTTTTATACACTCAGTTTGGTTACTATACACTATCTTTTGATTCAATTTATAATGATTTCTATGAAAAATGACTAAGTCTAATTCATTAAATAAATATAATTGCTTATGATAAAGATATTTTCCTAAGTCTGAGACACCATGACCATGAGACACCATGACCATGAGACGCCATGAACAAGAAGACACCGTGACAACCAGACACCGTGAAGAAGCATACATCATGACATCGAGACATCGTGAACAAGACACTGTGAATAAGACTCCGTGGACAAGACACCATGAACAAGATACCGTGAACATGACACCGTGACAACAAGACACTGTGAACAAGACACCGTGAAAAAGACATCATGAACAAGACATTGTGACATCGAGACACCGTGAACCAGACACCGTGTGAAGGAGACACCATTTTCATGACATACTATGACACCATTTCTTAATATGTTTTGTCTTCTTTCAATTTAATTTCTAACAGTCATATTTGAAGATTTTAATTCTCTGACATAATTAATATTTCTTTTATAGACAAGTACGAGGTTTGAGGTGCAGAATACATGCAACCTGTCAGCTCAAACACATGCAGTCCAAGATAAAATAGTAATGCGGCCCAGAAACAAAAGAAGAAGAAGAAGTGTGGAACGATAAAAAAAGTAAAACACACTGGTGTCCATGAGCACAACAAAGAAGGATACACTTAGAGAATTCTTAAAGAAATAATTGACTCATGCAACTCGATGCTGTGGAAGAACACACGAAGCATACTAGAATCCTGAGAACATCTTCACACTATCAAACATCACAAAGAACACAAGTCGGATCTGTTTGACTTGTGAAACTCTATTTTCCATATGAGGACTTGAGTTCTGCATTTTATTTATCTCAAAAAGTCCAGAGCTGCAAAGACTAACACTTAAAGCACTTCTAAACCTATCTCAATATTTATTCTCTGTTGTGTATCATTTTATTAACTTTCGAGCAGTGTGTGTATCTGTATAACAACTCACTCTGTATCTTGCATAAAACTGAAAGATACAAGATATCCTTACTCAAACATCTTTTTGTTTATTTTTATACCCATTGATAAGTGTGGAAGAGGTCCCTATGTGGCCTGGTTTGTTCCCACGAAGAACTGTGGAAGAGGTCCTTATGTGACCTGGACAGTCCTCTGTACTATTGTTTAACCCCGATCTAGGGTGTGGATCAAGTTTATTTATATAAACTACTTGGTGGCAGGTGATCACCAAGTGTAGTGGATTAGGTCTCGGCTTGAGATAGAACCACTTGTTTCATATCCATTGTGCTTCTTAATTTAGTTTTTTATATTTTAATGCTTTATTGTATAATTCAGAAATCACTAAATTAACTTTGATATCTAATCTTAGAAAGAAGTTATAATTGTCTTTTCTTAGTATAATATCTTCAAAAGTAATATTAATAACTAACATTAAGATTACTAAGAAATAATCAATCTTCTAAGAAGTTGTTTAAACAGTCAAACTCTTATAACAGTATAACCTTGATTAACTGGGTTGTATTTAACCTTTTGGGGAAACCTTTTTAAGAATACTTTTTAACCAGAAATTTTTATAGATACTCAATTTACCCCCCCCCCCCCCCTTGAGTAATCTACTCCGGCCAAAATTTGGTATCAGATGTTGTTTATCAAGACTCTATTTAACCTTATTCAACTGTGATTGTAGTTGTACTTTGAAGATCTGTAAATTTCTGTTAATTCTAAATTTCTATCTCTTTCATAGTATTTTTGTATTATGGATAATAGATTGGAAGGTGATACAACTAATAGACCACCATTCTTTAATGGAACCAACTATGATCAATGGAAAATTAAAATGAAAATGCATTTAAGGAGTATGGGTTTTGAAATTTGGTCTTCCATTATAGATGAATATAATATTTCTGCTACCGATAGAATCACATGGGTTGAACATATCAAAACATCTTACAAAAATAATTGCAAAGCTATGAATGCTTTATACTGATCCTTAGGAGATGAGGAATTTAATAGAATTTCTTCTTGTAAAACTGCCCATGAAATTTGGGATACCCTATCAATATCACATGAAGGAACATCTAGTGTAAAATAACTGAGGCTTAATACTTATATTATTAAATATTATAACTTTTAAATAAAACCTGATGTGCCTATCTCTGACATGTATCTTAGGTTCAATGAGATTGTCAACATAATGATTTCTCTTGGAAGAGAAGTCACTGTCAAGGAATAGATCATGAGAATTATCATATGTCTGCCTAACAGATGGAGAGGAACCTCTGTCTCTATTAGAGAATCATGTGACATCAGCAAGCTACCTGTAAAAGAACTCATTGGGAAACTTATGATGTATGAATAAGAATTGAAAGTCAACAAGGAATAGGAGGATGAACCAAAGAGGAAATCTGTTGCATTCAAGACCACCACCTCTAAACACAAAGACAAAGGCAAATTGGAAGCTTCTGTAGAAAGTTCTAGTAGTGAACAATCATCACCTGACAGTGATGAGGAGATAGATCAATTAGCCATAACATTAAAGAAATTTTACAAGAAGAAGAAAATTTTCTGAAATCCTAACTTCAATGGAAAATATGACCAAAAAGGAAGTTGGAAGAAGGATTGGAAAATAAGTGACAAAAGTGATGTGATTGTCTGCTATGAATGTAAGCGCAAACGAAATATCAAGGCCGAATGCCCAAATCCCAAGTACAAAAAGAGATATGTGGACAAGGACTGGAAGTATAAAAAGGCCATGAAATCAACTTGGAGTGCTTATGAGGACAGTTCAAGCGACTCAAGAAACATCACATAACAGGCTAACAAAGCCAATATGTGTTTTATGACAAACACATCTAAGGTAACACTGGACTCTATTGTATATAATTAATACTATTCTGAATGTGAGAGTGACTATGAAAATATGACTAATGAAGAAATATTTAAATACTGTAACATGCTTGAAGAAACATGCAATGAACTAAAAGACAAATAAAAATCATTGAAGAAATAATATGCTCTCACTGTGACCGTTAAATCTAAACTCACAACTAAAAAAGAGAAAAATGCTAAACTTCTCAAAGAGAACAACGAATTAAAAATGTCTAATGAGAAATTGAAGAATGACCTAAAAAAGTTTACCAATGGGAAAAATACCCTTACTCAAATTCTAGGTAAACAAATTTCCCCTAAATAAAACACTGACATTGGTTATCAACCTAGAAAAAGAAATATTGGTAGAAAAAATTTTGTTTCTAAATTTAGCATATATAGTTTTACTCCCAGTTCTGGACACAAATCAACTAATTCAATTTATGATACACTTTCTACTATTTCACGTTTCTCTGGATAAAATAGAGTTTACTTTTCAAATACTTTACTTAATGTTTATAGGAAACCTATGAGGTAGATATGGGTTCCTAAAGCACTCATTACTAATATTACTAGACCCAAACAAGTATGGGTACCAAAATCTGTTTTTGTTTAACCATTTTGTAGGAAAGCTTCTTAAAGAGTTCCTATAAAATTTTATGTTACTTGGACTGTGGATGTTCAAGACACATGATAGGATACTACTCATGATTCAAGAACCTAATAAAAATAGATGGAGGATATGTCACATTTGGTTACAATGCCAAAGGAAAGATTATTGGCCTCAGCCAAATCGGTAACTCTAACTCAGTTTTAATTTCTAAAGTACTATTTTTTGATGGATTAAATATAATCTGCTTAGTATCTGACAATTATGTGATGATGAATTTCATGTTAGATTTGAAAATGATGATTTCAATGTCTTTAATTATAATGATGAATTAGTATTTTCTACATTAAGAAATGAAATTTTTTACTCTGTTATCTTAGACTCCTTAGCTTCCCAAAATGCTTCTTGCTTAAGTGTATTTCACAAAGAGTCTTGGATATGGCATAGAAGACTAGGACACTGTAATATTCACTCCCTTATAAAGATAACTAAAAAAAGCTTAGTTAAAGACTTACCCAAACTTGAGTTTCCAAATGACAAAGTGTTTAATCCATATCAAAAGGGAAAACAACACAAAAATGCCTTCAAACCAAAGAAAGAAGTGTCAACTTATCAACCTCTTGAACTGGTTCACATGGATTTGTTTGGACCATCTAGAGTTTCTATTTTAAATGGGAATAACTATGTTTATGTTCTTATAGATGACTTTTCTAGAGATACTTGGACCTTATTTATGGCTCACAAAAGTGAAGCCTTCTCTTATTTTACTAAATATGCCAAGTCTACGTAAACTCTTAGTGGACATAGAATTAAATCCTTAAGAAGTGATCATGGTTGTGAGTTTGAAAATCAAGAGTTTGAATCCTTTTGCTCACAAAATGGTTATAGTCACAATTTCTCTGCCCCTAGAACACCTCAACAAAATGGAGTTGTAGAAAGAAGAAATAGAACCCTAAAAGAGATAGCTAGAAAAAAGATTAGTGAATATGACCTACCTATTTATTTTTGGGTTGAAGTGTTCAATATATCATGCTAAATAATCAATAGAGTGTTGAACGGGCCTATTCTTAAAAGGAATCCTTATGAGTTATGGAATAATCGAAAATCGCAGGTTAACTAATTCAAATTTTTTGGTTGCAAAGTCTATATTCTTAATACTAAGGACAATCTTGAAAATTTTTCATCCAAGAGTTATGAAGGAAACTTTTTTGTATATTCCATGTCTAGTAAATCCTATAGAGTATTAAATAAAAGAACTAAATGTGTGGAAGAATCTGTCCATATCAAATTTGATGAAGTAGATCCACATGAGCCTAAAACCATTCTAGAGAACCTGGAGGATGATGTATCAAATATGAACATTAATTCAAAATCCTCAAACCATTTTATGAAAGAATCTGTGAAAAATTCTAGTTCTGGAGATTCCTTAGACTCAAGTCACAATGAACTAGAACCTGTTGATGAACCTGAAATCACTAGTCCCTCATTTTCTAGAGCTATTAGAACTCTTAAGAACCATCATTTAAATGATGTTGTAGGAGACCTAGACAAAGGAACTCAAACTAGATATTCTCTTAGAAATCAGGTTGAACATCAAGCCTTCTTTTCACAACTTGAACATAAAAATATTAATGACGCTAGAAATGATGAATTTTGGGTGGTGGCTATGAATAAGAACTTAATCAGTTAGAAAGGAACAAAGATTGGAAACTTGTTGAAAGACCTAAGGACATATTCACCATAGGCACTAAATGGGTGTTTTGAAATAAGGAAGATTAAGCTGGTAACATAGTTAGAAACAAGGCTAGATTGGTTGCACAAGGCTATAGTAAAAAAGAAGGAATTGACTATGAGGAGACCTTTGCACCAGTAGCTAGACTTGAATCCATCATAATCATTCTTGCTTATGCTGCACATCTGAATTTCAAACTATATCAAATGGATGTTAAGAGTGCATTCTTAAATGGGTATATAGCCGAGGATGTCTTTGTTGAACAACCCCTAGTTTTACAAACTCCCATTTTCCAAATCATATTTTTAAATTATCAAAAACTTCATATAGTTTAAAATAAGATCCAAGAGCTTGGTATGGTAGATTGAGTACTTTTCTTATTTCCAAAGGTTTTACAAAAGGAATAGTTGATCCTACCCTATTTATAAAATGAATTTCTAATGATGTTTTAGTTGTCGAAATCTATGTAGATGACATTATATTTGGATATTCAAGAAATTATTTATGTGTTGATTTTTCTAAAATGATGAAAAATGAATTTGAAATGAGTTGAATGGGTGAACAAAATTTTTTTCTTAGATTTCAAATCTTTCAAAATAATGATGGTATTATTTTAACTCAAAGTAAATATACTAGATATCTTTTAAAACGTTTTGTATTGGATATCACTAAAAGTAGTGACACTCCCATGAGTACCACTTGTAAGTTGGATCTTGATAAGGATGGAAAATCTATTGATCAAACCACTTATAGAGGAATGATTGGAAGTTTACTATACATAACTGCTAGTCGACCTGACATTATGTTTAGTGTGTGTATGTGTGATCGTTTTCAAGAAAATACTAAGGAATATCATTTAAATGATGTAAAGAGAATTTTAAAATACCTCAAGCATACACCCAATGTAGGACTATTCTATCCTAGAGGAAAATAATTTGAATTAGTTAGTTATTCTGATGCTGAATTCGGTGGCTTTAAGTTAGATAAAAAAATCACCTCTGAAACATGTCAATTTTTAGGCAAGTCACTAGTATCATGGTGTAGTAAGAAACAACATTTTGTTGCATTATATACTATAGAAGCTGAATACGTAGCTGCTAGTAGTTGTTGTGCACAAATCTTGTTGACAAAACACACATTACTAAATTATGGATATCAATTCAGGCATTTACCTATAAATTGTGACAACACAAGTGCTATTAACATTTCGAAAAATAATGTTTCACATTCTAGGAAAAATCATATTGATGTAAGACATCAATTTTTGATAGATCATTATCAAAATGGTGTTATCACTTTGGAATTCATTGGTACTGAGTATCATCTTGCAGATATACTAACCAAAACATTAAATTATGAAAGAATAGAATATATCATACATGAATTAGGCATGATAAATCTTAAGTAATTGTCTTACTATTTTATATCTTACTGTTTCATGTTTACTGTCTCACTATAAAGTTCATTTTTACTATCTCACTGTAAAGTTCATGTCTACTGTCTCACCGTAATGATCAGTCGTCGTCTCACTGTAAGGATCAGTCACTATCTCACCATAAGGATCATTCACTGTCTCACTGTAAAGACCCTATATGGTCTCACCATAATGATTCTTTATGATTGTTATTTATGAATTAAAAACTTTATTGTGGTAATTATTCATTTCACCTTTTTATTTTCCCGTGATTTTACCTTTGCGACATTTGGTATTCCTAAATGATAAAATAAAGGAAGTGTCACTTGTCCTTCACTCGAGCTTTATTCTATTCACTCAATTTGTAAACCTTCTTCAACCCTTCAATCCTTATCTCTCTTAAAACTTCAGTGAATGACCAGGATGAAATTCCCTTCATCGTCGACTCCTGATAAATGTAGCTCAAAGAAGAAGAAAATTGCACCCAAGTTGGCACCCAAAGGTCCTCTAAATCCAAATCTGGTGAACTGAGTAGTAGTACCTGAGAAATAGGTATTCCCTAAGTGGATTTTGTTGGTTAAGTCTCTGGTTTTGAAATTTTTAAAAGAGTAAGGCTTGTTAGAATGGTTTTTTGAAGAAATATAGACCTATCTACCTTAATCTTGTGGCTCAATTTTATCAGTATGTTCAGTTCTCCTTCGATTCTGAAGATGGTTATACTGTGAGAATCTGGATAAGTGGCCAGAAATGCTCATTCTCTTCAAGGTTATGGGATAAATGGCTTAAGATACCACATTAATGCATCTGTGAGGACTATCAGGGAGGACCTCCACCTTCTAGTGAATTATTTGTTTTGGAAGATGCTCTAAAATGCTTAACTGGAAATGGAATCAAGAGGAGAGCCATTGCTGTTGAACTGGATGGAGAATCAAGACTTCTGTTTAAGTTTATATAGAACT
Organism: Viscum album; assembly: GCA_963277665.1. Classification (NCBI taxonomy): domain Eukaryota; kingdom Viridiplantae; phylum Streptophyta; class Magnoliopsida; order Santalales; family Viscaceae; genus Viscum; species Viscum album. The sequence continues at coordinate 1,830,718,453 of OY728129.1, forward strand.
TGATTATCCCTAGAAAAGATGATTTTTCTGTACTAAAATATCAGGATGTGTTTCTGATTCATCTTATGAAAAATGGACATAAGATCAACCTTTTTTTTTTTTTTTTTTTTTTTTTTAAAAAGGTAATGCTTCGGTCAAAAGACCAAAGCACAAGATATATAAGAAAGCAAGAGGATTACAAAGTTCGGAAAGATGGGATTTTGTTACAGTCTCTCTCAAAGAGCGGCAATAAGTCAGCTGGAAGATTGTCAAGCCAAGTCATGCTCTGCTGAATACCTTTGTTGGCGAGAGCATCAGCAATAGAATTCGCTTCACGGTAAGCATGAGTAGCAATATAATCAAGCCCGTGAAGCGAGTTCAGACACTTCATCCAGAGAGTGGTAAGCAGCCAAGCAAGATGAGTATCGCCGTTCCATATGGCCTGAACGATGGTTGTGGAGTCACTTTCAATCCAGAGCTTTCTCCAGCCTCTTTGAATGGCAAAATCAACAGCATGGATGACACCAAGCATCTCAGCCTCTAGCGAAGAAGAAAGACCACAGCCAGCATAAAAACAGCCTTGACAGTGACCAGATGAGTCTCTGAATATGGCACCACAACTAGCAGGACCAGGGTTGCCTTTGGAAGCGCCGTCAACGTTCACTTTAATCCATCCTGGCATCGGTGCTTGCCAGAAAACTTCAAAGAAACGCTTGGGTTTTGGATAGATGCCCGGGACACCGAGGCGGCGAAGAATAACTAAATCATTAGCCGAGTTGTTGCAAGAAGCTTTTTGGATTGAAGCGGCTTCATGAATCGCAATAAGGATCCGAGCTTTACCTGCATTGAGACTAAATGAGTGGTTGTTATGAATAAAATCATTACGGGCGTACCAGATCACATGCAGGAGCTCCGCTACTGCTGCAAGGAAGATATTCTTTATCTGCAAAGAGGCATCATATCTGATACAATATTTAAGAAACATACAAATGGAATCAAAAGTTGGCCATCTGCAATTAAAAAGATCCAGAACATATTTCCATAAAGCAGAGGCTGTCGCACAGGACAAAAAGAGATGGTTGGCATCCTCCCTATGTTGATTACACATGCGACATTTAGAGCAAAGTTGAATGCTAAAGATTTGAAGGCAAGCATCAGTGGGAATTCTATTGTGAGCTAGACGCCAAATGAGGGTGAGTCTAGAGGGTTTTATCCAAGGCTTATCAACCTTTGTAAGTATATCATACACCATATGTGTGAGTTAATAAAAACCACATCCAAGTCAACCTCCCTATTTTATTCTCATCTTATCTGAGCCATGCTTCATGCCAAAGGTATGGTTGGACCTAATGAGGAAGTTATCAAAGATTGTGATTAATTCCTTTCTAAGTTCGTTATCAAAAGGATGAAAATCAATTTGAATACTTGGAAAAATCCATGGGTGGAAGATAATGATAGGATTTATAAAATGTTCAATCTAGTGGAACATCCCTCAAGACCAAAAGATATTTATGATCCTATTTTGGAACCAGATGAGGTTTTTGAGTATTCTGAAGAAGAAGAAGAAGAAGAGGCAATTGTGACTCCCAGGGAAACTGTTTTTGATAAAGAAGATAGTACTCTTGTCCCTCATGTAGTAAGTGAAAATAAGTCCCTTCTTCTAAAGATATTATTAATCTAGAAGATCAAACTGAGGTTGAAATAGAATCAGATATCAAAGAAACTAAAAATAATGTTATGGAATAACCTATAGAAGAAGAATTACCTACTATGAAAGAAGCTGATATTAAAGAACTACTACTGGAAAAATCTGTTCATGAAGTCATTCCTTCAGCTGAGAAAATACTGGAGATGGATTTTTGGTTGGATAGATAGGAAATAAGAGAGGATCTAAGAGATTAATTTGTGGAATTAGATCAAGACCCTAAGTCTCTCAGTCCTGAGAAGGATGAAACTGTTAAGGGAGAAGAAACCCAAAATCTGGAATCTTTTGAAGTACCAAACCCAATTGATTCAAGCACTGTAGACACTCAGTATAAGTTCCCCAGTTTTTATGATGTGAATGACTCCCAGGATGTCTCAGTAAAAGGCATTGACCTTTCTACTCTTTTACAATTGAAATATGTCTCTAATCTTTCCACAAAAAAGGAACCTGATCCCATATCAGTCTCCATCTCTGAACCTTAACCAACACAACCATCCTTAGTGAGTGAAGATGATCTGAAAGAATTTGGAGATACCCATTTTTCTGGAGTTGAAAAACTCCTGAATTCCGAACCTCCTCTTGTAACACATCTAAGTGAGAAAAATGCATCACTTTTGTTGGAAAAAGTTATTTGGCAGATCCAACCCAAAATTCTTCAGGAGATTCAGGAAGTCAGAGTTGGAAACAGATTCCTTAGTGATGAAGTGAAGACCCTAAGAGGTATGATTGAAGACATGCATAAAGTGATGAATTCAAGATCAGAGCTTGTTTCTTATCCTATGGGGCCAGTTGTTCTTCAAACCCCATAGAATGTTGTCTCTCAGATTCAACCTCATTTAGCTTCCTTAGCTGAAAAAGTGTCAGAAATAAACAAATAGATTTTGAAAGATTTGCGAGAGCATGTGGTTAATCTTAAAAAACTCATTGATGAGTATACGAGGTGCCTTCAAAAAGTGCTCAATCAACTGAAATCTCTCACCTCGGTTGTCACTGCTTCTAAGATGTTTGGACAATCATCTCAATATTTCTTAGACAATGAACTGCTCAGAACAGTGGTAAAAATAGAACTTTAGACTGTGATTAGTGGTTTCAATAAAGATTCTCTATCTGAAGTTATCAAGAACAGTGACAGAGTTCTTGATCTGGTCCAAATCCATTCCAAAATTGCTAATGATGCTCAGTAAGAAATTTCCAAGAAAGTGTATTTATACTTCAACCAAATCTTCTCAAAGACTAAAATGACCAATCATTTCAAATATCTTGTAGAAAATATGAGGATTCCTCCTGTTACTCAAGCTTTCAAGACTCAAGTTCAAAAGCTCACAGACTTCACTCATATGTTGCACAAGTTTATGGAAAACAAGGATGACTTCGAGAAAGCTATGTAGTATGGTTGAGAGATCATTGATGATTTTATTAAGATTCTGAGGCCCTATATTCATGTACAAAGTACAACAATTGTTGCTCCTGCGGCTGCACCTCTGAGACCTGGTTTTCCTACATCCACCTTTGCCTTATCCTCCAATTCAATGTCTGTCAGTGAGGCACTGAGTTAGATCAGGTCCGTGATCCTTGATCAACTACTGCCTCGGTCTTCTACTACACCTACTCTGGCTCCCTCTATCTTTTAAGTCCTTCCTTTACCTTCTCTATCAACCAGCTCACTCCCTTCTTCTAATTCAACTTCTTATCCTATGGATTCCTCTTCTATTGCTGCATCTAAAGGCAAAGAGAAGACCAGCTGGTGAATAAGTGTAACATCCCGGCCCTGGGTGCCACGCAATGGGTGCCCCAAGCCCAGTTCGCCACGTGACCTCAAGCGCATTTCCCCAAACGCAAGAGGCTGCCGACTATCAGCGAGGGCCCAGGTCTGATAGTGGGAAACTATGCCCTCATTTGTCAAAGTGTAGCGCAACGGAATACCAAAATAAACATACAACAACAGCAGAAGCAGTGAACATACACAACTTAAATAACTACAGTAGTGGATATAGACAACAGTATAAAAATGATGATGCTACATTTTCAAATTCTAAGAAAACAGCCAGAACATGTTATACATCACTGTGATACAACCAAAAGCAAGGTACAGCAAAACAAGTAAACAGCTGGCAGCGGCATCGCGAGCCTAGGCTCGGTCCCATGCCCTCCTACTCCTCAACAACTGTCAAGTACCTGTATAGGGACTCTTGCCCCTATCTACACCTGTAAAAACGTAATCTGTTTGGGACGAAAAGTGTGACCCAAATAGGGTGTGAGAAATATATCTCAGTAGGCACCCACCAAAGGCCCGTGCTCAACTGTGTGTAAAACATGCAACAAGTGTGCAGTAGTAAAATGCAATAACTAAGCAGTACTCAAAAGTAACTAACTTAACAGTTAAATTTCCATTTTATTATGAATTTTATTCCTTTAATTTAGTAATGTTTTTGTGCTCAGCACCAAGCCCTCAGGCTAACCAGAATCGTGCCCTCAAGCTAAAATAGTAACCACGCCCTCAGGCTTGCCCCCAAGCCATACAGAATCCAACCCTCAGGTATTGCCCTCAGGCGTAACAGAAATTCTCACCCTCAGGCTTACGAAGTGTCGCCCTCAGGCACAGAAGTCAAGCCCTCAGGCACGAAAGGTTGCCCTCAGGCGGAATAACGACAGCCCTCGGGCTAAAACAGTCACGCCCTCAGGCTAATCACAACAACGCCCTCAGGCTAAACAGGTAACCGGGCCATGCCCAACATATCAAAATGCAGTAAAAAAGAAATTCCTCTCAAGGAAATTCAACAGTTACTACATTTAAGTCATACTCTTGGGTATCCTGGCCAAACGGCTAAACAGAGGAACACACCCCTCGGGATGGTCCTGGATCCAAGCAACGATCCCAAACATCATTTTATTATCACCATTTAATCATCTATTCAATTCTAGGCATTAAATATAGCAACGGCCTCATCCACACGACACCCCAACATGGGTTCGTGGCATGAAAACGCAAAAAAAAAATGCACGACAGTAGGAAAATAAACACCAAGCCACCTACCTTATGTGCCAACGAACACTATACCCGAACGCCGACTCCAGAAACGCCCAAGAACGGCGTAGATATAACGAAGAACAAAACCCATTCAAACGTAAATAACTTACGTTGGGAGAAGAATTGGCAAGAATGGTACCAGGAGGAGGAAGGGATTACCCGTGCAGTTCCAACGAGATCGTCCGAAGCCAAATCGGATTCAAGACGAACTCTCGGCGGATCTTCAAAGGTCCAACCTCCTCCTTTGGATCCAAAATGGCTCAAACGCCTCCTCTACCAAATGAGGAGGCTACTGCATGTTTTAAGATGAAAAAACAAAGTACACAGCATGTACTTCTGAGTACACGGCGTGTACTTCTTTCATTTAACTGCTCATTTGGCAGCACCGGCACTGTTCACCTACCAAAAAGAGTACACGGCATGTACTCCCGAGTACACGGCGTGTACTGCCGCCCAGCTGGCAGAGACTCCACCGCCTTACTTTTTAACCTGCCAACTGACTACACGGCGTGTAAAGGACCACTACACGACGTGTAGTTGGTTCCTACACCCTTTGTGGCCGGCGAGGCTACACGCCCTATGTATTTATCCCAACACGGCCAAAAGTACACAAAGTGTGGGCAAAGTACCTGGCGTGTAGTTTCAAAATTTAGGATTTTTCCCCATTTTTCCATATTTTCTCAAAATCACTTAAGGAAAAGGAAAATAAGAAGCCCATACCTCTAAAACAAGAACCGGGTTCTTACAAACTCCCTCCACCTTATAGCAATTCGTCCCCGAATTGCCCTTTCAAGGGTGGCAAAGAGAAAGCTCAGAACAACTCTAGCCACTGAGCACGTACATCGACCTCCCGCTCCCAGGTCTCATCCTGTACTCGGCCATGCTGACATAGCACCCGTACGAGAGGAACTGACCGGCCTCAGAGAACCTTCATGCTCCTGTCAACGATACGGATCAGATGCTCCTCAAAGGACGCATCATGCTGAAGCTCAACCTCCTCAGGCTGAAAGGTGTGAGATGGGTCTGAATGGTAGTGACGCAAATGAGACACATGGAAGACGTCGTGCATGGCTCGGTACTGCTGCGGTAACTGCAACTGATAGGCAACCAGCCCGACTCTCTCCAGAATCTCGAATGGCCCCACATACCTCGGTGAAAGCTTACCCTGTCTCCTGATCTGTTTGTGTCCCAACCTCGGCGAAACACGCAAGAAAACCTGATCCCCAACCACGAACTCCAAAGGTTGTCTGCGGCGATCAGCATAAGACTTCTGACGAGACTGCGCGGTATCCATCTGCTTCTGAATCAACTGGACCTGCTCAGATGTCTCCTGCACGAGTTGTGGTCCTAGTAAAGCTGCCTCACCTGCCTCTAACCAGCACAAAGGTGATCGGCATGGCCTACCATATAAAGCCTCGTATGGTGCCATATCAATAGTTTCCTGAAAACTATTGTTATAAGCAAACTAGACTAAGGGTATATTCTTCTCCCAAGAGCCCCCAAAGTCTAGGACGCATGCGTGCAACATGTCCTCTAGCACCTGTATCGTCCGCTCTAACTGGCCATCTGTCTGAGGGTGGTATGCTGTGCGCAGAAGCACCTGTGTACCCAACTCCCTCTGAAAGCTCTGCCAGAAACGAGATGTGAAACGGGCGTCCCTATCTGAAACGATAGAACAAGGGACCCCATGAAGACGTACGATCTCTCGGATATACAGCCTTCTGAGCTCGTCCACACCAAAGGTCTCCTTGATTGGCAAGAAGTGATCTACTTTCGTAAGTCTGTCCACAACAACCCATATGGCGTCATTGCCTCGAGGTGACCTTGGAAATCCTGTCACGAAATCCATCGTGACATCATCCCATTTCCACTCCGGAAAGGGCAACTGCTGTAATAGCCCAGCTGGTCTCTGATGCTCTGCCTTCACCTACTGACAGTTGGAACACCTCGTAACAAAACCAGTTATCTCTCTCTTCATACCGGCCACCAGTACTGACGTCTCAAGTCTCGGTACATCTTGGTAAACCCAGGATGAACTGCCCAAGCCGAATCATGAAACTACCTCATCAGCTCCTCGTGTATATCCCCTAGAACCCATACACGTCCATGGAAATGCAAAACCTCATCCTCGCCTATCGTCCAACCGGAAGGAGGGTCCTCACTTGCCACCGACTCCCGTAGAACTAGGCCTTCTGAAACCGATAGCTGCCTCATCCTCACTCTTTCTAGGAGGGTAGAAGTCATAGCTAACGAGGAAAGATAAGTCTGTCCTTGACTTCCATGCACCTCCAAATGCATCTTAGAGAAGAAATCCATAAGCTTCCATTCACCACTGGCCTCCTACACTGCCTGTATCTGAGTCTTCCTGCTCAGTGCATCGGCTACTGCATTACCTTTACCAGGTGTATAGGAAAGCTCAAAATCAAAGGACTATAGGTACTCGACCCACCTTCTCTGCCTCAGATTTAGGTCACGCTGAATAAAGATATACTTGAGGCTTTTGTGGTCGGTGAAAACCACAAAATGCTCCCCCAATAGGTAATGTCTCCAACAGCGCAATGCATGCACAACTGTAGCCAACTCGAGATCGTGTGTCAGGTAATTCCTCTCATGTGGCCTCAACTGCCGAGAACCGTACGCCACAACTCAGTCACCCTGCATCAAAACGGCTCCCAGACCAATCCCTGATGCATCACAGTAAACTGTATAGTTCTTCCCCTGCTCTGGGAGTATCAGGATCGGTGCTGATGTCAGCCTTCCCTTCAGGTCCTGAAAAGCTGTCTCGCAAGCTTCTGACCAAACAAACTTCACTCCCTTCTTAGTAAGACCTTTCAACGATGTTGATAAGCGGGAGAAGTCATGTATGAAGCATCTGTAGTAACCATCCAGCCCTAAGAAACTTCGTAGCTCAAACACGTTCTTGGGATGCTCCCAGGGAACTACTGCTCTCACCTTCTCTGGGTCCACTGCAACTCCTGCCTCTGAGATGATATGACCCAGGAAGTGAATCTGGTCAATCCAAAAGTGTCACTTCGAGAGCTTAGCATATAGGCAATGCTATCTTAGTGTACTCAATACGATCTCAAGATGGGTGGCATGGTCGTGTCGAGTGTGAGAGTACACCAAGATGTCATCCAAAAATACTACCATAATTGAATCAAGATACGGATGGAACACACGATTCATCAGAGCCATTAAAACTGCTGGCGCGTTCGTGAGTCCGAATGGCATAACCGTATACTCATATAGACCATACCTGCTCCTGAAAGCTGTGAGAGGTATATCAGATGGTCTAACGCGCAGCTGATGATATCCGGATCTCAAGTCAATCTTCGAGAACACTCGTGCTCCACGAAGCTGATCAAAAAAATCATCTATCCTCGGAAAGGGATATCAGTTCTTAACCGTCAACTGGTTCAGCTTCCGATAATCCACACAAAGCCTAAGGGTACCATCTGCCTTCTTCGTAAAAAATACCGGAGAACCCCAAGGAGAAGTACTGGGTCGGATAAAACCCTTTGCCTGTAGCTCCTCTAACTAACTCTTGAGCTCCTGAAACTCAGGCATGGCCATCCTATAAGGCAAAATGGAAACCGGTGCTGCTCTTGACACAAGATCGATAGAGAAATCCACCTCACGCACTGGAGGTAGACCTGAAAATTCGTCCGGGAAGACATCCCTGAAACGATCGACAACTGGAGGGAAAACAGTCTGACGAGTCCCCTGGTTATCCAGATATAAGCTCACAATCTGGGCTATGACTCCACCTCGCCCATGATGCTCTGGTCTAGCTCGACTCGCATGAACATCCCACTCGCCCTTGTATAGAAACTCCCCTCCCTCTGGTGATGTGAAACGCACCCTGCGACGATAGCAGTCTACAAAGGCTCGAAAGGGAACCAACCTGTCCATCCCGAGAATGACGTCACAACTCGTCATCTCTAGGACATAGAGGTCCCAAAGGAAGTGACACCCACCAACCTCAAGGGGGCACTCCTTGCACTGATGCACACCAACCGTCCTAGTCCCCAACGGAGTGTCTAGCGTCAAGATAGCAGAAGAAGTAGAAACACCAAGCCCAAGGATCTCCACAACGGGTACTGATATAAAACTATGTGTAGAACCCGTATCAAAAAGTACCAAAGACAAGACAGAAGCTACTAGAATAGTACCTCTGACTGTCGAAGGTCCGGGATCCTGCTCCTGCTGGGTCTGTTGCAATGCATATGCCTGACCAGTGCCGCGGCCCTGCGACACAGCCTGGCTACCCTGAGCTGTCCTACCTTGTTGCCTCTGAGATCCTGGTGTCTGGCTACCACGGCCACGAACACCATTTCTGCCTGCACGCCCTGACATATTCCAGTTCCCTGACTGGTAAGAAGCCACTGGTTCTGATCCCGCATGCGGAGTCTTCACAGAACCCCTCTCACTAGCCATTGGTAGAAACGCCCTGCAAAAGTGCTGCAGATGACCCATCTTGCCGCAAGCACGGCACTCCACTGGGTCTTGTGGACACTGCGGCCTCTTGTTCCCCTCTATGCCACACTGGTAGCACCTGATTTGGCCACCTGAAGAAGCTGTATGGCTGGTACTGCCGCCCTGAGAGAATTCCATCTTCCACTTCCTCTTGCCAGCAGAAATAGTACCAGTAACTGGTGTCGAACCGCCCTGGCCCACACCACTAAATTCTCACAGGTTCCTCTCTGTAATCAACGCCTGGTTCACAATCGTGTGTACAGTAGGCAACCTGAAAACATTCACCAGCGCTCGGATGTCATACCAAAGACCATCCTCAAAACGTCTGGCTCTTAGAGTCTCATCACCCACCAGCACGGGTGAAAAGCACTAAAGCTCTGTAAAACGAGCAGAGTAGTCCATCACCGACATAGCGCCCTGCTACAGATTCATGAACTCTCGAGCTCTATTGCTCTCAGTGTCTCGGGAAAGAAGAATTCATAGAAGACTGTCTGAAAATCCTCCCACGCCATGTCCCTGTGATGCTCTGACTGGGTGGTAACATCCCACCACCTCTTGGTGGAATCACGCAGCATGTAAGTCGCGAGCTTGACCCTCCGCCCTGGAGGCGTCTCAAGATGCTCAAAAATAGTCTGCATCGATCCTAGCCAAGACTCTGCAGCCTGTGGTCCGCTATCCCCTGAAAACGTAGGTGGATGCTGCTGCTGGAAGATATGCGTCAGCTCGGCCATAGATGTGGCAGCCTGCGGTGCTCCCTGAAAGGTCTGCATGAACCGCAATAAGCCTTCACGGAACTGTGCCTCCACGCCCGTGTCCGGTATAACAGCTGGTGCCGCATCTGGCTCTGCTGGTGGATCAACTGGTAGCCCATGGCCCACCATCTCCGAAGTATAATCGTCGCCGCTCTCTTGGTGAACAACTCACGGTCGTCTAGGCGGCATGACTCTACAAGGTCAAAAGAACGCCTCAGATTCAAGATTATTAAGACTGAAATGAAGGAACCACAAGGGAACAAGAGGAAGAAGGTGGTTCAAAATTTGCAAAACAAGACTACACGGCGTGTACACTGACTACACGGCGTGTACTTGACTTCCTTTCCCCTGCCTGGGTCCTTCTACACGGCTAACCCACACGGCTTCCGTTCAACAAAACCACACGGCATGTATAATATCTACACAGAGTGTACGGTGTTATTTTCCAACTGCATGTGTCGTCTGTGACACGGCCGACTACTCGGCTTTACCACACACGGTGTGTTACACCCGTACACGGCGTGTAAACCATGTCGTTTCCCAGCCACACAGCTAACTCCACGCGGTCTGTCCTCGGACAAGACTACACGGCGTGTCCCAAAGGTACACGGCGTGTTCTGAAATAGGTGACACCGGCCAGTGTTGTTAGTTACACGGTCGAGTCCCCAGGTCACACTACACGGCGTGTCTATAATTGACATGGCATGTTCTGTCTAGGAGTTCACCGACCTGTGTTGTTAGTTACACGACCGGACTCTGGGTCAACACTACACGGTGTATAAAAAACTGCATGGCGTGTCTTACCCAACCCCTTTCCCTACCCCATGTCGCCACCCACACGGTTTGTGACATGGGAAGAGACTACACGACGTGTACTCAGGGTACACGGCGTGTACTCAAAAGTTCATATTTCTTCCCAAACAGAAGAACATACACGGCGTGTATAAAAATACTACATGGCGTGTATACTGGGTTTCCGGATAGTATGCCTCAGAAACTTCTCCGGAACCCAGAAAATACTGAAAATGACACCTAAGTGTCAAATTCCGACCCGTGGGGGCCCATACACCCCACAAATCAAAGTTTGACATATTATTTGTGTTATAACCAATAACCAGTCAATGATCCACCAAATTTTGGTCAATGGGGGCCCATACTCCTCAAAGACAAAAGTTTGTCTTCCATTATATAAACAAGCTCAAACAATAATACCATATCACAAGGCATATATTTATCAAGCAGCTACCACAACAACATGCTTTACTAGCACAACAACTATCACAACAACATGAAAATTCTAATGCACCTACATGGCATGGAAACTATGAATGGAATGTGATATCTAGCATGTGCCTATATGATGCATGAGACGGCATACCCTCATCTCATCGGGTTGCAACTAAATAGAACCCATAGATAAAATATAAACAGCACAATCCAAGTGCGTCACCCAACGGTGAAAACATATCAACTATAAAATTGCAAGATCAAAGAATTCAAAGTACGAGGTAGACTGGCTTTTCCCTGTACACGGGTTAGCTACGACCGGGCACAACTTATTACCAACTACCATTCTTCCTAACTCTGACTATGGCTCCAAATAGTAAGTCAAAGAAAAGAAACTCCTCTGATACCACTTTGTAACGTCCCGGCCCTGGGTTCCACGCAACGGGTGCCCCGAGCCCGGTTCGCCACGTGACTTCAAGCGCATTTCCCCAAACGCCAGAGGCTGCCGACTAGCAGCGAGGTACCAGGTCTGATAGTTTGAAACTATGCCCTCATTTGTCAAAGTGTAGCGCAACGGAATACCAAAATAAACATACAACAACAGCGGAAACAGTAAACATACACAACTGAAATAACTACAGCAGTGGATATGGACAACAGTATAAAAGTGATGATGCTACATGTTCAAATTCTAAGAAAACAGCCAGAACATGTTATGCATCACTGTGATACAACCAAAAGCAAAGTAAAGAAAAACAAGTAAACAGCTGGCAGCGGCATCGCGAGCCTAGGCTCAGTCCCATGCCCTCCTACTCCTCAGCAACTGTCAAGTACCTGTATAGGGAATCTTGCCCCTATCTACACTTGCAGCAACGTAATATGTTTGGGCCGAAAAGCGTGACCCAAACAGGGTGTGAGAAATATATCTCAGTAGACACCCACCAAAGGTCCGTGCTCAACTGTGTGTAAAACATGCAACAAGTGTGTAGTAGTAAAATGCAATAACTAAGCAGTACTCAAAAGTAACTAACTTAACAGTTAAATTTCCATTTTATTATTCATTTAATTCCTTTAATTTAGTAACGTTTTTGTGCTCAGCACCAAGCCCTCAGGCTAACCAGAACCGTGCCCTCAGGCTAAAATAGTAACCACACCCTCAGGCATTCCCTCAGGCCATACAGAATCCAACCCACAGGTATTGCCCTCGGGCGTAACAGAAATTCTCGCCCTCAGGCTTACGAAGTGTCACCCTCAGGCATAGAAGTCAAATCCTCAGGCACGAAAGGTTGCCCTCAGGCGGAATAACGACAGCCCTTGGGCTAAAACAGTCACGCCCTTAGGCTAATCACAACAACGCCCTCAGGCTAAACAGGTAACTGGGCCATGCCCAACATATCAAAATGCAGTAAACAAGAAATTCTTCTCAAGTCAATTCAACAGTTACTACATTTAAGGCATACCCTCGGGTATCCTGGCCAAACGGCTAAACAGAGGAACACACCCCTCGGGATGGTCCTGGATCCAAGTAACGATCCCGAACATCATTTTATTATGACCATTTAATCACCTATGCAATTCTAGGCATTAAATATAGCAACGGCCTCAGCCACACGACACCCCAACATGGGTTCGTGGCACAAAAATGCACAAAAACGCACGACAGTTGGAAAATAAACACCAAGCCACCTACCTTATGTGCCAACGAACACTATACCCGAATGTCGGCTCCAGAAATGCCCAAGAACGGCGTAGATATGACGAAGAACAAAACCCATTAAAACGTAAATAACTTACGTTGGGAGAAGAATTGGCAAGAACGGTACCAGGAGGAGGAAGGGATTACCCGTGCAGTTCCAACGAGATCGTTCGAAGCCGAATCAGATTCCAGACGAACTCCCAGCGGATCTTCAAAGGTCCGGCCTCCTCCTTTGGCTCCAAAATGTCTCAAACGCCTCCTCTGCCAAATGAGGAGGCTACTACCTGTTTTAAGCCGAAAAAACAAAGTACAGGGCGTGTACTTCTGAGTACATGGTGTGTACTTCTTTCAATTAACTGTTTATTTAGTGGTATTGACACTTTTCACCTGCCGACAAGAGTACACGGCATGTACTCCCGAGTACACGGCGTGTACTACCGCCCAGCTGGCGGCGACTCCACCGCCTTACTTTTTAACCTTCTGACTGACTACACGGCATGTAAAGGACCACTACATGGCATGTAATTGGTTCCTACACCCTTTGTGGCCGGCGAGGCTACACGCCCTGTGTACTTATCCCAACACGGCCAAAAGTACATGGCGTGTGGGAAAAGTACACGGCGTGTAGTTTCAAAATTTAATATTTTCCCCATTTTTCCATATTTTCTCAAAATCACTTAAGGAAAAGGAAAAGAACAAGCCCATACCTCTAAAATAAGAACCGGGTTCTTACAATAAGGACAATGCTTACTCTATTTTTATGGGAATCTTGTTACATTTGTTTTACTTTTTGTAATTCCCATATTTATTTTCTTTGATACATTATTCACTTTGCTTGTCTCTCTTGTCTTTCTTTTTCCTACTACATTTTGATAATACCAAAAGGGGGAGAAATATATGGGAAAAAAATATGAGAAATATATGGGAAACAATATATGGGAAAAATATATGAACAATATATGGGAGAAATATATGAGAAATATATAAGAGAAATATAGGAGAAGATAACACTCACTCTACATATGCACATTCAAAATATGTTGTTAGAACACATATACAGTCTAAATTTACATGGTTTGTGATCATCAAAAAGGGGGAGATTATTGGACTCCTCATGTATTAATCATGTTTTAATGATCACAAATCCTATTCAGTCTATAAACCATGTTAACTCTATGTAATCTATCTCACATCAAATGCACAGTTGTTTAGTAAAAGCTATCCAAAGATTTTAAGTGTTATACACTCAGTTTGGTTACTATACACTATCTTTTGATTCAATTTATAATGATTTCTATGAAAAATGAATAAGTCTAATTCCTTCAATAAATATCACTGCTTAAGTCTGAATACAGATATTTGCCTAAGTCTGAGACACCATGACCATGAGACACCATGAACAAGCAGACACCGTGACAACCAGACACCATGAAGAAGCAGACACTGTGACATCGAGACACCATGAACAAGACACCGTGGACAAGACACTGTGAACAAGACACTATGAACAAGAAACCATGAACAAGACACCGTGACATCAAGACACTGTGAACAAGACATTGTGAACAAGACACTATGAACAAGACACCGTGAACAAGACATCATGAACAAGACACCGTGAACAAGACACCGTGACATCAAGACACCATGAAAAAGACACCGTGAACAATATATTTTGAACAAGACACTGTGACATCGAGCCACCGTGAACTAGACACCATGTGAAGGAGACACCATTTTCATGACATACTGTGACACCTTTTCTTAATATGTTTTTTCATCTTTAAATTTAATCTCTAATGGTCATATTTTAATATTTTAATGCACTTACATAATTAATATTTATTTTGTAGACAAGTATGAGGTATGAGGTGCAGAATACATGCAACCTGTTGGCTCAAACACATGCAATCCAAGATAAATGAGTAATGCGGCCCAGAAACCAAAAAAAGAAGAATAAGTGTGGAATGATACTAAAAAGTAAAACAAGATGGTGTCTGTGAGCACGGAAATGAAGAATACACTTAGAAAATTATTGAAGAAAGAATTTCCTCATGCAACTCGACACTGATGACGAACACACAAATCATACTGGAATCCTGAGAACATCTTCTCACTTTCAAACATCACAAAGAACACAAGATGGATCTGTCTAACTTGCGACACTCTATTTTCCATACGAGGACTTGAGTTCCGCATCTTCTTCATCTCAAGAAGTCCAGAGTTGCAATGACTATCACTCAGAGCACTTCTAAATCTATCTCAATATTTCTTCTCTATTGTGTATCAGTTTATTAACTTTCGAGCAGTGTGTGTATCTGTATAACAACACACTCTATCTCTTGCATAAAACTTAAGGATACAAGATATCCTTACTCAAATATCCTTTTATATTTGTATACCCACTGATAAGTGTGGAAGAGGTCCATGTGTGGCCAAGTTGTTTGTTCCCATGAAGAACTGTGGAAGAGGTCCTTGTGGGACCTGGACAGTCCTGTGTATTGTTGTTTAACCCTGATCCAGGGTGTGGATCAAGTTTATTTATATAAACTGCTTGGTGGCAAGTTATCACCAAGTGGAGTGTATTAGGTATCAGCATGAGACTGAACCACTTGTTTCATATCCATTGTGCTGCTTAATTTAGTCTTCTCTGTTTTACTGCTTTACTGTTTAATTCCGTAATCACTAAATTCACTTTGATAGAAATCTTGGAAAGAAGTTATAATTGTATTGTCTTAGTATAATAGCTTCAAAGGTAATATTAACAACTGAAATTAATATTACTGAGAACTAATCAATATTCTATGAAGTTTTTTAAACAGTCAAACTCTTATAACAGTATAACTTTGATTAACTGGGTTGTATTTAACCTTTTGGGGAAACCTTTTTAAGAATACTTTTTAACCAGAAATTTTTATAGATACTCAATTCACCCCCACCCCTCTTGAGTAATCTACTCCGACCAATATATCAGTTAGATACCACTGAGAGGGGGGGTGAATCAGTGGTATACTATTTTTACAAAATCTTTTAACTTTTGATTCAACCTCTATAATTGATTAAATTCTCAATACCTTGTCTTTAATACTCAACCTCACCCTGAAATTAATAAAAAGGGAATACAACACAAATGAATTTACAAGGTTCGGTACAAAGAACTACTCCTTTCCATGTTGGTTAGACCCCCAACATAGATTCTCTACTATAACAGAAGGTGATTAAAATAATAATTGGTTAGAACCTCCAATTAAAAACTAGTTATGCCACCCAGTTCTAATTATCCTTAAAAAATTGGTTAGAACCCCCAAATACACCTTTTTCACCGTGATTGGTTAGACTACCCAATCATAATATTCAGCAGTTTGTTAGATACCCCAACTGCAACCTTCAACTTCTTGTTGAATATTTGATCCACATATAGGATGATCAGTTTAAGATCCTCATTCACATGTATGCTGGATCACACTAGCTCATGTACAATTAAAGTACCTTTACACTGATGTTGTACTTGATCAGATAATTCTGATTATTGAGTTTAATCAGCTGGCTCAATATAAAGAAACTAGGGAAAATATTCTTTCTTCAGTAGAAGACCCGACCTCACTGACCACTGAAAAATAAAATACAAAAATATTCTGAATCACTGATAGTCAAACTGCCCCAGCATCAATCTCAAAACTATGCACACTGATTAAGAAATAAATATTTCACATGCACTTTTTCAAACATCATACATGTATTTATAACATTGCATGGCCTTCTCATTTTATTACTCACGTGTGCATGTGACTTCCATTGTTCTATACATGTGTATTAAACATATGAATGTGCGTTATGCAATAATAATGCCTTTTTCACAATATATATAAACAATCGCATTTTTAATTATTGTGCACTAACTATTGCACACACTGTCTATCTTTGTAAATGAATTCAACCATGATTAAACACCTTATTGCCTTTAAAAAAAATAAGTCATGAAATCTACTATATTTTTTATTTTTCTCATATGTGCTACACTTTCACACATAGTATGCACATAAAATGTTCACTTTCCTTTTCACTCACTTTGTATATACAGACCACATGCACAATCCTGGTGCATATACAGCATGCACGACACCTTTCTTCTTCTCAAAAACCCACCGACTCTGTATGCACAAATTAAACAATCATAGTATAAATATATTATTTCATGCACAAACCCGAATGGGTATAAACATGGTACATGAAATTTCTTCACAATGCAGTGTAAGTTTACACTATTGTGGTTCTTCAAAGTTTTTCTTCGCAGAAATAAAAAACAATTCAAAACTCAATCCATCACGAGGCTATTCAATTGTGAAAATAACATGTCAAATAGTCATGGATACCCTTATACTTTATGAAAACATAATGATATGTGGATTACTTTGCAAACCAGATGTTCACAGAACTCAGTTTCTCTCTAAAAACAAATATCAGATGTGATATAAAACGCTTCTAGAAAATGAGCTCAGCTTCTGTATTTATAGGCATTAAAGATAATATCGGACTCTTCTAGAATCAATTTGATACTTCAGATAAATCTTCAGTCAACATAGTTAGAGATTCTTGAGAGAATTGAGCTTCCTCAGTGACTTATGGTAGAGGATGAAGTTGCATAGGGATCAAACAGCCTGCACCATTCATCTCAATAAAGATTGATGACCCTAATTCTTTCCATATTTTTTAAAAGTGGAAAAACATATTGATGGACCAGATGATGCATTCGAGCAATCAGACAATCCAGGTTAAAACATACCTATCCCACATAGAATCCTAATGCATTTTCCTATTACTTTATAATATAAGCCATGACACAACATGCCAAAAATCTCTTCCCCCATCCTCTGGTACTGCCCCATATCGGTTCTCTGTGGGCGCACTCCTATTCCCACCTCTACCACCATACCATCCCGCACAGTGGTGCTATGATATTTCTTTGCCTCATATAGGCATGACCATGTGCACTGTGTCGGCTACCCCCACAAGATGGATGGATAGGGTTGAGCTCAGTTGTCTATAGTGGTTCATGCTGCTCCCCTTGGCTAGCTATCTTGATGTGGATAAATTTTTAATAAAATACTTAAAAATAACAACCATATTCCACAGAACAACATATCCAACCAAATAAAAATGAAATAACCAACCTCATATACTCCTCATGCAAGATAAAATATTTTTTCTTGGCTACTTAAAACGTTGAAAACAATATGCCTCCATTTTCACAAGTTTTTGAAACTAAATAATAGCTCAGTAATCATTAGATTTAAAAACCTTAAACACATTCAAATCATATCCAAACACTCATTGAAAATAAATGAAATTCACTAGACACTTAAATATTCCCCTTTTTATTTTTTTTCAATAATCAAATGATGTCCATGTGTTTACATTTATTTTCTCCCCCTTATTGGAAATGAATACAAAGTTAAATTTAAGAGTTTCAATTCTAAGAATCTTCATTTAAAACAAAAATTATCTTTAAGTTAATCAATTGTATGTCTAAATGTGTAATCCCAATGTAGAAAATAAGAGATATGTCATCTAAGCATCAAAGTTACTCAAATATTATAATGTGATACCAATCTCAAACAAGTTTCAATAACTTCATCTCAGGAAAAATTTGAAAAATAATGCTAAGAGATTTATTGTAAAAATCTCAACAAATGAATCAAAATTTTACGGTGAAAAAAACAAATAGATTCCCCTTTAAAATTATGATTAAAATTATGAGAGCGATCTCATTTTCATAGGATTGTGAAAAATCAACAACTTCAAATCATCAATGCTTCCCCTCATGGGATGCATCCATCTCCTTAAATTCCATGCATGTTAGTACAAAATTATTTATAAAATGGAATAAGGAGGAACACGTTTGTTCCTTAGAAATAACACTTAGGCTGAGAGCTACCACTCGACCTTGTTTTTTCCTTCTTCCTTTTAAACTCTAATTTGGAAGAGTTATCCTTCATATATTGGGTTGTTAATAGTATCATGCAATGTTTCAGGTCATTCCCAATTTTTACAAACCTTTCACACTTCAGGATTTTCAAATCATCATTTGAAGATGATTCCTCATAATCATTAAATTCTTTATATGTCTCAATTTTCTCTTATTTTTCTCTGACAATCTTCTAATATTTTTTAAGTTGTTTCATCTTCTCACATAATTCACTGGTGACTGTAGCATTATTCAATATTTTAATTTTCTTATCATATTCTTTATGAGGAATGTCACTGGATAAAAAAACTCTGTATTTCTTAGTTTTGTAACCTTCTTGACCACATCTTCCACAAACTTCATTTAGATATTCATTTAAGTTTTGAAATGATAGATCGGATAAAGTCTTGATCACATGATTATTTTTCTAATAATCTGATCTTATCTTCTCAGAATTTATAACCCTTTATTTATGCATCTTCCTTGGTAGTAGACATGTTATACTAGCATGAATAAGCTTCATGAACAAACACTCCACAACACCAATAGTAGCATATGAACCTTGTTCTTCTAGATTGATAAAAAATTTGGCTCTGAAGATTGTATTTGTTACTTTTTCATAGACAGTGGATGTATCTACTTAGGAGGAAATATTTTGGATAAATTAGCAAAATATTCCCTTGTGAAAATTATTTTCTTATTTGTTCTTTTTATCCTGTTAGATTCAGTATTTCCTTTCAAACCTACGTCATTAGAAAAACTAAATGTACATTGAGATTCATTTTGTTTAGAATCTCCCTTTTTCTCTGAACCCTTCATCTCAATAGATTTAGAAGATTCACCCTTAATCTCAACAGATTTGGTGAAGTATTCTTTTATCTTCCACAACTCACTTTGAGCTACAAGACAGATAAGTTGTGTCTCGGATAATTATTCCTCTTTCTCAGCAAATATCTCTTCAATATTATTCACCATATTTTCAAATTCAGCTAATTTCAAATGGTTTTGTTTATTTTATTCAACAAATGAAAATTATTCCTTGTCAAGATATTCCTTTCAAATAGTTGTCATCTTTCTTTATAACTCAAACATATTCTTATTATTTTCTCTTATCGCATTAATATGAATCTCCACTTTCTTGACACATTATTTATTCTCAAACAAGATCTTGTCATTTTATTTCTTCACTGTTTTCTTTTCCTTTTTGAGTTGTATATTTTCATCAAGAGTAGCTTCTATATTTTCTTTTAACATATATTCCACATAATTTCTTTCATCACCTTATTCACCTTAAAAAGTGTCTTTATATTTCTTGGACTTACCCATAAATCACATTTGATTATTAGAATATCTTCTATATTCTGAATCAAAAATTGATGATGTAAATTTATCTATTTCTCAACTCATTATATTTCTCTTTCTAGAAGTAAACCACTTCTTATGCTTATTACACTTACTTTTCTGAAACTTCTTATCCTCTTCATCTAATTCACTATCATTAACCTACTTCTTTGGGAAACTCCCAGAAAAATGGCCGCTATTGTGACAATTCCATCATTTTGGTGATTGTTTGCTATTTCCTTTCCATATGCCCCTATTGAACATTTTTTTCAAATAAGGCCATAATTTTTTTGAATTCTTGTTCAGATTATTTATCACCAGAATCACTTGATTCTATTTCTTCTTTGATTTTAGTTTTTCCTTTTATCATGGCTTCAAAGGCCATCTCATCTCTTTCATTTTTCTTTAATGATGGTACTTTTCTCATTTCATAAGATATAAGAGTATTGTGAAGTTAATCCAATGATATATCTTCTCTTTCTTCTAGTGAATAAATATTTGAGTTGAATATATCTGGGAAATTTCTCATAAGACTTTTCATAATAGTAGAATCATCCAGCTTCTCACCTAAACCTATGATATTTCTAACTATTTAATTTAATCTTATAAAGTAGTCATAAATAATTTCATTATCATACATTTTGATATCTTTAAACTTTCTTCTTTATATTTTCAAATTGGATTTTCTAACTTTAATATTTCCTTCATTACTTCTTCTTAGTTTATCCTAGATATCCTTGGCAGTTTGGAGACCCATTACATTAGTGTAAACTTTTTTAGATAAATCCATCAAGATTGCATTTTGAGCCTTCCCATCAACTTCCAAATTTCTTTTTTCAGCTTGAATAATAGAAACATATTAATTAATATGAGGGAAACCAATTATTCTTCATCTTTCACTTCTAGTAAAAGTGATAAAAGGTAAGGAAGCATCCTATTCATCCAACTATGATAGTTCATGCCATCAAAAGTAGGAACTCCTCAACTGTTCACTAAACTCAAATTATACACTTCTCAGAAATCATTCTGGATCTACAGAGGGTACCTTGACTCTTATAGTAATTTAAGTGTCCAAGGATCAGTTATATAACACTAAGAGGGGGGGGGGGGTGAATTAGTGGAATACTATTTTTATAAATTATTTCAACCTCTATGACTGATTAATGTATCGATCCCCCATCTTTAATACTCAAACACACCATGAAAGCAATAACAAACAAAGAGAATATATCAAAAAATAATTTACAAGGTTCGATTCAAAGACCCACTCCTTGCTATGTTGGTTAGACCCCCTAACATGGATTCTCCACTATAACATAAGGTTATTACAATAGTAATTTATTAGACCCCCCAATTACAAACTGTTTATACCCACTAGTTACAATCATCCTTCAAAAGTTGGTTAGACCTCCTAACTGCACCTTCTTCATCGGGATTGGTTAGACCCCCAATCACAATATTCAACAACTGGTTAGACACCCCAGATGTGGGATTCAAAATCATGTTGAATATTTGATCCACAGATAGAATGATCAGTTGAAGATCCTCCTCCATGAGCTTGTTGGATCACACTGGCTCATGTACAATTCAAGTACCCTTACACTGATGCTGGAATTTCATAGATAATCCTGATTAATGAATATAATAAATTGGATCAGTACAAAGATGATCAGGAAAATATTCTTTCTTTAGTAGAAGACACGACCTCACTAACCACTGAAAACTCAGATACAAAAATATTTCAAATCCCTGATAGTCAATATTTCCTAGATTCAATCTCAAAACTCTACAATCAGATTAAGAAACAAATATTTCATGTTCACCTTTTCAAACATCATTCATGTATTTATAACATTTCATGACCTTCTCATTTTATTTCTCACGTGTTCATGTGACTGAATTTTTTATATGAATGTGTATTAAACATATGAATGTGACTTATGAAATAATACTTCCTTTTTCACAATAGATATGCACACATTTTAATTCTTGTGCACTAACTGTTTCACACACTGTATATCTTTTCAAATTCATTAAACTATGATTAAACTCCTTATTTCCTTCAGCACAAATAAGTTGCATAAGTTATTATATTTATCATTTTCATCATAAATGCTACACTTTCACACTATGTATTTACACACACTGTTCTCTTTCTTTCGTACACTCTTTGTATATACAGACCACATACACAATATTTTTGCATATATAACATGTGCACCACCTTTCTTCTTCATGAAAACCCAATTAATTTGTGTGCACAAATGAAACAGTCATAGTATAACTATCTTCTGGCATGCACAAACCTGAATGGGTATAAAATATGGTGCATGCAAGGTCTTCATAATGCAGTGTAAGTTTACACTATTGTGGTTATTCAAATATTTTCTTTATTTAAAAAAATAACTACGCAAAACTCATTCTATCATGAGGCTATCCAAGTGTGAAAATCACATGTAGAGCAATTGTGTATACCCTTATCCTTCATAAAAATAGAAATCTGTGTAGATTCCTTTGCAAACCAGATGTTCACGAAACTTGGCTTCTATCTCAAAACAAATCTTGGATGTGAGATAAAATTATTCTAGAAAATGAGATCGACTTCAGTATTAATAGGTATCAAATATCATCTCAAACTCTTCTAGAATCACCAAGATACTTCATCTGGTTAGATCTTTAGTCAACAAAGTAGTAACTTCTTGGGAGCAATAAGTTTCCTTAATATCAAAATGTAGAGGACGATACTGCTTGGAGATTCAATGACCCACAACATTCAACTCAATAAAGATCGACGACCCATATTTTTTTTGTGATTTTAAAAGAGACAAAATAGATCGATGACCTAGATGATGTGTTCGAGTGATCATGTAGTCCTGGATAAAATAGACTTATCCCACATCAAATCTATAAGAATTTTCCCATTCTTTTATAATACAATATGCAACACAACACTCCCGAAATCTCTTCCCCCTCCTTCAGTACCACCCTATACCAGTTCTCTATGGGCGTGCTCATGCGCCCACCTCCACCACCGTGCCACCGTGCACAGTGGTGCTCCTCCACTGCTCTTCCTTAAATAGGCATGACCATGTGCACTATCTGAGCTACACCCACAATATGGATGACTAGGGTTGAGATCAGCCTCCCATAGTGGTGTGTGATTCTCCCCTTGAATGGATGGCTTGATGTTACTAAATATTTAATGAACTTCTTAAAAATAACAACCATATAATATATACCAACACAGCCAACCAAATCAAAATAAAATCACCAACAACATATGCTCCTCATGCAAGATAAAATATTTTTTAATGGATACTTAAAATTTTGTAAATAATATGCCTCCATTTTTACAAGTCTTTGAAACTAAATAACATCTCAGCAATCATCGGATTTAAAAACCTTAAACACATTCAAATCATAGTGAAAAACTCAATGAAAACAATTGAAATTCACTAGAAACTTCATAGACATCCAATACTATATAGACTCACTCCCCAACACTAGTCCACCTTCTGGATACTTGGTAGGACATACCTTACTAAGCATAGCCTTGTCACGAGAATGATTCCCAAGACCCTCTTTCGGGATATACCCCCAGGGTTCCCATCACATAATGAAAGAAAAATGTCTACCCTATAACAACCATGAACCCAATATCCAAGATTCTATGGTTATTTTATTACAATGGTATACATACAAGATATCACATCACCAAGGATTGATCAGTTTAGTAGTCTTGAAGAACTAGATATATACATGGTTCCCTTATTACATTGGTAATTAAACATAAAACATAACAAAAAAAAATAAAAATACTTCCATAAAACTTATTCAAATATTTCATCTTCATAACCTAGGGAATTAAAACAAATCAAATGGGTGAGATAAAATGCTTAGAAAGGTTTACATGAATCGATAATAAGTGAAGAAAAGTCAATAAGGCATAATCATAATGGCATGGTAAATAACTGAAAAGGACATGCCATCAATAAAATGAAAATGTAAATGTATCCCTAGATTTTTTCATAGTGAAAATCTAATGGAAAGTAATAAATGAATATATAATGAAGAAAATTATTAATCATTGGAAGTCATTTATCTAGCACATGATCCATTATACCGTCAATACAGTTTAAGTCTGTGGGTAAAAACCCATCCGATTTTTCTTGGAAACAAAAAAAGGGCTTGTTACCAACTATTTTGTCCCATGAGACCTGTCGAAACATCAAGGGGATATCTATAATCTTTACACACCTTTAACTAAAATTACAAATAATTCTTCATACTTAGATTCAATTCATGAACAATTTTACTTATCTATATATCTGTATTGAATATAAAATTTAGATTTACCAATATTTCCCCAATTAAAACATCATTCAAACAAAAAAACCATATGTAAAAATGATACATGAAGAATGTAAAAATAATATACATTATACTAGAAATATGTATATTTAATTAACTCTTCAATTAATTATGATCCCAAATGAAAGTATACATACTCCACACACAAGGAATAAGTGGAGAATAAGGCATAAACAAGGGAATATCATAATGGATTCCATGAAAGAATAGATTTAAATTAGACATGGACATTAATAATATAAAATAGGCATATATAATGATAAATGATATAGAAATGAAGTGAAAAAATGTAAAAGGAGTGTTTAAGAAACTATAGAAATGAGACTCTTTAATGCAGTTTAAGGAAAATATTAAAGAGTATTTCAAACGGAAAACGGAATAATTGTTTTTATAAAAACATAAATGTGAAAATATAGTTTTTATGATAAAATTAGTGGATTTAGAAAAATATTGGTAGATTAAAACATATTATGGATGGTACTTGAAAATGAGTAAGAAATTAGGAAGTTCCCTTTAAATGAGCTTGCTTATCGAGAGGAATTAAAAAGGAAACCTTATAAAACATGCATTTCCCATCAAAGAAAGAATAATTGAGATAGGTAAATATATTTGAAAATATAAAAATAATTAAGGAAGAGTAAATAAAAATAATTAAGAATTAAATTGGAGTAAATAGAGAGAAAATGTAACCTGAAGGTAAAATGGAGGTTGGGGAGAATCCATTACTTTATGTTCGAAAGTGTTATGAACTTGCACTTAATTTCCTTGATAATGAAATTAGATTAATTAATAATTGAATTCAGAAACTCTTAAACATTTATTTTATTTATTAAAATTTTATTAAGTTAATTTATGGCCTTTTTTATGAGTTATAAGATAAAATTTTGTCATTCATGAGTGTCCATTTGCTTGGTTTTCATGACTGGTTCACTTGTATACATGTATGGAAGATCATGTAAAATGGAAAATAATTCTCCAGAATTTAAATTATATGTTATTAATGGAATTAAAGAAGATTAAATGGTTATATATATCATTTTTTTCATATATGAGGATGATTCATTAGATAAAATGTTAATGATGAACGTTAGTTTATTTTGGGGAGTTTTCGATTATCACAATCTAGTTTTAATTGATTATTTAATATTATGTATATATGTTGGTTATAGAATAATAAATAAGTTTTCATATACATTTTAAAATTTTGTTTAAGTATTATAATTGTTTTATTAATATCCATGAAGTCGGTGATGGAAAATGAAAACACATCGTCCATGATGGCCATAAATCAACACATCAGGGATTATATTTTTTTTTTAGAATAAAAGAGAGAGGGGAAGGGGATTAATGATATATTTTACATTAACATAATAAAATTCCAGTATATATAAGACAGTATAGTTATAATTTATGTTTATATAGAGGAGGTGAGGGAAGGATAAGAAAATAAATAAAATAAAAGAAAATGAAAGGAAAGGATCAAGGGTTTTACCTCTTGAATTATTCTCCTTGAGAACCTTATTAAAGGGCTTGGATTTAGTATTTTATTGATAAAAATGATCCTATATGTGGGGGAGAGACTTGGGAAGAGTATTGGGAATAAATTAGACAATATTTAAGGCTTGTAAGGTATGAGGAGAAGAGGTGGTGAAGGGTGATATTTACAGTGGAGGAGAGGGGCGTTTTTAATTATTTTAATCATTATTTTATTATTTCAGATCAAGAATATTAATAGTTTGATTCCCATGAATAAATAAAGTAAATATAGAAGAAGATTTTTATATTATAGTTCTTACATCAGACATGAATCAAGATATATTTAATTTAATTTATACTATTATATACCATAAATTACTGTATTTCACTATTCAAAAAACATTAAACTATTTTAGAAAAATACCAAAAATTTACCCTAAATTTTTTCAACATATAAAATTAAAAAATGAACTCCATTTTTTTGAATAATTTTCCAAATATGATAAATTTAGTTTTTAATTAAAATCGTCATCTATTAAAAAATACAGATTTTAAAATTATAACTGAACTTGTGACACATTGAAAAATTAATTAAGGTCTTATAAAGTTATCTTAAAATAATAAGACAAAAAAATATTAATTCATGAATCTATTTCATGAAAAAAAATTAAAATAATTTTATTGATTATAAAATTGTAAATAAACATTTATGTTTTACAAAAAATACAAACAATTAATTTATCATTTTTAAAACATTTATTTACTTAAACAATGATATAATTATATCATATTCGCATTTATAACATGATTAAATTTTATTTATACTTTCAGAGGTGATGTTACTATTCTAATGGTCACATTACTATTCTTAATGGTAATATTACTATTCCAATGGTCAAGTTACTATTTAATAGTATATAACTGTTCATTTAAGCTCAATGTTGTGTGCAACATAAGCTATCGAATGAATTGAATTTCTTTAAGAAGATAAATCCCATAAAATATTGGGGTGGTATATTATTCCCTCCTTTGAAAACTTTTTCCTCAAAAATTTTCCTAAATATTTCCTTCTAAACAGATGAGGGTGGTACTTCTTCATAACATCCTCAGGTTCCCACATTCCATCTTCAATTTTATAGTTTTTCTAAAGAAACTTTACAAGTGTAGTTGTTTTATTTCTCAATACTTTCTCCCTTATGTCAATAATCTCAATAGTATTTTTTAAATGATAAAATCATGTTCCAATTATATTTCTTTATAGGTGAGTACATGCATTGGTTCTAGAATTTACTTCTTTAGAAATGATATGTGGAACAAATAATGAACTTTGGAGAGACTTTGTGACATTGTTAATCATTATGATATAGCTCAAATTCATTCAAAAATTTCAAATGGTCCAATGTACCTTGGGATCATTTTCCATTTCTTAACGAACCTTATGAAACCCTTATATGGAGATACATTCAGAAAGACATGATCTCCCACTTGAAATTAAAAATCCTTTCTCTAGTTATCAACATAACTCTTTTTTCTACTTTGAACCACTTTGATATAATCTAGAATGGTCTTAACCTTTTTCATTGTCTCATCAATAAGTTATGGGCCTAAAATTTTCCAATCCAAAATATCCCAACAAGTTTGAGTACAATATCTCTTGAAATATAATGCTTTATATGGAACTATTTGAATACAATAATCAAAACTATTATGGTAGGAAAATTATACCAAAGGTAAATACTGATCCAACATACCTTTAAATTCAAGTGATAATGATCCCAATGTGTCTTAAAATGTTTTAATAGTCCTTTTAGATTGTCCATCGATTTGAGGGTGATAATAAGTACTCATATGAAGCTCAATATTCATAGCCTTCAAAAGACTCTTCCAGAATTTTGATGTAAAATAGGGATATAGACCAGACATAATTGATATAAGTGCACCCTTAAGTCTTAAATATTCATTAATATAGAGTCATTATAGGTTCTT
Organism: Viscum album; assembly: GCA_963277665.1. Lineage (NCBI taxonomy): Eukaryota > Viridiplantae > Streptophyta > Magnoliopsida > Santalales > Viscaceae > Viscum > Viscum album. Next base: position 1,830,746,455 of record OY728129.1, read on the forward strand.
AGAAGGTAAATTTTCTCTTATAGAAAGATAATTTTTTAATTTTGAAAGAATATCAACAATAACCCACATTGCATCATTCCTTCTAGGTGGTCTTGGTAGTCCTCTGACAAAGTCCATCATAATTTCATCCAACTTACACATAGTAATAGGTATAGGTCACTTGAATCCTCTAGGATGTTGTCTCTCATCCTTTACTTATTGAAAATATAGACACCTTGACACATTGTCATCAATTTCTTGCTTCATATTATCACACAAAATATTTTCCTTCAAATATCTATACATCTTGGTACTACCAGGATGTATAGAGAAATTTGAGCTATGAGAAGCATCTAATAGTTCCTTTTTTAGATATTTTATTGATTGGAAACATAACCTCTTTCCAAATTTCATAACTTCATCCTCATACAAAAATTATTCCAATATTCCATCATTGATGTCTTTAATTTTATTTTGAAAATTCTCATCATCATATTGAGTGATTTTTATCTTCTCTAATAAATATGGTTTCATAATAATTTAAAAAAGGAGTGATATTTCCTATTTCTTAACAATTCCCATATCCATATTTAATAAATCCATGAACATAATATCTTTCTAAATCTCTATTTGGGTTAGAAGTCCCTGATCTTTCCTGCTTAATGCATATGTTACCTTATTTTCTTTTTCATGGGTGGTAGTGTATTGAGAAATTATAATCCTTGAGTAACTCGATCTATCACCTTTGCCTCATATTGAGTTCTTTCTATGTAAAGATGTATTTCAAACTATTTTGATCTGTATATTTCTCACATATTTCACCATATATATAGTGTCTCCATATATTTAGAGAAAAAATTACGGATACTAACTCAGGATCATGAGTTAGATAATTTTGTTCATGTGTCTTCAACTTCCTTGATACATATGAAATAACTTTATCATTTTGCATAATGATACAAACTAGTCCATTATTCGATGCATCACTATATATACAAAACCCATCATTTCCTAATGGTATAGTCAAAATTGGAGCATTGACTAATCTTCTCTTTAAATCTTAAAAACATTATACACACTATTGTGTCCACATGAACTTAACCCCTTTGTGTGTGATATTGGTTAACAAGTTATCCAATTGGGAAAAATTATGGATAAAACACTGATAGTAACCTACTAAACCAATGAAACTCCATACCTTAGTTATGTTCACTGGCATAGAACATTCTTGGATTGCCTTTTTCTTCATAGGATCTACTGAGATTTCATACTTAGAGATGACATGGCCATGAAAAGAAATTGTTTGAAGCCATAATTCACACTTTCTAAACTTCCCATATAATTATTTTCTTCTAAGATTTTCCATAATAACCCGTAAGTAGTTATCATGGTCCTCATAGATTTTAGATTACACTAATAAATAATCAATAAATACCACAACAAAATTTTCAAGATATTCCTTGAATACTCTTTTCATTAGATCCATGAAAACAGAGGGTGAATTAGTCAGTTCAAATTGAATTACTATAAACTCGTAATGTCTATAGCTAGTTTAGAATGTTGTATGTGGACTATATTCATTCTTTACACACAATTGATGATATCCAGAACAAAGTTCAATCTTTGAAAAATATTGAGTTCTATGGAGTTTATCAAATAAATCATCAATGAGAGGAAGATGGTACTTTTTCTTTATGATAATAGAATTGATTTCCCTATAGTCAATGTACAGCCTCAAGGATCCATCCTTCATCTTAATAAAGAGAACAAGGGATCCCCATAGAGAAAAACTAGGGAGAATAAATCCCTTATTACTCAAATAATCTAGTTGTTTCTCCAGCTCCAATAATTCCATAGTTTCCATTCTATAAGTATTCTATGATATTGGTCTTTAATCAGGGATTAGATCAATTGAAAACTCAACTTCACACTCTAGGGGGTGTCCAGGTAATTCCTCAGGATATATGTCAATGTATTCTTACACAATTGGTACATCCTCAATTTGAAGATTACATTCCTCAAACCTAGATGTTGTTTTCTCTTCCTCCCCGATAATTTCATTTAGTAGATCTATTGGGGGTGGATATAGATAAGAATCGGATGATGAGATTTCTTCTATAAAGATAAGGGATTCTACATCTTACCCATAGATTATAATTTCCTTCTTTTTGAAATAAATTTTCGCATCATATTTTGAAATCTGATCCATATTGAGGATTATATTAATGTATACCATAGGTATGATGATAAGTTCATAAAATAAATCACATTTATATTCCATAATGAGAAATTCCTAACACATATTTGTTTCAATGAGACTTCCCTTAATTGTTTTTACTGAAAATTCCTTATCAAATCAAAATCTAAATATCTAATTTTCTCGGAATATTGGGTAGATATAAAAGTGTGTGATTATCCAACATAGGTGTAGTATGGTTATTCATCATAACCTAAGTATTTTGTCTCAATATGGTCATGATCTTCTCAACTCCAGCACTAATAGTGTTGACTTTCTCAGTAGGAAAATCTATACATTGTCCATAGGTATTGATTCAATTTCTCCTATTAGGTGTCATCACTAAATAATGGCACACACTAAGTGAGCGCATAATCATCATGGGCATTGAGACAAAAATTTATAATAAGGAATTATTATAATTCTCGTGTTTATTTAACATCTAGTCCCAAGGTTTTTACAAAACATTATCTGATACCAACTGTAGTAACCCCGACCCTAGTATCACAGAGTCGATGATTCTTTTATTATAATGGAATACATACAAAAGATTACATCACCAAGGATTTATCAGTTTATTAGTCTTAAAGAAATAGATACATACATAGTTCCCTTATTACATTGGTAATTAAACAAAGAACATAATAAAGAAAAATAAAACTGCTTTAATGACACTTATTTCAAATATTTCATCTTCATAACCTGGGGAAGGAAAAAATGAAAGGGATGAGATCAAATGCTTAGTAAGGGTTACATGAATCAATAAAAAGTGAAGAAAAGTTAATAAGGAATAATCATAATGGAAAGGTAAATAACTGAAAAACACAAGCCATAAATAAACTGAGAATGTAAATGCATCCATATATTTTTTAATAGTGAAAATATCATAAAAATTAATAACTAAATACTGAATGAAGAAAATTCTTAATAATTGTACATCATGTATCTAGAACATGAACCATTATACCGTCAATATGGTCTAAGTCTGTGGGTAAAAACTCGTCTGATTCTTCTTGGAAACAAACCTGAAGGGTTTTTCACAAAATTTTTTATCTCCTGAGAACTATCGATGCATCAAGGGGATATATATAACTAGGATAAATCCATCACTTCAAGTCCTAATAATTCTTCGTACATATATTTAATTCATGAACAATATGACTTATCAAAATATCTATATTGATAAAAAATACAGATTTATCAATATTTCCCTAGCTAAAACATCATTCAAAGAAAAAAACATATGAAATAATGGTACATGAATAAGGTAATAATAATAACCATTATATAATAATTTTTTTTTATTTAATGAAACTTTAAATTAATTATGATCAAAAATGAAAGGGATGTCTACATACTCCACACATAAGGAATAAGTGGCGAATAAGGCATAACCAAATGGAATATCATAATGGATTCCATGAAAGAACATATTTAAATAATAAATTGAAATTAATAATGTAAAATAGGCATAGATAATGATAAATTGGGTACAATTAAAGTGAAAACATATAAAATGAGTGTTTAAGAAACTTTTTAATTGAGCCTCTTTACTAGAGTTTAAGGAAAATATTAGAGTCTTTAAAATGGAAAAGTCATAATCATTTGTATAAAACTAGAAATTAGAAAAGATATATTTTCATGATAAAAATAGGGATTTAGAAAAATATTTTTATCTTAAAGAATATTTTAGATGGTACTTGAAAATGGGTAAAAAAATTGGGACATTCCCTGTAATCAGGCTTGCTTATCGGGTGGAATAGAAAAAGAAACATTATAAAACCTATATTTCTCATATAGAAAAGAATAATTGAGATAGGTAAATATCCTTGGAATATACATAAAAAATTTATTAAAATTACATAAAAATAATTAATAATTAAATTGGGGTAAATAGGGAGAAATCATAACCCTAAGGAAAAAATAGAGGTTCGGGGAGAATCCCTAACCTTATGTCTGAAAGTGTTCAGCACTTGCACTTAATGTCTTGGATGATGAAATGAGATTCATTAATAATTTAATTAATAAAATATTAAAGATATATTTTATCTATTATAATTTTATTAAGTTCATTTATGTACTAATTTATTAGTTATAAGATTCAATTTTTTCATTCATGAGTGTTCATTTCCTTGGGTTTCATGATTGGTTCACTTGTATACATGTATGGAAAATCATGTAAAATGGGAAATAATTATCTATAATTAAAATTATATATTATTAATGTACTTAAATAATATTAAATGGTCTTATATATCTTTTTTCTAGATATGAGTATGATTTATTAGATAAAATTTTAATGATGAACATTAGTTTATTTTGGTGAATTCTTTATTATCACAAACTAGTTTGTTTTTATTATTTAATATTATGGACATATAATAGTTATATAATTATAAATTATTTTAAATATAAATTTTACAATATTTTATAAACATTATAATGGTTTTATGACCAGACATAAAGGTGATAATATAAAATAAAAACAGATCGTCCATGTTGGTAGTAAATCGGCATGTTAGAGATGATATTTTCATTTTTATAAAAAAAGGGAGAGGAGAATGGGTTTGATGATGGATTTTACAATAAAATAATAAAATTATAGTATATATAATATAACATAGTTATCATTCATGTTTGGATATAGGAGGTGAGGGAATGATAAGAAAATAAAATAAAATAAAAGAAAATGGAAGGGAAGGATTAAGGGTTTTACCTTTGGAATTATTCTCCTTGAGAATATTCTTAAGGGACTTGGGTTTGGTATTTTATTAATACCAAAGGCTCCTAGACATGGGTAAGAGATTTATAAAGGGTATTATGTAGAAATTGGACAAGCTCAAAAGTTTATAAGGTGTGAGGAGAAGGGGTGGTGAGAGGTGGTATTTATAATGAAAGAGAGGAGTTTTTGTTCATTATTTTAATCATTAGTTTATTATTTTGGCTCAAGACTATGAATAGTTTGATTCCTATGACTAAATACATTAAATAGAGAATTATAGTTTGTTATTATTTTTCTTACATCAACCATGGATCTATACATAGTGAATTTAAATTATACTGTTATATAACGTAAATAATTGTATTTCACAATTCACAAAAAATAAACTATTTAAAAAAATACCAAAAATCCCCCATAACCATTTTTTGATGCATAGAATTAAAAAATAAACACAATTTTTCGAAAATAATTTTTAAAATATGAGATATTTAATTTTTAATTAAAATAATCATTTATTAAAAAACTACCGATTTAAAAATTATAACTGATCATGTGACAGTTTCAAAAATTAATTAAGGTCACATAAAATTATATCATAATAATAAGACACAAAAATATAAATTCATTAATCAATTTTATGAAAATAAATTTTCATTTAAATATTTATATTAATTAAAAAATTGTAAATAAACATTTATGTTTCACAAAAATACCAATAATTAATTTATCATTTTTAAAAAATTTATTTACCTAAACTATGATATAATTATATCATATTTCCATTTATAAGATGAATAAATTTTATATATATTTTCATAGGTGAGGTTCATATTCTAATGGTCAAATTACTATTCCTAATGGTCACATTACTATTTCATTGCTCAAGTTACTATTTAATAATATATTAATATTCATTCAAGCTCTGTTTTGTGTAACACATAAGATATCACATGAATTGAATATATTTAAGAAGATACATACCATAAAATATTTGGGTGTTATATACTCCGTCAAAGAAGCTTAGGTCCTAGGATACTCTATCTCTTCCCTAGATAATAACATAATAAAGTCTACAAAATGCATGATATGTCATGAGGCCAACCTTATAAATAATTCCAATTATTTCTCATACATTAGGGTCCTAGATAATACCATCGAAATGTGTTTTGTATACAAATATTATCTCCAAGTCTAGGTAGACTATGGACTAGTTGAGTAGGTTGATGTCTCAACATAGGTAACACATGTCTGAACTTGATCTTGAGAGTGACAATGAAGAATCTGGTGAATGGTGATAGGTTCCTGGAAAGGGTATATATAAGAATAAGGACTATTTTTCCCAAAAGATAGTCTCTCTCACCCATGGTATTATCCGCTCTTACTTGAGAAAACCAACACCCCTTGTGGTCGCGACACCCACTCTAGTCACCTCATCAATATCACAACCTTCCATGTATCTAAGTAATAGTCATCGATAATGCCATGACAACCATTTCCCCACATCAGATCCAAAGCCAGTTTTCACACTTGGGGACTTAATGCCCCTCGATTTGGGAGAAACCCTAAGAATTCATCTAGTCCTAAAATATTCCACCAATGAAGAGAAGAGATATGCCTCAATCAATGATAATATACTGGTATACCATTGTATAATTTTTGGTGGTGAGGAGTGCCCCATAACCTCTTAAATCACTTTTATCCATTGCCATCTAAGGAGGGGTAGATGTCATGTAACAAGTTATGATGCATAGGACAATTCCTCTGAATGGATGATTCATGCTGCTAAGAAAAAACAACAAGGATCGTATAAGGAACAATAGATTATATCCTCACTGACCATGCCATTGGGTGAACCCTCACAACCAACAATATTAGTTTATCATGCAACTCAACTAATGTTACCTATAGTTTATTCATTCCTAATTAAATCCTAACCTTAGAATAGTGAAACACAACAAGAAACAATCAAACCCTAATGCCTCAACTGATTGCACCCATGATGTTTCTAGCCAAAGACCGGCCTCTAGTAGGAAAAAGTATACCCCTTTCTTGAAAACATGATGTGATGAAATATCTCTCTATCATATTGGTGTGAATCTCTATCATTGATGCACTCCACATGTCAAAGGAGACATTTGAGGCTCTCATTGAGGCTCTAAAGATCCCTCTCTAGTTTGAGAATGAGGTAGTTGCTGCCAAGGCCAATCGAGTAGATGTGGTTGAGTAGGAAGATTGCCATCCATCATCTCATTTTCAAAAGAAGATAAGGGTGACACCATTTAGGGAACCATACACCTGCTCTATGTCATAGTCCAGTTCAATTGTGTAGAAAACCCTCATAGCCTGGTGGAAACTATTTTTTGGATCAACCTCATCCCGACCTACAATCTCCTGAATTGAGGCTCACAGAAGCAGATATGACCCCCTCCAACATGAAAATTCAGGGATATAATAAGAGTAAGAAGAAACCATGCAACAATATTCGACTAAGGACACAATTCAATGACATAGTATCAAACACTATGTTCATGGTTGACTCAAAAGTCACCATTTATAATTCCATATTGGGAATACCCTAGCATCATTTTGATGTAGCGATCCCCTCCTCATAACATCATTGTTTCAAGTACTCCCTCTATGGGAAAGTAGGTATTCTACCTAGAAACACTGGTTACTTAAACTCATATGAGGCCCATTACCTAGATGCCAACTATTATATGATAGAGGGAATAAAGATTTAGATCGATGGGGTTGAGTGTATTAATTCCCCTAATGATCGGACGACCACTTCACTGGACCCTTGAGCGGACTTGAAAGACATCTTCATCTTTCTGATTCACCATCTAGTTCCAAAACCCCCAAATCTCAGGAACCATTTCGTTATTTCTGAAAATAAGTAATGCTAACATATCACCTCATATTCCTACACTGGATAAGAAAGGTTGAGGATAAAAAAGAATACTCCTATCATATATCAAGGGATCCATCCTTTGGTTATGGATCTAGGGTAACACCGTATATTCCAAAAATTTGGGTTTACTTAATGGAGGTCCACTTGTCATTACTATTTTGACATCATATATGGATCCCACCATCAGAAACTATATAGGATTGGATTGTCAGCTATCATCACCATGATCTATATATAGAAAGAATCCCTCATTGAGCATTCTACCTCTACTAGAGAAAAAATTTGTATCAAACCATGGTCCCCATTTTTGGAGGACTCACCCCTTTCAATGGAATCTCAATCTTTTGATGGTGGAGAGAACTTCGAATATGCCCCTGCTGACTTTGAGGAAGGAATTTCCACCACCATTGATGACTGAACTTTGGTTAATATTATCATAGAGTAATACCAAAGGAAAACACTAATTAGTGAAATCATATCCTCAGAATAGCAGTTGTAGTATATGGATTTCTTGAATCTACACCATGATGTATTTTCTTGGATCTATAAGACATTACTGGGCCTCGATCCCTAGGTATTAGTTCATCACCTTGGACTCCCTATAGGCTATTGTGGACTGAAACAACCTCCTAGGGATATACACCATTCCCATGGTTCCATGGTTAAGGTTGAATTTTAAAAGTTGATCAAATATACCTTCATCATGTAACTTCAGTACCCAAAGTGGCCAACCAACAACATCCCAATTAAAAAGAATAATGGGAATATTAAAGTCTAGAAAGACTTGGAGGACCTCAACCACTACTTCCTGAAGGATGAATTCTCCCACTCAGTGATAAATATACTAATTAATTCCATTATTGGCTTCCAAACCTTCTCCTTCATGGATGGGTACTCTAGGTATAATCAAATATGGATGGCCCCCGATGATGAAGATTTCATCACCTTTAAGGAACATCATGGAAAATTTTACTGCAGATTGATCAAATTAATTTTAAATAAAATTGGGGATACCTGCCAGTGTTTCGTACACCATATATTAAAACTTCTCTACAGGACATTGATGGAGTGATATGTGGATTATTTTGTGGTCAAGTCCTTCCAATTCCAAGACCATATTAAGGATCTTGAGAAAGTGTTTTGTTATCTCTGCTCCTGTCACTTGAAGATAAAACCCTTAAAATATGAATTTAGGGTCACTTATATAAATTTCCTTAGATTTTTTCAGATATAAAGGCATTGAGATTGATCCAAAAAAGACCAGATCCATTTTACAGATTCCCCCTCCACACAGCCTCTAGGAATTACAAGGATTCCAAGGCCACCTAGCCTATATCAAGTGATTCATCACTAATGTGGATGGTAAATGCATCTATTATCAAGGATTATGAATTAACCATCTATCAATGGTATGAAGATTACCTGACCACATTTGAGGACATCAAGAATCACCTACTACATCTTCTGGTCCTTATTCCACCCATCCCGGGAAAGCCTTTGATCCTTTATGTGATCACCCTAAAATAGTATCTTAGTGGCCTACTAGGTTATAAAAACAACGAGGGTAGGGAAAACTTGTGTATTACCTCAGTATTATGATGATTAAAATTGAGACTAGGTATGATCTCATTGAGAATAGATTCTTAGCCTCAGTATTTGTGGTTAAAAATTTCTGGCATTACCTGTAGCACCACAAAATATAGTTTGTGTCCCATGTCAATCTGTTAAAGTACATCCTTAATCTCCATATACTGATGTGATGATTTTCATGATGGGAAATAATTCTATAATATTTTGACATCAGGTTTGTTCCCTATAAGGTTATAAAGGGCCAAACACTAGAAAATTTCTTGTTTGTACATCTGACCCATGAGAAGCTGCCCCTAGATATCGACTTCTAAGATGGGGACATACTCACCATCGTTCAAAACACACCATGTTGGAATATTCATTTTGATGTTTTCTCCAACAACCCAATTGGGAAAAGGACTAATAACCCCAAACTCAATAGGGTGGGCCTATGGATCATCTTCATCATGTCTATGCAGTTTATATTTCCATACATGTTCTTATTATCAAAGAGATATACCAACAACAAGGCTGCATATGAGGCCCTTATCACTGACCTTGAGTTGTCTCTTATGATTGAAGTCCCCTAGCTAGTTATAAAGGGATAATCACAACTATTCATCAAACAGATCAAGGTAGACTATGTTTTCAAGAAGTGGGAACTCATGAACTTTTTAGAATAGACCCATGATTTGATGGCCTTATTCATGTACTATCCAAATGTGACTCATTTTCCCATTGTTAGAATGACTGGGTTGATGCCCAGGAGGGTTTCTATACTTCTCTCACAGAGCCTGACCAAGATGATTTGGTCATTTATGTGGCCCAAAATTTCCCCTGTCACTCCTGATAAAGAAAACCAATAGGTAAATTGGATGGCTAGTGACAATTTTGAAGCTAGGGCCTCAAATCCCATAGTCTTCAAAGAATTACCCAATTGGATGACTCCCTTCACTGAGTATCTCCAACATAGGACCCTTCTTTTAGACATATAAGCGTGGGAGATAATCTATCAACATGTAGTAAAATATAGCCTTAGAGATGGTCCGAACTTAGAGGAGACCCTTTACGGGTGGGGATTTTATGGAATATTTATTTATTTCATCCAATATGAGGATGTCCCTAGGGTCCAACATGAAGTCTATTTTGGGTCATGTAGGCCCCACCATGTTGGTTTAAATCTCTCCTAGTAGATCTAAAGATTTAGATACTTACGGTCCACCATGGTTCATGACTCAACAAGTTCACCAAGAACCCCCAAACATGTCAGATCCTATCCAAATTTATACATTAGAAAATATAGATTCTCCAAGCCACCAATTACTCCTGGCCCTTCACAGTATGGCGACTCGATGTTGTGCCCCCTACCCACTGATGAATTCTCAACAATGATGATTAATTATTACTACCACTGAATTCTTTTCAAAATATGGAAAAACCCACCCCGTCATAAAGTTCAACACGCAGTTTGTTATTATGTTTGTGAATTACCACATCATCTAGGTATTTGGGATTCATCACACATTTCCCATGGATAACGAAACCAAATTTCTAGCTTCTGAATTGAAGAATTTGTATGTTAAGTAAAAATCCCAATCCAATCAGACCTCTCACTATTAGACACAGGTGAATGGGAAGATTGAGGCATTAAACAAAACCATATCTAATATTCTATGGAGGAAAATGTTTTAGAATAAGAATATTTGACCCAATAATCTCCCTAACACCCTCTGATATTATTGGATGATGACCCAAAATTCAACCCAGGCGACCCTATACTCCATCGTGTGTGAGATAGAAGAAGTTTTACCTATAGGGGTTCTACTACTTTTAATGGATTTATAAAATTATAAGATTATAGGAAATATATTTGAAGTTCATTAGGATGAGTTTTAATCCCTTAAAGAAAAAATTCTTCAAATTATGCATAATCTAGAAAGGCACTAAAACTGAGTAGTGTGGGAATTTATTAAGAAATTATGCCTTCACTACTTCCTTCAAGGTGACATGGTACCATCCCTCACAGAATCAATGATACATGGGAAGAAGTTGCTGAAACTGGAACCCAAGTGGGAAGGACCTTAAATTATTCACAAATTTTACTCTAATGGCACAAAATCATCGATCACCAAGGATTGGGGAGTGTATCAAACCTCCCACTAACACTAGGTTCCTCCAGAGAAACTTCACATGAAACCTATTTAGTCTGATATATATGAATTTTAACTACAATTTCCATGCCATAGTCACATGATGTAAAACTGTAGGAAAACATCCTAGTCGCATGACGTAAAACTGCACAATATCATGGTTAAAGTTGTACGACCTTAAACTATAGAAACCCGATATTTATCATATGATGATAAAATGTATGTCCGACTTCCTCACTAAAAAATATTAAAATTCATGGTTCATATCCACATTACATAATATAAAATTTCATAATACCTTCATCCCTCACTGAAGAGTGAACCCTTCCCCACGATGTCATTCTCCTACCACATTATATCCTTGAACTACGATTGCATAAATTCCATGTATCATGGGAAATATAGGGATTCCAAAACATAACTTCCTTGGACTAGAATAACCAATGATTTATTTCAGGGATATTCCCCTTGATATCACATTCGATGTCTACTCACTGATGCACCTACTCAACATTCTTGAGCACATGGAAAGATGGGTCCTTGAGTGTAACTCACCCTAGAATAAATCATCATTACCTCCTTCAAACTTCAAGTATTCCTCAATATAGATCCTCATCATAATCCAAATCCAAAAATTCCCCATTTAATGATAGAGCATGGAAAAAATAGGCTCACCTTCTACCTAGGTACATTCCCTAGAGGATCTCTGGAAACAGATAATGGTACCCATGTTTTGAACATGTTCAACGATCAATCCAACTTTTGTTCACCCCATCCTTGATCAATATAGTTTCCGAAACTGTGTTTAAAACAAGGTAAAAAATAATTCTCCACCCATTAGTATCCCTCTTTTCATGGTATATATTTAGGAAGTTATGATTTACCTAATTTCCACATTCCACTGTTAATTTGGAGTTTTGACACCCCTGGTGTTATCTGTCCGTGCACTTGAGCATGTTGAGCAAGAAAATCAAAATTATTTAAACCCCCAAAGAAGGATTCTTTTACCAATATCATGAAATCCCATGATATAAGGGAGACTCCTTTCCATTCCTTATTTCCCACACTAATCAGGGATGACACAGTCTTAGGAATCCTGGAAGGATCTCCCCTATTATAGTTGGGGCACTCAAATATGCCCCTATTGGTTAAGAATCATGAAATTATACTATGTGAAAACTATTCACCATATTTTTCAGGGAATAAGGCCTTTATAACCCCCTTTTCATATTAGGTCACTACTCTTTTGTTACATATTAATTACTCTGGGAAATTTTCCCCTTATTGGTCCATGAATCATGACTTAAAACTATGTGCAATATATTCCTCATATTTCATGTGCTATAGGGCCTCCATAATCCCCTTTTCATGTCAGGTTACTACTCTCTAATTCAATGATAATTACCTCAAGATACTTCCCCCTTATTGTTCCATGAATCATTAACTTAACACTATATGTGACTAGTTTTTCTACGTATCATAAAATTAAAACTATGTGTGACTATCCCTAGGGAATTAATTTGATGTAAGGCCTCCTCAGTCTTCCATTCACACTAGGTTTAATCTTTCCAGTGTTATATGATCAAATATGGAATAACCCCTTATTTTGATCTAAAATACATCAGAATATTTAGAATTCATCACCTTATATTATGTTATAAACTATAGAAAGAGCTCATCATTTTCACCTAAGAGGATGACCCCCTCCTAGTGTCGGTCACCTACCATTCCACAATAAAGAACTATGTATGGTTTGATTTCCTCTTCATTTCATGGGATATGTAGAGATGCTCAAATACTATATCATGGTTCTAGACCAGTCATAGACCTATCTCAGGATCTCTTTCCCCAAGAACCTATTCGACTCGTTCTCACTGATGCACCCACCTTGGTGAGCTTAAACACGTGGTGCTGTAAAACCAAGAGTGTTGAAATTATACTTGAAATTTTCACCAACTCATATCCATACTTCGATACTCCCTAGATTTTGATCTTCATCATATTCCAAATCCAAATAGGCTCCCCTAATGAAAATGATGTCTATCAAAATTGGCTCACTTACCACCTTAGGGTCCATGCCCTGAAGGATTACCCATGATAAACAATGGATCCTGTAAGAACCCGGATATTCTTTTCAGGTATGTTTTACTTTTCTATTCATTTTGAGAAAAAGATGAATTTATGGAAATTTTCGAAGTACACGCCATGTAATTTATGAGTACATGCCGTGTAGCGGCCATGTACACGGCCATGTGGGGGTGACCAAGAGGCCGCCTAAAGCGGAGTACGGAAAAGGCAAGTAAACACCATGTACTTCAAAAGTACATTCCTTGTATTTTCTTTTTTTCATTAAACGCACCGGGGTCATGTCTAATCACTAGAACGATATTCTTATAGGTATCATTTGGATGAGAGCTCTCGTATAACCATGATCTTCCTCTGATCCCCGGACTGAGCATTTGAACTCCAATTTGACCACCTTTGATTGCATTGGGATCGCCTCGGTAAGCTCTCTCTTCTGATTGAGCTTCATTTCATGATTCCTTCTCATTCTCAAGTTATCCTCTGTTAAACCTTTGATTAGTTTTTGTAAATATTTGATGTTCTAAGGTGATTCAAGCATCTAGATTCACATATAGTGATCTTATAATGTTGAGGTAGGTGTTCTGTTCCTTTTTGTCGGAATTCCTTGAGTTTTATGTGCAAAATTTCCCAATACCCATGAACGGGTATTGCGCGTTTACCATTTTATCCCTACTATTTTCCCACTATTCTTGTATGCTTGATTAGATGATAATTGAGTGTGAATAGGGTGAATTATTGTGATTTGGATTTCTTTCCCATGAATGTTTTTCTTGTTTTGACATTTGGGTCTAGTTTGCCTGATAGGCAGTTGTTTACATTCCCATGACTTTTATTGTAGGATGGTGTGACTGTTGTTTTGTTATACTGTTATATTGTAGAATGCTAGCCAAGTATTTCTTGAGGTTTACCTTATCCAACACACGTTTATACACTTACGTGACTTACACAGGGCCGTGAGAACCTAGTGTATAGACCATAGGGAGAATGGATGTTAAGGGCTTCTCCAGAGTGTCTATAATTTTACGATGCGAGAACATAGGGGGAATTGACGTTGAGTGCTTCCTCAGAGTGTCTCTAGTTACTCAATGTGGGTCACAGGGTGAATGTGACGTAAGTTCTCCCCTAGAGCGCCTTTAGTTATGATACAAGACTATAGGGGGAAATGACGACGAGTTCTTTCTCAAAGAGTCTATTCTTAAGCTGAACTAGAGGGGTTAGACTGAGTGTACTACCTAGAGGGTTTCTTGTACTTGTTAAGTAGGACCAGAGGGGTTAGACTGAGTGTGCTTTCCAGAGGGTTACCTATTTTGTTTATCTTCTTGTTTAGTTGTTTCTTGATATTGATAATGTGGGTTGTTTACTATTGAGTACCCTCATGTTTACTATTTCATGTACTTTTACTGGCCATATACTCATTGACTGTTAGGCATGGATCGCGTGGTGGTTGCCTACTGGGATTATTATTACACCCTATTTGGGCTATGCTTTTGGGCCCAAACAGATTATATTATTTTAGGTAAAGACAAGGTAAAGAACCCTTCTACTTCAGGTACTTGACATGTTGTGGAGTTGGAGAGCACGGGACCAAGCTTAGGTTTGCGATGCTGAGGAGATGATTACTATTTTTATTTTGTACTTGGTTTAGTACTATATTCCAGAATTGTGATTTGTTTCACTATTTTCCAAGACATATGTATCTTGCATCATTATATATATGTTCTCCAGTTCATTCTATCAGTTTTTCGCTGTTATTTTTGGTATAATATTATTTCTGCCTCTGCTCTTGTGTGTATTTGTTTACTTACACTGTGTACTCTGCCAATGAGGGCATAGTTTCCCTACAATCACACCCAAGGCCCTCGCTGCTAGTCGGCAGCCTCTGGCGTTTGGGGAAATGTGATTGAGGCCATGTGACCAACCGGGTACGGGAACCAAGACGTTACAAAGTGGTATCAGAGGAATTATTTTCTCTTGACTTACTGTTTGGAGGCTATAGTCATGGATAGGATGGAATAGGTACTTGGTAATAAACTATGCTCGGGAGTAGCTAACCTGTGTACTAGGAAAATCCAATCTACCTTGTTAATGCAATTTTCTGGTTTTTCAAGTTTATGGTTGCCTTGATTTTCACTGTTAGGTGACTCACATGTTTTTGTTCTGGTTATTATTTATATTATTGAGGTTCTATTTTTTTCGCAACCTGATGAGATGAGGGTATTCCATCTCATGCATCCTATAGTCACTTACTAAAAATCACATGTCATGCATTCTTTCCATGCCATCTAGGGTGCATTAGCAATTTCATGTTTTTGTGATAGATGTTGTGTAGAATATGCATGTTTTTGTGATAGATTCCTTGATAAAATACATGTTGTTTGATAGGGTATTGTTTGTGTAAGGATTTGTCTGAATGAACACCAAAATTTGGTTCTTGAGGTTTTATGGGCCCTCATGGACCGGAATTTGGTGGATCATTACCTTGCTTATCTTATTTATAACTTTTATAAGATGCCAATCTTTGATTTGCGGGGAGTATGGGCCCTCACAGATTGGAATTTGGCACTTTAAATGTTCGTTTCAGTGTTTTTTCTGGGTTCTAGAGTAGTTTTTGAGGCTTACTGTCCAGAAAAACCCAGAATACATGCCATGTAGTTTTGACTACACGCTATGTGTTATTATATTAGAGAAGAAAAAATTTTCTTAAGTACACGCTGTGTACTATATGTACACGCAGTGTAGTCTCTATCCGTGTCATCAGCTGTGTGGGTAGAGACACAGGATGAGGAAAGTCTAGTGAGAATACACCGTGTAGCGTGACCCAGGTACCCGGTCGTGTCACTAACAACATGGGTCAATGTTATCCTTTCACGTACACATTGTGTCCACCTTGAACATGTCATGTAGTGTGAACCATGTGTCAGGCCGTGTCACTAACAACACGGGCCAGGTGAAGCTTGTCTAGTACACATCATGTTTATCGTGAAAACACCATGTAGTCTTGTCTTAAGAGAGCTGTGTGGCTTAGCTGTGTAGAAGGACTCGGGAAGAGAAAGAGGATTCAAGTACACACCGTGTGTCAAGAAAATACGTTGTGTGTTTGGGTGTTACATGACTATTTGTGGCAGGAGTACACGCCCATGTGAATGACTTAGGGGAACACGCTGTGTAGGGGACATACACGCAGTGTAGTCATGTTTTGAAAATATTGAATTCTTTCTTTCTCCTGTTCCCTTCCTGTACTTCCAGTTTTCAGTCCTTGATAATCTTGATCTAAGGTGTGTACTTGACCTTGCAGAGTCATTCCACCGAGACATCCTTTGGTTGTACACCAGTTGCCAAGCGGTGATCAGACACTAGATATGGCTGATCAGGGACTTCCCACAGATCCTCCTATTATGCCAGTCTTGGAAACAACCGTTATACTAGACACAGGTGTTGATGCATAGTTCAGGGAAGGATTTATGAGGATGATGCATACCTTTTAGGGGGCACCGCCTCCTACCCCATCGATGGCTGATTTGACACAGGTCTTCCAGTAGCAGAATCGTCCCACTTTCTCAGGGGATGGAGGACCCCAGGCTACAGAGTCATGGCTGGAAGCCATGCTAACGATATTTGAGCATCTGGATACACCTCCAGAGAGGAGGGTCAAGATTTCTACCTATATGATTCGGGACTCCACCAAGAGGTGGTGGGATGTGATCTCATAGGTGGGACACCAGCAGGTTATTGTATGGGATGAGTTTCAGTGAATCTTCTATGACTACTTCTATCCAGATACCTTGAGGGCCAATCGATCCTGAGAGTTTATGAGTCTGGAGTAGGGTACTTTTTCTATTATGGAGTATTCCTCCTGCTTTACCGAGCTTCAGTGCTTCACGCCTATTTTAGGAGGTGATTAGTTATTCAAGGCAAGGAAGTTTGAGGATGGTATGAGGCACAACATCTGATCAAAGGTGAACATCTTTCGGTCGACTTCTATCACTTCTATCATCAACCAGGTGCTAATCATAGAGTGCAATCTAAGGGATTCTGGAGTTGTGAGACAGGGCAGCTCTACATCTGGAGTTAGCATCCATCATACTGATAGTAGGAAGCGTCATATGGAGTCTTCGCGCGATGATCCAAAGAGGTGAGACACTTCTTCTGGTAGCCATGTGGTGTGCTACCAGTGTGGGAAGAGTGAGCATACGAGGCCACACTTCCCGATAGACCCTGTGGAGTGCCGATATTGCAGCAAGATGGGTCACCTTCAGTGCTTCGGTCAGATCTTCACACCAGAAACTAGTAAAAGGAGTTATTTTATGACACCACGTTTGGGAGCATCACTACCATTTTCTCACCAGTTAGGGAACTGGAGTTATTCTGGCTGTTCAGGCCTAGGTGGAGGTCATTTCCATGGTGGTCAATCACCGGTCTTTTATAGATAGTAGAGTGGATCAGCTCAGAGTGGTTAGGCAGGGTCACAGGGCCGTGGACCAGGCCAAACCTTTATAGTGGAGCAGACCCAGTAGGAGAAGGATCTTGGACCTTCTACAGTTTGAAGCATGATCTTAGTTTCCTCAGTTATATCTTATGCTCTTTTCGATATAGGGGCTTCCCATAGCTTTATATCTATTGCGATTGTGGAGGGCCTTGGGCTCTGCATCTTTTCTTCTGCTGATATCTTGACACTAGAAACTCTGTTGGGGACTAGAATGGTGAGTGTACGAAAGTGTAAGGAGTTCCCTCTAGAGGTTGGTGGTGTCACCTTTTATGGGACCTCTATTTCCTAGAGATGAAAGGCTATGATGTCATTCTTGGAATGGGCTAGCTAGTTCCCTTACAGGAATTTGTCAACTGTTATCACCGTAGGGTGAGTTTCACATTACCATAGGGCATATATTTTCTTCATAAGGGTGAGTGGGATGTCCAGGCGAGCAGAGCGGGTCCAGAGAATCATGGTTTAGGATGAGTTATAGCCCAGATGGATACTTTATATCTGGATGATCAGGGGACTTCTCAGTTAGAGTTTCCTCCAGTGGTGGATCGTTTCAGGGACGTCTTTCCAGAGGACTTTTCATGCTTGCCTCCAAAGAAAGAGGTGGAATTTTCTATTGATCTTGTGCTAGGAGCGACACTGGTGTCCATTACTTCTTATAGGATGGCTACACCTAAGTTGCAGGAGCTCAAGAAGCAGTTGAAGGAGTTGTAGGCAAAGGGTTTCATCAGACCCAGTACTTATCCTTGGGGTTCATCGATCCTGTTTGCGAATATGGCATACAGTACCCTCGGGATTTGTGTGGATTATTAGAAATTGAACCAGCTAATGGTCAAGAAACGATATCCTTTACCAAGGATTGATGATCTCTTTTATCAGCTTCGAGGAGCCCAAGTATTCTCGAAGATTAACTTGAGGTTCGGTTATCATCAGTTGCATGTTAGACCATCTGACATACCTCTCACAGCCTTCCGGAGTAGGTATGGTCTATAAAAGTATATGGTTATGCCATTTGGTCTCACGACTGCGCATGCAGTTTTCATGGAACCGATGAACCGAGTGTTCCATTCATACTTTTATTCCTTCGTGGTGGTCTTCGTGGACGATATATTGGTGTACTCTCACACTCGACATGACCATTATACCCATCTTAATATTTGTTTTAGTATACTAAGAGATCATCGGTTATATGCAAATCTCTCAAAATGTCACTTTTGGATGGATCAGATTCACTTCTTGGGTCATGTTATCTTAGAGACAAGAGTATCAGTAGACCTAGAGAAAGTGAGAGAAGTAGTTTCCTGGGAGTAGCCGAAGAACATCTTTGAGGTACAAAGTTTTATAGGGCTGTCTGGATACTACATACATTTCATACAGGAATTTTCACGCTTAGCAGCATTGCTGACGAGTCTGACTAAGAAGGGTGCAATATTCTGGTGGTCAGGTTCTTGCGAGTCATCCTTTCAAGAGATGAAGAAGAAGTTGAATTTAGCACCAATACTAGTCTATCTATAGTGGGGAAAGTTCTATACTGTGTATTGTGATGCTTTAGGTATTAGTCTAGGAGTTATGCTTATGCAGGGAGATGGAGTCGTTGCGTATGGGTCTCGGCAGTTGCGACCACATGAGAAAAACTACCCAAAACATGATCTGGAGTTGGCATTTATTGTTCATTCCTTATGATGCTGGATAAATTATCTTATGGGAGGGAAATTTGTGGTTTTTACCAACCACAAGAGTCTCAAGTACATCTTCACTCAGCATGATCTGAATTTGAGATAACAAAGGTGGGTTGAGTACCTACAATCCTTTGATTTCAAGATTGCCTATATACTCGGGAAATGCAATGCAGTGGATGATGCGTTGAGTATGAGGACTCAGATATAGGCAGTTCAGGGGGCCAGTAGTGAGTGGCAACTTATGGCTATGTTCTATGAGATGCATTTGGAGGTGCACGACAGACAGGGGCATACCTTTCTATCGTCTTTAGTTGTTACCTCTACTCTTCTTGATCAAGTTCGAATGAGGAATCTATCAGATTCTGAAGGCCTAGTCCTTAGGGAGAGTGTGTCAAGAGAGGACCCTATTCCTGTATGGACCATAGGTGAGGATGAGATCTTTCATTTCTAGGGGCGCGTATGGGGACTAGCAGACATACGCGGGGACCTGATGTGGGACTTTCATTCCTCAGTTTGGGTAGTTCATCTTGGCATCACCAAGATGTATCGTGATCTACACCGTTAGTATTGGTGGACAGGTATGAAGAGGGACATTGCTGATTTTTTCATGAGGTGTTCCACCTGTTAGTAGGTGAAGGCGAAGCATCATCGGCCAACAGGGATCTTACAGCAGTTACCCATTCCCGAGTGGAAGTGGAATGACGTCACGATGGACTTCGTGATTAGTTTTCTGAGGTCGCCTCGAGGGAATGACATAGTTTGGGTTTTCATTGACAAAATCAAGAAGTTTTCTCACTTCTTGCCAATCAAGGAGACCTTCAGTGTTGATGAGATAGGACGGTTGTACATCTGAGAGATTGTATGTCTACATGGAGTTCTACACTCCATCATTTTATACAGGGATGGATGTTTTACTTCTCGGGTTTGGAAGGGGCTTCAGAAGTCTTTGGGTACACCGTTAATTTTGAGTATATCCTACCATCCCCAGAAGGATGGCCAGTCTGAGCATATGATTTAGGTTCTTGAGGATATTCTTCGAGCATGCATTCTGGATTTTGGAGGTTCTTGGGAGAAGCATTTACCTATTGTGGAGTTTTCCTACAATAATAGTTTTCGAGCAACTATTCAGATAGAACCTTATGATGCTTTGTATGGTAGGCCATGCTGATAACCCTTATGTTGGCTGGAGGCAGGAGAGGAAACTTTACTGGGACCTCATCTTGTCCAAGAGACCACAGAGTAAATAGAGTTGATTCAGAAGAGGATGGCTACTGCACAGTCTCAACAGAAGTCTTATGCTGATCAGAGAAGACGACCTCTGGAGTTCGAGGTTGGGGATCAGGTTTTCCTACGTGTCACAATGAGGTTGGGAAACAAGAGGATTAGGAGATAGGGTAATCTTTAACCAAGGTACGTCGGGCTGTTTGAGGTGTTGGAGAGAGTTGGGCTGGTTGTCTATCTGTTGCAGTTACCTCAGAGGTACCAAGCTATGCATGATTTTTTTCATGTTTCTCAACTCGGACGTTACTTATCTAACTCGTCTCATGTCTTTCAACCTGAGGAGGTTGAGCTAGAAGTGGATGCGTCGTTCAAGGAGTTTCCTACCTGGATTATTGATCGTAGTACAAAGGTTCTCTGTCGCCGGTCTATTCCTCTGGAATGAGTGCTATGACAGCACGGGCGGGTATAGGACGGGACTTGGGAGAGGTAGGCCGATGTACGAGCCTAGTGGCTGAAGTTGTTCGGGGTTTCTTATTCTATGCCGCACTAGGGAAATTTAGGGATGAATTTATTTAATGGGGGAAGTTTGTAAGAACTTGGATCTTCTTTTCAGGTATGTTTTCCTTTTCTGGTCATTTTTGAGAAAAAGAGGAATTTTTGGAAATTTTCGAAGTACACACCATGTACTTTATGAGTACACGTTCTGTACTTAGTTACCATAGGTAGCCATGTGCTGGACGTGTAGCAACCATGCACACGACCATGTGGGGGTCACCTAGAGGCCACCTAAAGCGGAGTACGGAAAGGGAAATTACACGCCATGTACTTCAAAATTGCATGCCGTGTATTTTCTTTTTTTCATTAAATGCACCGGGGTCACGTATAATCGCCAGAATGATCTTCTTATAGGTAGTGTTCGACCGAGAACTTTTATACGACCATGATCTTCCTCTGAGCCCCCGACCGAGCATCCAAACTCTGATTTGATCGCCATTGATTGTGTTGGGATCACCTCAGTAAACTCTCCCTTCTTCTTGAGCTTCGTTTCACGATTCCTTCTAATTCTAAAGTTATCCTCTATTGAACCTTTGAGGTGTTTTTGTAGATCTTCAACGTTATAAGGTGATTCAATCCTCAATATTCACATATAGTGATCTCTTAATATCGAGGTAGGTGGTTTGTGCCTTTCTGTCGAAAGTCCTTGAGTTTTATGTGCAAAATTTCCCAATACCCATGAAATGGGTATTGCACATTTACCGTTTTAGCCCTATTGTTTTCCTACTATGCTTGTATGATTGAGTAGATGACAATTAATTGTGAATAGGGTGAATTTATGTGCTTTGGATGTGTATCCCATGCATGTTTTGCCTATTTTGACCTTTGGGTATTGTTTTCCTGATAGGCGGCTGTTTACTTTCCCATGCCTAGTACTATAGGATGGTGTGACTGTTTTTATATTAGGATATTATGCTGTAGAATACTAGACAAGTGGTTCTTGAGGTTTACCTTAGCCGATACATGCTACTACACTTGCTTGACTTACACAGGTCCATGAGAACCTAGTGTATAGACTATAGGGAGAATGGACATTGAGGGATTCTCCAGAGTGTCTTTATAATTTTACGATGCGAGACCACAGGGGGAATTGATGTTGAGTACTTCCTCATAGTGTCTTTAGTTCCTTAACATGGTCCAAAGAGTGAATGTGACGTAAGTTCTTCCCTAGAGTTCCTTTAGTTATGATATGAGACTATAGGGGGAATTGACGACAAGTGCTTCCTCAGAGAGTCTATGCTTAAGCTGAACCAGAGGGGTTAGACTGGGTGTACTACCTAGAGGGTTGCTTGTACTTGTTAGGTAGGACTAGAGGGGTTATACTGAGTGTGCTTCTTATAGGGTTACATGTTGTGTTTGTCTTATTGTTTAGTTGTTTCTTGATATTGATACTGTGGATTGTTTACTGTTGAGTACCCTCCTGTTTACTGTTTCTTGTACTTTTACCTTCCATATACTCATTGACTGTTAGGCATGGATCTCGTGGTGGTTTCCTATTGGGATTAGTATCATTCCCTATTTGGGCCATGATTTTGGTCCCAAATAGATTATATTGTTTCAGGTATAGACAATGGAAAGTGCCCTTCTACTTCAGGTACTTGACATGCTGTGGAGCTGGAGAAAACAGGACCAAGCTTTGGCTTACGATGCTGAGGAGCTGATTACTATTTTTATTTTGCACTTGGTTTAGTACTGTATTTCAGAATTGTGATTTTTTTTATCTGTTTTCCTATACATATGTATCATGCATCATTATATATATGTGCTTCATTTCATTCTATCAGTTTTCTACTGTTTTTTTGTATGATATTATTACTGCTTCTGCTCTTGGGTGTATTTTTTTACTTCTGCTGTGTACTCTTCCAATGAGCACATAGTTTCCCCACTATCACACCCAAGGCCCTCGCTGCTAGTCGGCAGCCTTTGGAGTTCGGGTAAATGCACTTGAGGCCATGTGACCAACCAGGTATGGGAACCAGGACGTTACAGATCCCATGTTTTGAACATTGTTAATGGTTTACCCTACCTTTGTTCCCCCATCCATGAATAGAGTAGTTTTAGAATCTATTTTTTGAATAAGGTTAATAGTCATTCCTAACCCATTGGTCAACCCCTTTTGGATTCAAATCCCAGAAGTCTCTATTTACTTCTATTCCACCAAATTTTGTTTTAGTGGAGTTTTGATAAGCCCAGTGTTACCCCTCAGTACATTCACACATGTTGACTAAGTATGCTGGAATGTTTCTGATTATTTTAATGTAGTAGCTTATCATCCATGTGTTTCAATCTCATGTGACTAGTAAGGTTCCTTACCACTCATTATTTCTTACACCAAGCATGGATCACATGGGCATAGGAATCATGGATGGAAACCCCTAATGTGGTTAGGATACAAACCCCCTTAGTCTAATAGTCAGGGACTTAAACTATGCGAAACCTACCCTAGGGTCATTTTTAGGAACATAATCTCTTTCCACCTTTTGATGTTGGGTTTTTCTCTCTCCATCATCACAAAAACCCTCATGGAGCATTGTCACTTAGTCTCCTCACTAAAACCTGATTGACCCTTGATCTCAAGCATTCCTCCAAAACAATGTTCATGTTTTCCCCATTAGCTTATGTGATTTTTGTCTATTTGGAATACCCCTAAAGATATTATCAATGCATGATAGTGTATCCTTAGGATTTTCTAAACTCTCCCAGGGCACCCTTATCCTCTATCATCACACTTTTTTCTTTTTAACCAAGATCAACATCTGCTTCACATGTCTGAATGGCCCCCCTATAGTGACGACACATGTCCAAAATATCCCTACCTCTTTCTTGGGTATACTTCTCAAAGGAATCACTTAAATCACCTCTTAAAGAACCCATACAGTGAAGGTGTATGAAAAAATAGGCTTGCCTCCTACTTGGGAATGCATCTTGGAGGGGACACCTTAGGTATAATGATTATAGAACCCACATTTCAAATATGTTAATGGTTATTCTTGACCAACCTACCTCAAATATTTTATCTAGAGGGTTGAGGCCTCTATTTACATCTCTCCACTTTTCCATCACTCATGTATAACTCTTACATAAAAAGATTATGGTCTCCCCTAGGCCCCCACCCAATTTATAGGTAAGAGGGTGAGGTTATGTTTCATGAACAACACACCCAGATTACCTATTTTTATTGATTTCAACTTATAATTTGACCCTCCTATCTTGTATCGGTTCCCATTCTAAGGTGGAGAATTTTTTTATACATAAAGTAAGAAATACATGATACATTAAGGAGTGAATGGGCCATTTGAGGAATATTTGAGCTAAAACGAACTCAAAATCTACTTAAGGGTTTGGATTCATGAAGGTCGTTTCTTCTAGAAATGGGGATGACCTTTTCTGTTTAAGGTTCAAACTTTTCAATTGATTTCTAATGGGTTTATTTGTAGAACCAGAAACATCCAATTATTCTATATCCATTTGGACCTACTTTCCAATGGTAGGTGCTCATTAGTTGTGGAATGATGAGGCTTAAGAATTTTCATTGGTCGAGAGGATGGGAGGTCAGACTCATCACACCTTTTTGGGGGGAATTATTGACTACTCCGGGACTCTCTTATAGATTTAAGTTATGTTCACAAATCCTGATTAATTTACCAAGCATGAAAATGAGTTTTTCTTTTATATAGAAATCAATGATTGATATGAATGAGATTTAGAGAATCATTTATATGTATTTGAGGTTCTTAGTCAATATAGAATCATCCGTATGAATTAGAGATTCTTAGTAAATGGTATACTTCAATACATTATGTAGAAATATATTGGTCATTATGATGACCATACTAGTTTTAAAGGAACTCAGTGGGGCACTTGAAGTTTATTGTCATTCAGAAAGACAGGGATTATTTTAGAGTTGGGATCATACCCATAGATGGGCTATCGACATATCCTTTTTAAAAATAAAGGAATCAGAACCCACGTAGTTCGATAGGAAGGATATAGTTTAACGTCATACGGGACAGAAAATAATTAAATGAAAGATGGTCTTGAACCTTAGAAAGGATTCCTACCTACTCAACTTTTAAGGTAGATATCAATGTCCATGTAGTTTGGGTGAATAAGTATGAGGTTTATGCATGATTAATGGCCCAAGGAGAGATGTCGTAATTACTTTTACACTCTAAGCTCATGTGAGTCATACTCGATGTGAGAAACAAGAGGTATCAGTAAATCTGACGATTGTGCCATAAAATATGCAGTCATAAGAAACAATGTGGGGCTTATGTATGTATGACTTCCCGGGAGAGAAGTTCCATAAAGGTATTTGTACTTTATGGATATTTGGGATTTTAATCTGGGACTTACTCCTGAAAGGGAAGCCCAAATTAAGATGGACTTATGATTGGGTTTTATTCCTGAGAAGGAATCCCAAATCAAAAGAAATTAAGACTGGGGCTTACTCATGAGGAGGATGACCAATTAAAGGGAAATATGATTGGGGCTTACTCCTAATAAAGAGTCCCGATGAATTCCTCTCAAACAAGGAAGCCAACGAAGGAAACATGACATAAATTACTTTGAAGAGGGTTTTTAAGGCCATATCTTGAAGAATAAAGGTGGATTTGAGGAAAGGAGGTGACTAGGAAGGAGGTGCACAAGTACTGTTCTGGCACGCATGTACTGGTCATTCAAGTACACTTGAGCGACATGAGTCACCTTGGGCGATGAAGAATCCATAGGGTAATACTTGGGCGACTTTGAACTTAAGTCCTTAATATCATCCCTAGAGACTTCTAGAAGGGTGGTGCACAAGTTCCCTTGAGAGGGAAAGGCGTCATGCAAGTGTCTTGACTTTCATTAAGGTATGGACACTTAGGCGCACAAGTATTGATGAGTTCTAATACTTAGTCCATATTCTCCCTCTTTAGAGCTTCCATTCTAGGTAAAGAATTACCTTAGAAGTGTTCGGAAGACGTCAGACAAAGACTTGGGTGACCAGAGCTTGAATCTGAGTTTTGGAAAATTCCTCCCTAAAATGGGGGGCCCATAGGGGCTATTTATAGTCCACTGGGCACTTTGGGTGAAAAAAATAATAGGGTGCGCAAGTGACTTGTGTGACCCATATGTGGCGCACAAGTGACTTGCACGACCAGAAGGAAACTTGTGCGCCTCCTCCTTAAAGGTTTCCTTGTTCATGACTTTGTCAATTTTTGATGTTCTTAAAAGGATGACTCTCTTTGTACTTAAGGTATTCCCCTTTTCCATTCTTTGGACTCTGTGATGGAATGGAGCGTCAACAAAAGTCTAATACGTAATGAATGGTTAGTGGTTTTTGAAAGTTATCAGAGTTCCATGAAACTTCATCTTATAAACAATATTGTAATATTTCATGTAAAGTATGTTTATACCTCCAAGGAACTTATAAATACCCCTTCCCCCAATATTTAAATGGGTACGTGACCTTTTTACTTCCTTTAGAATCTATGAATTCATGAAACTTCATCCTTCACGAGCTAAAGACGAGATGGATTCCTAGAGGTAACAATATATTGTGAATAACATCCCATGGGTACTTGAGACTTTGATACCATAGTAGACATGAATTTTCTGAAGGATAAAACCATTTATGAGGGAGGAAAACCCCTCTCATTTCTTTGGGTTTTGTGAGATACCTATATTTTATGAAACCTTCCTCATGGGTACCAAGACTTTGCTCTGAGGTAAGGATACCCTGTTATGCAATTATCTTACCTTTATGAACCCCCTGAACTTTGTGAAATGCCTATCCTTTATGTAACTCACCACACATGATCCCACATGACACCTCTTTTTAGAAGACCTATTTTCATGAATGTTTAGTTCCCAAAGACCTTGTTATTACCCAAACCGAATCCATCCATACATAAACCTTCAAATGACCAGTATCATCAACCCTAACACCCATAAAATTTGTTCCAATCATGGTTTATTTGAAATATTCTCCTCTTTATCCTAATAATAGGCACCCTAATGTCGGGACCCCTAAGTTCCACCTCAACATGGAAGTTTTTATGCCTCATGTCATCCAAAATAACTTGTGTAGTGGACACGTAATCCCTAAGAGAAGCACCATTATGGGAAAATGATTACCTTTCCTCAGGAGGAAGCCTAGTGTTGGATCCTTATCTCCTACTTGGAAATGGTTTACCTTGGCATTAGACCCCAAATGTCTAAGTTTCATTATGTTAAACTACATAGACTAACATCCTTGTCATACAATTTTAAACAACATGATAATGTCCTCAACACATGACATTAAGAAGTATCCCTACTCTATGAAATGAACATAGTATTCCTCGTGTATGACAATAATGAGATGATACTCTTTACCTTGGTATCTCATATGTGTAAACCCCACACCATCATGGGATGATACTCCTACCCTAGGCATCCCATATGCATAAGCCCCACACCTTCATAGGATGATACTTCTACACTGGGAAACCCACATTCATAAGCCCCACACCATCATGGGATGATACTCCTACACCAATAAACACATATGTGTATCCCTTTTTGTTACCCCCTTTCATAACATGAGCATCCTTACTACACAACATTAAATTGCATGGACCAGTCTCATCACATGACCTTAAACTATGGAATTGTAATATATGGGTTTTGACCCCTATATCCTAATAGGGTACATAGGATGCCTCTCCGAGGTCTAATTGATACATGTATGGGATATATCCTTGAGGTCCAATCTATAAAACCTGAAATGACTAAAAACACATTTCTCTTCCCCATGGGGGGCTACAACCCCCAAAGTTTGACTACTTCTCCCAGGGAAAACAGTCATCCTCTTACCATACCTACTAGTCCCCACAAGATGTTAAACCTATGACTAACCTATCCCCATAATACATTAAATCTATGACAAATCTTTCCCCTACAAGACATTAAACTTGTTGTTGTCCCCAAAAGAAATTAAACATATGATAAATCTATCCAGATAAGACATTAAACCTATGATTGTGCCCACAAAAACCATAAATCTATGACAACCACCTGATATATAAATCCATAACTCATGTAATGTACATGGGATACCCTAGGAATTGAGCCCCGGATGCCTTATGTCCATGACATAAGTTTCCCTATAGTAATAACAAGATTCCTTGGGCTCCACGCCCAATATTCCTCATATATGAGATTCCATGAACTTCAAATGAGGAATAATTTTATATATTCTCAACATAAAAAAGATTAAAAATATCTCAGTCAGCTCCAAACCAAAGGTAGATACTCTTTCATAACAATAAGTTGTTTAATTAAGCGATGTCCACCTAAAGATAATGCTAGGAATGTGATTCATGAACATGTATTATATCTGTGATGGAGACTCAAACTAGTCAATGAACTCCAGGGAGTAATCCATGGAAGGAAGAGATGAAAACCCATCATTCCATTCTGATGAGGAGTTGACATCATCAACCATGGTGGTAGAGTTTTCCCACCTTTGGAAAGAGGGGATGTAGGGTAGAACGCCCTAGAGTGAGTTGTGAGTAGTCTAAGGACATGAACCACTTTAGGGGAGGTAAAGAAAGTGCATCATCACTCTGATGTGTGGCCTTAGAGGAAATCATTTAAAAACAATCCTCATCTTCTTGGGAAATAATCATATATTCATATCAAATCCATGAAAAAATAAATAATGAGAGAATTTTACAAGATAATTTACAAAATAAAATTTATAATGTCAATATTATGAAATAAAATATCTATTCTTTTCCCTTCTCAAATTTAAATCCATATAAATTCAATTATCCATCCATGACCCAATCATAACCTACCTCAAATGAAAATCCATGCCACTCTCTACTCAAGGGAAATTTAAATATGGCGTCATGCTCATTCTTGTAAAATGCATGTATCACCATTAACTTGTAAATATTATAATTATCTTTACTGTGAGACATTAAAATGTATTCAATCATGTGGTCTTTTAAGGATGATTTTTTTTTGTGTCTTAGGGTTTCTAGAAAAATCCATTAAAAATTTAAATGTTATAAAGAGGAGGTTAAACTCTCAAATAATATGCATGCATATTCAAGTGAAATCATATAAAATTACTCATTCAATTCCCTCATAAGTTGTGACACTTCAACCCCTTTTATATGGGCCTTGAGTCATGAATATGATGCATAATGAATGGATCACCATTATTCTCCCCTATTTTCTATATTTGTTGTTTTTATTTATTTAATCATTTATTTATTTCTATTTTAGGGAGAATGATTTGATTAATGATTATAATTAATGAATGGAAATTCAAGACCTTTTCTTTTTGATAGGGTTAGGAGTCATAAAAGTGGCGTAATGAATAATTCAATCACATCTTCCCTTTTTATTTATTTTTTTATTTTTTTATAGAATAGGATGATATATATCAAGTAAAAATGAATATATTGACTCCTACCCATTCTTATCTCTCAAATTCCCAAAATGATGATTCGCACCTCTCACATCCCACTAACACTATATTAATTCTCAAGGAACACACATAAATACCCTTCCCCCACACTCAAAACTGAAAAATTCAAGAAAATATATTAAGAGTGAAGGATGGAATGGTAAAATCATCTTGTAAAGTTTATTAAAATTATTTGTAAATCCATAGTTTTATAAGTTATTAACAAGGATTTATGTAAATATAGGTATCAAGGAAAAAATGGGGATAACTAAATAAGTACCTCAATCATATTAAAAACAATTCATGAACTCTAAATATACAAAAAATAAATTACCCAAAGTTTAATTTCTCACATATGTTACATGTTTATCTCAAAAAAATGTGATATTTAGGAAGAATATGTCAAATAGGGTCTAAATTACCTCGTAGGGGATGGAAAAATAATTTAGGATAGCATTTCATGGACTTGGATTCCAAAATTAGTCAAACTCATATAAATATGTTTGAAAATAAAAATCAAGGAAAAAAATCCATGTCAATAATCATTTAAAAATCTCTTTCTTAAAAAATAAGGGGAAATATCTCAAAATCAACTCAAGAGTAAAAAATCATAATGGATATTCCTTTAGGTTCTAAAATAGAAAATAAAAATAAAAACAAAAACTCCAAAAATAGGTTAACAGTACTCCCAATATTTAAATGATAATACCCATTTTAATCAAGGAACAAGTAACTTGCATATAAAATATAGGAAATGAATCAAATAATAAGGATAAATATATAATGGTGTAATTCTTCATCTAATGGCTTGAGTTAATCTCATAAATACAAAATTTTACAACCTATAAAGAAAACTATGAATTTTATTAATTATTTTAAAATTAAATAAAAAATTAAATCTCTAAAAGTAAAGATAAACTTAGGAAATTCCCCAATAGGTGTTGGGTTTATATTACCTACAACCATAAAGTCTCATGATTATCCCTAATTTATAAGAGGATGGGGTTTCTTTGACATGAACCACCACATCGTTGTCCTTTTAGTGCTCATCCAAATTCACTGGTGAAATATGTACCCTTGGATAGGAACCTGTATTTCCACTCCCTTTATAGTGAATGACATGACCTAACCCACTAAGGTCCTGTCCGGGCTATCGATTAGTTGAGAGTTCCACCCCATGTTTTCCTACATTAGAACAAGGTCTGGTGACTAGAACCAGTAGACATATATCACAATATAAAAGACTGTATCCCATACTAACCCGTGAAAAAACATATCCAATACAAAAGATAATCCATAATACCATTAGAATATATATATATATAATAAAATTAATATTAAAAAATGCATTCATGATACAATGAACGCACATATATATCCCATAAGATAAAAAACAAGGGAAACAATGCATTTGATAGCATCTGAAAAAAAAATTCAATAAGAAGTATCTCCCTTCCACATGAGATCTTGGATCATACTACAACCATAATGATCACCACCATAATAAAAAATTACCATGCTCAATAATTCACCACCAAGCATCATTGGGTGTCAGATCTGAACACGCCATGCCATCTCTGCATTTATCTAACCTATATCAAAACCTATGTGTCATATGTATAGACATAACATGTTTGAGAATAGGTTCTATGCATGGGTGAGTATAAAAAACCTAGTAGGATTCTCAAAAAACCAAAAAGGAAGCATAAATCAATAGATAAATCAACTCTTGGAATGGGATGTTATCGGGATAAAGAAAAAAGGGAAACTATAAAACCAAATCAGATTGAAGCCCCGGTATTTAGAGTATCTAGGAAAAATTCAAAGAAGAAAAAGTTCATATATTATCTACAGTAAGAATTCTTATGGACATATGGAAGGTCCTGACACATTCTTGAAACTTAATAATCATACCTTACAAGGCAAAAGAGATATTAAATCACTAAAGAGTCCAAAAAACATAAATTCGATAGCCATCTGTGAACCGCATCTCAAAGGAAACCCTATGGGTTATGCCGAGGAATAATGAATCCCATAGAGGTCTATACTAAATAGACTTTCAATAATCACCCCACTAGTAGAATTCAATAAGGAAAGCCCTATCAACCCTAAATCATGCTTCCATACTGAGGTTTCATGTGCTTCCTAAAGGTAAATGATAAACCAAGATATACATATATAAAGGACCTAAAATAATTTAGAAAGCCTACCAAAATATCCACTCTAAGAAAAATATCAACCTGCCTAACCTCTCATAAACTGTAATAGAGGATCCCAAACCTATAAAGATGAAATAATACATACTTTGGTGGTAGATATCAGACCCATGTGAGCTCCTTACACAGGGTAAAATACTGATTCTATAGATAGATAATCCTAGCTCTATATCGGTGAGAAGAAATACTATCCCTATCTGATATGAAGGTAGAAGACCCCCTACCCTAAATAGAACTCAAACAAATGGGGGGAATTACATAACCTAGGATATATATGGTGGGAGGAAACAGATCCTAGATGATTTCCCAGACTATCAATGTGGGTTGACATTCACCAAGAATCCTGAGAGCCTATCCTAGCCTCTAAAATAATGCCATGCTTGATCATGTCTCCATCATCAAGAATCACATATTTGACTTAAAAATTAAGGAAACCATCATGTTACTCACCAAATTATTCTTAAAAAGGGATACTTGAGGGTCTTATTCCTAGCCAAGAATATGTTCACAACGTGCCATAGGGAGTATATGGTGTGTCACCCCAAGTCTTATTCTTATTTGTGTATGACCATTTTATATGGAATATCTAAAATCAAATATAAGGCATATAGAGGATGATACACAATATTTAGAGTCCCTAGAGATAACTAGAATGTACCTCTCCTACCCAATTCATATACCACTAAGGGTATACAACATTTGACCCAACACACATGGCATGTGAGGTCATATAGATTCTTGGGCATGTACTCCTCGTAAATGCTAAGCCGGATAGAAAATGGTCACACCGCATGTGATATTAAACTCCAAAAAGAAACCCTATAACCACATTAATTAGATACACAAAGTTTGTTCTTCTAAACTACATATTTTTAGTGTAGTTTTCTCCAAAAAGTTCACAGCTTCAACATATCTTCATTTTCCTCAACGATTCCTTAAATTTCACCTCTAATCATGCATAAACCTTCACCAAGTGTGTTTTCCATGGATCCACCATCATTTATAATCAGTTTCTATACACTGATAACTAGAATTGTGATTCTTCATCGAATCCTTATCACCCCACACGTCTTCATCACCCAAGAGAAAGCCAATCTCATTATCCCATTATGCATAATTACTATCCAGATTCCATCCTTGAATTATCATGCTCAACATAAATTGCTGGAAAATTAGACACTACCACCTTTTCATGTTTTCTACGCATATCATGTTAGAAGGAAGTCATATTCACACCATCATCTTGATCCCATCTTCATCACAAAATTCTACTAGGAATCCTAGAACATTTTTCATTAATCAAAAACAAATCTAGCATAGATAGGAATTCAATCACTCTTCGAATAAAACTACTAGTTTTTAAATCACTAACTAAATCATGGATGAGGATGAATACGTGAAGACAATGCAAGATTAATCCATAAAACACCAAAATGAGTAATCCAAAATGGCTATATGAAAATTGTCCATCGATTGCAAGATGGAAAATGAAGAGACAAAAAAATATTAATAAATTCTAAGAATTTTTATATCTCAAAAAATAATAAAATATATAAATCATGAATTGAATTCCCTTGAAATATGAAACATGAACTCTATTTAGGAGTGATTGATCCATGTTCAAAGAAATAAAAAAGAACAATGTAAAATCCAAAAATAAAAAACCCCTAATCTCAATGGAAAATCACCATCACTTCAATTTTGAATTCAATATTTCAAGATCTATTATTTTTCGTCGTTGTATATCCATCCCCAATCCTTTGATCTATTACTATCACCAAAATTTGAATCTCACTCTATCTTAAACCCTCTTCTCTAGGGATATGGAAATGATGAAAGAAGATAACTATAGTGTATACTCATAAATAAGAATAAATAGTGTGGAACTAACCTTACTCGATCATTTAAAATACATAAATAATTAATTTATTCACCAATGACAATGATATACCAAGAGTCCCACAGAGAAAAAATATCACCCTTCCTTGGGTAAAAACCCCATTCCAGACTCAACCACAGTCTTTGGTTCTCGATATGAGGTATCATTTAAGAGATATAAGCATTTCATACAAAAAATTTATGTGTGCAGACTAAAATAATATGATATTTTTATTATATTATTTTTAAGCCTCCTCAATGCTTGCTTTCTAATGTTGACTCAATGACTCATCTCAAAATGCATTTAAGAAATATTCCTAAGCTTTAAACATATAAAACTTGGGTCATATCACCTTCATAAAGCTCATATAATATTTATTTATTTTAAATTAAATATAAAATATCCCATGAAACTTAAAATTATTATAATTACACTAAATTACAATCTGGGGGTAAGCACTACACTCTGAGATCAACATGACCCTTAAAAACATTTCAAGTTCCTTTACTAGGGTGAATTTTTTGTTTTACCCAAGGGAAGGTACCATGAATTCAATCACTCAAAATTGAGCTGTGATTCAATCAATAAATTTCTAGGTCACTATATCCTCCTTGAAATACCACAATATTTTAGAATAACCTTACGTTAGATAGTGTATGCAACATGAAACGCGAAGTTTAAATAAACAAAAAAATATTATTATTTTATAACCGTTGTAACATCGCTTTTGAATTAAAGGGTATTAATAGAAGTAACCAAATTATGAAATAAATGTAATGTTCAAAATCAATAAAAATATATTTAAAATTTATTAGGAAATAATCAGCCAAATTTTAGTAAAGCCTTTTTATTCTTCAAAATATGTTTTCTTCAAAAATAGTTTTCACTGATTTTTTTGAGAGAAAATTATAATTAAGTTTTATAACTTTTATAAATTTTATTTTATAAAATAATATCATTTTCTGAATAATAATATCAAAATTATCTTAGTGTGAAATTTTGGAATTTTTCTGAAAAGATTGCTTTTCCAGTGAATAGTGAAAAATACTGATTTTTATTGAAAACTGTATTTTTGTTCCAAGCATTTAAAAAGTTACATTTTGTTTTAAAATGATTTAAAATTAAAATTATTTCTCTTATATTTTGAATAATCCAATTAATTTCATTGGAAACAATTTTTTGTTTGAGTTTGATATAAAATATTTTTATACTTAAAAGGTATTTTTTTGAAAAGCTGTTTTTCATTATGTTTTGTGTTTTTATCTTAAATTAAATTATAAAACTTATAAAAACTGAATCTTTAATAATATATTCTATATTTGGAATCAAGAGGCTCAAATTTGATAAATAAGTCCCATTTATTTTCGATCATTATTAATAGTAACTGTGGTAAATATTTGTTACCAAGGTAAGGGTAAAATGGGTAAAACATGGTTAAAACCATGAGATAAGGTCACAAAATCAACCCAAAACTTTTATTTATTTCATTTTATTATATATATTTATTCTAAAAAAATAAAAAATTTGAATATATAGCATTTTGGTGTCATTTTCCATTAATAATAAAATTTATAATATTTTACGTAATGAAAATTCCAAAATGTCACTCTCTTGACATTAATATCTCTAAATTTTTTACATAAGGATAAAAAAGGATAAGTTGAGTTATAAATGTTTATTTTAAATTTGAATTATTATTCTTATCATGATAATTTATTTTTATTTTTTAATAGAATAATTACTTTAAAATATTACACAATGCCGACATAGTGATGGTGAAAGCTGTAGAAATAAAATGTTCAAGGAAGATCGAAGAAGAATTTTGAAGAAGCCAAAAATGGGAAAGGAAATTAGTTCATCTGTATACTGAGTCCTAAGAAGAGTTCGTGGAAGGCATCAGCTACAAACCAAATGGTTTGAAGAATGAAGATGATGACATCAGCTCCTGCAAACCGCATCGTTGGTGAAATGGAGGCAGAGAATTCCTCCCCCGCATACAATATCCCCCGAGAACTAAGTGGTTCATGGGATGAGATGGCATCCCAATACTCTAAAATGATACCTCACACTGGCAAAGTCATCTGCGGATCAAGGAGTTCTCCATGGGCTTATGAAAAAAGGCACTATGCAACCCATCGATCCAGTGCCCCAACCTTTCTATAAAAGAACCCTGAGGGGGATATAAAAAGCTCTATCACATGAGTGAAAAAGAGATCCCTGGATGGGAAAGAAAGGGACAAAACATGGAGATAAAAATAAAGGGTGTAGGATAAATCCCTCCTGCACCCAAAGCAGTTCACGGAATCCATCCCGCCAACCATATGCGGGTGTCTCTTCACAGACTTCATTCCCTGAATGGTATGCGAAAGACCCTTTACATAAGATAACATGTGGAAGACCCTCCATAGAAGATAACATGCAGAGGTAGTGTCGTTAATGAAAATGAGGCGTCATTTATGAACCGACGAATGAATAACAAAAAAAAAGTACACAGACGCTCATTTGTGGAAAATAGTTCATGGAAGATCATATGAGAATAGAAAAATATGCGGATGACCCTATGCAGGAAACAGTTCCCGGACAATCATATACAGACAACACAGTACGCAAAGGTTTTTTTTTGTAAATAATTTTTTTAAAAAAAAATATTTTTTAAAAACAGGTTAGGTTTAAATTTTTTTCGAAAATACGCCACAAAGGCCGCATCCTTGATGCCGCCTTTGGGCTCGGGTGAAAGGTGGCATCTTAGATGCCGCCTTTCCCATAAAACAGAAAAAAAATATTTTTTCTTGAATTTATTTTTCTTTTTTGTTTTGTTTTGTTTATTTATATATATATATATATATAAACAAAACAAAACAAAACACAAAAATAAAATTTTCAGCAGAATTTATCCGCTATTTAAAATCCAGCAGTACTTTCATTACAACAATCTGGATTCTGACAGAAGCTCTCACCCAGGGCTCCTTTTTATAAGAGAGCTTACCCTGGAAATCATTCTGCATTTCCGATGTGGGATTCTGGTTCTCCATTTCCTGCACAGAACATTCTGCATTTCCGATGTGGGATTCTGTTTCAAGTACGTGACTTTGAAAGACTATAAAATATAAACTATAAGGCCAATATAAATGAAACTTAAAACATGGATTAAACATATTAAAAATAGTTGAAAACAAAAAAAATCATAAAAAATGATGATAAAAAATAATTTATAAGCTTTCAAAACCACTTACTTTAAACATAAGAAGTTTCAAGTACGTGATTTTGAAAGATTATAAAATATAAAGTATATGACCAATATAAATGAAAATTAATACATGAATTAAACATAAAACAAATATTTGAAAATAAAAAGAATTTCGTAAAAAATATTGATGAAATATAATTTATAAGCTTTCAAAACGACCAACATGAAACTTAAAAATGTTTCAAGCACGTGACTTTGAAAGCCTATAAAATATAAACTATAAGACCGATATAAATGAAACATAAAACACGGATTAAACATATAACAAATAGTCGAAAATAAAAAGAATTTCGTAAAAAATGTTCATGAAAAATAATTTATAAGCTTTCAAAACCACTTACTTGAAACTTAAAATGATTAAAGTATGCAGTTTTGAAAGACTAAAATATAAACGATAAGACCGATATAATTTAAAGTTAAAACATGGATTAAACATATAATAATTTATTTAACTATTAAATTAATATTAATAATAATTAATTATATAATAGTTAATTAGTAATATAATTATTCATTATAATTATTCATTAGTAATTATTAAAAATTATTTTATAATAAATAAGTAGTTAATTAGTAATATATTTATTCATTATAATTATTCATTATAACTATTAATTATTATTTATTATTTATATAATACTTAATTAGTAATATAATGATTAATTATATAATTATTAACTATATAATAAATAATTATTTAATTAGTAATATCATTATTAATTATATAATAATTAATTAGTTAATTATAAATAAGATAATTAATTATAATAAGTAATTATAATTATTAATTAGTAATTATTAATAGATAATTATGTAAAAATTAATTAGTTAATTAATAATATTATTATTAATTATATAATAATTAATTAGTAAATTTGTAATATGATTTTTAATTATAATTATTCATTATAATAATTAATTAGTAAATTTGTTATATGATTTTTAATTATAATTATTCATTATAATTATTAATTAGTAATTAATAATAATTAATTATATAAAAATTAGTTAGTTAATTTTTAATATTATTATTAATTATATAATAATAAATTACTAAAATAGTAGTATAATTTTTAATTACATTTATTCATTATAATTATTAATTATTAATTAGTAATTAGTAATTAGTAATTATTAATTATTAATTAGTTAATTAGTAATATAAATATTAATTACAATTAGTCATTATAATTATTAATTATTAATTATTAATAATTAATTATATAATAGTTAGTTAGTTCATTAGTTATATAATTATTAATTATATAACAATTAATTAGTAAATTAGTAATATAATTTTTAATTACATTTATTCATTATAATTTTTAATTATTAATTAGTAATTATTAATAATTAAATATGTCATAATTAATTAGTTAATTAGTAATATTATCATTAATTATATAATAATTAATTAGTAATATAATTATTACATATATAATAAATATTTATTTAATTAGAAACACAATTAATAATTATAACTAATTAATTAGTAATTAGTAATTATTAATTATTAATTATTAATTAGTTAATTATTAATATAAATATTTATTATAATTATTCATTATAATTAGTAATTAGTAATTAATAATTATTAATAAGTAATTACTAATTATTAATTAGTTAATTAGTAATATAAATATTAATTATAACTATTCATTAAATTATTAATTATTAATTATTACTCATTAATTATTACTTATATAATAATTAATTAGTTAATTATTAATATAACTATTAATTATATAATAATTAATTAGTTAATTAGTAATATAATTATAATCTTTCAAAGTCACGTACTTGAAACATTTTTAAGTTTCAAGTAGGCGGTTTTGAAAGCTTATAAATTATTTTTCATTAACATTTTTTTGGAAATTGCTTTTGTTTTCAACTATTTCTTATATGTTTAATCAATGTTTAACGTTTCATTAATATTGGTCTTCTATTTTATGTTTTATGGTCTTTCCAATTCACACACTTGAAAAATTTTAAGTTTCAAGTATGCGGTTTTGAAAGCTTATAAATTACTTTTCATCAACATTTTTTTGGAAATTTCTTTTGTTTTCAACTATTTATTATATGTTTAATCAATGTTTAAAGTTTCAATTATATTCGGTTTATAGTTTAAATTTTACAGTCTTTCAAATTCACGTATTTGAAACATTTTTAAGTTTCAAGTAGGCGGTTTTGAAAGGTTATAGATTATTTTTCATCAACATTTTTGAGGAAATTCTTTTTGTTTTCAACTATTTATTATATGTTTAATCAATATTTAAAATTTCATTTATATTGGCCTTATAGTTTATAGTTTATTGTATTTCAAAGTCACGTACTTGAAACAGAATCCCACATCGGAAATGCAGAATGTACTGCACAGTAAAGGTAGAACCTGAATCCCACATCGAAAATACAGAATGATTTTCAGGGCAAACCCTCTTATAAAAGGGAGGCCTGGGTAAGAGTTTCTGTCAGAATCCAAACTGCTGTAATGGCTGTAGCGCTGGATCTTTAATAGCAGAGAAATTCTGCTGAAATTTTTTGTTTTGTTTATATATATATATATATATATATATATATATATATATATATATATATATATATATATAACAAAACAAAAAATAAAAATAAAAATAAAAATAAAAATTTTAAAAAAAATAAATATATTTTTTAGGAGAAAGATGGCATCCGCGATGCCGCCTTTCACCCGCAGCGCAAAGGCGGCATCGCAGATGCCGCCTTGCCCCCGAAATGCAAAGGCGGCATCCGGGATGCCGCCTTTGAGGTGCATTTTTAAAAAAAATTTTGCCGGAAGCGTTTTCTGGAAAATATTTTTTTTTTTAAACGTAAAAAAAAAATCCGTACGCAAACGATCTTACACATCCAGCTCCAATGCAGCCAGATCATTCGTGAACTCCCCTTTTGCAGCCAGCTCATATGGGGAATACAGTTCGTGAACCATATGCGGAAGACAGTACATGAACGATCCCTATGCGGCCAACTCCTATGTGGAAAAATTCTATGCACCCAATGGTCCATACCATGGGGGAGCATCCCCTGCACCCCCACTCAGAATCAATGCCGAGCTGCAGTCCTGACCCTCCAGGACGACCCCTTTGGAGAGTCGCATCGTGAACTTTTTAGGTCAGGTCGATGACATTTTCCATTGACCCCTTGTACCACCCCAACATCTTTCCTTTAAGTACCATGAGTAAAAAGACTCATCTTGAGACTCCTAAAACCACATCACCAATCTCCTATTCTAGTTTTATTCCGAACTCCATGGAAAATCGCAGTCTTAATGTTTCTTACATGCTTGAACACACCCTTCTCCATCCATCAAACTCTGTGTCCCGGGTGATTTTAGATCTTCACAAACCTCCTCGCTCATGAGAAATAGAAGGTATGTGTCTCGAGGATATCTCATCTTGACTATGTGCACAATTCTTGGGGGCTCTGCATACATTGCCCTAAAAAAGTCATGTCAACTAGAGACAAATTCATCCGTAGGAGAGGGCTTTCCTACCTTAATATGCCCAAGTGGCTCGCATGAGTCATGTCATTTCTCCTGACCTGAGAAACCCAGAGATCATGGTTTACACATTCCTTCCCTCTCATGTTCGATGCATGTCGGAACATCCCGACCTGATTTTCCTCCAGTTAATCATGGATTCAATAACAAATGGTCCTCGCTGTATGACCTTAAATTACAAGACAAATCTTCATAAACCTTAATGGAAATCATAAATGGAAGGTTAGTGTCCTAAGGACACATTTTCTCGACTATGTGCATAATTCCCCAGCGACTCTATAAACATTGCCTACAAAAAACACCTATCAACCAGAGACAAATTATTCCTCAGGAGAGGCATTTCCTATCTCCATATTCCCAAATGGCTCCCATGCATCGTATCATTTCATCTAATCCCGATTATCATACTATTAATCATGGATTCAATAAAAAGTGGTCCTTTCTATATAACCTTAAACTGAAAGACCCCAATTTGTTCTGACCACATGACATCATATTGTATGGTATAAGTCCCTTCCGCATAAAATTAAACTATGATGCCATTTTCCAAGATATATGACTTTAAACTGTAGTATACTGAGTGATTTCATATCATCATAAACATCCTTGACCATTAGATATGGAAGGTCAGTGTCCTGTAGACACCTTTGTTTGACTATGAGCACAATGCCCAGATGGATCTGTATATGTTGACTACAAAAAATGCTCGTCAACCAGAGATGAATTCATTCTTAAGACAGGCTTCTCCTACCTTTGTATGCCATAATAGCTTTCACACCTCGTATCATTTCTCCTGATCCGAGATCCTCCAGGATCATGGTTTGCATGTTCCTTCCCTATCATATTCGATGAATGTCAGAACATCCCAACATGATTATCCTACAGATAGCCATCATCAAATCTATATGGATTTAAACTATAGTATAACCCATATGACATTCAAAAGGGCACTCCCACTGAGGTAAGACCCTAGATTTTCTTACAAGAGGTTGCATCAGTGCTCCTCTCTACCCCCACCCAAGACATACCCGGATAGGTTAATTTGACCACCAATGTAATGAAAATGAAAAGAAGATATTGGCATGTTCAAAGCCTCCCCCCTCCTCTCCCTTTGGTCTCTAGTACTATATATCAGCAGATGATGTGGGACGTGCGATCTTCATATCCACTACCTCCTCCTATTTCTCACATCGACCATGAATCATGTGGGATTAGATATTGGCGATGATCATGAAATTCGCATAACCACATAGCATGGGCCTCCTTTAAGGTATAAGTCCCAAACCAAGTCATGTTGAACTCCCAAATGGGCATCCTCCTAGGTGTAAGCCCCCCAAAAAATTTATCTATGAGAACTCTTATTCTTGGTCTAACTTGGAAATGTAAGATACCTGTCTAAAGGCCTAATCTCTAATGGGAAGATCCCATGAGTAATCCCCAATCATGTACACTCTATAGGAAACAAATGAACAATGAGAACTATGATTCCTACTCTAACCAGGATATGTAGGACGCCTGTCTGAAGGCCCGGGCTCAAGAGACAGTTTCCTTAAAAGTCAGTCCCAATAAAAATTACCCCTGACTCACTAGGGAATCCTCTTTAGGTATAATCCCCAATACAAATCTTCCCGAAAGGCCTCCTCTATAGTGTAAGTCCCAAAAAAATCCCCTCAAGTGAGAGGATTTCATGCGTAAGCCCCACCCCAATGAATTATGAGAACTCTGATTCCTGCTCTAACCAGGATATGTAGGATGACTTTCTAGAGGCTGACGGTCAAAGGGGAACCTTTTCAATGGTTAATCCCAAATCATGACCCCCACAAATAGGGCCTCCTTTATGGTATAATCCCCAACTTAAACTGAACTATGAGGGATTTGATTCCTCACTAATTGTGATATGTAGGAAGCCTCCCTAAGGTCCAAACCCAGTGCCAGAACCACC
This sequence comes from Viscum album, assembly GCA_963277665.1. Taxonomy (NCBI): domain Eukaryota; kingdom Viridiplantae; phylum Streptophyta; class Magnoliopsida; order Santalales; family Viscaceae; genus Viscum; species Viscum album. Next base: position 1,830,789,301 of record OY728129.1, read on the forward strand.
CTAGTTTTCATTGAGCTATATCCCTAGTAGGTCCATATCCACATAGGAGACCATTCCTCTCCTAAGATTCATGGGCCACTTCGGTGTATGTCCCACATGAAATCTTGAATAGGAATCCTCCACCTAGACTTCATTGTCGCACAACATAAACTGCATGGATGGGTCCCCATCACAAAACCTTAAAGGTGATGTTTCTAGTTAAGTGACAATGAACTACATAGGTTTTGATTCCTCTCACGAGGATATGTAGGAATCCCATCTCATGGGTTCGATCCCGATATTGAAGCATCTTCCATCCTCCCTAGATGACGATAAATTACAAAGCACCTCATCATACGGCTCAAACTAGTGCTATATCAATAATTCCCAACCTATGCATATATATGTTTAATCTTGAAACTTAAGGGTAACCCACAAACACCTACTTGGGAAATAACCAAGGATTCGCAAACATATGAACATTGCTTAAATCTATAAGAGAGTCCCGGAGTAGGCAATAATTACCCCTCAAAAGAGTGTGATGTGCCCGACCTCCCATCCTCTTGAATAATGGAGTCCTTAAGTGTCGTTGGAAAAATAGTCATCTAATGAGAACCTACCTTTGGAAATAAGGTCCATGACTCATGGATACTAGGGTTGTTCGTTGTTTTTGGCTCCACAAATAAACTCATTGGAGACCATCTGAGGACATCATACCTGACATGGATCGATTGAACACATAATCAACCCCATATAATCACCTACATAAACCATTTAACTATGGAACCTTCTTCAAAATATAAAAAGGAAACACTTCTAGGTCCTGGTGTGACCATCTCGCTTACAAAAAAGGGCCACAATATGAATTCGGTTGAAATAAAATGATAAAACCAACATGAAACTCAATAATAACAATCAATCAGCTGTTATCCATCAGAACATTTTTTCCACCCTAGTACGACATGAATCAGGTCGAAAAAGACACTAAAACCTATCTAAATTATAATAAAATTATAACCCTTCAATTTTGAAAAACTTGTTATCGCGGTTAAAGTTTAAATTGGTTAATGAATGGGTTAAACCAAAAATAATGTCTAAAATGACACCAAAACCTATATAAATTTTATTGGATAATAGTATTTAGAACATATAATTTTTTCCTTCAAATTAATATATATTTTAAAGAATTATAATTGAGAAAGACATTATTTATATTTTAATATTTTAATTATTTCCAAGTGTGTTCTTTCTCTCCTTTATAAAAGGAAACCTCTCTTTTCCCTTATTTACACCACTTTGATCCATCTATCTTGACCAAAACCTAACCAATGCACTTATAAATTTACATATACATAAATTATAGGTGATGGTATTCTTAAAATACCATTCCAAGTGTCCTTAATAAGGGATCTAAAGGAGCCCTTCTAAAGAAGAGGTAATCATCCAACCCGTCTTCTTTCAATTTATTTGTTCTTATACCTCATAAAAATATATGGTATTTATAATAAAATAATAAAATAATAATCCTAAATATATTTAAATGTTATTATGATTATGTATACTCAAATTTTCACCCTCTATTCCATCAAATGGGAAGTGATTGTGTCTCTCATTCATACGTGTGAGATACCACCTCCATGTAATTATACAATTAATTTTTCATCACTATATTTCATAGATGGTTATTAGAGTGGGTTTAAAGTTTATATATATGATATTTATGATATAATAATTATTTTTTGATTATAATATCATAGAAACATTATTACTTTCCAATCCATTTGAAAATTATAATGTTCGTGTGTACGTGTGGGCTACCACCTCCATAGAGCGATGTGATTCATTTTTCATTTATGATTTAAATGGATGGTATTAATGATATATTAAATGAATATATATGATATATAGGATATAATAATTATTCTTAAATAATTAATTACTACTTAACTTTATTTCACTCCATCCGTTGAAAAGTGAAATTATCGTTCATATGTATGTACGACCTACCATCTCTATGAATAGTGTAATTCAAATTTCTATCTATATATTTTATAAATGACTCTAAATATATATAATGAATATATATGATTTTTATATCATGATTAAAATTATGGATATGATTTAACCATGATCAAAGTACAAGTAGCAGAACTAACAAACAAAAATTCTCATGAAAATGAAACAATTAACACATAGAAACGATGATTTTAATAAGGAATTATTAATAAATGGGTGTTAAAATGTTATAAGTGAATTGTATATGATATTATAAGTATGTAAATTATTATTTTATAAAGTAACAATAAATTTACATTTACTATAGAGGATTTTATAGTTCTTTTGATGTAAGTCAAACTTGTGGTAAGAGTTTATCGTCTCAAATTGACTTCTTTGGGACATATGTTATGTTATGCACCTATATTTTTTTATGAGGTGAATATACTGACCATTGGACATGTTATATCTTGAAAATTATTATAATAAATATATTTAATGTTTCAATTGAAGTTATTATTTCACAAGTCTTATGATTCAAAAGTTACCCATGTGGTAAGAGTTTTCTATTACATCTCATTGTTTACCGGGATTGTTTATAATTAATCTTATGATGATGAAAGTACATGATTAACTCTCAATAATCTCAAAAATTTTATTATAACCTTGTTATTTCTTTAAAATAAATATTTTAATTTCATTTCCTCACTTTAAGTATGTAACGTCCGGGGGTTTTTTTGCAGTGGGTTGAAATCCTCATCCTGTTTGAATTTTTGGATTTTAGTGAGGAGGACAATAATTTTATTGGTATTAAAAACTTAATTTTGAGAGTTTAATTGAAAAAAAGAAATTTATTTCATATGAGTTTAGATTCCTAGTAAGTTACTTGGGTTTTTGAGTGGGTTTCAGGCACATTAGAGGTCGAAATCCCAGCTTTTCATGGTGTGCAGACCAAGACACACAGTTTGGGAAAACTTTGTGGCCTCCCAGGAGAAACTATGTGACCTTATAATGTCACTAGAAAAGGGTTGAAAAACTATTTGGGAGGGGGAGCACATATGTATAGAGAACACTGTAGTTTTTAGAAGAGGCTCATGCATAGTTGGTTCATAGTTTTAGAAACTGTACGATACAACCATGTATGGTGTGGTTCCTAGGTAGTGGATACCTCATGGTTTGCACACAGTTTTCCAAACCACTTGGTAACTGTGAGGACTTTTAAAAATGTAAAAATTAATACTTGACATTATCTTATTTAATAGGGTTTCCTCTATTCTTCTGTACTAATTTGGCTCTCCTCCCAAGTGTCCATGGAGCTCCTCTCCTCCTCTCTCTATGCTTTGAGCCACACCCTTCGTCTGATCTTGGATTAAATCATCATCAGGTGTGTTAGAACTGCATCAGTAATGGATTTGATCACATTTCTTATTTTATCCTTTGTTCTCACCATATAGAGAATTAAATCTATGTGAGTTGATTTTTCCTATTCTAGGTCATTTATTTAAAATGGAAATTTATTCCTTATCAGCTCAATTTAGAGGCTAATATCAGGAGAGAGAGCATCTAACAACATGTTGTAGGTGGTTCCTATCTTTTTCTTTGATTTCACTCATGTTTTGGGGGTTTATTCTTGAGCATGTTGTTGGGTTGTCCGAGAGAGACCCTATAAATTAAATGGTTGTCTTTTATATTAGTTAATTAATTATTGGATATGCCTATGGGCATGATCCCACCTAACTAAAAATGTTATGAGCTTGGTGAGGGGCTTCAAACCTTGGGTATATTAGGCCGATGTGTTTAGTTTTTTAAATTTAATTGTTTTTTATGCTTGTGATAGTTATATGGGAACATGATTGGATTGGATTGGGGATTGAGGTAGTGATGACCACCTGGATTGGGGAAATGCGTTTGTCAAGTTGGGTGAGGCCAGGATATTATGAGTGATTTTGATCATAGGTTGGGAAACATGGTCATCATATTGAGGTGATGAGGTCATTAGGTTAAAAGCATGGATCATGTTCTATTGGATGGTTCTGACCATCAGATTGAGTGACATGGTCGTAGGGGAATGAGGTGCTGGGATTATGTTGCTCCGGTACTATGTTGGTGATTGTCTCTCACCGTGATTGGCCGATGCACTGTTTGGAGTCGTGTGCACACAGATATGAATCAGATGATGAGGTGGTGTTGATCACTTATGTGGGTAGAGGCCTAAATTATATGCAGTTTATGATGGCAATTACTAATAGAATGGTTTGAGGTTCTTGATGTATAAATCCACATGGATTGTGAGGAACCATTGGATGGCGGTTTTTAGAGCGTTGGTTGGGGGATGAGGCTTGCCATATTTTTGAGGCCATCAGGATGGGATTATATGGGAGGATGGATATTTCCATTCCTTGGGATGTCATCTATTGAGTTGGTGGTGATTATTATTGGAGGGTAGATATTGTTGTGCCTCAGATGCTGGGCTTCAGACCACTAGGGATTGTTCTAAGATGAAGTCTAAGGGACCAGGTACTTGATTTGGTATACCTTCAGGATATCATTTTTTTATTACAACAACAGGTGTCAGTTGGCATGAGGTTCCTTGTATACTTCTACAAGAGGTGTTTGAGGTCTCTCCATATTTTTATAAATATGGGGATTCCTTGGAATTTATGTTAAGAATCCTATCCACTACAGTTATACTAGTGTTTTCTGAAGTGGTTGATTGCTTCCTCATAGCTGTTGAGCATAAGGGAAGTAGGTTATTATTTATATGTGCTTGTTCACTACTTTATTTATACTTAGATATACCTACTTTATCACTGATGTAAGTTAGGAACACATTGGTAGTGTCTTATTGAGATTCATTCTCACACCCAACATGGGACCTTTGAGATGCATTTAGATTTTATGCTTATGTGACCATGTAAAGGTTCTAGATCAGGATCTAGACTTTAGTGATCATGTCATACTGCTTAGTATTGGATGGATGGAAAGGACCTTGGGTTCCTATATCAGTTGAATATTATTTTTTGTGAATTTCCTTAATATCAGTATACTTATATATATATATATGTGTATGTACTAGTGGTTATCCATGGGTGACCTTTTTCTACTTATTGACATGTATCACCTGACTTGTTTGCATGTTTAGATATAAATGTTATATGTGATGTTTAATTATATAATTATAATTTTTTTGAGTTGTTCATTATTTTTTTCTATATGATTGTGCTTCCTCTAAGAGAGGTTACTAGTCCAGTTGTCTTAGTCTTTCTTCATCTATGCTATATTTATATATAAACTATTATTTTCCTCATCACTAGAATGTATAATCTCCCCACTATCACCTATTTAAAACCTCTCTTTTATTCAGTATCTGTTGGCATATGAGGAGGTGCGCTTGAGGCCTAGTGGCCCTATAGCCCGTGGCACTGTTCAGGTGGGGAAACGGGTCGGGACACTACAAATGGAATCAAAGGAGTTTCTTTTACTTCTTGTTGGGTATTACTATTAGGGATATGGTAGACTGGAGATTATGATGTGGTCCAAAAACTAGTTTTATAACTCGTTTTTGGGTGCTTAAAGACCAATGCATGGGGGATATACCGAGTTTTCAGGGGTGGGAAATTGATTTTTTACTGTGTGCTTTTATAGTTGATATGATTTCCACATCAAGTGGTGCACTTGGGTGTGATTATTATATGTTATGACATGTGACCCTTGGACTAGTATGAAAAGGGATGATTTTAGACCCTTGTCCGAGTATGGAAAGGGAAGTTTTTATATTCTTTCTTGATAGAAACATAAGAGGATTGATTATATATTCTTTTGTCATGATAAATTACTTGTGATTATTATTGGGAACCTGTATTGAACTAAGAGGGGTGAGGTTGTTTAAAGTGTCAACAATGGAAGCTATAAAGTTTTTTCCTACCTATCCTTTATTTGGTGTCATTCTACTTAGCCAAAACATGCATGAGGTTTTAATGGAATATTTATGTGATATGTAATATATGTGTATATAGTCTTGGATCTAATAGGAGCAGGAAAAGATTGATATGTGATGCCCAAATCTTATGTGGGTAGGAGAGGGGCTATGAGGCTGGGATATATGTGATGACTAAATCTGATGTGGAAAGGAGAGGGGCTATGAGGCTGGATTTATATGTGATACCCTGGCTCTAATATGGGCGGGTAAGGGGATATGAGTACAGATGCGATGTGACATGGTTGTAATGGGGGAGTGTAAGGGTGGTGAGATTGATCTTCTTGTTAAAACTTTCTCTATATATTATATATATATATATATTATGATTTTTTAACAATTTTATTAGTCTTTAACATGATTCCACCTAGATGGGATCTGATGAAGCATCAAGAGGGTGATGATTTCGTTCTATAAGATCGTGCACTGGTTGATACCCCTAAGGGTAGGGATGAGACCTAGGAGGGTTGGGTAGATCATGAGCCATAGGTACAAGCATAGGCATAGGCTCTAGTATAGGTGATTTAGCTGACTAATTTGGAATCTTTTGGGTTATAGCTTGATGTAAAGTTCAGAGAGAGCCTGGTACATGTCATCCATGGGATTGAAAGGGGAGATCAGGGAGCTAATCCTTCGATGGTGTACCTGACTCACGAGTTCCAGTCGCATCACCCACTACTATTTCAGGGTGAGGGTGGACCGCAGGTGGCTGAGAACTAGATCCATTTAGTGCAAACCATCTTTGAGAAGCTTGAGACACTCCCTAGGAGGAGGGTGAAGCTATCTATGAACATTCTTATAAGGCCATCAAACCACAAGTGGGACCTAAAGGTTCAAGAAAGTAGACACGAGGGGCTGGATTAGAAGTAATTTAAGGATAAGTTCTCTAAGAACTTATTCTTGAAGAAGTTGAGGGAAAAAATAGACCGGGAGTTCTTGAACCTTCAATAAGGTGATATGTTAATCATTGACTATGTGGCCACTTTCACTGATTTTTCTTACTTCACACCTAGTATGGTGGGTGATGACACCTCAAGGGTGAGGTTTTTCAATAATGGTTTATGGAATGCCATTCAAGTATAGGTAAACATCTTCAGGTTGTCCTCATTCTTAGAGGTTGTGAATAAAGCATTGATAGCCAAGGGAAAATTTATGAACCAATCATATTCGAGATGGGTGATAGCATCGAGATATTTCAATGGGGATTCTTTAGATAGAAGGAAGTGAGGCTGAGAGGAGTCTCTGTAGGGAATTCCGGCCAGAGACCTTAGTAGAACTCTAAAGTGTGGGGTATTTGATGAAGTGATTCCAGTGCGGGCAACCAAGACATGTATGGATGCGGTGTGATCAGGCGCCGAAGGAGTGTCGAGCTTGTGGCCAGGTTTGGAATATCTAGAGGTTCTTTAGGAAGCCTTATAAGTTAGTTGATATCTAGGGACCAAGGAAAAATTAGGGATCTGTGGTTGGAATGGGAGTAATACAAGGAGTTGGTAGTCGAGATTCAGCTGCATGTAGAGATCGTGGAAGAGAAAGTGGGACCCAGTAGTGGGGTCAGTGTCTGGTGGTTAGTGCAGCACCGTATGGAGGCCCAAATTCAGGTAGTCGGGCTTCAGGCCAGGTGCATGTCGTTGACTCTCTATGGTTATAGAAGGTGGGTTAGTTAACAAACAATTAGAAATTGAAGTATTTGTGATGGGCCCTTGTCACAAATGACTTGTCGCATAAAAAAACCATTTGTGACGGGAAAATACAGATGTCGAAAATAAGTATTTACAAAATTTGTATTTTCCAATAAAAAATAATTAAATAATAATAATAAAATTAAAAAAATTAAAAAAACATTAAAAAAAATTAAAAAATTAAAAAACATAAAAACAAAAAAAAAAACAATATTCACAAAATATATAAAACACACTATATAAAACTATAAATATATGAATTTATAAAAATATCACAATAAATGTGTACATTCAAATGTTTATAAAAAAAATACATAAATCACTTGGGGGTCATCTAGAGGAGGTGATGGAGGGAACTCTATCCCTAAAACATGAGTCTAATGTTGCATGTACTCCATCTTCTACTTAGGCTACTAGGTCTGCCATCTATGCATCTTATTCTACTATTGATGCTTCTGTTGACGGAGCTCCTCCTACTCCCTATGAATTATCTCTATAAGATCACCCATAGATCTCAACTATTCATCATATTATACTATATATGGTGATGACTCTCCATGACATCCCTTCGAGATAGATGACGACATCGCAATGGTACCATAATAACTAATAGGTTTCTATCAAGAGAAGATACTAATAACTCAACCTTTCTCGAAGGCATGTTGAGTTGCCTACATCCATGTTGTGCCATCAAATCCTGGTGCACTGGTGGTTTGATCTTCTATCTCAACCTAAATCTCATCCTGTGTCTGAGAAGCCGTGGCCTCATATGACTCCTTAAATTTTAATTTAAAATTAAAATAGTTAAAATATTATTTTCAGTTAATTTTAAAACTGAAAAAAATTATACTGGCCACAATATGATGTTGCTATAATCTCTCTAGTGATAGGATTGATATGCATCCTCTTATAAAATTTTAATTCCATAATATCAAGATATTCAACTTCCTATATTAATATAAAATAAATAGTTCAAATTTAATGTTATATAAATTATTAAAAAAATTACTTACCATATGTTGTTGATGCATACTGAATGTATGAATACCAGCTCGATGTTTCACCGCCTACCTCCCCTGGTTCTATTGACCTAATTTTTTTCTCCTTTGAAAACAATATCCCATCTAGTATGAATATAATCCATCCCAAATGTGAAGTGATATGTAACCTAGTTGGTGGGTGTATCAAGGCTGATCAAAATCCACGACTACTGTTTTTTTGTATGTGTATCCTTCTCATATTGTACAGAAACTGACCGTAACAATCACACATATAGACCTCCCAGGACTCCTATATAGAGGACAACATGGAAGCCTCGATGAGATATCATAAACCCTACAAATAATTAATAATTTCAAGTTACTAATTAAATAAATTTCAAAATAACTATTATTTATTTATGTACCATCTAATGATCGAATGTACGATGCCGACCATAAATGGGAATTAGATCCCATATCCCCCATGCTTTAGAAAAATAATTCTGCAATATAGAATTCCCCTGTCAAACAAAAATGCTGTGAAAAAAAAAGAACAAATAATCAAACAATTAGAATATAAATAAATTATGGAAAGTTAATAAAAACTAACTAAAATACACAACTAAAAATACCTCTACATGCATGGATGAAACTCAAGATGTGTACATTTCTCATGGATAGGGTTATTAATCATCAATCACATAAGACTACACCCCCTATGAGTCAATTCTAAACTTCCAGCAGTCTGAGGGTCAAATGATGTAGTATCAGTCTTGTCACTAGGTAGTGTAACCTTTTTTAACTCATGAAACAAATCAGCTAAATGGTCATCGACCATCTGAAACATGAAATGAATATTTTTAGTAAATAATTGAAAATAAATATTATATATCGATATATATTATATATGATCATAACCATCATTTAATTGTGTCAATATTCATCTCCATTCTCATCTTCATATATGATAGTGTTAATATCTTCATACTCCTCCTTAAGGAGTTTCTGTTTCATCATCTCATGTTATTTCAAATTCATTTATTGCATCAATAAAATTATCATCACCATCAAACCTTATCTTTGGGGTTTCATCATCTATATTCATGTCTCTTCATAGAAATGATGGATTTAGAGTAGTATCTTTAAAAATTTCAATTCCCTACACTTCAGTGGAACCACAATAACTTTGGATAAACTGAGTTTCATGAGATTTAATTTTCATTATTCTCCACTAATCACTTAACTCTCTTGAAACAGCATAATAATTTTCATAATAAATTTTATATGCCTGATGATCCAATAAAAATGTTTTATTTTTGCAAGTAGACTTTTATTTTCAATATCAATGATTCCATGGAGTATATGAACATGTGATCCATTATCGGTATCCAACTAATGACATGTAAACATTGATACCTAATTCTTCCACATATAACACTGTTCAATTATTTATTCCATCATTCCATAAAATTCAACTTCACTTTGTCTATGATGAGATCCTATAAAGAAAATACTACTATTCATTATTTTTTTAATTTCCCATATGAATGTGCATGACATTGAAAACTATTCACCACATATGCATTATAAGATTTAACCATTTTGGATGATGGGTTACTCAATACACACAATGGATTATCAATTTTATCAGCATGTTGAGGCACCATAAAATTTTAAAAAAAAATTATGAATATAATAAGTAATAAATTCATTTTATATGTTAAACCATAAACAATTTACTTTACCAGTTTTTGAAACCAGTAGGAAAATTATTTTTCCAAAATTATTCTTGATAAATTTCTGTAATTTGTGGAAATAATTTCTTCATATAATTACTATATAATCTAAAAATAAAATAATATTAATTTAAATTTAAAAAAATTTATAGAATAAGTGATATGATCACTCACAATAAAAATGGTGTTATTTCTTCATAGTTGAGAAGAACATATGTATGAGCCATGTGATGTTCATCATATGAAATCCATAGTACATGAACTCCACCAAATCCAAGTTTGGGTAGATTAAAACTGACAATTTATTATTCATTTAATTGTAAAAATGTCCCTCATTAAGACCCATGTATTTAGGTTTGGTGGGATACTCATATTGAAAATAATGAGAATAGAAGAAATAAATGTTTTCCTGTAAATAAGCATCTACAATTGATCCTTCAATTGGTGGTTTATTACGTACCTTTTTATTCAATTTTTTGCACGCATCTATCAAATGTGTATATCTATCGGAACTCTACTGACACTCTATAATTGTCTTTCTGTGGAAAATGTAATATAAAATATTCCATTAAATTAGAGAAAATCAATGGGAATATTTTTTTCTAATTTATAGAAAATTGAAATGATATCTTCTTGAAGTCTACTTAGTGCATCATTATCTATTGTCACCAAAGAAATATCTCAGAAAAAAATGATATTTCTATTAACGCATACCAAATAATAGAATTAAACAAACCTATAAATTAAATTGGTAGAATTATTTCCATTATATCTTGACAATTATGAATTTTTAATCCAATAATATGACCATTTCTGATGCATCTAGCTAAATTAGAAACATAACCATCCAGAAGACTCAAATATGAAATCAATTGATAAAATATCAAACAATTTTCTTTGGAAACTATATAAGACACTTTTGGATTTATTAAATTATGTGATCTGTCATTTACAAATATTTTAAATTCTAGTCATCTGTAAAATTGGGTAAGATCTAATCGTACCTTTACATTATCTTTTTTCTCACCAGGTGTGTTCAAAACTATATAAAATATATTATCATAATAGTTCTTCTCAATATGCATGAAATCCAACATATGATAGACCATCATATCAGAATAATAGAACATACCCCAAAAAATTATCCATTTTATCTAATTGTGTTATTTCCCAAAACCATATATTTTTGTTGGTTTATAGTTAGTCCAAAGGTAAAGAGAAACAATAAATTGATAATATATGTTAACCCCATACCTGAGATCATTTTTTGAGGTCCATATCTTTCAATTATACCTTTTCTAAAATGATATATGTTCCTCCAAAAAGGATGATCATCAGGAATAAATATTTGATAACAGTAAAAAAAATTCTTCCATTGATGAGCATAAATGATTTGTTGTCTATCATACAATACAAACATGATTTTGGACCATGTTTACTCCATCTAGATAACATTTCATTTTCTAGGAAGTCACTAATTTTCCACATCAATGGAACTTTCATTTGAATTTTTTTTTGCAATAACATCATATGTACTGACACCATTACTTCAAAATAATTTTAACTCATCAAAAAATGACATCAAATAAACATTGATATTCTTTTTTGGATGTCCAAGAATTAATAAAGTCAAAAAAATATGTCTCATCCATTAATATCCAAGGTGAAAAATTGTATTGAGGTATGAAGATGGGCCAACAAGAATATTAACTACATAAGACCCAAATGAACAAAAACCATCAATAGAAAGACCCAATCGCATGTTTTTGGCTTAGAAAGCAAAAAATAGATGTACTTGGTCAAAGTTATTCCATGATTCACCACAAAAATAATGATTTAATATTTTACTGGTTAAAATATATGTTTTTTTCTATGAAATCAATGACATTGTATTCTAAGTCATAAATAATTACTGTAATCTATGTATAAACGGGAAATATCTTAACTATTTTACAGAAATCAATCTATACTTCTTTAGTTGAGCCTTTTTGTACCATGATTTTACACATTTAAGAAAACTAACCAATAATTAATTTTCAGCATAATATAAGATAAAATCATTTGAACAAGAATGAATCTTCTGATAACCAAGACCCAAATTACGAACCAGTTTCTTTCTCTTATTGAAATTTATAGGCAACACATTTAATTTAGGTAGTAGTGATTTAAATAAAGAGAATATCTAATCAAAATATCTATTTGAAATTCCATTATTTGATTTAACAGCCATAAATCATTCAACCACTTCAAATTTTCTTATCTTACAACTGAGATATAATGCATCTTCAACAGACTTCAAAAACTTATAAAATTGAGATAGCACAAACTCAGGAGTTAAATCAATATCATTCAGAGATTTAGTTTGGTGAAAATATGGACAAGATACATCATGCACTAAATTTTGAACCCATGATGGATCTAGAACCAAATTTTTAGAATCGTCTCCAGCACTATGTTCACCATGTTGATACTAAAACATATAATATGTTCAAAAACCAAAACAAAATAAATAACCCCAACGTTTTCAAATGTTTCAAACCTCCTCAGATCACATTTCTTACATGGACACTTAATCGTACCTTCTGAAACAAATTATGGTTTTTATGATGCAAATGATAAAAAAGATTCAACACCCTCAATATATATAGGATTTATACCAGAACAATTTTAGATTCCTAAGATGATTTATCCAATCACGATCATGTAATAAAGACTATTTCTGAATTCCTTATTCCCTATTTATCTAAAAAATATAAAATAAGTAAATTTTTTAGAAATAATTTTATAAAAGAAAAATATGATCCAAAAATGAGAATGAATTTTAAAAATTAAAATTCACTTGTAAATATTTTAAATTTTATCTATTTACCACTAATGTTTAATAGTTACAGTGATTTACCATTAATGTTTTCAAATTTATTTCTAATGGTTACTAATTTATCGCTAATTTTTACTAATTAAAACTAACTATTTATAATTTATAATAATTATCGCATGTACTCCATCATCTTCTCATGCTGCTACTCCTACCATCAACACATCTCTTCCTCCTATGGTTGCTACTGTCGTCGACATGTCACATCCATACAACCTCATTTCTGGAAACCTAATAACAAATTTGGACATGTTTGGCATAAATTTGTAATTTTTAATCACTTGAATATTGGAAATTCTGTGATTTCCTAAAAAGGTGTAAGTCATAGATTTTACAATATTTTGGTGATGAAACCAATTTAGGCCAACCATGTACAAAATTTTTCATTGCACCAATTTATGCCAACCATGTCCTGTCATCGATGTATCTCCTCCTCCACTTGCTACTTTCATCGATGTGTCACATCCAACATACCCCAGTTGTGGCGATATAATGAAAAAATTGGACTTGGTTAGCACAAATTGGTCATTTCTTATCATCTAAAGATTTAAAATTCTATGATTTACACCTTATTATTAATTTATAATATATTTTATTACATTATATTAAATTATACTAAAAATTAAGGGTAATTAGTGGTAATTAGAAATAATTACCACTAATTAAAGATATTTTTTATATAATTTAATATAAAGAAAAAATATATTATAAATTACTAAAAAGGTGAAAATCATAGATTTTATAATCTTTAGGTGATGACATCAATTTATTTCAACCCTGTACAAATTTTTCACTACGCCCATTTATGCCAACCATGTCCAAATTTTTCATTTCTCATCACCTATAAATTGGCAACCTATTTAATTTTTTACTTTTATAGTCATTTATACTAAAAAATACTATGTATTAATAAGTATCACTAATTACCACTAATTATGACTAAGTACTACTAATTACCATAATTTATTAATAATTATTAATAATAACCACAAATTATTATTAATTACCACTAATTTTAACATAATTATAGTGATTTAAAACTAATTATCACTAATTAGAATTAATTTTTAATAATTATAGATATTTATTGCCAATTTTTACTAATTACAGCTAATTTTTACTAATTATTAACTAATTACTACTAATTACCTCTATAATATTATTAGCACTAATTACTACTAATTACCTGAAAGATTACAACCAATTTCATTTTCATATTTCTAGTAAATTATAATAATAATTATTATTACATTATAATTTATCAAAAATCATAAAAAATTTATTTTTTTAATTAATTTTAAAAAATTTATCTTTATTTTTTGTTAATTTTATAAATTTTTTATATTAATTTTTTATAATTTTTTGTAATTTATACTATTTTATATCAATTTATTATAAATTATTTCAATTTATTAATTTTTATAAATTTATAATTTTTTTACTAATTTATACTAAATATAACTAATTACCACTATTTAGTACTAATTTTTATTAGTTTACAAAATTTATTACTAATTTTTATTAGTTTATAATTTTTTTTATTAATTTTAAATAATTTATAATATTTTTTAATATTTTTTACTTTTTTATATCAATTTATTGTAAATTATATCAATTTATTATCTTTTATCAATTTATAAAAAAAATTTACTAATTTTTAATAATTTTTTCTAATTATTTCTAATTGCTTCTAATTAGTACTAATTTAAGTAGTTTATAAGAATTTATAACTATTTTTTATTATTTTTATTAGTTTATTACTAATTTTTTCTAATTTTTATTAGTTTATAATTTTACTTATTAATTTATAACAATTTATAATAATTTCTACCATTTTATATGAATTTATTGTAAATTCTATCAATTTATTAAATTTTTGTTAATTTATATCAATTTATTATAAATTCTATAAATTTAATAATTTTTATTAATTTATAAACATTATTTACTAATTTTTAGAAATTAATACTAATTACCACTAATAAGTACAAATTTTTATTAGTTTATAACAATTTGTTACTAATTTTTACTAATTTTTATCAGTTCATTACTAATTTTTATCAGTTCATTACTAATTTTTACTAATTTTTATTAGTTTTTTTTATGAATTTATAATAATTTAATATAATTTATACTATTTTACATCAATTTATTGTAGATTATATCAGTTTATTATTTTTGTATTAATTTATAACATCTGTTTACTAATTTTTACTAATTATTACTAATTACTACGAATTATTACTAATTACCACTACTTATTACTAATTACCGCTACTTATTTCTAATTATCGCTAGTTATTATTAACTAACACTAGTTATTACTAATTACTACTAATTGTTACTAATTACCACTAATTATTACTAATTACAACTAATTATAACTAATTACTAATAATTAAAACAAATTAGTGCAAATTAAAAATATTTATCTTTCATTAAAAACATTACTATAAATTAAAACTAAATATTTCTAAAACTAATTAATGCAAAATAAAACTAACTAATTTTAATTAAATCTAATTACTGCTAATTAATAATATTTATTACTAATATAAAATAAAATTAATAAAATAAAAAAAATAAAAACTTTATTTTTTTTCTTAAAACTGACTCTTCAGTGGATGGAAACCTTGAAAGTTGCTCCATTGTAAAATTTAAAACTTTGAAAAGTTTAAACAAAAGAATATGATAACAGAGAAGGAGAGAGGAGTATAGAGAAGAATGAAATGCAAAAAAAATAGAGGGGGTGTATATGGGTAAGATCATTTCTGACAGGATTATTTGCGATGTGAATTCTACTGCAAATAGTACTACTGTCATTAATTACGACATCAGTAAAAAAGACTATTTACAATGGGCCTTGTCCCAAATACCCTCTACCGATAGTTTATTTGTGACGAGAGAGAATCCAGCTGGAAATACATTCCAACTGATAGTTTATTTGAGACGGGAGAAAACTCCTATTGTAAATAACAAAAAAGAAAGACGATATTTGCGATAGGGGTATATCCCCATCGCAAATAATCTTCTGGTGATTTGGTATGCATGGTGCACAAAAGTTATTTACAAAAAAAATCTCGTCGCAAATATTGTTTCTTACCAACCATTTGTGATGAAATTGTATCGCGCTGCAAATAGTCTCTTTCAACAAGCTATTTGCGATGGGTGGCTGACCCATCACAAAAATCCGTTTTCTCGTAGTGGAGGATAGTTAGAGGTACACCATAGGTGTGACTGTGTTACTTTTTATTTGTTCATGCCCATTTTTGTAGGAATGACCGGTTTTGGTTGAACAAGGTGTACGAGATGTATTTTTGGACTAACCAGATTCTTGTTAGTAGGTTACCATCAACTCAGATGCGTTATATGTATATATGAGCTGCATGGCACTAAGATTTAATATGGGATCAATCTGACGTGAGATCTATCTGAGGTTCATTGGAATCTAGGGATTGATGTGATGCGAGATTACATGAGGTGCATTGGAATTTGGGTATCAGTGCGATACATGTTCTACGTGAGGTGCGAGGCACCAGGGCTTCTTATCGGCATTTGATAAGACGTGGAACCTCATAGGTGATGTGTGTGGCATGAGCATGAGATGAGTTTCTAATAAGATGAGTTACTTGTTGGGTGTCAAATGTGACAATGGCATGGTTTGAGAACCTGATGACATTACAGAGTAGTGATGCATCATATGAGGCCTTTTTAGTCCAAGGATGGTTAGTGGGACATCTGTTTATTTTAGTTTTGGGTCGGGATGCGACTGAGGTAGGTAACTCCAATGGTGTGGAGCACCTTGAGATATTTAACATGTGAATTTATGATCAGGGTAGACTGGGTTTATTTTACAGGGATGGGTATGTTCAGTACCATATTTAGGTAATAATTTATAACTTGGGGATGAGCTATATTAAGGTTTAGAGATTGTAACATCCCATGTTTTTTTGGAATTGGTCAAAATCCTCAACCCATTTGATTTTTTGGAGTTTGGTGAGCAAGAAAACTCTTTTCTTGGTCTTCAGAGCTTAATTTTGATAGTTTCCTTGACCCAAGATTTTTTTTTTCAAATGATTTTAGATGCTCAAAAAGTTCCTTGGGGTTTTGAGTGGGTTTTGGGTGAGTTGGAGGCCGAAATCCCAGCTTTTCAGGGTGTACAGGCAGAGGTGCACATTATGGGAAAACACTGCGGCCTCTCAGGATAAACTGTGCTAGTCTCCAATGATACTAGACTTTCTTTGAAAAATCTAGTGGGAGGGGGCACATGACCATGCAGGGCACTCTGTAGTTTTTTTATAGAGGCTCATGCACTGTTGGCATACAGTTTGGAAAACCATGTGGGCCAGCCATGTGCAGTTTGGTGTCTAGGCAATGACTACCACCCGATTTGTGCATAGCTTTCCAAACCGTGTGGCAATCTTTCAACCTTTTAAAAAGGAAAAAATTATAATTTTTCAATTATTTTCATTAAGAGGGGTTTCCCAATTCTTCATTCTTTATGTGGCTCTCCCCCATGAAGTCCTTGAGCTACACTCCTTATCTCTCTTGGATTTGAGCCACACCCTCCGTTCGAGCTCCGATTCAATCGCCACCAGGTTCACTAGAACAACATTTATAAGGGCTTTGATTCCCTTTCTTATATTCTTATTTTATCTCACCATACATATAACTAAATCTGTTTGAGTTGATTTAACCTATTTTTAGAGAATTCATAAAAAAATCTTATTTATTTCATATTGGCTCGAGTTAGGGGATGATATTAGGTGAGAGGGAATCTACTAACACGAGGTTGGTGGTTCCTAGTTTTATCTGTCATTTAGATCATATTTTCTAGGTGCGTTCTTGAGTGCACCATTAGGTTGTCTGAGAGAAACCATATAAATAAAATAATTGTCTTTTAAATTAATTAATTGATCATTGAAGATTCCCATGGGCATGATCCCAACTGACTATAATTGGTATGATCTTGGTGAGGGGATTTGAACCTTGGGAATTTTAGTACTAGGTGTTTATTAATTTAAACTAAATTGTTTTTTATGATTTCAATAGTTCCATGGGAACATGATAGGCTTGGACAGAGGATTGAGGTGGTGATGGTCACCTGGATTAAGATGATGCATTATTTAGGTTGGGAGAGGATCATATATTATGAGTGATGTTGATCATAGGTTAGGAGCCTTTGTCATAAGATTGAGGAAATGAGGTTGTTAGTTTATGGTCATGGGTCATGTGATATTGGATAGTGTTGACCATTGGATTGAGTGACACACTTTTAGGGGAATGAGGTGCTGAGATGATGTTGCTTAGGTATTATGTTTGTGATTATCACTCACCAGGATTGGGCCACACACTATTTAGAGTCGTGTGAACATAGATAAGACTCAAATGATGAGGTCGCGTTGACCACTCATATTGGTAGATGCCTCTATTAGATGCAACCTAGGATGGTGTAGAACATCAGAATTGTTAGATGTTCTTTCGATATAAATCCATGAGGATAGTGAGGAGACATTGTTTGATGGTGCTGAGACCACTGGTTGGGAGATGTGGCTCACTTATTGTTGATATTCTTGTTCTGGGATTATATGGGAGGGTGGATATTGTCGTTCCTTGGGACACCAGTTATTGTGCGGAAGATGATTATTATTGAAGGACATACATCACTATACATTAGACATTGGCCTTTGAACAGACATGGATTCTTCTGACATGAGGTCCAAGGGACTAGATAATTTATTGACCATGACTTCAGGACATTTGTTATTTATTATGACAATAGTTTTTAGTTGGAACAATGAGTGGGGGATACTTCTACAAGAGGTTCTTGAGGGATCTACAGCTTGTTATACATCAAGGGATTCCTTGTGATTTATGTTAAGGATCCTCTCTAAGACATTTATACCAGTATTGGGTGAAGCAGGTGATTTCTTCCATATTATTTTTGAGCATAAGGGAAGAAGGTTATATGGAATACCTCATTTTTATTTCATATATTTTCATTACATGTTAAAAATATAGGATATTTTAAATTTTATTTTTTTGGAAATAAGGTAAATAATACATGAAAACATAAAAAATACTTTTAAATCCATTTGAAATACATATTCATGGGTTCACCCAAAGTTACTTTTACTACATCTCATATCCTAGAGATATACATAAAAGGAAATGGGTGAGCATGAATCCTGATAAGGGAATAAGAAATAGAGACAAAAATCATGTGATCATGAGACATATCAATAAGTACATGAGGAATATTAATAAAAAATAAACAAGATACATAATATGATAATCAAAACCTGAATTGTAACATGGAAATGTGGATATAACATTTAAATTATACATTCATAATCATATCACCATGGATTATCATCAATGTGTCATAAATGAAAATTACTACGGTTATTCACAATGGTATCGTAAAACATGTCATCTTTAGATATTAAATTCTTTACCCAATGTATTGGATCACTATACAAGAATAACCTTAATATGTATTAATTTCATATGATCCATGTAGATAATAATAAATAATTTCATTAATAACCCATGGAAGATAATGAATGAGTTTCAAATCAAAATCTTGGAAAACAAAAGAGCATAATTGCATGATTATTATGTCGTTTTTGACCCTTGAAAGGAAATGTGGTTTTAAAATATGTAAACCCCTGAATTAATTTTTTTAAATCTATTTGAAAAACCATTGAAATTAATTGAGGTTTGGGTATTCAAATAAAAAGGAAAAGATAATTTCTCATGTAAAAGAAAAAATTTTGAAAAGTAAATCTGGGAGCATGACGGGTATAAAAAGTGGTTTTATAAAAGGAAAAATTGAGAGGGGATTAGGGTATCCCATTTATAAAACATAAATTGGAAGTAATGGAATGATCAATTTCATAATAAGAGAGAGTAACCATAACATTTTTAAGAAATATACAAAAATTGGTTCTTAAATTGAAGATAAAGGATAATTACCTTACCTTGAAGAGTTGTTCCTAAAACTTGAGGATAGAATCCTAGGGGATTGAGGAAACCTTGGGGGGACTCATTGGAAGAAAAAATCATGATAACTTCATGGAGGATGGATTGGGAGTTAAAAGAAATGGATAAATGGGTGGGTATTTATAGTAAAAGTGGGGGAATTGTTTAATAATTTCCAAATATAGGTCTTGGAAAACTAGGTTGCAGAAAATGTAAAACCATGGGCTTACCCATGTGTTTTTATCATGGTTTTGGAAAATTGTGTCAAATTTTAAGTTATTTTAATCCACTAGAACTGAAAATCATTTTTAAATACTTATTTTGTCATGTAAGAGTAAAAATTGTTGGAACTGGACGTGCAGCAGAAGCCCAAAACTGGTGGGTTTTTTAAAAACATTTCCACCAACGTTTGACATGAACTTGTAGACATTGGTTAAGAGAAGCCTGGTCAAATATTAGGACCATGCATGAAGGGTTTTAAGCACAAAATAAACCATAAAAATACCTTGTTTAATTTTGAAGCCATGCACAACGTCTTCTCATAGTTAGCAAACACTGCTCAAAGAATCCGAAACTGAATTCCTCTAGATCGTCTACACACGTTTTAAGGAATCCACAGGAGTTTCATTCATCATAATCTAGGTGCTTGTGCAGAATACTGATGATGCCTTCGATGCTCCTACGATCACTACATCGCTTCGCTAGCGATGCCCGAGAGAGAGTTCCATCTGAGCTTCTTGGATCCATAGCATCTCTCTCTAGATCATGGGAGAGGGTATAGGAGAGAGAATCCCCAAAAAATAGTACTTGTCAAAATACCATCCTCTTTTATTTATAGTGGTTAATTAAAATACACGGTATTTCCTCGTCGGCCCTGAATACTTAATGCACTATCAACGACATTTTATGACTACTAAACCGAGCCATAAATATTATTATCATTTACTTGTAATATATTAAAATATGTTACATGATAATAATTAAGGTATTAACTCAACTCGGCATTCCCATAAATATTAATTATACCTTGAATATATTTAATATTCATCAATTAATATTTTTCGTGTATTTACTTATAACTTGTAAATATATTTAATAAATAAATTCAATACTCATTATTCTAAACTTGAATAGTATGAATTTATTTATTGCATTGGTGATCATTTTTTCTTGGAAAAATCTTGAACCCCTATGGTGGGGCCCACCATGTCCAAAACTACTATTCCAATGAATAGGGAAGATTCTTGAATACGTTTTTGTGTGTGACCCTATAGGCCCTTATCTCGATAGTAGTGAATATTATTCACAGACCAAGAGCAGGATCTAGAAACTCATCATGGCACCTAAAGAGATAAGGATTGTCACAACAACAACAGCCGACCTATAAACACACATTGTGTAATATAATCTCTTTGTCTGTAATATCTCATAAAGCATGATGCACTCATGTGTCATCTCCCTTTTCTTACTTTATAGTTTGTTGATTTAACTGGACAGATTTACCCTTGACTTCCATGGACATTGTCTTATAAAGGTACTTCCATCAATATCAACATGGCCTGAGATATATTACTTCCATAACCTAGAAGCAAAAAATCCTTTCTTGACCATTTAACCAATGCATGCCACCAATGACGCACCCAACACAAACTACCTCACCATGAATTCATTGCCATGGGTTTTGTATTGCATCAAAGTATGCAATAAAATGACATGCATTTGTAATGATTTGAATTCAGGAGACCATTACACATGATCATATATAGGAACATCCAATGACACCTGAAACACGTGGTGTACCTATTGGTGGGTCGGTCCTCATGATCTCTCTACTAGATATCAACAAGTTCGAACTTCATGAGAAGAAGTCTCAATTCTTATGAGCCCCCAGCACCTGATAGTCAAACTTCTACTATTTCCAGTTAGTAAGATGTATCTAGACTACAGAACATATCTTTATGATTAATTTCATAGTATCTCAAGGTTCTCATTATAGCCTAGAAACTGCTACAACCTTTCGATAAAAAAATTAATATTTGGACATTTCCATTTCAACAGTGGATGCATAAAAGTCTACAGTATAATGGTAAGATGACATCATGCATATCTAACTGTGTACATGATATGGTAATCAAAAGAACTGAATAGTTGGGTCTAGGGAACCCACTATTTAAACACTCCCACATTCACTAGATACAACTTGCTAACCAAAGTTGTTATTCACTCACATGATGAACATCATGTTTCTACTGAGTAACAGATTTAGCTACTGGGTATGCCACGGTTTCGCGTCTTAGCTATTATGCTATAGTGACCTCATCTCTTTGAGTAAAACTACTCAAGAGATGGTATCCCGAGTATATCTCACTTGTCCACTGTCATAACTTGACATCTTGGATATTAATAATATCATAATTTACATTATGATAATACTTTTCTCACAAGGTGCGATTCCAAGAACTAGAACAAATCATTGCATTTAACTGCTTCTTAACTGCCTCAGAAGATGCAACGTACTCAGTCTTGTAGGTATGGCCACCACTGGCTTATATGAGCTTGACTCACTCATCATCTTTAGCCTCAATGTGATAGTAGATCACATTGATCTATAATATACTAGTTTGTATCCCCAAAAACTAGTATCCTTTCTTGTCCACTTACCAGGTACATATCTTTTATACCTGGTGAAGTACAATTAGATATTTCTGACTGCACCCCTTGTAGCACTCCTGGATATAACTGATATATTCACAATATATGTTGGAAATATTAGTTCTTGTACATATATTGGCATGCATGATTGATCCATCGCTCCAACGTATGGATTTCAACTCACCATGTTTATCACTTCCCATGTAACGAACATGTCAACAGGGAGAAATTATGCCCTGTGACATAGGCAACAATTCATCTCTTGAATTGTTCCAACATGTATTTTTTAATACAATGTCACTATATATACGATTGACTAGGACCAAGAAACCTATATATCTACCTTAGTAGATCCTGTTCCCTAGGACTTAAGTTGCTACTTTAAGTCATTCATTGGAGAATAAATTTCATTTTGGTCTTAACTAACTGTGAGACCAATGTAGTTTTCTATATGTTTCTGAAAATACTTTACTTGGAAAACATCGACACTCCCACTAACCTTTTGTAGAAACATGGAAAACATTTGTTAGGAATGTATATTCTATGATCATGTTGCTAACTTTAAACCTAAATTGGATTTCAGTAACTTGCAACCTATATTAGCATTCTGTGACATGACCATTCCTTTCTGGTTGTGTCGTATAAACGCCATCTACGATTGGTGGTCATGAAATCCACTTCTAAACAAATTAATCATAGATATTAGCTATGATAAGTAAAATTATAACAGATTTCATCAGAATGACTTGGTCAAACCAATCAAGACTTATTGGTACTGTGTCTGTATCATCCATGTATCAATTCATTTGAGTATCCATTGTAGTATTCATAATAATAATCCCCTTTTCACTTTGATACATGGAATCCATTAATTGAATTTTAGTTGGTCTTATCAATTTTAGCTAATTTCCAGATACTTTTTACTTGTAGGAAATATTATTCATATTGAATAATAGATCACCAACCACAGTGAATAAAAACCATCACCATGGTTTTATCTTTCCTATACAGTATGTGTCTCTGGAACATACTCTGTTCCACATGCACTTGTGGAACTAGTTCCTATGCCAACTATTTGTGCATATTGAGCATTGACTAAACATGAATCAATATAACTCCAACTATCTCTAACAGAGATGTGCACACTCTTATAGAAATACAGTCTATAACTTGACTACATATTTTCTATGATAGGGATTTTTGTAATATACTATGAAACCATTAGGATTGTTATACTAAATGCACAATGTGTTTGTATTGATTCAAGCTTGTTTGTGTCCTAAAAAATTATTTTCATCCAAACACATGTCCTTATGAAATAATGGGTTTATCATCATACTATGACTCGTATGATATCCATTTTTCATTATAGTTGTCATGTGGTTGTGGGATAATGCCGTTATTTACAAATCATTTCATAAAATATAATGGAGTTTTCTGCAAGTTGCAACATTGATATTACTTACATCAAAATTTTGATGTATAACATATGCATTTAGATATTGCTCTAGGCTACATGTTTGTTGATCAATGTTGATATATAAGACTTCATCATAAATCCTCCTCATTAACATCATTGTCATGATGTTGATAAGGTAATGTCCATTTAGGAATTACTCCATGCTACATTATCATGAATGATGAATGCTCGGTCGAGATATTCTTTAGTATCCCAAACCAAAGAAACTCATATCTCCTAACCATGCATATAATTCAATTTATTATTCCTTAATTACTTAAAGGAATCTTATGAATTATATATACCTCTAGCTTATACTTTGAATAGTTCATGCTAGTTGAACTATTCCCAAAAGCTATGTGACAAACATTTATTTCTAAAGGCTCCTTTGTCCAAACTAAAGATGTCGATAATACCAAAAGTATTTAGATATGCCGAGACTAAATACCACACATGGTATGACATCCACTTTTAGTATTACTTGACAAAGAATTATCTTGTTGCAATTGGGTATAAGTCTTACATTTATATTCATCACTAATTGCCTATGATTCATGTATCACTGAACTAGTTATTAAGTCTACCAAAAACAACATTCATTCCAGAACTTGAAAGAATATATCCTTGCATCCAAGGACACATGATATTAATGTTTATGGTTATAATAAATAATATTTCAACACAAATCTTTCACATGGAAATTAAGAAGTCGTGTACTTCTCCCCACTGGCCTAGGTATCACCCTTTCGCAGCCACATGGAGAATACGCCTGATTTCTAGTAATATTTCTATACTTACTTGGTCATTGTATTTAAATACACATATATAAAAAGCATATAGTATTAAATACCCATGTAGTAAAATTAAAACATTACATTGCTGAATATGTTTGATGTAGAAGTGGCAACTTGCTTCTTTAATTCAGTTTATTGCTTTTAAACTTACATAGTATTATTTTATAATATGCAATTAAAATAACCTATGTTAATACCTCATTAATTGAAGGATGTCACAAATGTACCATTGGCATTAAATGCCTTTGACCTTTTCACATTGTCTTTCAATTTATCTGCCTTAAGAATGCCTTTTATTCTTATCACTTGGTGAACTTTACAATAATTGGTAATGGAGTGTTTACTAAATACTTTTTTATTTTATAACTTAAAATGAAACATGAGTAAAGTGGTGAAATTGATATGAGAACGAGATCCAATTAAAGATCATGATCAATATTTCAATTTACACATGACGGTGTAAAATATCACCTTATTCATATCATTGCTTTGCTTTCTCCTTGAAAACATCCCATATATGAGACTTCATGTTATATCATCCATGTCCTGGTGTAGCGACTGCAACTGACACCAGACATTTATGAAAGCATAATGATATAACTATCATATGCTTTGTACATTAGACTCCCATAAGAAATTTCACCCTCGCTTCTTAAGGTAGTTTAACAGTGTTGGGGACACTGACACCTTGAGTTTCTTATATCATAGTACTATACTTACGCTCCTGTACTATTCATGGATACTCATGTCAGAGTGGACATTTACATTGTCCTATTTGTATTGCAGTTTAAACTTGTGGTATAACATTCCATTTTCCTACAAAAATGAATTTTATCAGATGAGTGCCTTTTATATGATTACCGGTTTAGACATTTTTGATTAATTATTTAAATCATATAATGTCTCCCACTATTTTATCAGATTCTATGAAAACTCTGTGATAGAATTGGAATACTCTATCTCTTGAGTATTCTAGTGGCAAGGATCCTGGAACCATCCCTCATAGTCTACAAGCTATGGCTACACCACTACATGGAGGGTTCTAGGTAGGATTTTGGTTGGCCGACTACTTAAACTTGCGGTTCCTTTAACCATTGAGTGAAGTCCCAACTTCTAAAAATTAAAACTTGATTTACTCAATGATTGTATCTAAAATTACAACAAGTTATTTATGGCTATTTCTTTGCTGCAATTTTAGTTAAGTCAACACATCATTCTTATAAGGATTCCTAGATAGTAAGAGGCACCCTTAGCTATGGCATGACCGACACATCAAACATCCGGTTTTTTCCAAATTTTAATGACGGAAGGTAGTTATGAATTAATATATTTTTGAGGGTTTTATTAATTTTAGTGTGATGAAAGAAATCATTTTCTATTTTATAAGAATGTGCTATGTGATCGAACTCACAACTGTCCTTGCAAGAAATAGAAATTTCATCACGTCACATGTTCATTTTATCTTTCATGCTAGTTTATTATTATACTATGTGATCGCACAATAAATTACACATGCACAAAAATAATAAACCATGCAGAAATAAAATGAACACTTGATCATGATCCGATACTATTTGATGATCCATTGAGTGAATAACAGACCAACCAAAACCCTAGGGGTAAGTACCTTTAGTTGTGTGGCTTGCAACTTGAATAGGAATGTTTGCTCATCCAAAGTATATAACTCCTGTCTGGCGTGTCACTGTTACTTGGCGCGAAGTTTGTCATTTGTCATCTCGTTATTATACAACTGTACTCGCATGTAGGAAAGGGGGTCTCAGGGTATAAAATACAACTCTGAGAATGGGTGCACATGTCCTTATACATATAATGACCCTTGAGATAACACACATATCGTCTTTTATTTAATTAAAATAATTATTACAAAACCATTGTAATAAATAAATAATTAATTAATTAAATAAATAAAACGCACCAGTCATGCGTTGATCGATCTCATCTCATGATCAGTCATATATGCATTAAAATCACGTATATCAAATAAATGCAGAATAAAAATTAAACTTGCATTAAATAAATTCTGAGGGCATTTAATCGAATTAAAAACTTCACTGTTGTTTTTAATTCAATTGAGCATCATTCAATCCCGATTTAATTAATTTAATTTTACAAACTAAAAATTCAATTAATTAATTAATTTAATTAATCTCCCAATCAAAATAATTACGCCGCATCTAAATATTAATAACCAAAAATTAATATTTAATTAATATAATTATCAACTATAATTAAATTAATTTATCTAGGCCCATTAAACTTCGGGCAGGGCCTGTGTGGGTCGGGGCGAACCTGCACAGGCCCAGTATGGGCGGTTACAAACCTGTGCATGATCTTTTTGGGCTGGCCCAGTCTACACAAGCCTGTTCTGGGCTGGGCCGACCCCCTCGGGTCTGTTTCGGGACAACCCAGTATGTCAAACCAAAATGAACCTGCAAAGAGTACCTCACGGTGGTCCACGCTGCGCTGTGGGTTCCGGGGAGGCCAAACCGAGAGCTTCCAAGCATGGAATCACCCTTCCAAGGAAGGGATGGTCGGGAGTAGGGCACTGCGGGTGAATAGGGTGAGGCAGGGGAGGCGTCCAGAGCACCTTCCGGAGGTGGTCGCTTGTGCGGGCTGCTGCTGGAGCGTGCGGCGGGTCTCTGGGTGCCGGGAGAGGGGTCGTTCGACAGCGCGCGACTCTACCTCAAGCAGGTGTGTGCCGAGTTAGGGGGTACCGAATTATCTGGGGTGCCACTTGGGTGGAGGCCGGAATTGGTGCATAGGATAGCCGACCAAGGAGTCCTACACTGGTTCGCCGGATTGGAACAATGGAGGCGCTGTTGTGGGAGGTCCGCATACAAGTTTGATGGAGCGGGTGGCAGCACTGGGTTTCGCTGGGGTAGCAGCGCTGGGAGGTCCGAGGTGGGCTGCATGGGATGCTCAAGGCAGGAGGCATCCATGGGGTAGGGCGGGCGCTGCTGCTGTTACTGCATGGGAGAGGCGGCCTCGGCGGGCTTGTGCGCTAGGTGCAGGAAGAGAGGAGGAGGTTGCCGGCATGGGGCTTCTGGAGCTGGGGTGTGGGCCTACTGCCTGGCGCAGAAGAGAGGCGGCCGACCAGGGTGCCGGGGAGGCCCTGGTGCGGCGCGCCACTGCAACGCAGGGTGAAAGGAACTGAGGGGGGGGGGGTTGGTTTTTTTATCTAGCCTAATATATAGGCTTTAACATTATAATAGTAAGATATTATTATAATATAATATTATAATAATAAAATTATTATTATAATATAATATTATAATAATAAAATTATTATTATAATAAAAATATTATTATTACAATAAAATTATTATAACAATAATAATTAATAGTTCTCACCGAAAATAATATTCCGGTGTGAATTTATTTAGATAAAAATAGTTCATCAATTTTGAACTTTGTTAAACAACAGGTTTTAATTCAAACTTAAAATTTCAGATGACCACAGAATGGTCATCCAATATCGGATTAAAACGTGGTCTACAATGTTGGGACCATATCAACACGCACTTCATAACTTAAAGAAAATTTAATTTTTCTTAGCTTAAAACCGACACGTGTCTCTATGGTACCACTTTTTGGAACTATGCATGTAGTGGAATCCCCAAACGGGTGTGTTTTAAAAAAAAAATTCCACCAACGTTCGACGTGAACTTGTTGATGTCAGTGAAGAGCAGCCCAGTCAAAGCCGAGGACCACGTGTGAAGGGTTTTAAGCACAAAATAAGCCATACAAATACCGGGTTTAATTCTGAAGCCGCGCACAACGTATGCTCGTCGTTGGTGATCGCTACTTGAAGAATCCGAAGTTAAATTACTCTAGATCATCAACACATGCTTCAAGGAATCCACTGGAGCGTCGTTCCTCATAATCTGGGTTCTAGCGTGGAATACCGAAGATGCCTTCAACGCTCCAACGATCACCGCATCGCTTCGCTAGCGCTGCACGAGAGAGAGATCCATCTGAGCTACATGGATCCAGAGCATCTCTCTCCATATCATGGGAGAGAGGAGAGGAGAGAGAATCCCCATGAATAGTACTTTTCAAAATCCCCTCCTCTTCTATTTATAGTTGTTAATTAAAATACCCAATATCGCCTCACCAGCCCCGAATACTTAACGCACTATCAACAACATTTTATGACTACTAAACTGAGCCATAAATACTATTATCATTTACTTGTAAAATATTAAGATATATTACAAGATAATAATTAAGACATTAACTCGACTCGGCATTCCAATAAATATTAATTATACCTTGAATATATTTAATATTCGTGAATTAATATTTTTCATGTATTTACTTAAAACCTGTAAATACATTTAATAAATAAATTCAATACTCATTATTGTAAACTCAAATAATAGGAATTTATTTATTTCATTAATGATCATTTTTCCTTGGACAAATCTTGGACCCCTGTGGTGGGCCCCACCATGTCCAAAACTAATACTCAATTGAATAGGATAGATTCTTGAATATGCTTTTGTGTGGGACTCTCTAGGACCTTATCTCGACAGCAGTGAATATTTTTCACAGACCAAGAGTGGGATCTAGCTACCCATCATGGCCCCTAAAGATATAAGGATTGTCACAACAGTGACAACCAACCTACGAACACACACTGTGTAATATAATCTCTTTGTCTTTAATATATCATAAAGCAGGATGCACTCATGTGTCATTTCCCTTTTATTGCTTTATAGTTTTTTGATTTAACTGGACGGATTAACCCTTGACTGCCCTGACCATGGTCTTATAAAGGCACTGCCATCAATATCCACATGGCCTGAGATATATTATTTCCATAACACGGAAGCAAAAAATCTTTTCTTGACCATTTAACCAATGCCATGCCACCAATGACACACCCAACACAAACTACCTCGTCACGACTTCATTTCCATGGGTTTTGTCATGCATCAAAGTATGTAATCAAATGACATGAATTGGTAATGATCTCAAGTTAGGAGACTATTACACATGATCATAGATAGGAACATCCAATGACACCCGAAACATGTAGTATTCCTATTGGAAGGTCAGTCCTCATGATCTCACTACTAGATATCACTAAGTGCGGACTTTATGAGAAGAAGTATCAATGCTTATGAGCCCCCTACACCTGATAGTCAAACATCTACTGTGTCCAATCAGTATGATGTATCTAGACTATAGAACATATATGTAATATTAATGCCATAGTATCTTAAGGTTCTCATTATAGCCTGAGAACTGCTACGACCTTTCGATGTGACAATTAATCATTGGACATTACCATTTCAATAGTGGATGAAGAAATGTATACACTATAATGGTAAGATGACATCATTTATAGATAATTGTATACATGATATGGTAATCAAAAGCACTAAATCGTTGGGTCTAGGGCACCCACTATTTCAACAAAAATTCTATAATGTAATGTTTTTAAAAATCAAAATTTTTGTTTTAGGCTTTGGAAAGTCCCTTATTGTTTTTAAAATTGATTAAAGTCTATTAAAATACATAATATTAATAAAGTGATATATTTTAGATTTTTTATTGTGTTTAATTATTTATTAAATCGTTATGAAATAAATATGAAGTCACAAAATATATGAAAAATGAAAAACTGTATTTTTTTTACTATTCATGAAAAAATAAAGTATTTTAGAAAATTATCATAAATTCAACATAAAATAATTTTGACATGATGATTTCCAAGATAATTTTAATTTTTCTAGAATAATTATCTAAATAAAATAATTTTATCTTTTAAATATAAAAATCCTTATTTATTTAAAAATAGCAGTTTTTAAGGCATAGTCGAATTTCAGACAATTATATAAATTTCCTAGGCCATTAAAAAAATTATTTTATCATTTTTTATTTAAATAATAGTGTTTCAAAATATTTTTTCATTAAAAAATATTATTCAAAATACTTAATTTTATTATAAAACTGTATATATATTTTCTTGAAAAATAAAATTATGTTTTATTTGCATCCAAAAATAAATTTATCAAATTTATTTCAATTAAACATATATTTTATTAACAAAAAATATTATTAAAATGGAATTTATAGAATAAAAATTTTACTTTTGAAAATGAATTTACACTAAGGTCAGGACACGTAACCCCTTATTATACCCACATACGCCCTAAGAGTATGTTGTGTGATGGTTGTAGTTTCATGGGGTGGCTCGACTAACATCGACTAAGTGGTAATATCAACTATCTTGAACTTATCCCATAGGAAATTCATTTAAACCTTCACTTGATGAATTTAGACTTGGGATTGGTAAAGTAAGAAACACCAATGATGATACCTCCCTCCCAAGTTCTAATAAATGGGCTTCAAACGACACGACTCTACCGGTTGAGGCCATTGATTCTCTTTTTTGTATCAATTATCCTTTTTCATTCCTAATCACAAAAACTAATTATAATGGTAAAATTATAAACCAATGGTATAGTTTCCAATTGTCATATTTGACCAATGATCATACAAGGGTTGAATCCCAATAGTCACATTTCCCTTTATACCCTATAAATACCACTTCATTCTTTCACTCAAAATTCACCACAATTTTCTCCCTATGGTTATATTTTCATTTATTAATATGTTTATTAGTTTAAAAATATTTTTTTATATATAATTTATAGTTGAGGAAATGATTCTCAAATATTAGGGTGATCCATAATTTCCGATTTTAGTGGTTCTATTTTATATTTTTGTCCAGTTATAATGTTTGAAATTTTAATTGGGTTCATAGCTGACTAATGTAATGATCATTGTTAAAGAGATGAAATTTTGTTGGTTTATCTTTATTTTTATACTTTTATGATATTATATAATATTCAAAAAACATTTATTTAGGAAAAAAATATCATTTAAAAAGTTATGGGTCATTACATTCTTTCCCCTTTAAGAATTTTCATTCCTAAAATTTCAACTCATTCTCTTGGATGAGAAAAGGTGATGGTAGTTCTGTCTCATTAACTCCTCTAGTTCCTACATTGCTTATTAATATTTATGGTTCCTTCAAAAAACTTTGGTGAGGTGGGTAGTCTTGTTGCGTAGAACCTTGTCACTATGGTCTAAGATATCCATTGGCTGCTCCTTATAAGAGAGGTCATGTTCCAGTTGTACCATATTTGGATTTAGTACATGTGAGGGATGAGGTATGTACTTCTTCAAGAGAGATACGCAGAATACATCATGAACTTGAGCTAAATTTGGTGTAATTTATAGATGATAATCCACTAATTCTATGAAATCAAGGAAATCAAATGGGCCAATGTACCTAGGACTAATATTCCCTTTCCTTCCAAATAACATGACTCTCTTACATGGTGATATTTAAAGGATTTTTTTGACTGAAATCAAACTACAAGTCCCTTCAAGGATTTTCTTCATAGCTCTTATTCCAAATTTGAGCTGATTTTATATGTATTTGGATGGAATGAAACTTTTCTCTCATATCTTTCAAAAGATCAGACCCAATAAATTTCTTCTCACCAACTTTATCCCAACAAGTAGGAATTCTAAACCTCTTTCCATATAGAGCTTCATATGATGCCATTTTAATACTCAAGTGGGAACTGTTGTTGTATAAGAACTCAACTAATGGGAGGTGTTGATCCCATCCACATTTAAATTCTATTCATCATGTTCTCTGCATGTTCTTGAGTGTCTGAATAGTCCTTTTAGATTGGCTATTAGTTTGGGGGTGATAAGTTGTACTGAAATTCAATTCAGTATTTAGAGAATGTTGAAGAATTATCTAGAATTTAGATGTGAACCTTTGATCATGATAACATGATAAGAAATGATATAAAGTGGATCCCCATGAAACCTCACCACTTTCTTTATAAGAATAGTGATGAAATGGGCAATATTGGTGAGTCTATCCACTATAACTCATATCACATTATTTTCTTTGGATGTAATTTGGAGACTAGTGATGAAGTAAACAGTGATATTATCCCACTTCAAAGATAGTATGGTTAGTTGTTTCAATACCCCTTTATGATGTTGTCACTCTACCTTCACTTAATGACATACTAGGAACCTTACAATGTAATCAATAATCTCCATTTTCATATTGTCCCACCAATAATGATAAAAAAGTACCCTATACATTTTAGTGCTTCTAGGATGTATAGAAAATGTAGATCTAAGAGATATATGCATCATATTTTTACTTATCTCTAAGATAGATGAGATACATAGCCTTGTAAAAACTTTTAGTACACCTTATTAGTCAAAATTGAACTCAGGATACATCAGATTATTTACATCCTCTATCTTATTCTGTAACAATGGGTCTTCTCTTTGAGCTCTCTTGACCTTATCTAGTAAAAATGGTTGATAAATCATTTGGGATAAAGTTGATGATGTCCCTTCCATTACCATTCCCATGTTTAATTTTACTTGATCCTTGATCAAAGGATCCACTTGAATCCTCATCATTGTTTGTGCAACAAGTTATTTACTAGTTAATGCATCAATGACTTTGATTTCTATTTCAAGGTGATAATAAATTTAATAGTCATAGTATTTAAGAAGTTCCAATATCTCCTTTGTATCATGTTCAATTCATTTTGCGTGAAAATATACTTCAAAACATTGGTGGTCTGTGTATGTATCACATTTCCCCACATAAATATAGTTCCTCTATATCATTAGAGAAAACATAAACGCAACTAGCTACAGGTCACATGTAGGATAATTCTTCTCATTTGGCTTTAACTGTTGAGTTGCATAAGTAATCACCTTGTCATTTTTCATGAGGGTTCACCCAATATCTTTCGTAGATGCAACACTAAAAATAAAAAATACTTATCTGATAGAGGGTAGAGTTAACATAGGTGAAATAAAAAATCACTTCTTCAGTTCTTGGAAACTTTATTCACACTACTCTATTAAGATGAACTTTTCTCCTTTTTGAGTTAACTTTCTTAGTGGATTAAAAATTCATGAAAGTTTTATCAAAAACCTCATATAATATCCTATTAATCTAAGGAAACTATGAATCATAGTTATTGTTGTAGGATGAGGCCACTCTTTTACAACCTTTTTCTTTATAGGATCAATTTAGATTCCTTCATTGGTTACAATGTGCCCCAAGAATGCAACTTCTTGTAACCAAAATTCACATTTTCTAAATTTTACAAAAATATTCTCCTTCATTATAGTTTTTATTATAACCCTTATATGATCCTCATGATCCTCATGACTTTTTAAATATATCAAAATATCACAAATAAAAACTAAAATAAATTTATTAAGGTAATACTTAAAGACTCTATTAATCAAATCCATAAATATATAAGGAGCGTTAGTCAAGACAATGGGAATAAAAAAAACTTATAATTCACATATCTTGTTTAGAAGGTAGTATTTGGAATATCTTCTTTCTTCACCCTCAATTGATGATACCCAGATTGAAGGTCAATCTTAGAGAAGAATCGAGCCCCATGAAGCTGATCAAATAAATAATTAATCCTTGGGATAGGGTACTTCTTCTTCACTGTGATCCTATTATGTTCTATATAATCAATGAATAACCACATTGATCCATCCTTATTCACAAAGAGAATAAGTTCTCCCCAAGGGGACACACTTAGTTGGATAAATACTTTCTTCAAAAGATCATGATGTTTTTTCTTTAATTCCTTATTTTCCATTATATATGTGATCTTTGATATCAGTTTGGATCTAGGTATGAGTTCAATGGATAACTCTACATCTATTTATAGGGGAGGTCTAAGTAAATCTTAAATAAATAAATCAATGTATTCCTGAATGATAGGGATATTAACTATCTTTATACTTTTATTTCCTTCCCCCATTTCACTGATCATCTCCATAAATAACTCTATGGGATGTTCTTTTAGATAAATATTAGACTAGGATATCTCTCCCTTGAAAATGACTTCACGTTATTCATTTAAGAATACTGAAATTTCCTTTGTTATGTAGTTGATCTTAGCATTATACTTTGAGATCCAGTCTATCCCTAGTATGGTGTCAAATTCCACCATGGGAATGACTATTAGAATTTCGATGAGATTATACTCTCCAATGTTAATACTAGAGTTTCTATACACTTTTGATTCTAAGATAATTCCTCAAGGAGTTTTTAATAATAACTCTACCACTATAAGTTCAGGGATTAATTCTATATTCTTTGAAAAATTGGGTGAAATAAAGGAAAGAGTATGACCAGAATAAAAAAACAGTACTTTCTAGATTTGAGAGCACAATGAGTGTACCTACCACCTTATCGTGAAGCGCCTCCACTTTAGCCATCATGATATAAAATTAATGACATTTATCCCATGGCCTATGCTAAGGTTGATGATGGTTCCTATCCATTATCTTATAATTTGGACATTGATTAGAAAAGTGTCTAAGATGTACACACTTAAAGCATTGAAGTTCTGACTAGGCCTGCACCATATTCCATTTTTTTTTATTGAGAAAGTCTTTTAAAGTTCATCTCATAGCTTCCCACTGATTCATTATCCTTTTATTTTAGTTCACCAAATTCTTTCTCCATTTTTTCACATCGAATGTGGGAAATATTAACTAAAAAAGATTACCCTAAACACTTCCCACCCCTTATCATCAGTCTCCCTTCTTGGCTTCATGTTTTTAATTAGTGTCACCACTAATCAATTTTTCCTTCTAAGTGGTATATTTCTAGGGTTAATTTTTTAAGATCTGAACAATGGAGTATAGAAAATATCTTTTCTATAGATCATATCCATTATTCAAAAATCAATGGGTCAGTGGATCCACTGAAAGAAGTTAGTCATTGAAATATGAAGGACTTAATGGAATGTTGTTCCCTTTGAGGTGAATCTGATATCTATACTTGATTCAAGTTACTGTTCATAACTCAAGTTAGTTGATTCATCATCCTCATGAATTTTTCCATTCCATCTTCCATCTGAATTCCTCCAGTTCATTGTCTGTTACATTCATTATTTACACAGTTCCTATTATTTCCTGCCATTTTTCTAAAATAATAAAACCTTAGTGAGAAACACGTTCATTTTATAAATCATAAAATTCTAAAGGGATTTTATTTCTTCAAATATCACGCTTAAATATGTTATTAATGTCATCTAATAATAATTATACCTTCCATATATCCTTAATAATGTTTAAAAAAAGATTGTGATTAACCAAACATATCCCCTAGGAGTGTCAAAGAAGGTGTACAACAAAACCCATTGTCATTCACCAGTTCCAATTTGATTCTATTTCAAAGCAGTGTTTTCAGGTGTTACCCCTAGGTAAATTTGTGCTAAATCCACATCCACATGTAGTATCTAAACTGGGATGAATTTTTTTCAATCCACTTGCTTAATACTTACCGAAATACTAGGATGTTTTCCTATGTCTAAACTTCTCCCAGGGGTTATTACTAAAGTTTTTAAGTCCTAATTACCATAAATAACTAAATGTTCCTTTGATAGAAACTATGGAATCACACCATTTTATTTCACATATTTTCATTACATGGTACAAAAAAAATGATGTTTTAAAGTTTAGTTTTGTGGAAATAAAGTACATAATACAAACTTATAAATCAACTTGAAAGAAATATTCATGGGTGAAGACCAAGTTAATTTTATAGAATCTCATATCCTGGGGACATACATCAATGAGAAGGGGTGATTATGAATCCCAACAGGGGAATAAGCATGGAATACCAAAATCATGTGATCATGAGACATATCAATAAGAAAAAGATTCATAAAAATAATTCATGAGAATGAGACATAACATGATAATAAGAAATTGAATCATAACATAGAAATGTTACTACAACATTTAAATGAGAAGTTCATAAGCATACCACCAAGGTTTATCACCATGGTGTCATATATTAAAATTAATAAGGTTATCCACCATGGTAATGTAAAACTTGTCATGTCTAGAGATTAAATTATTTACCCAATTAATTGGAGAGATATATGGGTGTACAATTCATATGTATTTATTTAATGATATCCACATAGATCATAATAAATCATTTCATTAATAACCCATGGAGAATAAATAATGGGTTTCATATCAAAATCCTTGAAGATAATGGATTTTAAAGACATGATCATTGCATCATTTTTGACCCAAGAAAGTAAATATAGGTTTCATATATATAATATCAGAATAAAAAATTCATTTATAAATGTAACACCCCATGCTTCCATGGTACACTTCTCTTTCATGAATGCAATAGCTTGCATTGTACGCAAGTTCGAGATTCTAAGACACCGCAACCAATCAAAGTAGCCATTATGAATAGTAATACCCACCTTTTGAAATTATATAAATTTTATATTTCAAAATGGACTTCATTTTTGGATTTTGGAATATCAAAATTAGCCTATGTTGAAGTTTTGGTATTTTTCTGAGAACATCCAATTTTCGATGAATAGTGAAAAATACTTAAATTTTTTTTTAATCGAAATAATTTATAGTGATAAATTTTACTATTGAGTGGTTTTAAAGTATAATTAGAATATAATTTTACCATTTTATCCAATGGTGGTCATTATAATTAATTTCACTTTGAAATTAGACATAAACCATTGTCAATCTTTTGATTGATATTATTTCTTAAAAACACGCTATTTGTTTTGACAACGAGAATTAATTATTAAATTAATTAATAAAAATTATATGTTTTGAATTTTGTAAAATAGACATCATTTTTTAATTTGGGATATCAAATATATCTTAGGGTGAATGTTTGGTATTTTTCTGAAAAACTTCAATTGTTGATGAATAGTGAAACCACTAAGTGGTAGTTAAAAAACTGATTTTTCGTTTAAATGAAACTTTACCACTTCTGTGATTTGATTTTCAAAAATCTGACATACATGGTTCTCATTAAGAAGTAAAATTTGGTTCAATGGGATTAAAATAATTTTTTGGTGAATAGTAACTTTTAAGTTTTATTAATCTCGATTAAAGGTAATTAGTTTAATTTAAGGTAAAAATAATGTTATAATATTATGAAATTACCTTGACACATGTCCTACCCTTATTGTATGAGTCATGGCCGACCAAGAAAATTCATGGGTCAACTTGGGGACTCCATGGAGCCACTTGGGTAAGAAACTGACATTAATAACATTTTATTTAAAGTTAAAATAAAAATGTCACAAACACGTATTGTTTTACTAAAACAATTTTTACATGGGGCTATACAAGTTGTATTTTTGACTATAAATAGTCATTGGAAAGATAAAACGATTTCCTACATCGTAGTATTTTTTTATAAATTTTCGACATTAAATAAATTAATTTATTTATGACACCATGATGATGCAACGATTACCTCATTAATGAACGATTTAAATAAAATGAAAAGATAAGGTAAAATATAAGAGTTAAACTTTTCCAAAACCTATTTAATGAGCATATTTCGAACCCTTATCACCTTATCCTCGAAATATTTAATTTTGGGACCTTTAAAATCCGAAAAGCATTTTAAAATAAAGTGACATTTCATGACTTTCCAAGAGTGCCCCTCCTCTCCTCTTATAAAAGGACCCCACCTCTACCACCTTATTCACACCATCAAAGCCATTTATCTCAGCCAAACTCTGCCCAAATAATCTCTCAACTTCCATATCTTACTCCTAGAAGCCTCACTTTGGGAAGAATTCTTCCCAAGGAAGCCTTTGGATCAAAACAAAAAGAGTTACCCGTTTTTATGGTAATGTATTCTCTTATGTTCTTTTGTATTATTTTGCTTCTCCAACCCCTTAAACTCTTTTTATTTATTTATTTTGTAACAAAATCAGTATATTCAATATACTAATATGTTTTTATGATCATTATTTTATTTACACATACACACACCTTCATCGAATGGTTATAGAATATACTATTTCTGTGGGTGGCGAATTACTGACTCACGAAACGATGATTGTTCAATCTTCTTTTAACACCTCTCATGGTGGCCATTATGATGAAACTATTTCTATATATGA
Organism: Viscum album; assembly: GCA_963277665.1. Classification (NCBI taxonomy): domain Eukaryota; kingdom Viridiplantae; phylum Streptophyta; class Magnoliopsida; order Santalales; family Viscaceae; genus Viscum; species Viscum album. The sequence goes on from OY728129.1 coordinate 1,830,828,452, forward strand.
TATATATATTATGTTTATGTTTTCTTTATTCTTATGTATTTTTCATTTATGGAATTCCTTTATGATTTCCATTATGGGTAAACGTGATAATTTCATTTTAGGAAGTGCGGACTACCGCCCCCTCAAAGTGATTTGAATCATTAATGCCATATGCAGGATGTATAAAGGATGGAGTAAATGATATTATACATTATATTATACTGGAATTATAATATACCTTTATATAATTATTATTTCATTCCATTAAATATGAAATATAAATGAAAGTAGCGTTCATGCGTACGTACGGCTTACCGTCTCCATGAACGGTGCATTTCATTTCTTACCTCTAAATGTTATGTAATATTATAAATTCATGTATATAATGGATATATATGATATATATGATATCTACATCATTAATATAATTCTGGAGATAATGGATATTCTTCCACATAAACAAATTATAATTATAAGAAGTTTATTGTTGACTCAAGTACCAAAGATCGACAAAACGACCGTTATTAACTTAAATGAATACATAATTTTCATAACATGGTAATAAGTGATATAAAAGGAATAATGAACTTGAAAAAGGTTCTTAAGTAAGTATAAATTAACTCTAGTTTATTATTCAAGATGTTAAAGAATGATCGAGTCAAGTCGGACACGAGGTACGGGACTTCGTCTCAATCTCCTTTCATTGAGGCATATTTTGTTTTATACACAACTTTCTTTTATATGGTGTATAAACCCCTTTAACATTTACGTTTATTCAAAAGGAATATTTTTTATATGAAGTGTTTTATTAAAAGACAAAAATGAATGTTTTTTTGTCATACGTATGCTGCGACAATGACTTCTCCGCTACCGTGACCATTATTTGAGTTTCGGCTTCCTCTACAATCCATATCTTTTTAAAAAAAAATGAAAAATAAATACCAAGTTTTACTTTTCTTTTATTTTGGTATTGAAAATGGTTTTATTATATCAATTTTTTGTATTGATATCTTGTGATTGAAATTTCAAAATGTTATGTTTTCTTTATGCATGTTTTATGTGATACGATTATGTTATGGTTTATGATATGTTTAAACTTGTTCATATGAGGAATGCATTGGACTTAATAAGTGACGGGTGGAGCCCGCTATAGCTTCTCGATGAATCGGTAGGTCTCATGAGACAAACTAGTGTCTTGGAATGAGGCCTTGAAAAAATCTTATTTGTAGTCTTGACACGAGGCCTTGACTACGTGGTTATGATAGTATGACATTATGCATTCCATTATTATGAAAGTAGTTATTAATATTGCATGTGATTATTTGACTTGTAGAATATCCATGTGAATAAGTAAATGGAATTATTTCATATTATTTTTTCCATATTATTATGAAGTTCATGTTTAAAAGGCTTTTGTTTTAGTTATACATTTCCTTAAATGTTTATGTTTATTTATGAAAGTTTCTGCTATATTGTTATCCTTACTGAGCATCTGAGCTCACCCCTTTCTATGTTTTATTTTTCCCAGGATGTGAAGAAATATTTTATGACTATCCTGTAGGGATAGTCTGAAGGGGATATGAGTGTGGACTATGGAGACCATATTATTGTAGTTTTTTACTTTATGATGTAATGTAAAATTTATGAATGTATCTATTGTTTCCAAGGCTACTAAACTAACCGGTCTTTCGAGACTTGATCTTTTGTGATCATGCCAATGTTACATAATAATGCACCAACTCTGGGTAACTGGGGTTAGGGCGTTACAATAAATCTATTTGAATACACATTGAATTGAAAAGTGGTTTGGGTATTCAGATAAAAAGGAAAAGATAATTTCTCATGTAAAAGAGGGAAATTTGAGAAGTAAATCTGGAAATATAACATGTATAAAAAATGGTTTTAGAAAAGGGTAAATTGAGAGGGTAAAAGGTTATACCGTTTAAAAAAATAATTTGTAAGTAAGAGTATGATAAATAAGGTAATAAAAGATAGTAACCATAAAATTTAGAAGATATATACAAAAAATGTTCTTGAATTAAAGAGAAAGGGAGGATAATTCACTTACCTTAAAGAGTTGTTCCTAAAACCCGAGGATGGAACCTTGGGGGTTTGAGAACCCATTGGGGGGGAATCCTTGGGTTAAAAAATGAACAGAAATTTGTGGATAATGGATTGATATTAAAAGTAAATGGAGAAATGAGTGGGTAATTATAATAAAAGTGGAGGAATTGTTTAATAATTTCCAAATACAGGTCTTGGAAAATTATATTGTGGAAAATTAAAAACCATTATCTTAACCATGGTTTTTTCTCATGGGTTTGCAAATTTGGGTGATATTTTAAGTTATTTTAATTCACCAAAACCGTACACCATTTCTAAAAACATATTTTGGCATGGAAGAGTAATGATTCCACAATGTAATGTATTTTTAAATAAATATTTCTTTTTTAGACTTTAGAAAGTCACTTATAGTTTTGAGAATTGATTAAAATATATTAAAATACATAATAGAAATAAACTTACATATTTTAGTTCATTAATTGTGTTTAATTAATAATTACATCATTTTGAAATAAAATATGAAGTCATAAAATATACCAAAAACCCAAAAATATATTTTTTACTATTCATGAAAAAATAAAGTATTTTAGAAAATTATCATAAATTTACCCTAACATAATATGGACATAATGATTTAAAATATAAAGTTTATTGTTCCATAATAATTCTCTAAATATGATAATTTTAACTTTTAAATATAAAAACCCTTATTTATTTAAAAATTGAAGTTTTTAAGGTATAGTAAAATTTATGACGCTTATAAAATTTTTCTTGGCAATTAAAAAAATTATTTTATAATATATTATTTAAATAAGGGTGTTTTAAAGTAATTTTTTATTAAAAAAATATTATTTGGAATACTTGAGTTTATTATAAAATTGTATATATATTTTCTTGAAAAATAAAATTATGTTTTATTTGTATCCAAAAATAAATTTATCAAATTCATCTCAATTAAACATATATTTTATTAAGAAAAACTATTCTTAAAATGGAATTGATAGAATAAAAATTTTACTTATAAAAAAAATTCATTAAGTTTTGGGCATGTAACACCTTATTACACTCACATAAGCCCTAAGAGTAAGGTGTGTGATGGTCATAGTTTTATGGGGTGGCTTAGTTAACATCATCCGAGTGGTAATATGCACTAACATTAAATTTTCCCATAGGAAATTCCATCAAATATTCACTGGATGAAGATAATCTTGGGCTTAGTCAATGGAAAACCCCATTGACGATTCCTCCCTCCTAAGTTATGAAAAATGGGATTCAAACAACACAACTCTATTGGTTGATGCCATCAGTTCTTCTTTCTACATCAATTATCATTTTTTCATTACTACTTATAAACACTAATTATAATGGTAAAATTATCAACCATGGATATTGTTTCTAAACAGTCAAATTGACCAATAGTCATATTGACCAACATTCATATTTGACCAATGATCATGTAGCAGTCGAATCCCAATGGTCACATTTCCCTTTCTACCGTATAAATAGCACTTTATTCATTCACTCAAAATTTATCATGATTTTATCCCCAAGGTTGTATTTTCATTTCTTAATATGTTGATTTGTTTACTAATATTTTGTTTCATTTATATGGAATTTTCCAGGGGCAATGATTCTAGTAGATTGGGTTGATCCATACATTCCTATTTTTGTTGTTTTATTTTATATTTTTTGTCCAGTTGTAATGTTTAGAATTTTAGTTGGTTTCATAGCTGACTAATGTTATGATCATTGTTAATGAGATAAAATTTTGTTTGTTTATATTTTTTTTATGTGTATGATATTATATAATATGTAATACACATTTATTCCGGAAATTAATTTCATTTAAAAAATTCTAGGTTGTTATAGGTTATTATTTATACGTGCATGATCACAGCTTTATTTATATTTATATACACATAATTTATCACTAATATAAGTTAGGAATATGTTGGTGGTGGCCTACTAATATTCATTCTCACACCCTATATAGGCCCTTTAGGACGCGTGTAGAGTTTATTATTATTCGATCAGGTTAAGGTTTATGCACAGGAGATAGACTTTAGTGATCATGTTGTACCACTTAGCATGGGATGTATAGAAAGGGCCTTGGGTTCTTGCATCAGTTAGAGTTTCTTTTTGTGTATTTCCTTTTGTATACTTATGCTTATATATATATATATAAGTACTGGTGGTCATCCACAGGTGACCTTTTCCTTCTTATTATCATGTATAACATGACTTGTATGCATTTTTAACTACAAATGGTATCTATGGTGTTTAATTAGGCAATTGGTTTTTTCTTTGAGTTGTTGATTATTTATTTCTACTATCAGATTATGCTTCAGTTACAGTGGGTTAGTGGTATAGTTTTCTTAGTCTTTCTTCTGTTGTACTATATTTATCTATATACTATTATTCTTATCATCACAAGAGGGTATAGTCTCCCCACTATAACCTCTTTACACCCTCACTGCTAGTCAGTAGCCTTTGGCATATAGGGAGGTGCGCTTAAGGCCTAATGTCCCGCTGTCATGTGGCATAGTTTGAGTGGCCAAATGGGTTGGGTCACTACAATGAACTCAAGGAACCAAAATAATTTCTTAAGGAAAACCGACTATGTTTCACTATTCAATCGAGAATATTTTTCTTCAATGTCCATGTTTTTTTTATAATATTTTCATAAATGTTTTTGACTATTCTCCAATGATTTTTAAATTCATTTTTACGGATGTTTAATTTCAATTTTTTAAATAGAATAGTCTCATCATTTTTTAAATGAGGTACTTTTTATCGAAGGTGTGAACAAAACAATTTCTTTAATGATTATAGAAAGAATAGAATATTTTTCCATCATGACCATTCAATGTTTTGAAGATTACATTAAAAGATTCCATAGTTATTTAAATATTTTTTTACATAATATTTAATAAATATTATTTTAAATAAGTGATTTTAAAATGAAAATGATATTTTCATCCAAAAATATTCCAAGTGAGATTTTAATGGAATTTTCATCTAAGATAGAATCTGTGAATGTTACTTATACTTTACTTGGGATATGATCCAATGATACCATACTTATTCTTTCTATTTATGTTTTATGATTATGATGATGAGTTTTTTTGATACCCATTTATTTTCTAGGGGTTATGCTATCATAAAATGTTGAAATGTTTCTGAAACCTATTTCTTTTCCACATGTTTTGATACATATTGAAATTTGTATGACTTTTTGGAACACATATGAATGGATTATGATTATATGATGGGTGGACCTATAATTATATATCAATATAATTCATTGTGTAAAGATAAATATATCCTGATATTATAAGGACTAGAATGGGGAGTAGACCCAGTTTAATAAGGGACTCTTTCCACTTTGATAGTCTTGGGAGTGAACCTTGAATATAAATATGATGGAATGAGTAGTGAACCCAATCCACTATGATAATTTTGGAAGTGATCCTTGACTAATATAATGATTTTATATGATTATATGTATGAAAAAACTTATGTCTTATACAAATTTTATGATCTCATGGCTCATGTTATATGATTATTTTACGATTAATGTCTTATGAACTGCTAAGATTTATGTTAAGATTTTGGATTATGATCTATTATTTGAAGGGTATGGATTTTAAAATGTTATTATCATGTTATATTATATTTATGATCATGTTATGTCTATGTGGCCATTGATATCACCCTTTTTTACCATTATAAAGCATCTGAGCTCACCCTTTCTTTTGTTTCCTTTCCCTAGGTTATGAAGAAAGGTTTTAAGTAGGGTATTCCATAAAGGGTGCAAAGTGATAAGAACATTATGAGAGAAAATAAATATTGTACCTAAATAAGATGTTTAATTATCTAGTCTCCAAATACACTAATCCATTATGGTTCTTTCATAGATCGTAATATTATGTATTGTATATTCATCTAAAAATATATAATATTTATTTAGGAAAAGTATGAGCCGCTATAGTTGTTATCAGAGTAGAGTTTAGTTAATAATTGGTAACTAGGATAAGAAAAATTTAGTGAGAACCCTAAGGATAATACTTTTTATAGGATAACATCCTAATGTTTTAGTGAGATAGAGATTATGTGGTTTTCCCTATGATCCATCCTTATGTGGAAACTATTAGTGGATATGGTTTTATCACAAATGCATCTAAGGTTATTAATCAAAAAAAATAGTTGGTTGAAGTGTATCCCAACCATTATTCTATTACATAGTGATTGTTTTCTTACTACACACTTGGTTTTACTCTCCTAGGCGATATGCTTGGGTTAAATCACATTTCCCCTATGAACCATTATGAGGGATTTGAATAGATGGTAACCAAGGGTTGACTAGGTTAAACCTAAGGAGTCATATATTTAAAAGAAGGTGTCATGATTTAGACATTTTATGAATGATTTTTAAACAATATATGATTATTAATTTTGAATATTGTTTGTCACACTATAATTTTTAGTTTAAATAAATGTTTATAATTAGGAGGATTTGTGAGGTCCATAAGGCTGAATACCCTGAGAGGGGGGGTGAATCAGGGTATGAATAATTTTGAAATTAACACCCGTTCTGATCTTGTTTCGTTGTTAAGAAAAACACTCTTCTCTCTCTTTCCTATTGCACAATGTAAACAGAAAGTAAAGAATGTGCAGGACACAAATATTTATACTTGGTTCACCCTCACTGGGCTACGTCCAAAGAGCATACGCCGACAAGTTGTCAGTCGTACCAAATTCCACTAAACTTTACTAGATGTGGATACAGGGTTCGGGTATAGTCACTCTGTCCCAGTCTCACTGCCTTTACAAGATTTAGGGTCAGATCACTGCTTTCCCAAGGGTCACTCCTTGTTTCTCTCTCTCTGGCTCACTGTCGGTGGAGAGGATCACCTTCTTCTTCTTCCTTCGCTCACTGCTCTGGAATGGATCCACTCATAGTTTATAGACCTGTAGGTCTCTTAATTTTCATGAAGGAATGCATCTTCCTCTGTATGTAGATGCTCTGTTGAAGTACAACTTTCACCCGTAGATGAATATCTATTTGCACTGAAGGTATCGGGAAAACTTCCAGCTTCCACGCAGCCCGAAAACACTACCGAAAAATCAACCTTACTTGGCGCCCTTTTCTAAGGCGGCACGCAAGTCTCAGCGCGCAAGTCTTCCTCAACCACTTGTGCGACTAAAGCTTCTACAACTCCAAACCTGCGCGACTCACTTCCTTCCTTGCCTAAACCACCTCAGGCACACAACTAACACTTGGCGTGCAACTTCCAACACTGGCACGCAAGTCCCACTTGTGCGACACACCACCACTTGCGCGACCACCACACCTGCGCTACGGGAGCTCTGAATCTTCAAAGTATTGAACTCCGGTAGAGAATGGGGAGGGGTGATCCAGTATTTATAGGCAATTTGACCTACCTGCATGACGACGCACAAGTTAACCCTCATCACGCAAGTCTCGGCTTTCAAGTCCTCTATCCCCCTAGAAACTTGCACGACCAAACCAAATACCTATGCAACCCTATTGCCTTTGCCATATTTTGATCTTCTGATCTTGAAAAATAATAGGTGCGCAAGTTCCCAAGTCTCCTAGGCATCGGCGCGCGAGTCTCTTCAAGACGCGCAAGTCACCTGCATGACCTACCCATTACTTGCGCGAGACTTATCCCTTTTCCATATTTTGATGATCTGATCTTGAAAAACATATGGCGCGCAAGTTTCCAATCCTCCAAGCATGCGGCGCGAAAGTCCCTTTTCCAAAAACAACTTTTCTTCATTTGTCGATTTTCAGGCCCAAAACATTTGGCAAACACTGTAAAACAGTGCCACCTTGTATCTGTTCTTTTTATCCCGCATACAGATCATTCATTCTTTTATCGAAGTTCTTGAATCAAAGATGGATCGCTGAACTCATTTCTTGAACTCAAAATTCCATCATGAAATCCTCTTTGTCAACAAATTTGTATGTCATTTTTTTGATTTGTTAACAATCACCACTCAGATGTCCACTTTTTCAACAAAAACAATCACCTCAAAAATGCTTCAATGATACCTTGAGGGATTTTTGACCAACATGATTCATGTTAACATAGAATGTGACAGACAATGGAATGATTGTTCTCACAAACAACCAAATGAAACATGATCTAGAAGGAGAAATCTTGTGATTATGGTTAATCATCTATATCAATATATGATTAAAAATATCAACTTGGGTGAGTTTCTTGATACACCTAATAAGATAAAAATGAAGTTTAAAGAAGACCGTGGGGGGAGAAGATTCATCTTCGAACATGTCAAGTATGAGTGAATAATCAATCAGGGGAATTTAGTAAAGGAACGAAGAAGATGTTTTATGTGTGGAATAGAAGGGCATAGAGAAAGTAATTTTCAAGGAAAAATTAATATTTTGGTGGAGGGAAATGAGCTTCATCATAAGGTAACCTTTATAGTTTAATGTATTGGAATATGGGAATTATCTAAGACAATTCCCTAATCAAAGGGTTAACTCCTAGACCAATGAAGGACCTATGTTGTGCTAATTATTAATGTAAATTAATCGAAGTGTTTATGTATTTGGATTAGATAAATATGTTGTATAAGTGTTATATCAATGATATTATGGATATAAAAATCAGGAAATAGTTTATGATTTCTCCAAAATAGTTTTTATTTAAGGATTTTGAAACATATATTGAATGGTACTGATAATCAAGAAAAGATATTTAGTGGTATGATGATAATATTTATTTGGGATAAAGAGACTATAGACATTGATTAATTAAATGCGATCGTATTTGTGACGTTGAAATTTTTTATTGATGTGATGAAAAAGTGATTTTGGTCAAATTTGAAAACGTTTATTTCATTTTTTGATTCAAAGAATTTATTAAATAGTCTATAAACATAATTTAGAAATAAGTATTTTTTTTATATTTTGGAATATATGTTTTAATGTGAAGTAAAATTAAGAGTAATGGATACTATAGTAGGTTTATAATTTTAAGGTTTATCTAAGTTCAAAGGAATATATACCACTTTGGAGATTTTAAGTGATCATATTTTGAGGTTATTTGAAACTTTTACTGGGTTTTAGGAAGAATATTCTATTTATGTTTAAATAACTCTTTGGGTTAGTATATTATTTGATGTAAAGTTAATTATGGTATATTGGATAGTGGGAAATAGATAATATTGATGGTTGAAAAGTGATTCATTGAAAATAAGATATTTTCATAGATATTTATGGTCAATCTAAGGAATAACTTTCAGGTTAGTACCTAAATTTGATTCATGATATTTTGGGAGATGCTTTACTGGGTTGATGTATACGTAACCTTTAGGTTTAACATGTGATTTAACATGAAATAATATTTGGGAAGAATGAAATGAAATTTTTGGTGATGTAAGATTAAAAGGTATGATATCACCTTTAAGGTTAAAACATTTTTTAATGTTAAGGCTATTGAGGTTATTTGTAATGTATGGTTATTTTTGAAATTATCTAGGTTGAACCTTTGTTTTTATTGTAAATTTTTTGGAGTTAAATATATTATTTCATCAAATGAAGGTTTATACATTTTGGATATCATATTACCATATGATAAACATTCAGTATCAGTTAATATTTAAAGATAGGATTAATAAATTGATATCCTTTTGTGTATTATAGAGTTTTTTTTAGCGATTTAGGCACAATAAATTCATCTTTAATACTCATCATTTGTAGAAACATTAATATTTTAGTGGGAATTGATTAAAGAATAAAATTCTAATTTTCAAGTATGTATATTTATTTATGTTCTTAGTATATATGGTAAAATAATTCTTAAATCATAGAAAAGGATCTTAAAAAATTTCATCCTATTACATTCATTTCTGATGAATTGATGACCCTTTTCACACCTCATTGATTTATAGTTTTGTGGTCATTAAAATTCTCACAACCATTCAAATTATTTTTATAAATTTTCTCGATCACGATACATCATTATTTTGAAATTAAAAATTTCCTCAATGTCCATATTTTCACTTCCCATTAATGTTTTTCTCTTTGGAAACCGAGGTATGTGTTATTCCATATGACCCTCATATTTCTCTTTCCCCCTTTTTAAGAGGAAGTTTTATTACCCCGTTTTACAATGTGTGTTTAAAAAAAAGGAATTTTCAAATTAAAACCCCTTAATTTCTGAAGAAAAGCTAAAATTGTGTGGACATAATCTATTAATGTGGTGGATAATTTAACACCCTAAGGTTTTAAAATAACACTATGTTCAACAACATATACAACACGTAACACCGATCTTAAATAAACCACAAAATATTATTATTTTAGGAGAGATATAAAACAACCATTGAAGTAGAAGGAATGAATATAATTAAACAAATTATGAAATATATATAAAGGTCATAATCAATAAAAAATTATTGATAACTACTTAGAAAATAAGCAATCATTTTTTTTAGTAAATACATTTTGTTCTTCAAAATATTTTTTCATCAAAAATAGTTTTTATTGATTTTTTATGAGATAATATTACAATTAATTTTTAGAAATTTTATTTGATAAAATAATATCAATTTTTGAAATTATTACATTAAAATTATATTAGGATAAATTTTCGTATTTCTCTGAAAATATTTTTTTTAGTGAATAGTGAAAAATACCAATTTTTATTGAAAACTATATTTTTGTTTCAATCATTTAAAAAGTTATATTTTGTTTCTAAATGGTTTAAAACTAAAAGTAGTTATATAATATTATGAATAATACAATTATGTTTATTGGAATCAATTTTATGAATGAATTTGGTATAAAAACATTTTAGCAATTAAAAAGACATTTTTCTAAATAAATTTTCATCATTTCATTTTTTTTATATTAAATTAATTTATACCACTTCTAGAATTTGAATCTTGAAAAATGAATTTCATATTTTTAATTATAATATTAAAATTTGGAAAATATTTTCCTTTTATTTCTGGTCATTATGAATATTAACTTGTAAATAGTTGTTATCTTGGTAAGGGTAAAATGGGTAAAACAAGATTTTAAAAATGAGATAAGGTCTCAAAATCAAACAAACACACCTATTTATTTCATTTTAGGGGATATATTCTACCACATATATCAAAAAATATAATATATTTCATCTTGGTTCCATTTTCTCATGATAATTACATTAATTTTATTTTAATTAAATAAAATTCCAAAATATCACTCTCTTGACTTTAATATAACTAATTTTTTTACAAAAGGATAAAAATAGTCCATGTATGGTTAAAAATGTTTATTTTAAATTTTAATTATTTTTTATCATTAAATTTATTTTTAATTTTTAGTGATGGAATAATTACCTTAAACACTTAAATAACACCAACACGATGATTGTGCAAGTAGTAGAAAAATAATTCAAATGGTTTTAAAAACTCTAAAAGTAGTATTTTTTTAGTGAGTTATGGTTATCAAAAAAATTTATAAATGAATATAACATATTAGGTATATTTTAAAAGTTTATATTATAATTACATTACTATATTGATTCCTTTGAAGTCAAATTAAGTGACTAGTGTAAAAAATGACATTAATGATATTTTATAAAAAATAATATTTTATTAAATTAGTTAAAATTACTAAAAATATTTAAATAGGAAAATAATGATTGTAAATGATATAATATTTCATCCCTTTTCCATTTATAATCCAATATGTACGTTATATTTAAAATAATAACCCTTTATGTTTGAAAATTCATTACCAAGATTAATGTTAAAATTGGTTAATGAAGGGGTTAAACCAAAAGATAAGGTTTAAAATGACTCCAAAACCTAACTAAATTTACTTTTATGATGATATTTAGATCATAGAAAATTTTTATTCAAATTAATGTCTATTTTTAATCATTATAATTGAGAAATACGTTATTTATATTTAAATCATTTAAGTAATTCCAAGTGCATCCTTTCCCTCCCTTATAAAAGGACACCCCCTTTCTATTCTTTACAAAAAATTTAGAAATATATATTGACCACAACCTAAACCATTATCTTATAAAATTACATTTCAAAAAATTATAGGTCTTTGGTATTATGAAAAGACCATTCTAGGGGTCCTTAAGAAGGGATTTTATGGTGGCTTATTGAAGAAGTGATAATCATATAACCCGACCTCTTTCAATTTATTACCTCTTAAAACTCATCAAAATATATGGTATTTGTCATAAAATAGTAACTTATATATATTAAATATACTTAAATGTTATTATTATTATTTTAAAACCATTATTCACCCTGTTTTCCATCAAATAAAAATTGAAAGCATCACTCATGTGTACGTGTGGACTACCGCATCCACGTAACGATACAATTCATTTTCCATCACCATATTTCATTAATGGTTATTATGGTAGATATAATGTTTATATATAATATTTATGAAATAATTATGCTTATTTAATTATAATAGCACATCTAACTTAATACCATCTAATCCGTTGGAAAATGATAACATCGCTCGTGCGTATGTGTGGACTACCAACTCTAAGAAGTGATGTGATTCATTTTTATTTATGATTTACATAGATTGTAGTAAATATATATTTAATGAATATATATGATATAAAAATTATTATTTTAATGTTAATTGTTATTTTAGTTTTTTCATTCCATCTACAGAAAAGTGAAAACAACGTTCATGCGTACGTACGGCTTACCACCTCCATGAACAATGTAATTCATTTTTCTATCTCTATATTTTATGGGTGAATGTAAATATAAATATGCTAAATATATATTATATTTATATCATTGTTAACATTATTTATATGATGTAACCATGATCAAATGATAAGTACCAAAACCACCAAACTGAAATTCTCATAAAAATGAAACAGTTAACATCGAGAAGCGATGATTTTATTAAGGAATTATTAATAAATGGGTTTTAAAATGTTATAAGTGGATCATGTATGATTTTAAAAGAATGTAAAATATTATATTATGCAATTATAATAAATTAAAATTTATTATACAAAATTTTTTTATATCACCTTCAAATAAATTTAAACATGACTTATGGATTTATTATCTCAAATTGTCTTCTTTAGGACATATTTTATATTATGAACTTATATTATTTTATGAGGTATATATACAGAACATTTGACTTATTAAATATTTAATATAATTATCTAAATGATATTTAAAGTATCATTTTAAGTATTATTTCATGTGGATTATGATTCAAAAGTTACCAATGCGATAAGGGTTTTATGTTACAATATCATTGTTTACTGAGATTGTTTATGATTAAGTTAATGATGATGAAATTTAATGAATAACTCTAAAAAATATCAAAACTTTTATTCTACACTAATAATTTATATATAATACATATTTTAATTTCATTTTACTATCTTTATGTACTCAATAGATTGTAATCATTTTTTTAAGGAAAACCGACAATGATATACTATTCGATCACAAATCTTATTCTTCCATGTCCATGATTTCTCTAAAATATATTGAAGAATGTTTTTTAAAATTATAGAATGACTATTTAAATTAAATTTTACCCATGTTTGAGTTTTTAAAATTAAAAAAACCTTCTTGTCTTTTTTTGAATAAGCTACTTTTTACCGAAGGTGTGAATAAAATATTTGCTTTAACGATTATGACATGAATGAAATTTTACACAATAAAGAACACTCAACGTTTTAAAGATAAAATAAAAAGTTTCCATATTTATTTTCAAATAAAAAATTTCCCTAATATTTTAAAATATTTTGATTATAAATAAGTCATTTCAAAATGAAAAGTTATTTTCCTAAAGAAATATTCTAATCGATCATTTAAAAGAATTTTCATTTAAGATGACATCCTTTGATGTTAATTAGAGTTTACAATGGATATGATCCAATGATACCATATTTATTCTTTATCTAGATTTTTTATTATGATGTTGATGAGATGTTTATGAAACCCATTTATTTTCTACAGGTTATGTTATGATGAAATGTTGAAATGTTTATAAAACCCATTTCTTTTCCAAGAGTTATGATACATGATGAATGTTTTATGATATTGTGGAAATCACAAGAATGAATTATAATTTTGTGATGGGTGGGGAAAAAATTATATATACCTCTAATTAATTGGGTAAATATGGATATCTCCTGAGATAATAAGGACTAGAATAGGAAGTGAGCCTAGTTTAGTAATGGACTCTATCCACTATGATAGTCTTGGAAGTGAACCTTAACGATGAATATGATATAATAAGAAGTGAAACCAATCAACTATTATAGTATTGGTAGTGATAATTGGATAAAGAAATGATTTTCAATGATTATTTTTATGATAAAACCTTATGTATTATGCCAATTTTATGCTATCATGGATCATGTTCTTTGATTACTTTATGTTTCATATATTATGAACAACCAAGATTTATGCCATGATTCAAGATTATGGTATAGGATATATTGGGTATGGATTTTAAAATTTAATTCTCATGTTCTCATACCCTTATGATTATGTTTTGTTTAAATGATCATTTAGTTCTCCCTTTTATACCCTTATAGAGAATCTGAGTTCTCCCTTTTTATGCTTCCTTTCCCCAGGTTATGAATAAAGGTTTTAAGTAGGTTATGTAAATAATGGTACAAAGTGAGAAGAAAATTATTAGAGATGACGAAGAGTGTACCTCAATAATATTTTTATGTATCTAGTATCCAAATAAACTAAACCATTAATGTTTTGGTTTTGATTGTAATGTTATGTATTAAATATTCATCTAAAAAGATGTAATATTTATGTATGAAAAGTATGATTTTTTATACTCCCCACCATAAATAATTTCATCCTTTAAAAGGAAAATATTAGAGGATAAACAACAACATCCGGAATAACCCCATGTGGAAAACAACACACCATCACATAAATGTCTTCCATATGAAGAGGTCCAAGATCTATGAAAACTTGATACACCATTGTCTAGGAAGAAAATATCCTCTTCTATTCAAGAAGTTACTTTATCTATAACAAATCATGGGCAATAACTAAGTGGAACCACACATCTACACTCTGAGAAATGTTTCATGAATCAACACCAAAAAATACTTCCTCATTCAATGTTCATTCCACTATATGAGATAAAATAGAGCCATGAACTATAAAAAATCATCCCTAAAAGGTTTTATCGAAAAGAATAACACTAGTGGAATCACCTCACTCCCCACCTTTAAATAGAATTATTGATTATTTTTATATGAGATAAACCCATCTATATTGTACACCATTACCGAGCACCTTGCTATCTTCTATTCTATCACCAAAAAATCTACAATTCCATACAATCTACTAATTCTAGGCCAAAACTTCTACCAAAAAGTATCGACCAATCACTGTTACATTATATCATAAGAGAATCATGGCCTTTTAGAAAGATAAATTAAATATTCATTAGATTTATTATCCACATAATTATCTCCAAATTATTCACACCCATTATTGAAGTTATCCTGGTTTGGTTGTCATCACTTGATTATAAAATCTATCAAAGAGAACATATGGAACTACACCATCCTCAACCAATGGTTGAACAACAAACCATTGCGTAATTAGTGACCCAATTCTCCATAATCTAAAGAGGATGACCCTAATAGTTTATATAAACCAGATATATCAGTTCCAGACCCTAAGAAAACATTAGAATGTGGAACCAACATCCAAAATCTTTTAATAAAGCCTTCTTCTATACAACATAACAAGATTTTCCATGTGACAGGTAACTTACACCAAGAATTGATAGACATACTATGTTGAGGACTGAACCCAACAAAGGTGGTATCCACCCTAGTTTTCCAAACCATTTTTTCCTAACACAAAGGATTGAGCACCAAAAAACTATAGAAAGTGGGTGATGTGTTCCCAAACATTAAGGAAACACTTTAGGGCCATCACCATATGATATCTGATCATACTAGACCACTAAATAAATATCTCCACCATATTCCTATCACATAAGAGAAGATTTTGGGATCAAATCATCAATCAAATGAGATCATTTTATCTATCTTTCTCCCATAGCACAATGATCAACTGCTGTAAATATGTATCCCCAAGATCCTCCTTTAATATATAGACACAAATTCACCCAAAAAGGGTGTTATCTACCATACCACTTCCAAGAAAATAAGGCTTAATCACCCACCATGACTCAAAATTCATAGAGTCTAATGCTAATATATGAATTTAGAGCTCACACCCTGAGTGTTTACTACTCAAATGATACCGTTTTGATAAAACTATGAAAACAATTCATGTGAAAGTCCTCTCAAAAACAAGTTACTAAGAATATATTCTCTTCAAAATGAGCTTCTAAGTCATACTCTATCCATAAAAATCACCACCACCATCATGAATCACCATGATCCATAATGAACCACTAAGAATCACTAGGAATCATCTCTAAACAATACACATTGGCCCTATATTTATCATTCCAATCTCCAAACTTTCACATCATCTTCACAGACATGAAATGTGTGGGCAAAGGGCCTGTGAAGGGGTGAGTATAAAAATACTTAGAAGGACACCTTGAAAACCACAAAGGAAGCATAAATAAATTTTCAACACAACTCTTTGTATTATAAGTGACTAGGAGAGAGAAAAAAATTGAAATTAGAAAACCAAGTCATCTTGATGCAATGGTACTAGTAGCATCCATGGAAAAGTCAAATAAGAGTAATTTTAGATATTATCTATACCAAGAATTCATATGGGCATCAAGAGAGTCCTGGACATTAAATTTCTGATCATTAATATACATACCTTAAAAGAAATAAGAGAGATTATGTCATTTAATAGTCTATGAAACCTGAAGTTGACAACCAAATGTGAACTGTATCGAAAAGTCGACCCAAGGGGATATTACAAGGAACCAAGAATCTCATAGAGGTCTATACTACATATATTTCTAATAGTCACAACACCACAAAAATTCAAGAAGGGGAGACCACTTAACCTTGAATCATGATCACCTATTGAGGTAGCACAAGCCAACTGAGGGTAAAGAATAAACCTAGATATACTCACAAAAGGACCCCTAATAATTCTACTAGCCTTCCAACATATTCAAGCTAAGTGAACTATCAGACCACATAACCACTCTTGAATTGTAATAGAGGTTCCCAATTCCATGAATCTGAGGGGAAAAAACTTACTCTGATGGAGGATCCTAGGACCATTTGATCCCTCGCATAGGTTGAAATATTGACTCCATAGATAGAGAATCCTAGAACCATGAAGATGAGTAGAAATTACAAACTTATCTAATCAGTAGGTAAATGATCCCATACCCCGGTCCAACACTCAAAAAATGGGGGGAATTACTATACCTAGCCTATAGATAATGTATGAAAACTATACCTGGGTGATACCTCAAGTTGTTGAGGTGATTTGAGATATGACAAGAAGCCTGAGATCCAAACCCATCCTCTAAGATTTCATCATGATCGACAATTCCTATATCGTAAAGAATCAAATACATGTATTTAAAATTAAGGAAACTTTCACATTATTCATAGTATTATACTTATAAAGGACTACATGAGGGTCTTTTTCCAAGATAAAAAGAAGTATACGATGTGTCATAGGAAGTACACAATGTTTCACTCCATGTCATCCTTCTAGTCATGTATGGTCATTCTACATGAAGTGTATAAAACCCACTACATAAAATATTGAGAATAGTACATGGAGGGTAGAGTCTATAAAGCTAGTCAGCGTATACCTCTCTTGATTGAGTTTTATACCACCGAGGGTACACAACATGTGACTCAATACACATATTATGTGAATTCACATGGATTTCTAGGCATATACTCTCTATGAACATCAAGCTGGTCGACCATGGGCCACACGATGAGTGATCTAGTAACATAACATGTGATATTTATCTCTATTAGAAGCAATAACACCACACCAATGAGAAACATGATATATGAACTGTCTACCATGTAGTCACAATTTTTCTAGAAAGTTTTTAACTTTGATGTATCTCCATTTTTTGGACAATTCATTCAATTTCACCTATGATCACATATAAACCTCCTCTAAGTACATCATCCATGGATCCACCATCACCAGTAATTAGTTTTCAGCCATTGATCATTGTAATACCTATTCTTTGTCAAAGCTTCATTACCCCCCATGTTTCTAACATCCATGAGAAACTCAATATCATCATCCCATCATGCATTTTTTTATTTGGATTCCATCCTTATGTTACCATCCTTGATGTCAATTGCTAGAAAATTTGATGTCATCACCTCCTTTCTTTTCCCACACATATAATGTCGGAACGAATACACACACACACTTCTTTCTTAACACCATCTTCATCACTCTAATATATTTTGTATCTTGGAATCTTTTTCATCAATTAAAAACACAACATGTACAAATATGAGTTTGAATATTATTTGAATCAGACCATTATTTTTTGAATAACTGACCAAATCATGGTCGATGATGGATACATGAATAATGGGTGGGAAGAATCCTTAAAACAACAAAATTAGTATTCTAATATTTTTGTATATGAATTGGACAATGATCATAAGACATAAAATGAACAAGAAACAACATATCAAAAAATTCCAAGAATAGTTATATCTTAAAACATAATAGCATATGTAAATCATGAAATGACTGGACATGAAATATTGAACATGGATTCAATTTATGAGTAATTGATCCATGTTTTAGAAAATCATCATGAATATGGTAAAATCAAAAAATAAAAAATCCCTATATCAATGGAGAATCACCATCACTTCAATTTTGAATTCTCTTTCACAAGATTCTTTCTTACCATTGTGGATATGTCCTCAATCATCTGGTTTGCTGTCACCGCCAGAATATCACTCTCCATCTCTCTCAACTCCCAACCCACTAGAGTTGTTTCAATTTTTAAATCATCTGACCATAGGTTATAATCATAACTGAGAATAAATAGAGGGAAATCAAGATTTTCTATCATTTAAAACAATTAATTGATTAATTAATTCTCACAGAACAATTATCACCCAGGTGTACTATTAAAAAAAATAGCACCCTTCATAGGGTAAGAACCATATTATAGGCTAAAACATGGACTCAAGTTCTCCATCTAAGGTCTTGTTTAAGGGGTAAAATAATTTCATAAAAAATGCATCAGTGCAAACTAAAATAATTCAATATTTTTATTATATTATTATAGATCCACCACACCACTCTATTTACCATATTGACTAAACGATTCATACTGAAATGCGTTTCAAAAATATCCATAATGTTTAAACATAAAAAACTAGGTTCTTGAAACCTTTATGAGTATTTTTGAATATATATTTATTTTAAAATAAACAAAAATATCCCAAAAATTTTAAAATAATCATAATTCCACAAAATTATTGCATGGGGGTAAACAAAAAACTTTGAGATCAACAAGACCCTTTTAATAGATTTTAAAGCTCATATACTATGGTAAATTTACAATTTTACCCTTGGTAAGGTCTCAATACTTCAAGAACTCCAAATTATGTAAATATTAGGCTTGAAATTTTTTAAATCACTACAGTGATGGTTATCTTGTGTTGTTAGGTAGGAAGAAAGTTATGGTCTATTTTTTCAACTAGTGTTATAAATTCTTCTTCCTTGAGATCCAGGGCCAGAAATATCGATTTTAAATTAAAAGTTTCATTAAAGGGAAAATAATTAGACATTTTACGTTGAATAAAATTACAGTATGATGGATTTAAACCTAAAATTTCCCCCTCAATCAATGTATCTTGGTGATACATCTCTTTGGGAAATGAAACTAGGAACTCTTATTCATTAGATAACTGTAATACATGTTTAATGGTTTTAGAGAGTTTTATATATTACATTACAGGTGTATAGTCTACTTCCTCCAAATATAGTGATAGATATATGGGTATTGATGATGCTTATTCAAAGATGGGAGGATCATTTTACATTTTTATTTATATAAATTGAATCTAGCATAAATCAAAAAAATATTGGTCTCTCTCATGTGTATCACTATAGAAGAATTCTTCAGTGGTTTATTCTAGAAGTGGTAGAGTGAGGGATGGTTTTTAATAATCAATTTGTTCTTTCTCAGCCTCCTTTGATTCTTCAACTTGTAAGGTGATCAAGGAAAAAATATTCCTCCTCTTGTTCTTGTTCTTGTAGTTCCAATAGTTATTCATTGGATTCTTGGAGGTACATAACTATCAATTTCATTTATTTCACATATCTTATATATTTTCAAGAAATTCTTGAAACTCCTCCTTTATTGAATCATGAAAATATTATTATTACAACTACAAGTAGTTAGTCCATGAATACCATGGTTCTTCATAGAAATTCATTATGAAAATAGACACATTTTTAAGTTTTTTTTGAAAACAAAAGCATACTTACAAATTGTGAAGAAATTAATGAATGAGAAACCTAGATCTTGGATAGTGGTGAAATAATTTTTACACACTTATCATATGGTGATACAAAATAATATTTATATTACTCATATTATAGCAAAATGGTTGATCATATTCATCTCAATGAGCTTATTTTGGATCTATAAATAATATTTTTTACTTTTTTTTATCTTTATATAAAATAAATAAAAATATGGGGGTCTTTGTTATGATCAATTCATACATTCATTTAAAATAAAAAATAAACAAAGAAAAGAAATAAAGAATGCAAGAATGTTACTGAGAAAGAAGTGGATCCTAGGTTCAACTTCATGGATTCTTTCATTATCTATTTAATATTTTTAAAATTAATTTGATAACTCATCCCATCGTACCTGACCTACAATCCCATACATTTGTTTTAAGGATCAGTGCACCTAGGGAATCTCTTTGACACACTAATTCTCAATACATCTAATAGTAAAGAATGATAATTTCATCCGAAAACAATTATGCACTACTATACTAAACCCAGATACATTGTATTCCATTCCATCCCTTAAAAAATTCACTTACTTATTAGAAAAGATTTAAAACATTTAAGAATTATTTAACAAGGATTCAATAACACCATTAAACTTCCCTTGATATCACTCCTCAGGTTAGTTACTCACCATCGTGAGTATTATAGAGGTACAGTGGAAAAAACACAAGGAAAAAGTGATAAGCGAGAGAGAGAGAGATAAAGAGAAAACACTATTATTTATTAAAAATAATGAAGAAATAAAATTAAATAAAACAAAACCTAATCTAAAATCTACCCGTAATTGTACTACTTTTATAATTTAAGGAAAAATTGGAAACAAAGATATTTAGGGCCTATGTAGTATGTTTTCACATGTGAAACACTAAAAATGGGATATTCACCACATAGTAGTATTCTAGATTCTTCTCAACTTTTAATTATTTCAAACATTACATTATCATTAGTATTTCCTTTCAATATTCTCAATGAATGTGTTTCATTATACACCCAACGATCCCCTTATTCAAACCTATATTCCAAAGGAAAGTGGTTGATGGGAAATGATTCAACAACACTTGGAGAATCACATTAGTTGATAGGATGAGAGGTTGGGCTCATCTCACCCATTTGGGTGGGAATTATTGATTACTCTAAGAATCTCTTAATGTTTTAAAATATGTTCCTGAATACTTCATTAATTCCCAATTATGAAAAGGTTCACCCTTGAATGAACAGTTAATCATTTCAATGTATGGAATTTGGAATCATCTGTATATATCCAAAGTTCCCCATTAATGGATATATCAATATGTATCTGAGATTCTCTATCAATGACAACCTTTTACAAACATATTAGATATTCTTTTGTCATTTATTATCATGAAACTACTTTTTAGCCACACAATGGGGAGATCTGGAGTGTATCATCATACATGAAGATGCAAGTTGTTTTGATGTTAGGATCAGACCCATAAACGGGATTCCTATGTATCCTAATGAAAGAATTCGGATCCCATGTTGTTTGGTTCCACTAAATGGTACACATCATACCTTTTAATGTCATGCGATAAGGACTAAACCATTCAATTTAACATCATGTGAAAAGGGCATCTAGGCAGAAGGTGCCTAGTCAAAGATTAGCATGAGACTTATGAAAAAGTGGATAGGGGAACTTGGAAGGGATATGGACTCCCAGATTGGATAATAATTTACTGGGAATATGGTCTAGGGAGAATTAGGTTTGATTTGTGGGGTTGGTTTTGGACCTCATAGAGGCTTCCTACGCATCCCATATGGATGGGAATCAAAGCCCATATATTTTAGTTGTGAGGAACTACACCTTTGAAGTTCCTATGAAGGTTTGTATCACATGGGAATATGGATATTTTATTGAGTTTATTTGGGGATTATACTTAGTAGGAGGCCCTTTTATGGTTGTGATTCTGAGTCTTACATTATATAGAAGGATGCCTTGGGGTTTGGGATCATGTAGATATCATAATCACCACCATACTCGAAGCCCACACAAGTCATGCTCGGTGTAAGAAAAAAAAGGAAGTGTTAGATCAAAGGAAACAAACAATCCACTTTGTCCACTGGTGTATGGATACAGGAGCTGAAATGGAAGGAAAGATGGATTTGAACGTGCCTACCTTCTCTTTGATTTTGGTAATTGGGATAGTCAAAATGAAACCTAGATATGGCCTATATAGAAGAATAGGAGACAAATTACCACCTCCCACAATAAATACTTAGGGATTAATCTAGGGGGGATTCCCTATGGTTGGATACATGTATTTTAGGACTCACGCATATGGAGGCCCTATGAAGGAAGGAGAGAGGAAGATACAAGAAAATATTCTCTTACAAAACACACATATGACTGTATGGATGTCAAGATTGTAGCTAATATCTAATCCATTGTGAGTTATTTTCAAATTTGAGAAACAAGAGGAAGTGGAAGAACTGGAAAATCACACAATCATATTTTCATTGATAGAAGAGGACACTGCGATGAGTGAAGAAGAAAGGGCTTTGATGTGCCCATATCATCCCGCCATTGTACCTTGGATAGTCATGACTGACTACCCAAATGGATACAAAGAACATGCAATGATAATTAGGAAGAAATAAATCAGGATGGGTCTTGTAAGAAAGGATACGGGATTACTCTAGGAGGGATTACCTAGAAACTAGTTCCTAAGGAAGAGAGGATGATAAGATACGACACTTCAAAGGAAAAGGAAAGAATGATCCTCTCCCTCCCCACTTGGAACTGGAGGTCCATGATCTTATATATGACATAGGAAGAACACGTATCTAATCATTTTCTCTATGACTGGGAGATCCCTAAAACTACCCCCAGGGTCGGGGTCATCGTGACCCAAGGAATTCATATCCACATCCTCCTTGAGGACCCTATCCATCAGGTAGGACAAGTGAGGGACACCTCTAACTGAAGGAATGTATATCCAATGGGATATATTATGGTGTTCCTATTTCCATGGATTTTTATGTCTGGAGGATTCAGTGAAGGTTTAAATTTTTTCCTCCTTACACGAGGGATCTAAAGGAAGACGATCCCTGCCATTGGTGGCTTTGAAGAGGGCATGAGAGGTGGCTCACCCAGGGTAGAGGTTGCGTGAGCTAAGTGGGTCTCATATAGGTCTTTTCTGGGAGAGCAATGGTTCTTTAGATAGAGCCTAAAAGTAGCTATAATTTCTTTTCATACTATGGTAGGCTTGTAAGATAAAAAAATGACTTGTAAAATATACCACTTGGGCAATAAAACTCAGGTGAGGCCTTAGCCCATGCACTACATGCCTCCTCGCGTTTCCCTGGAAGGGTCTCACACAAGTCTTTGATTATGGAGGGACCTTCATGCTAGTGGTTGTCAACTGGGGGGGGGGGAGTTCTTCATTCATGTGTCTTTGGGTTTCAGACCTTGGAGGGACTTTGATCTCCATATCCCCCTTAATTACCTCTTATCCTAGGTTTTTCAAAGCTACCTGAGGGATTTTGAAGTAACTGGGTGAAGGGGCTATGTGACCAGAGATTCAAGGTTTCTTCTAATTTTCTAGTTGTCAAAATGAGGAGCCCTTGGGTTCTATTTATAGGAAAATAGGAAACCCTAGTTGAAGTATTTACCCCAAATTGGTCCAAATCATAGGTTCTCAATCAAGGGTTGGTTGGCCATTCAGTGTCACGTTGGGGGGATGTGGGATCCTTCTAATGAAAAATCTATTTCGTGTAGGGGTGGAAGAAAAGGCCATTCCTACACCAGCCTATTGGTGTATAAGGTTGGTGCATGAAAACCCACCTGGGTGAACCCGCTACTCTATATCATGGGGGATGCGACCCCACACCCTTTTTTAGGATTTTTGTTGGGATTAAGTCCCATCCCTTCGGCCCATAAAATTCATTATTGTTTCTTACCCCAAATAAAAATGGAGTTTCACACTATGATCTTTTATGGCTAGGTTGAGAAAATTTTAGTTTGTGATACATGAATCCCCACCTCCCATTCCATATCCATGTCGTCTCCACAAAGGGTGGTTCTCGCCACCATGCCATTGGATTGGGAAACATTTCTAAGGAATCTCCATCCATCAACATGTGATAATTATTTCGACAGATGTAAATCCAATCTTATCCTTCTCCCAATATAAAAACACATCTCTAGTCAAACTTGAAATTTGGTGTTTAAGTGAGGATAACATCATGAATTTTATAGAAAATTGCATAGAACACATTTCACAGTGTAAACATTGGGATATGTAGGAATCCCCGCTCACATGTTTGATCCAAACTCTAAAATAAATACTTCCCCCTTAAAGGTGATAAATTATAGAATGCCTATATGCATGGATTTAAAACCTAGCGCAATCAATAGTAAAATTATTGGTTTTGATCAATCACTTATGTGATGGTAACTGATAGTGATACTATTACTAGGAAGGATTTATAAACATATATTAAATATATAAAAGAGTCCTAAAATAGGCAATAATTTCTCACCAAAGGGTGAGATAATCCTGAACTTCCATCATCTCAACCAATGTACAACCCAAATAATCACTAGTAAAGTCACAATGATTACCTTCCTTTGGAAAGCAGGTCTATGTAGAATCAAAAAACCATGGGTGTGAGGGTGTATTGAAACTATCACCAAACTATATGAACTTCATTCTTAAATTATATGTTGTGATCCAAAGAGATGTATAATTCCTCACTCAAAGTTAATGCCCTTAAACCTTTCCAATTTATACTAACATTCTATATCCCAAGATCCACACTATCTTGACTATAAAATTATACATTAGTTATCTATCAAACATAGTGGATTCATTCCAGAATTGTAAAACAATACCTAAATCTCAAAAAAAACCATGATCCAAATATTTATCCATTTTTTAGTAACATTCTATACTATTAAAGGAATTCTACCCAATGATTTCAACATGATCCAACTCCCAATGAATAAGCCTTATTAGAACTAAAATCGAGAATTCCTCCACTCACCAAGAGTAACTCACCCACATTTATTTATAAGGTGAAATAAAACCTTGAATGCTACAATAATGGTTTGTTTAGACACATCACCCATGATGTTCACCAGATAACACCTACAAGAAATATAATATTCTTAGACAATCTAAGGTAGGATACCCACTATAATCTTTCCATATCTATTACTCTCAAAGAAAATAGCACATTGAGTACTTATTATTACCTAATAACTATTGGCCATGAACCATGATTTTAATAAAATGAATAACCTACATCATAAGATTTACTCTAGGATAAATGTATTCATAGTGTTCTTCAAAACTGCTATGAAGCTAAAGAAAAAATCATTATTATGGAACTCAAATTTCAACAATATATAAACTAAAACAATATTAATTTGGTCCTTTAGAACATAGAGTTTGAACATTTCCCATCCTTATACACAGGAAGAAATTCAAAGTACACATTAATCTTCATTGAAGAGATTTATACCTACCTAAATGGTTATTAAAACCTAATACATTCTGAATCTCATTATCCTATATCCACTTTTTATCACCCCCCATATCATTCTCTATGGAATTGAGAGGTAAAGAATCCTATACCTTCTTTTACAATACCTTATTAATTTTAAAATAGTTTGCTATAAAATAAAGGTAATTATATATATTTATAATGAATCATCAAAACCATTCTCAAAAGAGATACTTTAAAGAATTTATTGGAACTCTATAAATCCTAATAATTCTTGAGAATACTATCTATTGATAGAAAATCTCATAGAATAATGAGTGAAAATCCATTTAGAAATACCTTCCATTACTTCTTTACAACTTTATGGTCCTCTAAAAGTCACATGTGTCACCCTATAGTGTAAAGAATATCAAATACATATGGATCTTCCTTAGAAACAACTATTTATTTAGAAGTCGGATAGATATTCTCAATCTAATTTTCAATATTTTAAGATATTAATCCATCACTAAATGTTGTACAAGACCACCTATTGAAACCATAACTAACCCTTACCACCATCTATTCTTCTCTCAATTGATAATTATCAATGGATTAGAAACTTCTAACAACTTTATAAAAAAATTCCCTCCACTGGATCACCATTTATTAACATCTTAAAGGCATTCCATTGTTAAAGAAACATGAACTATGGTCCCTCCATTTCCCTTACAAATATCTCACACGGTTGTACTATCTTGTGACCATCTCAACTAATATCATAATGAGTATGATTATATCAACCCCAAGCTAACTCACCCAATATAATCAGTTAAAAATATGGGACTCTTACCTTTCTACACACACTAACTATTTACCATAAGGATTATATGTGTTTTCAAACCAAACACATTTAAGAAAATTTACTTAACTAAGCTAACTCAATAGAGTTTCCCTAAACTTGTACAAATCACAACACCACTACTAAACTAGGGTAGAAAACTGATCTCAATATAGTTAGGATAACAACTAGCTAAAACACTATCATTACCAACTTAAGATACCTAATACATATTTTAATGGAAATGTATTTTTATTTGAAATCGTATGGCTTTAAATCATTTTCATATATAAAAAGCATCGCTATCAATTGGTGAATATCACTTTAATAATTAAAATAAATATTAATTAATTAATATATGAACACAAACTACTAAAGTGAAAACCTATTAAATCCTTATTGACATTTTAATATTCTAAATCCCATTTATTTTTCTTTAAAAGGAAAATTTTAAAAAATTTATCAAACATGTTAAAAAAGGCTGGTTTTAGTTAAATAAGGCATCACCAATAAATTATTTAGTAAAGCACTAATTAATTTATTATTAATACATTAAATAATTAAAACCCAAATTTTAAAAGTAGTTTCTCAGTAACATTTAGGACTTTTTTTAAATATATAAAATGTATTATACCAATCACACTTAATCATTCACATGTTATATGAACCTACATGATAAATATGATTAATTAAGAAATGAAAAATGGATCCCAAGAAATCCATATCACTTATTTTTGAGTTATATAATGCTCTACACAAGATACTGAAATCAATAGCTTACTCATACATATAGTTCCTAGATTGAACACTTAGAAATACATTGATAAATTTTACTTTTGATATAAATATATTTATTAGGAATTTAATGAGTTACTTATCATGTCAAAAACCATTACATAAACTACCTATAAAATACATAAAAACAAAAAATAACTCCATGTTACCACCTGTAACTGCCTGAACTAGATCTTTCATTGACCTGGTTTGAACCACCACTACCCTAAGCACGTTCCCGAATTGTTAGGGATGGTGACTTGTGACAAGGGTCTAAATAAATTGTTAGGGAATTATTTATCTTATTATATTGACATTTAAGATCAATTCTAGATTATACCAAAAATTAAGCATGGATTGTATGTATATCATACATTTCCCAACATAAAACATTTACTAGTACACCAGGGAGTACTTTTTGTACCTATATGATAATATAAAGACAATATCTATTTTCATGTAAAAATCATGAAACAATATTACAACTATATAATATAAAATCATATAAATAAAAAATACATGAAAGAATGAATCTAATATTCACAAAATATAATAATAATAAAACAGTGATGTGGAAAAGATTCCTCCTTCCATTCCTTGAGTCAATAACTACATGTCCCAATATAGTTATGATCAGTTACTCCAACACCATCCTAATCCAAAAAACACCAAAGAAGATATCTTCACACACCTTATTGAACCTAAAATTATATAAGTGAAACTGTATATACAAAAAGATAAATATGCAGGGTGTGAGTACACAACTCATTATGGAACCACAAATGGTGTTCCTAACATAGTAAATTATATATATAATTGAAGTTTTAATGTGATATGATGTACAAAATCAGTATAAAAGAGTTCCTATGCTCGCCAAATGAGAATTAACAAATCTATAAGGGAAGAAATAACCAAATCATGGATATTATTTTATCCACAAAACAAATGAAAGGGAAGGTGTCCAAATTATAGAGATCACATAACAATTAGAGGGACATGTGATCGCATAAACTTTAGAAGTTCATGTGAGTGGATCATGTGTAGCACATGATCTGCATATAAATCATGTGAATCCCCTTTGAAAACCCCTCATATTATTACAAATGCATCCTGACAAAATGATGATGATCATGTAGGGGTTCCAGACAACTTTCTCATAATCACGTGAATTTCCAACCAAATAATTCCTAAAAATCATCCAAGACCCCCTTATAAAGGAAACATAGATAAAGTTAGAATCCAAATGAAAAATGGAGTTGTGTTGATCTTCATATGATGTGCTCATACGATCCATAAGACCTCATAAATTCCTTACAGGCATGCCTACCTTGTTATGAAAGATCATGTTGGTGTGTCACCTTCATCATGTGAAGGACCTTGGACATGTACTCTCAAACATATGATTCCCTATGAAACTCCATAGAAAATTATAGGGTTTGACCATGGAAATGATTGTGCATCATTACCAGATCCATCATTGATAACGTGACACATCATATACAAGTAGAGTGATTTTCCATAACATAACTTTCACAATGTCACGATATATCCTACCCTTTCCAAATAAGTAATGAAATAAAAATTAAAATGTGGAAGATTCTCATAAGGGGAATATAAACTGATCCTCACGTGAAGGGGGTTATTCATCTTTAGAGATCACCATTGATCATGTGGATACCCATAAACATGTCAGCCTAATCACATGGAGGCCCCCTTATCTAGCCATATTTATCTTGTGAAAGACCCCTTTACATGTCAGATTGATCCCAAAGATCCCCCCTTGACAAGACACATTTGTCTCGTGAAATACTCTTCTATATGTGAGCATGATCTTTTGTCCCCCCTTGAAAACCCGACTTTGTCTCATGAAGGAACCCACAAAAGTCTTGTTCAATCTCGCACAAGCCTTCCCACGCGCATCCTTATCTTGTGAAGACTCCTATAAATGTCATCTTGAGCTTGTGAAATTTCTTTGATATGTCAACATGGTTAGGAAAAATAACTTTGATCCACTGGGGTCTAAAAAACATGGAGATAGTGGGAAATTCTCACAGTCATTTTCATCATGTGTCACTTTGGATAACCCACAATTGGATCATGTGAAGCATGTGATACAAAGATCCCTCCACCAACTCTAGATCATATTTTGGTGATATGAGCCACATGAGGTGGTGTATAACTAGGTAAGAGAGTCCTATAAATCCATTAACATGGAACAAAAAATAGATACATAGTGAGGGTGATGATTATGAGAGCACATGAGCAGACTTCTTAGAGCAGCAAGTCAAGCAATCACAAAGTTCTTCTACCACATAAATTCGAAGGAACAAAGTAAGGGATCATGGAGAAAAAATTTGTTCTTCGTGTGGTCACTTTATAGATCACAGGGTGGACTTATAGAATGTCATCCAAATCATGAAAAGGAGTCCCCACATGCCAACTGGGCCATGTGAAACATAAAATAAGCTATTCTTGACAAATCTTGAGGCACTGTAATAAAGACTGAAAAATATAAGTGACTTATGTGAAGACAAATATTCTAATCATGACGTGCTTCAAATGACCAACCAAGATCCTGTGACAAAACTAGAAATTTTTTCCAAAGTCACATGACACTCACTTGACATGCCATTTGGATCATGTGATGTCCCTTGGACATGTAAATCATGTTATTAGACTCCCTCCAGGCATTCCACCAATGTCTTACAAAGTCCTCTCGAATTGCAAGAGTGATCTTGTGATGTACTCCAGGCATGTCACCCAAGTCACATGAAAATGGGAAGAAATTTCACCCATGTCATGTGACAGTATTATGAAAATTCACTCAAGTCTCATGGAATCGTTTTGACAAGTCATCCAAATTAGGTAATACCCCCTAGAAAAGTCAGCTAGATCATGAAATGTCCTTTGGAAAAGTCAGATATATCATCCGATTCCCTCCGAAAAAGTCATCTAGATAATGCGATGACCCCAAAACAAGTCATCCAGATCATGCAATTACCTCCATAAAAGTTATCAAGATCATGAATTGTCCTCCATACATGACATTCAAGTCATGAGACACCCTCAAGACATGCTTGCCTTGATCATGATATGTCCTCGAGACATTCCATTAAAATTATGTGATGTCCTTCAGAGAAGTCAGCTAGATAATGAGGTTGGCTTTATAAATTTTCTCTAAGAAACCAAGATATGTTTAGATATACTCATAAAAATCAAACAAACACCCCATACATGTTATGTAGATAATAAATATATGTTTAATATGCAATCAAGAAATGTCAGAAAAACATTCTGGGACATGATAACCTTGTCCAGTGGAAATATTCAGGCATACCCCCAACTAAACTATGCGAACTATGATTCCTTTTATGAATAAGATATAGAAGACACCTTCCTTAGGCCCGAGATCAAATGGGTATCCACCTCAGTGTATGACCCTCCATATTTCATACATTTAACCCATAGGACATAAACTCTCTTATGGGTTCACCATTCTTCCTTATCTATCAACAGATTTCGAAATTAGTTGAACTATGATGACTCTAATTCATTCCATAACCGAAATACATAGGATTCCTTCCTAATACTTGATCACTATATCAACCACCACATAAGGGCCTCCCCAACGTGTTTGTACCACATCCATATACAATGAGACCGATCATTTTCTATTCCTTGTTTCTCACATCGAGCATGTCGCATGTGGTCATAGAAGCTTTAAATGATCAAATCATTGAAAAAATTAATCTCTAATAGCTAGGGAAACCTCAGTGTGTAAGCCTAGATCAGTGGAACGATATGACTACCCCCAAATAGGGGAATCCACCTCAGGGCAAGTCTTGAGGGTGTGATCGAACTATGATGAGTCTGATTCCTGCTATAAATAGGATATACAGGATGCCTTATTGAGATTAGATCTCAATACCCAATGTTTAAGTTACCTCATATATATCATTTTCAAATGAATTTAAACTATATGGATGAAATTAAATACTTGGATTTTAATTCCATTTATAACTAGGATATGTAGGATGATTCATAAAGGTTCAATCACATCCTCAAAACATCAATTGCCTCACTGAATGGTAGTAAAATCTAGAGTACCTAGTTATATGGATTCAAAATATAATAATCCATCTATTCCTAAGAAATTATAATAAATGGATAAATAACATAAAATAAATATAGATGGACTCATTAATAGACCCTATTTACACATGGAAGGATTCCTCAAATGTTTATTTTGTTAGGGTAATCAATCTCATGTTTAGATTAGGAAGATATTATCGAACATATCTTAAATCAATAAGAGAATCCTGAAGTAAGAAAAATTTCCCCCAAAAGAGTGTGATTTTCCCGACCTCCCATTCGCTTCACTAGTGTGAGTTCCTAGGTACCATCGATTTTAAAACCCAAAGGGAAATCCCACCATTGGAAATAATGTATGTACTAAATTATAGTTGTGGGAGCCATTGGGAGTTTCTGTTAAGGAGAAAGTGGTAAACCTAAAGTTTATTATTTTACCAACATTAAAACCCCAACAATAAAACTTTGGGTGAAATAGTGTGTGTTGTGTAAACTTTAGAAAAAATGTTCCAACCTTATGTGAAATCATTTAATTATGTTTCATGGGTTAAAAAGGATATACTACCTAGTCCCCTATCAAACCATTTCATTCCCACAATTTTTCAGCTTTCAATGAAACCAAAATGGAGAACCCAACATGAATATATAAAATTATAAAAATGATTAGTTGACCATGAACAAGTCCATTTTGTATTGTACCTCCTATGAAAATGAAAACTACATGCCCGATGTGTAATACTATGTAACCAAGCATCTCATGAAATAGGTAGTTCTCACTATAAAAATTACATATGAAAAAAGAAAAAAACCAGGGATAAGAAATGATAATTGTGTTACCTATGAATATTATATTGAGCATGAATCATGCCTATTATGATGCAATTAATGGTGACCATGTTTTTTTTTCTTCGTTATTGCACATACTGATCTGACAAACAATACTCTAACCCAAGACCATGTCTTCATCCAATGATTATTCTGGAAAATCAGCTATGGATGCAACCCCTGTGAGTCACAGAACTACCTCACCTTCCCGAAACCTTCACTATCAGGCGTAAAACACAATGCTTCAGAAATATAATTGACATGGTACAATATCAATCCTTGAGGTTTCACACAAGGGTCTCCAAATGATAAAACTATGAGTTTGCATCATCTAAAAAAATGTAGTGAAACCAGTTGCGCTCGTTGCCACCGCTAATCGCATTGGAAGCTTATCCTCAAAGAATTAAAATCATCACCATTGATATATGATTATGTTTGATCAAGTATTAAATTATGGATCTATTTTGGTTTAGGATATACTAAGGAGGGCTTCTTTTAACTACCCTCACCATCATCATCCCACCGATGCCCCTCAGTCACCTGCTGAGGGAACCACCTGACACATTTCCACCTATGACGCTCAAGCATGGGAACCAAGGGAGTCACATTGGGTGTGAAAATATCTAGAAAACTTATAGAGGGATAATATCCTTTATCCAATTGATGAATCCAACCAACATATTCTGGAAATAGCCAGTGGGCAAACTCTTATCCTTACCCCCTCAGATCAAGTCTCCAGGCATGTTCCTACAACACATATGGTGGATGCATATATATCTCCCCCATGAGTGAATCCCATTGGAATATCCCAATGGCCCAAGGTGGAATGATTTTAATTATATCCCCACTTCAATTGAAGATATCTTCCAACACATATTTGATACATAAAATGTATAGGCTTACATTCTTGTAAACAATTTACTAAAATGTCACTACATTCTAGAAATAGATGAACAATTCCACCGATACATTCTATCATTTATATATATATATATATATATATATATATATATATATTGGGATAGGCACATATCCCTATCCCAACATATTGGTTATCACAACACTCTGATCAGAAGGAACAAGTGGCTACTCCAGAACAAGAACACATTATTCCTCACATCGAGGAGGATTATCAGAACAATATGGTAAACGATGAGGCACTAGAATAGGCCCATATTCCTATTCCAACTGAGTATTACCATGTGAGAGTAGAACGTGACTCTATATAGGCGCACATTCTTGTCAAAAAATACAGGCAACAGACTCTAGAGGCATTAGATCAGGTTTATATTCCCATGCCAACTAGGGCTCACCAAGTGAGAGAGAAACATGCCTTATGACAAGATCATATCCATGTAAAAAAAATACTAGATACATAATCCAAAGTCCAATTATCATTCTCATATACCTTCCCTAATCAGGGCCCTCCAATTGAGAGTGGAGCACACCTTAGGCCAGACTCACATTCCTGTCAGTGAACCTGCTTGTAATTTTCCACCAGCTCCTAGAATCCAGACTCATACCCCTACATTCGCTGACAAATGAATTCACCAAGATCATCCATAGGATATATAATAGAATTATTATATCCCTTATACCATTCATAAGGTCCATTGACATAATTTGATAGGGAATTCATAATTAGACTGGTATCATATTCTAGCATCATCCATATTTGACTGGTATATTCTGAAAACCACCCACAGGTAGGCTCATACTCCTACCGACAATATAGAAGCTCATTGGTATAATTCATTATCTTCTCATAAGAGGGATCATACTCCCGAAAAACCATACCATTATCAACATATTCTGAAAGCTATCACAGTGCAAGCTCATATCCCTATGAAACCACAAAAGGTAGTTTATCATATTTTGTCCATATTATAGAATGAGGATCATATCCCCAACCTTATTAATTCGAGTTTCCATGAGGAAATTCAATGCATATCCAAAACACATCAAGGGTACTTATACACTTAAACCAAAGTATAATATGATCATTACCATGATATTCCTCCCCATGGTAGTTTAGAGATGGATCTCAGTGACTCTAATCTAGAATTTCTCCATGCTTAACCTCCCCACGGTGATATATACCTCAAATCAGGAAATTTACCCTTTCCCATGCACCTTTATATAGAGTGGTTATCAAAAATCATACACTTTTTTATAGAGAGGTTCTCAAGACATTGGGGTCAAAAATATATAGTTCCCCATCAACTACCAACAACTATTTAACATGGTCAACAAGTGACCTAGAGAAGTAACTTATGTGGTTTTACCAGGTAGAGGCATGAAAGTATGATGAAGAGGAAGAATAAATTGATATATGGAGAGATTTATCTAGAAAAAACATTTCAACCATGTTCTGGCCCCTCACCACATCTAACTATGAGATCCCAGATGATCTGGAGAAGGAGTGAATGCCTTACCTACACCAAAATATGTGGGAAACTCATTAGAGGTTAAAGAAAAGAGACCTCTTTTATCCAATATACGAGTGATAGAGAAATATTTTCAATTAAATTTACATTGAATTAATTTTTTTTAAACCCACCAAATTGCTACTTTAAGATAAATTGCTCCATTTTTATGATGTTGGTAATATTTGGAGCTCAATTCTTTGTTTTATAGATTTTAAACATGAACGAATTCATTCATCGTTCTTGATAAAAAGATGAATCAGCCATATGGAAGCTCAAAAGAATATCACAAGTGGGAGCATGAAAACGTTTTACAGATTTGATGTGTTTTGGTGTGGGATCCATAACACATTAATGGTGGGTCCAATTGTTGTGAAATTTGGTGGGAAGATGCACAATGGGTTCTGGAACATCTTTCATAAAGTCATGGACATTTTCATTGGCCGTTTAAGGGGCCACTAAAGCTTCCTAATCCGTAGATTTTGGGTTTGAAGTGTCTGACTGGACAGAATAAATGGTTAGAGTAAAATGGGCATACATCTCGGAATACTTGTCCAAATATGCTGATATTTTGAGGGGAAAATTCCAAGATAATTATGAATAACCTTTAAGAAGGTTGAAATGTGTAAATATGTCATTTAATGGGGCTAAAACGCATCAACATTCGGGGGAAAATTCTTTCTATAAAAGGAGGGGATCTCCTCCCTCCCAAAGCATCTATCATTCCATCCCATTCCTTCTGGGACACTAAGGGGGAGAACTTTTTGGCTTTCTCTATTTTATTTCATTTCTTTTCCATAGTTTTTTAATAAATTATTCTTCCCCATTCATCTCAATTACCCTTACCATGGTGGGGTAAACATTTGGAGTGATTGGGGGAGGGTTGGTTTTCTATTATGTAATGCTTGAGTTCTTGGACGTAATTGAATGAAATTTCTTTCTTCTTCAAAGTTGTTTTCAATTTCATGTAGAGGATTTTATTATCAAGTGTGATAGTTGTTGAATTTTAATTATGTTACTGTTTTTTCATTGGTATAATATTCATTATCTCCCTCCACTAATTTTTGGTTTATATATAGTGGAATAGACCAGTGATTAGTGGTGAAGTACTCAACGATCGTTAGTACGTGTAAAATGGGTAGTGAATGTTATTGATTGTTTGGGATAAACAAGATCCGATTGGGTATTTCCCTTGTTAATTGAGGATATTGAATAAAATTATTTTACACATGGAAGGAGAGTTGACCAAACTGAGATCTTGGTAAGGTTTTCTCTCACCATCATAATTTCACCAAGGAAGTGAGAGGAAACTATTATAGAAATTCACTTTAATCAACTAAGAAGAAGAGGTTTTAATTAAATTGAACATGGATAGAATTACAATTGAGAAATCGACCCCAACCTAACCACCATTTTAATATCATAGTTTTTCAGTCATTTGAATTTGAATTTCCATTCAATCATTTTCTTATAAAACACACCATTTTTACCCTCGTTTAAAAGTGAAAAATTGTTTTGTGTGGACTCCCCTTTTAGAGAAATCCTAGGTCATCAATATTACTGAATTTTAACTTAAGAAATAATTTTTTTCCATGCCCTATGATAGACGTGAGTCAAACTTTGCATCGTCACTGGGGAGGTAGTGCCACAATCAAGTCATAAATATTAGAATCTTTTGAAATAAAAAAAACAAAAAAAAAACTCTTGCCATGTTGTTTTTAAATGACTATTTCTTTAATTCATGGAATAATTACCCACCAATAAATGAACCAATTATTGACTCAACCTTTTCCACGGAGAATGGTTTTTCTTCTATGTTAGATAGGTGAGGTTATTTTGGAAAACAAATAATGATGGGAAAACATTCAAATAATTCATAGATGGCCTAAGGGAGGACATGAACAAAGAAGTTTTTGAAGCGATGGACCAGAATCTAACTGAGTTCTACCAATAATTTCAAGAATTTTATGAATTTTTAAATGTCCAAGAAGACCTCCCCTTAGTCATCCCTGATTTTTCTATGGAGATCCATGATATAGTGGAGACTGACTACCTGCCTCTACCTGCTACTACACAACTCCAAGAGGTGATGCCTAGTGAAGAAGAGGTTGAAGATGAACAAACTCAGGGATATAATATTTTCATGAACTCATTATCTTTTGATTTTGTTGAAACTGAATTGAGTTTTACCTCCCCTTGTTTTAATTTTTCTGATTCGGCCAATACATGTATTTCCTTGGAGGAAGACGATGAAAAGGAAGATTCACTTGAAGAAGAACATATGGAGCTCCCCAAAATTTTTGAACATTTATTATAGGGTGTTCAAGAAGAGATCAAAGTGGATTTTACTAAGGAGAATGAGACAAAAGTTGTAGACATTAAAAGGGAAGAATTTGATATTGAAACTTCATGCTTTAATTTTTTTTTCAAATAGAATTATACTCTGACCTTCCCTTTTACTTTTCCACTGATATATCATACCTTCAACAACCACTAGAGAATAAAGAAGATATTGTGGATGCAGAAACCAAGATATAGGAGGACTCATTAACTATACCAACCCCACCATGCATGTTGTATCTCATTATAGTGGGGGTGGACATGGTATGCTATATCAATGGATTCCTCAACAAAAAGGAACAAGGGAATGCTGGAAAGAATAATTTTTGTTGGTTCACGAGCAAAAAACCTCACCCACTATCCGATTGGGGATAACCGATTAGAACTGCCCCTCTGGAGGTAGTCAAAACCCAAGGCCCACTTGGGGGATTAAACCATGATTTATCCTTATCTTCTAATTTTAATTCTATTTTCATTTCATTTAATAGATTTCTTTTGTTATATTTTTACTTTTTTTAGGTTTTCAAGGAGCAAAACTTAGGAGCTTAACTCAACGTTGCATTACCAATAAGTCAGGTCATACCTCTCCTTTATATTTTCATGCTTACTATGATTCATTTTAAATTCTTCTTACATGTTTAATCCATTTTAATTCACTAAGGTCACTACATCAATTAAGTGTAGGGGAGAGAACCTTTATAGTTTAGGATTTTCTTTTGATGTTTGGTCTACTGTTTTGATAATTTTTTTTTTCAGATATTTGTGTGTTTATTTTTAAAATTAAGTGTGTTGTCAAAAATTTTGAGCAGAAATGATTATCATTTTAATTTTTGAAACCCATATCAATGAGTGAAGCAATCTATTCCATGAAATTGAGATTAAATGAATGCTAAAATAAATTTTTTCAAGTTCAAATCTTTTATAATTTCATGAAAAGTAATATAATTTTTAAATCACATGCTACACCTCAATGCCATTATTTTTTGAAATCACTTTCCAATGAGGCTTCTTTACTATTTTTGTCATATTCTTTACATTCACCTCATTTATTGAGAGAACCAGACCATGCTAGCTTTAAATAGAATTTTATTTATTCCTATCAAAACATAAGGGTTTGAGGTACTTGTCTTTTAAATGATTGAGGAATTTATTTGGTTTTAAGACCCCTTTTCATGATACTCCTTTTCATTATGTCCTACCATATACATTAATCATTGTATCCCTTAGAAGCCATGAACAACCTGTTAGGTTAGCCACAATACAAGATAATTTTTTCTATCCAACCTGATCTTGATGTAAAATTACATGATATAGTTGAACTTAAGTATGGGAGAATATGTATTGTGGTGTACTACCTCATTTGGTGATACTTTGGGTGGAAAATAAAATGTTGAAAATATGATGTTTCTATTGAAGTGTTCATTTTGTAAAAAGTTGTGCCTTTATAGAGCTTTCAAGGGAAAAAATGATTGAGAAGAATTTTTTGCTGGTAAAATGCTAATTGGCATGAACATTCCTTGAGTTATCATGATGATAAAATCGATTTTCTACACAGGGTAAGATAAGGAGACCATTCTTGAGTGAAAATTAGAATCATGCAATTTTGCTTCAAAAAGAGTGAAGCCCTCCTTTTTCGGCCTCAGAATTTTTAAAATCTAAATCATACCAACTAAAATCCACAGAACAAACCTAAAAATTCCTCATGAAAAAGAAATTTCCTTGACTCACATTGGGTGGAGAAGTAGTAATTTATCAAGAGTATGGTTACTCTTGTGTGAGTTTAGATGAGAAAAGTCTTGTTGAACATTTACATTTGTGAGATGAGAGAAAATTCATGTGAGGTAGGTGTTTTGTGTGCATGGGATAAAAAATAAAGTGGAAATATATTAAATAATCTAAAATGGAGAACTTGAAATAATTGTTTTTTATGTGGAATGATATATTTTTGTTTCTTGTTATTGATTTGGTAGATCTCATGGGTATGTGTTTTGGATTTGATTTGATTTGATTTAGATGTTTACTTGTCCAGGAGTCCAAGTTCTAAGTGTAGGGGAATTGATAGAGAAAATATTTCTAATTAAATTTACATTTAATTTAATTGTTTTAAACCCACCAAATTGTTACTTTAAGATACATTGCTACATTTTTATGATGTTGGTAATATTTTGAGCTTAATAGTAAAAATGGACCATTTCAGATTTTTAACTATTTTAAATCATTTCATTATTTTATCTATAACATTTAATACTCTAATAAAAATTAAAATATTATTTGTTTTCCAAATTCTAAACTTCAATGGATTCATTTCATCCTTCTTGATAAAAAGCTCAATCTGTCATATCGAAGCTCAACATAAGATCACAAGTGGGAGCATGAAAACTGTTTATAGATCTGACGTGTTTTGGTGTGGGGTCCATAAAACATTCATGGTGGGACCAATTTTTGTGAGGTTCGGTGGGTAGACATCCAAGGATTTATAGAACATATTTCATGAAGTCAACGATGTGTGAATTGGTCGTTTAAGGGGTCATTAAAGCATCCTAATTCATAGGTTTGCGATTTAGAGTGTCTGACTGGACAGAATAAATGGTCAGAGTAAAACAGGCATAAATCTCTAAATACTTATCCAAATACACTGATATTTTGAGTGAAAACACCCAAAAGAATTATGAAAAACATTCAAGAAGGGTAAAATGCATGAATATGTCATTAATGGGGATATAATGCATCATCATTCGGGGGACAGATTCTGGTTATAAAAGGAGGGGAGCCCCTCCCTCTCAAAGCATCTCTCATTCCATCCCATTCCTTCTGTGACACCAAGGAGGATAACTTTTAGGATTTCTCTATTTTATTTATTTTATTTTTCATATTTTTTTAATGAATTATTCTTCTTCATTCATCTTGATTACCCTTACCATGGTGGGGTAAACATTTGGAGTGTTTAGGGAAGGGTTGGTTTTCTATTTTGTAATGCTTGAGTTCTTGGACGTAATTGAATGAAATTTCTTTCTTCTTCAAAGATGTTTTCAATTTCATATAGTGCATTTTTTTTATCAAGTGATATCGTTCTTGAATATTAATTCTGTGATTGGTTTTTTCCTTGGTAAAATAATGATTATCTCCCTCCAATAATTTCTAGTTTATATATGATGGAATAGACTGGGGATTAGTGGAGAAGTACTAGGCGGTCGTTAGTACATGTAAAAGGGGTAGTGAATATTCTTGATTGTTTGGGATAAACAAGACTCGATTGAGTATTGCCTATGTCAATTGAAAATATTCAATACAACTATTTTATACATGGAATGAGAGTTGACCAAACTGAGATCTTGGTAAGGTTTTCTCTCACCATCATAATTTCACCAAGGAAGTGAGAGGAAACGATTGTGGAAACTCAATTTAATCAACAAATAAGAAGAGGTTTGAATTAAATTTAACAAGGATATCATTAAAATTAGGAAACTGACCCCGACCTAATCACCCTTTTAATATCATAGTTTTTCAATCATTTGAATTTGAATTTCCATTCAATAATTTTCTTATCAAACACACCATTTTTACCCTCATTTAAAAGTGAAAAACTATTTTGTGTGCACTCCACTTCGTGAGACATCCTAGGTCAACTACATTACTGCATTTTAACTTAGGAAATAATTGTTTTTATACACCCTACGATAGGAGTACGTCATTGAGGCTCACCTTTAGATCATTAATATACTTTTTTTCAGCTATACTTGACTACTGTATTCATGTTCTAAGAACTAATACTAGAAAATAATATTTTAAATATAATACACACTTTCCACCGTTGCCTAAAAACTCTTCATCAGCTGGTAGGTTCAAAAGGGGCCTAGTTACCCTTGGGGGTGTGAATCAGGGTATGGATATTATTTTTGAAATTCTTCTACCCCCACTATATATTGAACTATTTATTATAAGGGTCAATTTATTTTCTATTTACTGTTTATATTATTCTTTTCCATTCTAATCATATATGGTGATGATGCAAACAAAGTATAGTAGGAAAATAAGCACAAGCACATATAGATTGTTCTTGGTTCACCTTCACTAGGCTACATCCAAGGAGAATACAACGACAATGTACCAATGTACATAATTTAGTATGGATCACTACCAAATACATGGTCTAGCCTAGATCAATTATATTCTTAGGATCACTACCTTTTCAATGTTTTGGGTATGCTCACTACTTTCCCAAGGGTCACTCCCTAACCTTCTTTCGATGGATCACTATTGGTGGAAAGGATCACCTTCTACCTATTCATTTTCTCTATAATTTGGAATGGATCCACACAGTTTATGGACATATAGGTACCTTCATTATCAACAATGAATGACTCATAAACAATAGGTAGATACTCCGTTGAAGTCCTATTTTCAATCGGTAGATTAAATACACTTTTCCACGTACTTGTTAGTTTGAAAAAATTATTTTTGTGAACAGTTTTAGTCCCTTAATGAAATTACTTATACCCACCATGATATGTTTTTCATCCTCTATGAACTGCCATCCACCACGCGGTGTGAGTCCTTGCAGACCACCTTTTCTTAACAGACTACCTCTTCTTTGTAGATGGATGATGCTTCGTAGAACACTTCTCATTCGAAGTCCCCTTTCCTTAGCAATCTATAGAGCCCAACAATCCCCTTTTTAAAAATTCCTTTGAAAACTACCTCCTTTGCGAAATTCTCCCTCATGAACTATTCTCCTTCATAGAATCGTCCCTCACAAACTACTTCAGGCTTACCTGAAATATTCTAGTGATGATAGTCTATAATGAAATTTTATCTGAATAATGATGTGATTAGGGTATTTTACATAGGAAAATAAATCCTAAAAAACTCACTAATCACAAATACCCAAAACATTGATGAGGTACATGATTCACTACAAAATTTTTATGTGGCCACATAACACCTTTATACTTTGTGGTGTCTGATGTCATCCATAAAAAAACCCTTTACAAATACATAAATTAGCACCTCCTTTTCAAAAATGAAGAGGCTCCCATGAATGATGAGCCTACCAAGAATGAAGAGCCTCTACAAACCAATTTCGCAATGTGGTTCACATAGTGCGCTTCACGTTCCACATATTGATACTATGTAAAAACTCTTCCTTTTTAAATTTTCCTTCACCATTCTGCATACCTCCTTTATATTCTACATATCATAGTTTTACTACTATGAGTTTTGAAAACTCCATGCTTTTTGTTCCATGAAATACTTTTCAGAAAACCTTCATTTTCTATAAATAAACTCCCAATTTTAAGGCACAAAAATATAGAAATCACTAGGAAACTACACTACCTTAAAAATCTCATTCGATAACACCAACCATAAAGATTTTTCAGTCATCTGTCTCTGTCAACAAACACAATCACTACAAAAAAACCAAGGTAGAACCTTTAGGGATTTTCCTCAATAATATCCACCTTTGGTTTTGTTGGAAACTCTTAAAAATTTGATACATAATTATAGATTCTACAGTATTCAACAAAAATTCGTTTCTTACAATTCATATAGGCATAAAAGATTAACTCAACACACACACTAATCCCACATGAGTTATGATCGATGTGAGAAACAATATTATCATAAAAAGTTCATAAATTAATCACTTAATTATAAAACCACTCAACTGCATTCATCACGAACCTCATATGTCGTTATATATAACCTTTGAATGATCACTTTTAACATCATTAGATTTAAATTCCACAAACTGATCAATAACTTTTAGAATCATTTAAATTCCATGAACTGATCGATCACTTTTATCATGTGATTCGTTTGAATGACATTGATTGGATTTGGGAGTTTAGTCGAATCCTCACACTTGAAAGAGTGTGGATGTGGGACCCCCTCTCCTCAAGGTATGGTGTTTTTTCCCTAATGTGATGATATATGTTATTTAACCTATTGCATACTACAATGAAGTATCCTTTGGTTTCTTTGAAAAATAGGGAGAAGGTGTATCAATAAAAGGAGATAAAATGTCTAAATCAAGATAGGGGAGAAGTTGAAAGTGATCGATCACTTTTAGAATCATTGACATTTCAAATTAACATTTCATAATTTAAAAGAACTGATTGCACTTCACTTCAACTAATACATGAAAAATTATGTCATCGACATATACCAGCACCATCGTCCTTTGATTACTTCTATTGTTGAAATATATATTTTAATGAAGTACACAATGCTAAAAAATAAGCTTCTTCAAAAACTAATCTAGTCTAGAATACCATGCTCATGATGCTTGCTTCAACCCATATAGAATCTTCTTTAGCTAAAAACTCTGTTATCAATTTCATTAATGAGAAAACCATATGGATGCTCAATATAAACTTATTCTTACAAAGCACCATTCAGAAATTACGACATGACATTCATATAGAAAACCTTGAACCTTATTTTCAATACTATGTCCAAGAATAATCTAATTGTCTCTGGCCTCCCAATAGGTGAAAATGTTTCATCAACATCAATACAATCTATCTAGGAGTACCCTTTGCACACTAATCATGATTTTTTTGAATCATGATGCCATATTCATTCATCTTGTTTTGAAAGACCCATTTAGTCTCAAAGACATTCTTATCTATTGGTCTCATAATAATATCCTAGAAAACCTCCAGTGTTGAATTTATATAAATCATTAATACAAATGTTTATCTAATTTTAGATGTGTAATTTATATTTGGAGTGGGGAGACCACTTGTTGGAAACACTATAAATCTTCTCTCGTAGATTCTTGGCATCCTGAAAATAGTTATCTAATACCATATTGTTAGAAAATAAATAGATAATCATGAAATATGTGAATGTTGTTTCTTTTCCCCTAATCGGTCATCTTAATGTCAGACATCATAAACTTTCTTCCTTTTTATTCCACCAAGACATTGAATGTGACTTGAAGACATAATGATCCCCCTATGACATGTAACTCTTCTTGTTGTTTGGACCACTATCTAGAACCATAACCATTCTTATTCTCCTACATTATTTATTCACAGGTGACACTTTGTAATGAGATATCAAAAAAAATGTTAATCCTACTGAGTTAGAACTAAATTTAAGAAATAAAGGATAAAGTTAATGACACCATCACGGTCCATTACACTCAATTACTTCCATAAATCCCAAGTATATTTAGACCATTAAATCCTTTCAATGATTTTTTGTAGAATTATTCTTCAGCTTTGGTAATTGATTTGAATTAGTTTACATTTTAGAGTACATCACATCACCAATTTGCATTTTTGATGTGACTTCCCCTTGGACTGTATCTCCTCTAAAAACCTGAAACACTTAAACATCAGTTAATAGAATTTATACATATATGGAGCCGGGGTACCACTAGAATCCTCAAGAAGAGGATTGTGGTTGATCATGGTTGATCAACCCTTTGATACTATCTTACAAAGCACTGTAGTCTTTATGTTCTTGTTCCACTTTCCCAATTAACATTATATATTTTGGCTATATGACTAGAAATATTTTACCCACATGATGATTCTTATTATGATATGTAGATTCTATAATCTTGGCCTTTTCAGAATTTGGGGTTTAAACCCATTAGTAGAAATTT
Organism: Viscum album; assembly: GCA_963277665.1. Lineage (NCBI taxonomy): Eukaryota > Viridiplantae > Streptophyta > Magnoliopsida > Santalales > Viscaceae > Viscum > Viscum album. The sequence goes on from OY728129.1 coordinate 1,830,873,390, forward strand.
CTTTCTTTGATTCTCTTTTAAAGTTCCATTTCTCATGATTCTTTGTCTGAGCATGAATCTCTATACTGGTTATCTTCTCTTGATTCTTTCTTTATTTGAAGGATCCTTCTTCAACCTTCACTTCTCACCATATTACATGACATAATATTTTTTCAATACATTCTTTATTATTTTTTATTTCATCAGGTATCCGAGTCTCCACAATGTTTCTTGCTGATGGTGGGTCCTTCAATGAAATAATATTCTTCTTAATCACAAAAGGTTCATCTCCTACCTTTTTCTTCTATGTTCATTCACATTCTATCCAAGTGAGTTGTTGTGAGTGTAACAAAGAAGTTGATTTATAAGCCTTTCATTGAGCTCCTTGGGATTCCCCTATAGTTATAAACCTATTTTTCAACTTATCATGTTGGATTCCAATATATGCATTTTCGTTATACACATCCAGAGTTGGGGATCTTCTTTTGGGTTCCTTTTTCTTCCCTTATTTCTCTATACTACAATGTCTTTCCAAATTTCCATGATTAGTACATATAAAACATCTTTTATTAAAGACATACCTAGTTTCATCATTTATCGGCCGAGATGTTGATGAAGTCAGAGTTATTATTTTGGTAGTGAGCCCTTGGGCTTATTGATACATAATCATGGTGTGTCCCTATCTTCAAAAATAACCACATTTGATGAATACTTTATTCTAAGAAACATTTCATTCAGACTTTTTAGGAAGCTTATAATTATTCAAATATTTAATAACATTTAAGACTTTACAATAAGAAATATATTCCAATGCTTCAAATCAAAAACTTGAAATATGACCACGAATCCCATTTAAATATCACATGTTTTCATTACTTCCTACAAAATCATTTTTAGGTCTATTTCTAGTATATGTAGAATTGTTCCTATTTGTTGAACTATTCATAGCTATCTCCCTATCATACATGGGAGATGGTTCAACATATCCAATACCAGATTTTCCAAAACTTCATGGCATTTGGGATAAGACAATAATTTCAAATTTTCCCTCTAAAGTAGCACACTTCATTTTTCATTTCATTATCACCTGCTGAAGAATAATAAAATAGTAAGTGCAAAGTGTCCTTCAATTTGGGATTGTCTTTAGAATTGGATTGATCCACTTATTTATTGACTGATTCTATCGATTCTCCCAATTGTTGAATCTTATTATCCCTTGATTCAAGTTGATTAATATGTTCTCTTACGAGAGTCTTCCCAATAGTTATCTCTTCTTCCAATTCTTGGGAGATCTTATCTATTATGATAGTTTTCTCTTTTATTTTTGAACTTTTTTGATTAATAGAATCATTACAACATGTATTCTCTTGATGTAGCCTTTTTTTCTCCTATACCAATTCAAATAGCTATCTAACAAGATCATCATTTCTGACTTTCAGATTCTGAATTTCTTAGGAGTTCATATTATTTCTCTTATAATCATATTTGATTTTCCTATATTTGTAGGATTCTTTTTTAGTTCATCAGTATGGTAATAATTCTTCTCCATTAGATTTTTGGACACTTCTAAAAGTATTTTATTTAAACCTTTCAAATTGTTAACTTCAATTTCCTACACTTGGATACATATATCTTCAGATTTATTTTCTTCAGTTAGTTTTTGATCCAATTCCTCTATTTTTTGGAAAATTTCATATTTTGGGTCTTCTTTAAATTTCTTCATCATTAGTTGTTCCAACATCACTTGGAATATCAGGTTTTTCACTCACTTCTACAGAAACATTGAAATAGTAAATATTTTCCCTGTATGATTCATCCAAACGATTATTCATTACAGTTTTTATTTCCTTCAACTAAATCACACTCTTTACATAGACACTTACACTCTAAGGAATACCAGTAGACTTAAGCTTCTTCTTTAAAGTTCTTACCTTCTCCATGGAACACCGAGACATAAGAAAATTGAAACTCTAATTTAAAAAATAAAATGAACCAATTCATGGTAAAAAAATATGATAAAAGAAACCAATTCTCTGATACCAATTATTGTGTACAATAGGGGCCTAGATACCCTGGGGGGGGGGGTGAATCAGGTTATGGATATTCTTTTCAAAATTCTATCATCCCTAATGAATCTTGACATCTTTATTATAAGGTTCAATTTATTTTCTCTTTAGTGTATATATTTATATTTTCTATTCCAACTTTATCAGATGATGATGCATAAAATGTAAAGCAAGAAAGAAAGCATAATCACGCATAGATTTTACTTTGTTCACTCTCACTAGGCTACATCCTAGGAGTATACAATGGAAATGTACCGATGCACTAAATTTAATATGGCTCACTTCTAAATAAAAAGTTTGAGATAGATCACTTATATGACCAAGATCACTACATTTATTATTTTTATGGTTAAATCACTACTTTCCCAATAGTCACTCCCTAACTCTCTTTTTAGGGATCACTGTCAGTGGAAAGGATGACCTTATACCTCTTCATTTTCTCACTACTTTAGAAAGGATCCACATAGTTTATAGACATGTAGTTACCTTCATTATCAATAATTAATTCACCCTCGACTATAGATAGATTCTCTATTGACGTCCAATTTTCACCTTGTAGACGAAATACACTTTTCCACATACTTGTTAGTTTTTGAAAATTTCTTTCATGGACTATTTTAGTCCCTTCATGAAATTACTTTTACCCACCATGAACATTCTTGCATCCTTCGTGAACTGAATTTCACCACATGGCACGAGTGCTTAACGAACTAACTTTTCTTCATAGACTGCCTCTGCCTCGCAGACAGATGATGCTTTGTGGACCAAATCTCCTAGGTTTTCCCTTTTCCTTTGCAAGCTACAGAGCCCCACAAACCCCTTTTTCAAATTTTCTTCACGAACTACCTCCTTCATGGAATTCTCCCTCACAAACTATTCTCTTTCATGAAATCCTCCCCCATGAACTAATTCATACTTACCCAAATTCTTCTAGTGACGATCTTCTCTAATGTAATTATCTCTTCTTAATGATTTGGTTAGGGTTATTTATATTGGAAGATAAATCCTGAAAAATCTCTAATCACAAATACTCAAATATTCGATGCGGTATAGCCCTCACCAAAAACGAAGATCCTCCCATGAATGAAGAGCCTCCCGTGGAAAAAGTGCCTCCCAAAAACCAATTTCACTATGTGGTTCGCACAGTGTGCTTTGTTGTCCACATAACACTACTATGTGGAAACTCTTCCTTTTTGGATTTTTTCCATCATTACCTGTACCTCCTCTGTGGTTTTAATATTGCAACTATTCTATAATGTTGTTTGAAAACTCCAATCTTCATGGTACATGAACTAATTTGTGGAAAACCTCCTTTTCTATAAAGAAATATCTTGATTTTGAGGCCCAAAAATTTGGCAAACATAGGATAATTGCACAACATTAAACATTTTCTTTGAAAACACCAACAATTCTGATTCACATTCATCTAGATTTGTAAAAAAACACAATTACCCCCCAAAAATAGAGATAGAACCTTGAGATATTTTTTTTCCAACATCAACTGATCGTTGAATCCTCATCATGTATTCTTATATGAGGATGGGGAAAGTATAGAGAGTTTCACATTACTGCACTCCTATATCAATAGAGCTCCTCAAATATAGAATCCTATAACGTCACATCCTCTAAAAAGATCTGAGGACTATTTAATGAGTGAGCCAGTTTGTCACTAAAATGGAATTCACCAACTTTAACAATGTCAATACTTCCCAAACAAAGGGATAGGACTTCCACCGTATCTTTAAATTGAGCCGCTAAAAACAATAGGAACACATTCCAAACATAAAATCCGATGTTGTAGTTGACCTTGAAACTTCTTGAAAATAATGACTCCTATAATGGGATTCCCTTTAACCCATATAATACATGAACATACCATCCCTAAATCAAATGAGTCACAACAGTAGCCTCCATAGCTATCATTTAAGAGAAATCCCATCCCACCAGGTCGGGGGAATATTTACCACCACCTCCACTCCTTGGGACATAAATACCTAAATGGATCTAAGATATATTGATGATAACTACAAATAAACCCCATCCCACTAGGATGGGGGAATTTTTATGTCAATCTTCGTCACCGGGTTTATCATATCCTGATAGGTTCTTAGATAAATCAACAAGGGTTATAGATAAATCCAATCTCACAGGATGAGGGAATTTATATCCTAATTCCCATCCCAGGAGTCATCAAATCCTTGATCCTAATCATAAAATCCTCAAAAATAGGATCAAAATGTTTGAAAAAAGGTCCCAAATAGTCCCCAACCCATAGGACTAATGTAATTTTCATCATCATTATCATCACCGTAGTGGGATTCCATCTTCTCCATTTTAGGAGGTAAATATCGACAATCGAAATTTCATATATTCCTCCAACCAAAAAAGGAAACTTTGTTATTCCAGGACCATTCATCAATCATAAACAGATACTCCCTCAAGGAAATTACTCACAGACTGATATGGGAGGATCATATGAAAAAGGAAATCAAACCCCATAGGGGCATAATCCAAAAGGTCCAATATTTCCCATAGGTCTAAAAAAATACCCAGATTCAAGTGGTACAGAATCACCATACTACGTTGACAGTAATGGGACACCGAAAATTTACCGATACACCTCAATAAATGTAATTACCATCAAAACAAAATATAATAGATATTAAGATGAAAATACAGAGGGACACAACACAAAAAACATACTTTAGGGTAGGGTGATCTGGATGCACTCAATATGGTTATACATACGCATAATCAAAGGAGAATCCAAAAATAGGAACCTCAAAATATTACGTTTTTACCTATATGGTGGAACAATACTAAATATAAAGTGAAAGAAGTGCTCATATCCCACTCGCCACCCAAAATATCCAAAATTACTTCCATAGGGGATCAGTTGCTGTAACGCCCTGACCCAAGTTACTCAGAGTCAGTGCACTATTATGTAACATTTCCATGATAAAAAAAGATCAAGTCTCGAAAGACTGATTAGTTAAGTCTTACATTACATCATAAAGTAAAACAAAACTACCACAAAATCTTGTCTTCATATCCTGTCATACTATCCCTGTAGTTCATTCATAAAATACATCTTCACATCTTGGAAAAATTAAAACATTGAAAGGGGTGAGCTCAGATGCTCAGTAAGGATAACAATATAGTGGAAATTTTCATAAATAAACATAAATATTTAAGGAAATGTATAACTAAAACAAAAGCCTTTTAAACTTGACCTTCAGCATAATATGGAAAAAGTAAAATAAAATAATTCCATTTACTTATTCACATGGATATTCTACTAGCCGAATAATCACATGCAATATTAAAAACCACTTTCATAATGATGGAATGCATAATGTCAGACTATCATAACCACGTAGCCAAGGCCTCGTGCCAAGAATACAAATAAGATTTTGTCAAGGCCTCGTTCCAAGACACTAGTTTGTATCATGAGACCTACTGATGCATCGAGGAGAAATAGCGGGCTCCACCTGTCACTTATTAAGTCTAATGAATTCCTTATATGAAAAGGTTTAAACATATCCTAAATCATAACATAATTGTATCACATAAAGCATGCATAAAGGAAACATAACATTTACACATTTCAATCACAAGATATAAATACAACACGTTGATATAATAAAAACATTATCAAAACTATTTTCAATACCAAAATAAAAGAAAAGTAAAACATGGTATTTATTTTTCATTTTATGAAAAATTTATGGCTTGTATAAGAAGCCGAAACTCAAATAATGGTAACGGCGACAGAGAAGTCGTTATAACCGCATACATACGACAAAAAAAATCCCTTTTGTCATTTTGTAAAAAGATTCGTATAAAAAAGATTAATTTTTAATAAACGTAAAAGTCAAAGTGGTTTATACACCGTATAAAATAAAGTTGTGTATGAAACAAAATATGCTTCAATGAAAGGAGATTGAGACGAATTCCCTTACCTCGTGTCCGACTTGACTCGATCATTCTTTAACATCCTCAATAATAAACTAGAGTTAATTTATACTTTCTTAAGAAACTTTTCACGTTTATTATTCCTTTTATATCACTTATTACCATGTTATTAACATTATGTAATTATTTAAGTTAATAATGGTCGTTTTGTCGATCTTTGGTACTTGAGTCAAAAATAAACTTCTTATAATTACAAGTTGTTCATGTGGTAAAATATCCATTATATCCAGAATTATATTCATGATGTATATATCATATATATCATATATATTCAGTATATACACTCATTTATAATATTATATAACATTTAGAGGTAAGAAATGAAATGCACTGTTCATGGAGACGGTAAGTCGTACGTACGCATGAATGATACTTTCATTTCTATTTCATATTTAATTGAATGACATAATAATGATATAAAGGTATATTATAATTCTAGTATGATATCATATATAATATCATTTACTATATCCTTTATACTTCCCGCATATGGCATTAACGATTCAAATCACTTTGAGGGGGCGGTAGTCCGCACTTCCTAAAATGAAATTATCATGTTTACCCATAATGGAAATCATAAAGGTATGCCATAAATGAAATATACAGAAGCATAAAGAAAACATAAACATAATATATATATCATATATATAAATAGTGTCATCATAATGTCCACCATGAGTTGTATTAAAAGAAGATTGAACAATCATCATTTTGTGAGGCAGTAATTCACCACCCACAAAAACAGTATGTTTTTTAACCATTCGACGAAGGTGTGTGTAAGTTTAAATCAAATCCTTCTCATAAAAACATCCTAGTATATTGAATATATTTGTGTTGTTACAAAATAAAGGAATAAAAAGAGTTTAAGGGGTTAGAGAAGCAAAATAACATAGAAGAACATAAGAGAATACATTACCTTAAAATCGGGTAACTCTTTTTGTTTAGAGCAAAAGGCTTCCTTGGGAAGACTTCAGCCCAAAGTGAGGCTTCTAGGAGTAAGATAGGTAAGTTGTGATTTTATTTGGGTAGGGGTTGGCAGAGAAAAATGGATTTTAAGGTGTGAATAAGGTGGTAGAGGTGGGGGCCTTTTATAAGAGGAGAGGAGGGGCACTCTTGGAAAGTCATGAAATGTCATTTTATTTTAAAATGATTTTCGGATTTTAAAGGTCCCAAAATTATATATTTATAGGATAAGGTGATAAGGGTTCTAAATATAATCATCTAATAGGTTTTTGACAAGTTTATGTCCTAGATTTTACCGTATCTTTTCATTTTATTTAAATCATTCATTAGTGAGGTAATCGCTGCATCATCATGGTGTCATAAATAAATTTATTTATTTAATGTCTAAAAATTATAAAAAAAATAGTATGATGTAGTAAATCTTTTTATATTTCCAATTACTATTTATAGTAAAAAATATGACTTGTATATCCCCATGTAAAAATTGTTTTAATAAAACAATACATGTTTGTGACATTTTTATTTTAACTTTAAATAAAATGTTATTAATGTCATTTTCATACCCAAGTGGCTCCATGGGGCCCCCAAGTTGACCCATGGATTGTCTTGGTCGGCCATGACTCATCTAATAAGTGTAGGATAAGTTTAAAGGTTATTCCATATTATTATATCATTATATTTACCTTAAATTACACTAATTACCTTTAATCACGATTAATAGAACTTAAAAGTTACTATTCACTAAAATTATTTTAATCCCATTGAACCACATTTTACTTCTTAATGACAATGATGTATGTCGGATTTTTGAAATTCAAATCACAGAGGTGGTAAAATTTCATTTAAACGAAAAATCAGTTTTTTAACTACCACTTAGTAGTTTAACTATTCATCAAAAATCGAAGTTTTTCAGAAAAATACCAAAAATTCACCCTAAGCTATAATTAATATTCTGAATTAAAAAATGATGTGTATTTTAAAAAATTCAAAAAATATAAGTTTCATTAATTAATTTTATAATTAATTCCCATTGTCAAAACAAATAGCGTGTTTTTAGGAAACAATATCAATCAAAAGATTGACAATTGTTTATGTCCAATTTCAAAGTGAAATTAATTCTAATGACCACCATTGGATAAAATGGTAAAATTATATTCTAATTATACCTTAAAACCACTCAATAGTATAATTTATCACTATTAATTATTTTTATTGAAAAAGTTGTTTTTGATTAAAATTTAGTAATTTTAACTATTCATCAAAATATAAAAGTTATCCAAAAAGTTCCAAAATTTCACACTAGGCTAAATTTGATATTCCGAATCCAAAAATAAAGTCCATTTTGAAAGATAAATTTATAAAATTTCAAAGAGTAGGTATTACTATTCATAACGTCTAGTTTGATTGGTTGTGGTGTGTGTTAGAACTCAAAGTTGCGTACAACACACGCTACTGTATTATTCAGAGAGAAGTGTATCGTGGAAGCTTGGGGTGTTACATTCTCCCCTCCTTCAAATAATTTCATCCTCAAAATTTCTTATAATATCACTGTATAAAAAGACTCAGGTGATTCTTTATCATAAGTTCCTCAGGTTCCCATGTTGCCTCTTCCGTCTTATGGTTTCTCCATAGAACATTTACCAGACGAGTCATCCAGTTTCTCAGCACTTGCTCTCTTGTATCAAGAATCCTGATGGGCTCTTCGCTATAAGATAGATCAGGTTCCTGTTCTAATTCCTCATAGGTGAGTACATGCATTGGTTCAGGCATGTATTTTCTCAACAGTGATACGTGGAACACATCGTGAACCTTGGAGAAACTTCACGGCATTGTCAAACGGTAAGCTACAACCCCAATTCGTTCTAGAATTTTGAAGGGTCCGATGTACCTAGAACTCAATTTTCCCTTCTTACAGAAATGTATAACTACCTTCTATGGAGATACCTTCAAGAAAACATGATCTCCTACCTGGAATTCCAAATCCTTCCTTCGGTTGTTAGCATAGCTCTTCTTCCTACTTTGAGATGCTTTGATGTGGTTTTGGATTACCTTCACCTTTTCCATCGTTTCCTCCACCAGTTCTGGGCCTACAAATTTTCTTTCACCAACGTCATCCCAACAGGTTGGTGTGCAACATCTCTTTCCGTATAACGCTTCATATGGTGCCATCTGAATACTTGAACGAAATCTATTATTATAGAAAAATTCTACCAAAGGTAAATATTGATCCCACATACCTAGAAAGTCAAGTGAGCATGGTATCAACATGTCTTATAAGGTTTGAATAGTCCGTTCTGATTGTCCATCTGTTTGAGGGTGGTAGGCAGTGCTCAAACGAAGTTCAGTATCTAGGGATTTCTGAAGACTTCATAATCTTGATGTAAAATAGGGATCACGATCAGAAACAATTGATAGGGGTACTACATGAAGTCTCACAACTTCATTAATATATAGCCTTGCTAGGCATTCAAGTGGTAGATCTTCTCTTATAGAAAGAAAATGTGTTGACTTCGTGAGACAATCAATAATGACCCATATTGTTTCATTCCTTCTAGGAGTCTTTGGTAGTCCCATGACAAAGTCCATTGTAATATTATCCCATTTCCACTCAGGTATGGGAAGAGGTTGCAATACTCCACCAGGTTGTTGTCTTCCAGCTTTCACTTGTTGACAAACCATACATCTCGACACAAAATCAACAATCTCCCTCTACATGTTGTCCCGCAAAAAATGTTCCTTCAAATATCTATAAATCTTAGTGCTACCAGGGTGTAGAGAGAAATTGGAACTATGAACATCATCCAATAATTCCTTTTTTAGACTAGCTATATCGGGAACACAAAGTCTCTTCCCAAATTTCAAAATTTCATCTTCATACACAAAGTCACTCAATCTCCCATCTTTCACAGCTTTAAGCTTCTTTTGAAACCCCTCATCATCGGTCTAAGAACTCTTAATCCTTTCTAGTAAAGATGTTTTGTTAACCATTTGAAAAATCCTTGATGTTTCACCTTCCATAGTTATTCCCATGTCCATCTTCACTAGATCCATGAAAATAGGATCCCTTTAAATTCTCATATCGTTAAAAAATCCATAATCTTTTCTGCTCAAAGCATCTGCCACCTTATTTGCCTTCCCCGGATGGTAGTGTATCGTGCAATAATAATCCTTGAGTAATTCAAGCCATCTCCTTTACCTCATGTTGAGTTCTATTTGTGAGAAAATATACTTTAAACTCTTGTGATCAATATAAATCTCACATTTTCACCATAGAGGTAGTGTATCCATATCTTCAAAGAAAAGATCACAACTGATAACTCGAGATCATGAGTAGGATAGTTCTGCTCATGAATTTTTAGTTGTCGTAATGCATAGACAATAACCCTATCATTCTGCATAAGGACACAACCAAATCCTTTCATTGATGCATCACTATAAATAACAAACCCATCATTCCCAGATGGTAGAGTCAATATAAGAGCATTGAACAATCTTATCTTTAGTTATTCGAAACATTCTTCACACTCTTTTGTCCAAACAAATTTAACCCCTTTACATGTCAGCTTTGTTAATGGGTTAGCCAATCAGGAAAAATTCTGGACAAAACGTCGATAATAACCTGCTAAACCAATAAAACTGCATACCTCAGATATACTTGTCAGTGCTGGCCATTCTTGGATTTCCTTCGTCTTAGAAGGATCAACGAAAATTCCATCCTTAGAGACAATATGGCCAAGGAATGAAATCTCTTGAAGCCAGAATTCACACTTGCTAAACTTCCCATATAATTCATTTCTTCTAAGAGTCTTTAGGATAATGCACAAGTGATTTTCATGATCTTCGTAGCTTTTGGAGTATACCAATATATAATCAATAAATAGCACCACAAAATCATAAAGATATTCCTTGAAAACTCTATTCATTAGATCCATGAATACAGAGGGTGAATTAGTCAATCCAAAATGCATTACTGTAAACTCGTAATGCCCGTACCTTGTTCGAAATGCTGTCTTCGGAATGTCTTCCTTCTTCACACACAACTGATGGTATATCGATCTAAGGTCAATCTTTGAAAAGTAATGAACTCCATGCAGTTGGTCAAATAAATCATCAATGCGAGGTAGGGGATACTTGTTCTTTATTGTTATAGCATTTATCTCCCTGTAGTCAATGCACAACCTCATAGATCCATCTTTCTTCTTAACAAAAAGGATAGGGGCTCCCCATGGAGAAACACTAGGGAGAATAAATCCCTTATTACTCAATTCCTCTAGTTGTTTCTTTAGTTAAACTAATTACACAGTGGCCATTCTATAAGGGGTCTTTGATATAGGCCTTGATCCAGGAATTAAATCAATGGAAAACTCAACTTCTCGTTCTGGAGGATGTCCAGGTAAATCTTCTGTAAACAAATCTACATATTTTTCACAATAGGTACATCCTCTATTTGAACATTCCTTTCCTCACCCTCAGTCATTTCATTCTCTTTCTCCCCAATAATTGAATTTAGTTTAGATACTGGGGTGCATATAAATAAGAATTAGGTGGTGACGATTCTTCTCTAAAGATAAGGTGTTACTTATCATCATCATCAAAAATCCTAACCTCCTTCTTCTTACAATAAATCTTCACATCATAGTCCGAAAGACAATCCATACTGAGGATTATATCAAACTCAATCATAGGTATGATAATGAGATCAGCAGATAAAGAACATTTATGTGCTCTAATGTGGACTGATTCACAAAACTTTGTTACAATGATACTTCCCTTTGGAGTTTTAACTGACAACTCATTTGTTAAATCAAATTGTAAATATCTAATTTTCTTAGAAAACTGGGAAGATATGAAACAATGAAATGATATAGAATCAAATAAATCATTTGCTAAACTTGAGGAAACCATTAAATTACCTGCCACCACGTCTTTCGGAGCTTCTACCTCAGCAATAGTGATAACATAAGCTTGGCCTTGATCCCTTGGCCTTTTCTGAGGAAAGTTCCCCTGATTATTAGGACATTAATTTTCATAATTTCCCATCTCTCTACAATTATATCATTCCATGTTGGCAGAAACTCTCTTTCCCTTGAAATCATGATCTTGGTGGCCTTTTTCACCACACTAGTAACAAACTCCCCTTCATTTTAAGAAAGTACCGGGGTGTTTCTTACCACATTTACTACAGGATGGATTTTCAAATTTTCCCTTCTTCCCCTTATTTCCATTTACCTATTGATCAGCAGATCTCTTCTTCTCTTTCTTTTCTTTAAAGTCATAAGACTTAGAGAATTCATTTTCTATCTTGATAGCACATGAGACAATGTCTTCATATGACGAGAAGGATTGTGACACTAATGCTCGACGAAGAAAGGGTTTTAACCCATAAAAGAAATGATCAATCTTACTTATTGGGTTACATATATAATCTCCAGCATACCTTGCTAACCTTGTAAAGTTAGCCTCATACTTTGAGATATTCTCATCCTCTTTTTGTCTCAGACTCAGAAATTGCCTTTCCATATCGGCTCGATGGTCAAGAGGAAAGTATTTTTCTTAGAAAATATCTTTGAACTCCCTCCATTATATATTTGATATTTCATCATATTCCTTCATGTTTTGAATCAATGACCACCATTGATCAGCATCTCCAGTGAGGCAGTAAACTGCCATGATAACCTTTTCCCTTTCACTACTCCCCAAGGCATGGAATATTTTATCTAAGGAATTTATCCATTGCTCAACTACTAAGGGATTTGTACTCCCATTTAATGTTTGTGGTTATTTCCTCATGAAGCGGTCTAACATTGATCCTCCACATTGCGGATCAGGTTGCTCCATACGAGTAAGGTTATTATTCATAACCTGAGTGAGTTGTCCCAATATGGTGATAAGTTGATCATCACCAGTTGTATCACCAGCTCCACTATAATTATCTTGAGTAGGAGGTAAATACCTACATGTAGTGCATGCATTGATACAGTTTTCATTCCTTCCACTAGGCTCCATTTCTAAACAATTTCATAAACTAGATTAGTTTATGAATCGAAATACATAATAACAAACTTGAAAAACACTTAACATAAATTGAACAATTTATGGATATAATCCATAATCATAAAAATATTTTCTCTGAGGAAGTATATACTCATAAACCATTCATAATGGTTTGTAAATAAAATGATAATTATCCTAAGCATATCCCCCAGGAGTGTCGTAACCAAGAGTGCATCAAAGACCGTTGTTGTGCACCAGTTCCCATTCGAGTCTAGCTCAAAGCAGTGTTTTCGGGTTTTACCCCTAGGTACATCTGTTCCAGAGCTGCCTCTACCTGCTTGTATCCAGACAGGGATGTATTTCTCGAAAAACTCACAAAATATCTATAATACCAAAATTCTAGGAAGTTCTTCTATACTAATCCTCAAAGTTTATCTTAGGGTTATGTGCTCTAATCAGAGTTTATCTAAATCTAGCTTCCAAGGTTAGTACTAAACTGCCTCTGATACCAACTGTAACGCCTCGACCCCAATTACCCAGAGTCGGTGCATTATTACATAACATTAGCATGATCAAAAAAGATTATGTCTTGAAAGACCGATTAGTTTAGTATCCTTGGAAACACTAGATATATTCATAAGTCTTACATTACATCATAAAGTGAAAAAAAACTACCACAACATGTTGTCTTCATATCCCCTCATACTATCCCTGCAGGTCATTCATAAAATACTTCTTCACATCCTAGAAAAATTAAAACATTGAAAGGGGTGAGCTCATATTCTCAGTAAGGATAACAATATAGAGGAAAATTTTATAAATAAACATAAACATTTAAGGCAATGTATATCTAAAACAAAAGCATTTTAAACTTGACCTTCAGCATAATATGGCGAAAGTAAAATGAAATAATTCCATTTACTTATTCACATGGATATTCTACTAGTTGAATAATCACATGCAATATCAATAACAACTTTCATAATGATGGAATGCATAATGCCAGACTATTATAACCACGTAGCCAAGGCCTCGTGCCAAGACTTCAAATAAGATTTTTTCAAGGCCTCTTGCCAAGACACTAGTTTGTCTCATGAGACCTACCGATGCATCAAGGAGATATAGCGGGATCCACCCGTCACTTATTAAGTCCAATGAATTCCTTATATGAAAAGGTTTAAACATATCATAAATCATAACATAATCGTATCACATAAAGCATGCATAAAGGAAACATAACATTTCAACATTCCAATCACAAGATATCAATACAACACATTGATATAATAAAAACATTATCAAAACCATTTTCAATACCAAAATAAAAGAAAAGTAAAACATGGTATTTATTTTTCATTTTAAGAAAAAGTTATGGCTTATATAGGAAGCCGAAACTCAAATAATGGTCACGGCGGTGGAGAAGTCGTTGTCGCCGCATACGTATGACAAAAAAACATTCCCTTTTTTTTTAGTAAAAAGCTTCATATAAAAAAGATTCATTTTTAATAAAAGTAAAAGTAAAAGGGGTTTATACACCATATAAAAGAAAGTTGTGTATAAAACAAAATATGCCTCAATGAAAGGAGATTGAGACGAAGTCTCTTACCTTGTGTCCGACTTGACTCGATCGTTCTTTAACCTCCTGAATAATAAACTAGAGTTAATTTATACTTGATTAAGAACCTTTTTCAGGTTCATTATTCCTTTTATATCACTTATTAACATGTTAGAACATTATGTAATTATTTAAGTTAATAACGGTCATTTTGTCGATCTTTGGTACTTGAGTCAAAAATAAACTTCTTATAATTACAAGTTGTTCATGTGGTAAAATATCCCTTATATCCGTAGTTATATTCATGATTTATATATCATATATATCATATATATCAAGTATATACATTCATTTATAATATTACATAACATTTAGAGGTATGAAATGAAATGCACCGTTCATGGAGACGGTAAGCCGTACGTACGCATGAACGCTACTTTCATTTCTATTTCATATTTAGTAGAATGAAATAATAATGATGTAAAGGAATATTATAATTCCAGTATGATATCATATATAATATCATTTACTCCATCATTTATACATCCCACATATGGCATTAATAATTCAAATCACTTTGAGGGGGTGGTAGTCTGCACTTCCTAAAATGAAATTATCGTGTTTACCCATAATGGAAATCATAAAGGTATGCCATAAATGAAAAATACAGAAGCATAAAGAAAACATAAACATAATATATATATCATATATATAAATAGTTTCATCATAATGGCCATCATGAGAGGTGTTAAAAGAATATTGAACAATCATCGTTTCGTGAGGCAGTAATTCGCCACCCACAGAAACAGTATGTTCTTTAACCATTCGACGAAGGTGTGTGTAAGTGTAAATCAAATCCTTCTCATAAAAACATCCTAGTATATTGAATATACTGGTGTTTTTACAAAATAAAGTAATAAAAAGAGTTTTAGGGGTTTGATAATCAAAATAATACCGAAGAACATAAGAGAATACATTACCTTAAAATCGGGTAACTCTTTTTGTTTTGAGCCAAAGGCTTCCTTGGGAAGACTTCTGCCTAAAGTTAGGCTTATAGGAGTAAGAGAGGTAAGTTGAGAATGTATTTGGGCAGAGGTTGGCAGATCCAAATGGATTTGATGGTGTGAATAAGGTGGTAGAGGTTGTTGCCTTTTATAAGAGGAGAGGAGGGGCACTCTTGGAAAGTCATGAAATGTCACTTTATTTTAAAATGATTTTAGGATTTTAAAGGCCCCACAATTATATATTTCGAGGATAAGGTGATAAGGGTTCTAAATATACTCATCCAATAAGTTTTTGACAAGTTTAAGTCTTATATTTTACCTTATCTTTTCATTTTATTTAAATCGTTCATTAATGAGGTAATCGCTGCATCATCATGGTGTCATAAATAAATTAATTTATTTAATGTATAAAAATTATAAAAAAATACTATGATGTAGGAAATATTTTTATATTTATAAGGATTATTTATAGTCAAAAATATTACTTGTATAACCCCATGTAAATTTGTTTTAGTAAAATAATACATGTTTGTGACATTTTTATTATAACTTTAAATAAAATGTTATTAATGTCATTTTCTTACCCAAGTGGCTCCATGGGGCCCCCAAGTTGACCCATGGATTGTATTGGTCGGCCATGACTCATCCAATAAGTTTAGGACAAGTGTAAAGGTTATTTCATATTATTATATCATTATATTTACCTTAAATTACACTAATTACCATTAATCACGATTAATAGAACTTAAAAGTTACTATTCACCAAAAATTATTTTAATCCCATTAAACCATATTTTACTTCCTAATAAAAATTATGTATGTCGGATTTTTGAAATTCAAATCACATAGGTGGTAAAATTTCATTTAAATGAAAAATCAGTTTTTTAACTACCACTTAGTGGTTTCACTATTAATCAAAAATCGAAGTTTTTCAGAACAATATCAAAAATTCACCCTAAGATATAATTGATATACTGAATTCAAAAATGATGTATATTTTAAAAAATTCCAAACATATAATTTTCATTAATTAATTTTATAATTAATTCCCGTTGTCAAAACAAATAGCATGTTTTTAAGAAACAGTATCAATCAAAAGATTAACAATTGTTTATGTCCAATTTCAAAGTGAAATTAATTCTAATGACCACCATTGGATAAAATGGAAAAATTATATTCTAATTATACCTTAAAACAACTCAATAGTATTATTTATCACTATTAATTATTTTGATTAAAAAAGATGTTTTTAATTAAAATTTAGTAATTTTCACTATTCATCAAAATATAAAAGTTATCCGAAAAGTTCCAAAATTTCACCTTAGGATAAATTCGATATTCCGAATCCAAAAATGAAGTCCATTTTGAAAGATAAAATTTATAAAATTTCAAAAAGTAGGTATTACTATTCATAACGGCTAGTTTGATTGGTTGTGGTGTGTGTTAGACCTCGAAGTTGCGTAAAACACACACTATTGTATTATTCAAAGAGAAGCATACCATGGAAACTTGGGGTGTTACAGTTGCCATAATATGAGAAGGAGATAAAAAATCTCAGAAAAATCAATGAGAAGCTACTTAGGGGTAAAATTCCAACTGTGTATCATATTTAGGATGAGACAACCGTCAATCATCCCATAAACCAGGAAAGATATGATTCTTCTGTAAGAAAATCATCTAACTGTTCGTATAGAACTATATCCAGGAATCCTTCTACATAAATGTAGAATTCAGAGATGATCACGATTTCACTCCATTACGATGACAACCTATCCCCCTGCAGGTTGATCATTGAATCTTATCATTAATGAAGACTTATCAGGAGAAGAAAATGGGGCCACCTCATTAAACCCTTCCCACTCCCTATAAGAGGTAGGAAATTGAGATAGAAATACCTCATGAACCACTCAACAACATTTAGTCCATGGCTGCTTGAATGGAAGCCATGGAACATCAAAAAAAATATTTGAATACCAATAAGAATCCATATTCAGAATGGGTGGATGATAATTTCCCCCCACCATAAACCCAACCTTCTATACCTTTGATGGTGTGGGAGATCCAAAGAAGCATCCCATGCACTTCGTTTCCCAATATGGTTCGAAGATGGGCCCTCAAAATCAGTAGGAGGAGACCGATCTGAGGTTTTTTTGTACATACTATAATAGGGCCGACCTTTTTTTGGTATAGAAACATTACAACTAAATCCATTTCTAGATCATAATACCTTCATCATCAATTCCTTTACCCATTCAGCTATACACTATGGAAAATAAAAATTTTCAATCTTAAAAATGACAGGTAACTTGAAAATGAGATGGTGTCTGAATTAAAATCCATATGGAAAGTTTTAACCTATTAACTTATAATCCATCTCTCATATGATAAATTATTGGAACTATGTGATGAAAATATCTATGAAGAGCTATAAATACCTTTGATCCTTATAAAATATCCTAACAAATTTCATGAATTTGCAGAAATGAAACAATATTTGGAAGATTCTATTTAGTGGAGTTGAGATTCATCTTTTCCCATACCCTCATAACAGGAGAAAATTATTGGTAAGGCCGAGAATGTTTTTGTTACCCTAAAACTAGTATAAGTTCCCATTCAAGCACCTAAGTAGGTCCCGAACAACCCAACACATCCTATTAAGAACCAACAATAACAAAATCAACCTCATCCAAAATAAAAAGGGGATTAGGGTCAGACAAGATTCGAGGAATGGATGAATAAAGTATACTCTTTATGAAAAGATAAGGTCCCTAATTATTTACTTACAACCATGGAAAATAATTTACTCAATCTTCCACAACACAAGAAACCCAACGAGGTTAACCTCACCGATCATCCCAAATACTTCCCATTCTATAAAAGGATAGGTCACACCATCCAAGATTGTTTTATCTTTAAATACAACCTCCAAATCATAGTCGATTCTAGAAAGGTGCTATTAGAAAAATAAATTACACAAGTTACTTGTGTGAACATCACCCATCCAGAAGAAGAGGGTGATTGGAAAAAAGTTCTAACTAGGCACAAGAAAAAGTTCAATAACTGGATGACTCAAAAGATAATTGAACGAGATCTTAAAACCATGAGGGAATAGATTCAAAACCCCATAATGGTTCTATCACCCATGGAGGTTACATTGAATATGCCTAAAAAAGGTAGACATAACAATCAAGAATAGGAAGATACTGAAGAGGAAGAGTCATATTCCGCTCCTATGTAGGATCATACACTTGAATAATTCTTCCCTAAAATATATAAACCATGGGAACCACCCCATAAAAAGTAACCCTAATCAGATAAAGAGCTCATATTTGGTTTTGTTAATGTAATACACTTGGAATATACCTTATCTGATGATGAATATTCCCTCAACTATGAGTTTCCCATAACTGATTGGGGAACTAGAGGTCGAAGGATCTTGAGCCGAGGATACAGGAGAAAACACAGGTGTGGTTGAACCCAATATCTTATTGAAACATCCACATAGGACATATATGTAGCCAAGAACCATGGGAAAGCAATCTGGGAAGCAAAAAATATACATTGAGGTGTCCCAAAACCCTATAACATTCATCTATATGTAGTCCTATTACATGAATATTTTGAAGGGGTGTGATTGTTTTATTGGCCAAGACAAAGGGAGAGGACAATGTGAACTATCCCATTAGTAGCAGATGATCCCTCAAAATCTACACAAGCACTAGGCCCATTTACCTAAAATTCCTCATATCATAAACCAAATAGTAATGAGAAACCCCACCTTGGTAAGTACCAAACTATAGATAAAAAAATTTGACATTATAAAATAGTTATAAGTTGTCATAGCCATGTTCTCAATATTGGTTGTGCTCCATATTTCAAAAGAGATCAATGAGGCACTCATTGAGTCCCTACAGATCCAACAGGATCTCGAAATAGAAGACACTGTAGATGAGATATATCAAGTGGAGATCATGCAATTAGAATTCCATGTATCTATCTCATTAACATATTAGGATGATGAAGATTCCATCTAGGGACACATAACACCCCTATATATTTCAGACATACTCAACAATTTCGACATCCTAAGGGATTTGATTGATATTGGTTTCAGATAAATCTCTTCCTAGTTTAGACCCTTCAATGTTTAGGATATAGTAAGGGGTATTTATCTTCTACAATGATAACCATTCAAGGGTTTGAAAAGAGTGATCAATGACCTCTCATAAAGATCAAACTCAAGGATTAGTTCAAGGATCACACATATAATACTGAATTCATGGTAACCCAGTAAGACACAACATATAACATCTTAATCGCAAGGAATTGGATTCACAGCCATGCGAGGGTACCTTCAACACTTCATCAATTCTTGAAATACCAAATCGATGGGATTGTTAGTATACTATATGCTTACAATAATCCCTTTTAGTCTTGCAAAGTCACATATGATGAGGCGGGTTTCTATAAAAGGGAAGGAAACAACCAATGGTGGGAGAAAATATGAATGTTTTAGCCCCCAATGGCTTGGGGAATGCCCCTGCAAATCCTTGGAGTATGATCGATAGAGAGTATGTGCCACTGATAAATATGAGTGAGGTAGTAGACTTACTACTAGATGTCCAAGCTCCTTCTATCCCCATTGATAGTGTAAAAGAAAATATCCACTAGAATCTCTCTGTAATGACTCTGGTAGTAGGGGATGATAATGTCTATTCCCATGACCTCTCTCATCTTGAAAATGATATATATTCCCTTGGGTTACCTATCATGTATGAAAATTCCTCCATAAAATCAGATGTGGAAGAATAAAATGATGACCTCAAGAGTACCCATCACACATTTGAAGAAGGTGTCTCTACTACCATCAATGATCTCAGGTAGGTAAATATGGAAATAAAAGAAGACCCATGACCCACAATTATTAGTTCCACCATGCTTCTCAAGGAGCAAGATATATACATTGAATTTCTAAAGAAACATTGATATGTGTTTTATTTGAATTATAATGAAATGATCTATCTAAAAAAAGATGTGGAAATGCACTTTAAGGCTTACCTGATGACCACTGATGTTTCAAATAGGTGGACGAGAGGATGCACCCCTCTCATTCTACTAATATAGATTCAGAATTAGAAAATATGATCAAAGATAATTTTCTCTGGGATTTGAAATACACAATATGGATCACAAATATATTCCCTATAAATAAAAATAATTGGTAGATTAGGGCCTTCATTTATTTTAGAGACCTTAATTATCACTTCCCATAGGATAATTTCCCATTGCAGATAACAGAACTACTGATCGATGAAACTGCTAGCTTTTAATCCCTTTCCTTATGGGATGGGTATTTTGGGTATAATTAGATAAACATGGCGCCTAAAGACATGAAATACACTCCCCTCAATGAATCCTAGGGTATATTTTGCAACCACTTTATTTCATTTATATTAAATAATGTCGACGATACTTATCATCACACCATGAATCATATCATTAATCCCTTCTTGGGATGAATGGTGGAGTGTTATGTGAATGACCTAGCATTTAAATCCTAACAGTGGTGTGATCACCTCATATATCTTCAAATAATATTTGACAAGTTTTGGAAACATATTTTTAATATGAATATGCTAAAGTGTATATTCATGGTGACATTATGAAAATTCCTTAGAATTTTGGTATGTTACCATGGAAACAAGGTTGACTTAGAAAGGACTAGTGAAATTCTAACAATGTCACCCCCTCAAAATTTCAAAGAACTAAGGGGGATCCAAGAGAACCTCACTTATATTTGTAATTTTGTAGACAACATGGAAGGAAAATATCTCCCATTCACCAAGATAAAAAAAGGGAGTTTCCTATTGTTTGATAAGGACTACCAAGAAGCCTTTAAGAGTCTCAATATTTACCTACTACACCCACTAGTATTGATGCTATCGATGGAAGGAAATAGACTAATATTATATGTTGAAACCATGGAATGATCACTTGGTTCCCCCCTCATATAAAAAAATGATGCAAGGATTGATAACAATATCTACTAACTCAACCAAATGATTCTTGGAACTGATATCCAATATTCTGATGTTGAGAATAATTTCCTTGAAATTATCTGTACGGTGTTATATCTAAGGCATTACTTACAACACCCAAAATTCCACTTGGTATCTCATATTGACCCACTCATGTACACCCTTGGCCTCCCTATTTTTAAAGGTTTTTTGTACAGATGGGCGATTATTCTTCAATATTACGACATCCACATTGTGTCACAAAAGGTAGTGAAATAGTATAGCATCTTGTCTTTTTATAACATAATCTTTCATTACATTACACAGAACTGAGGATCTTTAAGGTTTAGTGTCTTGGAAACCAGGAACATAATACATGAAAACAACAAAAAACATTCTTCTTAAACACTTGAAAGGCTTATCATTAATTTTATCCTAGGTTCATTACTGCATCTCATAACCTGGGGACATACATCAAAAGAAAGGGTGAGCAGAAGGCCCAGTAAGGGAAACAAGAGAAACATTTTACAAGTAAACTTGAGATACTTCAATAAGGTCATGAAAAGAACTTTAAGGCATGAGAAAGAAATCATGAGATATATCATAATAAAAATAACATTTTTCATAACATGACGATGTGGCTGCAACATTTAATATTGACAATCATTTCATTTCACCAAGGTCCATCCCCAAGGTGTCATTAAAAATTACCAAGGTTATTCACCAAGGTATCAGTCTAAATGGTCATCTCTAGAGATTAAGTCTTTACCCAATGCATTGGAGCTCTATCTAGGTGCACCCTTGAAATGTCTTTATTATCATGTGATCCACATATATCATCATCAATCATTTCATAAACAACCCATATAGCATAATAGAAATGGGTTTCATTTCATAATCATAACGTTTAAAAAACTGCTTTAAAGACATGATCTTTATGTCACTTTAAACCCATGGAAAGGGAAAGAGGGTTTCATGTATGTAAATACCAGAATTTAAAATAGAAAATTTTGATATATATGTGAATACCCCTGTAGAAATAATTGCTTTGAGTATTCACATAATAACATAAAATAATTTTTAGAAAAAGAGAGAGGCATTTTGGGACGAAAATTCTGCAGCATAACGACTACGTTACAGTGTTTTAGAAAACATTGAAAAGAGAGGGGACATGGGTCACCCGCTCATAAATGATCTATATAAATAGTATAGGGACAGAATATAAAGGATATGAATAATTTTAATTAAATTTTAAGGACATACCATTTGAAATGAAAAACATTGAAGTAAGACAAAAATAAGATTTCTCTTATAAAAATTCGGCAGCCTAACGGCGTCACTTAAACTTCAATAAAAATGAATTGAAAAGATAAAATAGGGTCTCTCGTAATATGATCATAAAATATCAGTATGATAGATATAGAGATCATACCCCAACATAATAAATAGGAACTTGAAATACTTGACATGAAAATAGAACTTGAAAAATGAGAAGGGTGAAAGAATCCCTTAAAAATTCAGCAGCCTAACGACGCCACTTAAACATTCATAAAAAAAATGATGAGAGTAAGAGGGGATCTCTCATAATATGAACATGAAAAGGTAAGTAAGAGGAATATAAAAGAACATCCTCCCACATAAGAACATGGATCATAAAAGGAATGACATAAAAGATATTACTTGAAAAGAAAGAGAGAGGTCGGATCCCTTACCTTAAACGTAACTCTTAAAACTCAAAGTTTGGGACCTTGAGAGGCTTGAGGGAACCTTTAGAGGACTCCTTGGGAGGTAAGGAGACCAGAACTTCGTTTAGAATGATTTTGGAGTCCAAAGGATGAGATAATGTCTTGGTATTCATAGGGAAAGTGAGGGGACAAGGCATTAATGGCCAAGGGACACCTCATTGGTTGTTTTGGAAAAACCATGGGCTTGAACATGGTATTTTCCCATGGTATTTACCACTTGGGACACCTCATACCTTATCAAACTATTCATAAGTCGACCATATTGATTACATACTTAATACATCATTTAATGATGTCATTAAACACCCGTAACTTAAAAACTTTATTTTCACTATTCACTGAAAATTTATCTTTCTCAGAAAAATCCCAAAATTTCACCTTAATCAAATATTGACTCTCTGATTACAAATATGAACTCCATTTTATAAAAATAATTTTCTAAATTTTTTTAACTTAATTTTTAAATAAAAACACTATTCACCGAAAATTCATTTTTTCATAAAAAACCACAAAAATTACCATAACATAATATCGGTGCTCCGAGTTCAAAAATAAAGTCCATTTTATAAAAATACTTTTCTAAATATTTTTAATTTAATTTTTAATTAAAAAAAACACTATTCACCCCAAAAACTAATACTTGACTAATAATTTATGAAACCGTTATTTACCCATTTTATTGAATCACATTACTTAATCTAGGTGTCTAAATTATATTAAAACTTTCTTTGAGTGAAATTACTAATCCATTTGGTCATATTACTAATCCTAAGCACAAAATCACTATTCATAATTTACTATTCATCAAAAATTAAGTTGATCTTATTAGACTCCAAATTCCTTACTGAACACTTTTGCAGAAGACCTTTTTTTGAAAATCATTACACATAATTAATTATTTAAGGTTTACATAAATATTTTAAAATATCCTTTTTTTTCAAAATTCATCAATAAATACATCCTAAAATTATCCAGACATTTGAAATTTCACAAACTTCGCTAAAGGAAGAAAACTCAATTTATTCATCCCAAAGGATTACACAAAGAAGCTAGGGTCTCGTCACATAACCCCTTATAACACCAGCATATGACCTAAGTGTAAGGTGTGCTATGGTGAGAGAATCTGAGGGAGGCTCAGATAACATTGCCCTAGTAGTAATATCTACTAACTTGAACTTCTCCCATAGGCGTTTCCGTTCAAGCTTGACACGCTGGAGTTCGTCTTGGGCTTGGTTCAAAGAGAAGCCCAAAGATGCCACCTCCTTCCCAAGCTCTGATAAGTGGGCTTCACAAGGTTCGAGTCTACTAGATGAATCCATCGACTCCTCTTTCTTCATTAACCATTAACATCTCTATTAAATCATTAATAGTAAGTTAATATACTACTCAAAAAGTTTGGGTCGTTACATTCTTCCCCCCTTAAGAAATTTCGTCCCTGAAATTTATACTTGAGTCCTAGTTGAAAAGGTGAGGGTACTTTTGCTTCATCGTTTCCTCAGGATCCCAAGTTGCTTCTTCATATTTATGATTCCTCCACAACACTTTCACAAGGTGAGTAGTCTTGTTTCGTAGAACCTTGTCTCTACAGTCTAAGATCTCCACTGGCTGCTCCTCATAAGAGAGGTCATGTTCCAGTTGTACCACCTCTGGGTTCAGTACATGCGAAGGGTGGGGTATGTACTTCCTCAAGAGAGATACATGGAAGACATTGTGAACTTGAGCTAGGTTTGGTGGAAGTGCTAGATGATAGGCCACTTCTCCTATGCGATCAAGGATTTCATAGGGGCCAATGTACCTAGGGCTGAGATTCCCTTTCTTCCCAAACCGCATGACTCTCTTCCATGGAGAAATTGTAATAAATACTTTGTCACCAAAACCAAACTCCTAGTCCCTTCGATGATTGTCAGTATAGCTCTTCTGCCGACTCTGAGCAGCCTTTATGTGTTTTTGGATGGAATGAACCTGTTCTGTCATCTCTTGCACGAGATCAGGCCCAAGAAGCTTTCTCTCACCAGTTTTATCCCAGCAAGTATGAGTTATACATCGCTTTCCATACAGAGCTTCATAGGGTGCCATCTGAATACTCGAATGGAAGTTGTTGTTATAGGAGAACTCAACTAATGGGAGGTATTGATCCCATCCACCTTTAAATTCCATTGAGCATAATCTCATCATGTCTTTGAGTGTCTGAATAGTCCTTTCGGATTGGCCATCAGTTTGAGGATGATAGGCCGTACTAAAATTCAATTCAATATTCAGAGCATGTTGAAGACTTCTCCAGAATTTTGATGTGAATCTTGGATCATGATAAAAAACGATGGATAGTGGTACCCCATGCAGCCTCACCACTTCCTTTAATTATATCTTGGCAAGTTGATCCAAATAGAAATCTTCCAGAATAGAGATAAAATGGGCGGTCTTGGTGAGAAGGTCCACAATAACCCATGTCGCATTGTTTCCTTTGGATGTTTTTGGGAGACCAGTTACAAAGTCCATATTGATATTACCCCACTTCAATACTGGTATGGGTAGCAGTTGCAATACCCCCTTAGGAAGTTGTCGTTCTGCCTTTACTTTTTGACACACCAGGCACCTTGTAGTGTAATCAGAAATCTCCCTCATCATGTTATCCCACCAATAATGATCACGAAGGTCTCTATACATTTTAGTGATTCCTGGATGTATAGAGAATGTAGAGCTATGAGCTTCATCCATCAGTTCTTTCTTTATCTCCAGAATATATGGAACACATAGTCTTGTACGAAATTTCAATACACCTTCTTGATCAATATTGAAATCATGGAACTTCCCATCTTTTACAGCCTCCAACTTCTCCGGCAGCAAATAATCTTCTTTTTGAGCCTTCTTGATCTTCTCTAGTAATGAAGGTTGAGAAATCATTTGGGATAGGGCTTATGATGTCCCTTTCCTTATAATTCCCATGTCCAGTTTTACTAGATCTTTAATCAAGGGATCTCCTAGGATTCTCATTGTTTCCAGAACAACATGGTATTTCCTGCTTAACGCATCCGCGACTTTGTTTGCTCTTCCAGGGTCATAATGAATTGAACAATCATAGTCTTTAATAAGCTCCAACCATATCCTTTGTCTCATGTTCAATTATTTCTGTATGAAAATATACTTTAGACTTTGGTGGTCAGTGTATATATCACATTTCTCCCTATAAAGATAGTTCCTTCATATCTTTAGAGAAAAAAAAACTGCCGCTAGCTCTAGATCATGCGTAGGATAATTCTTCACATGAATCTTAAACTATCGAGATACGTAAGCAATTAACTTGTCATTTTGCATGAGGACGCACCCAATCCCTTTCAGAGATTCATCGCTAAAAATAACGAATCCTTATCCGATAGAGGGTAGTGTTAACACAGGTGCAGTAACCAATCTCTTATTCAGCTCTTGGAAACTTTCCTCACATTCCTTTGTCCAGATGAACTTAACCCCTTTTCGAGTCAACTTGGTTAGTGTATTAGAAAACCATGAATTTTTTTTCACAAACCTCCTATAATATCCCGCTAAACCAAGGAAACTGCGAATCTCAGTTACTGTTGTGGGTTGAGGCCACTCCTCCACAACCATTGTCTTTGCAGGGTCAACCGAGATTCTTTCATTGGTTACGATGTGCCCCAAGAAAGCCACTTGGTGTAACCAAAACTCACACATTCTGAACTTTCCAAAGAGCCTCTCCTTCCATAGAGTTTTCAAAATAACCCTCAGATGATCTTCATGCTCCTCACGACTTTTTGAATATTTCAAAATATCATCAATAAAAACTACCACAAAGTTATCAAGGTAGTCCTTAAAGAATCTATTCATCAAATCCATGAAAATAGCATGAGCATTAGTCAAGCCGAAGGGCATAATAGTAAACTCATAATGCCCATATCTTGATCAAAAGGCAGTCTTTGGAATATCTTCCTTCTTCACCCTCAGTTAATGATAACCAGATCAAAGGTCAATCATAGAGAAGAATTGAGCCCCACGAAGTTGATCAAATAAATCATCAATTCTTGGAAGAGGGTATCTGTTATTCATTGTGATCCTGTTCAGTTCTCTATAATCAATGCATAGCCACATTGATCCGTCCTTATTCTTCACAAAGAGAACTGGTTCTCCCCAAGGAGACACACTCGGTTGGATAAACCCCTTCTCCAACAAGTCTTGGAGTTGTTTCTTTAACTCTTCTACCTCCAAATTTTCCATTCTATATGGGTTCTTTGATATCGGTTGAGATCCAGGTATGAGTTCAATGGATAACTCTACCTCTCTTTCTGGGGGAGGTCCAGGTAACTCCTCAGGAAATACATCCATGTATTCCTAAACAATTGGAACATATTTTATTTGTATGCTCCCTTTTTCTTCTTCATCATCACCGATTAACTCCATAAAGAAATCTATAGGAGGTGCTTCTAGATAGGGATCAGTTCGGGATATCTCTCCTTGGAAGATAACTGTAGGTCGTTTATTCAAGACTACTGAGATTTCCTTACTTCTTCATTTGATCTTAACATTATACTTTGAGAGCCAGTCCATCCTTAGTATAATGTCAAATTCCAACATGGGAATGACTACTAGATTTGTGATAATATTGTTATCACTAAAGTAAACACTAGAGTCTCTAAACATTGTTGATGCATGGATAATCCCACTTGGAGTCTTGACTGACAACTCTACCTCAAGAAGTTCGGGGATTGATTCTACATTCTTTGCAAACTTGGAGGAAATAAAGGAATGCGTAGAACCAGAATCAAACAAAGTAGTTTCTAGTTTTGAGAGGACAACAAGAGTACCTGTTACCACGTCATTCGGAGCTTCAACATCAGTTGTTGTGATAGCAAAAGCACGACCTTGCTCCCATGGCCTTTGCTGAGGTTGATGGTCATTCCCCTCCACTGCCCTTGGATTTGGATAGAGATTAGCATAATGACCAAGCTGCCCACACTTGAAGCAATGGACTTAGAGTAAGTCCATAACCATCTTTCCTCTTTCATTAGTGTTGGGGAGTTGAGGCTTCACCTCACTACGACAAATCCGAGCAATATGGCCTCCTCTTTCACACTTGTAGCACTTGCCACTTCCGATCAAGCAGTTCCTCGAATGCTTCTTCCCACATTTATTGCATGTGGTAAGTTGCATTTTCTTTCCACCTCTTCCCTGATCAAAAGTCTTCCCTAAACTGGGCTCCAACAATCTCTTCTTGTCATTTGATTTATGAGACCACTGTGTCTCACCAAACTCTAGCTCGACTTTCATTACACTCCGCATGATCTCCTCATAGCTATCATAGTACCGGTTGGCTAAATTCTTCCACATATGAGGTCTCAGTCCACCAAAAAATCTATCAACCTTCCCACTTGGATCCATGACAAAGCTAGAGGTATATCGTGAAAGTCTGGTGAAGTTCATCTCATATCTTCCGACAGATTCGTTCTCCTTCTGCTTCAGCTCAAGAAACTCTTTCTTCATTCTCGTTCTCATGGAATGAGGGAAATACTTATTAAAGAATATTCCCCGGAACTCTTCCCACACCATAGCTTCCATCTCTCCTCTAGGATTCGTGTTTTTGACCAGTGACCACCACTGATCAGCTTCTCCCTCTAGGCGGTAAATAGAAAGGGTGACTTTTTCTTGTTCCGAACAAAGGAGTACAAAAAATATCTTTTTAGTAGAGCTTATCCATTGTTCCACAACCAATGGGTCAGTAGATCCACTGAATGATGGTGGTCGTTGACGCATGAAGGACTCAACAGAATGTTGTTCCCTTCGTGGTGAGATCGGCCTCTCAGCTTGATTCAAGTTATTACTCATAACTTGAGTCAGTTGGTTCATCATTTGCATGAATGTTTCCATTCCGGCTTCCATCAAGGGGGCCGTCAGCACATGGTGCATTGCGGTCACCATCGGCACAGTTCCTCCTATTCCCCGCCATTTTCTAAAAGAATAAAACCTTAGAGAGAAACTTATTTCATTTATGAATCTTTTAACTAAGACTTCATTCTTAGACAATTACATTTCTCTATAATTCCTTAATAATGATTCATAAAAAGCTTGTGATTAACCAAACATATCCCCTGGGAGTGTCGTAACCAAGATTGTAGCAAGCCCCGTTATCGTGCACCAGTTCCCGTTCGAGTCTAGATCAAAGAGGTGTTTTCGGGTTTTAACCCTATGTACATCTGTTCCAGAGCCGCATCTACCTACTCGTATCCAGACAGGGATGTATTTTTTTGATAAACCACTTACTCAATACTTACCAAAATACCAGGAATTTTTCCAGTATTTAAACTTTTCTATAGGGTTCTTCCTAAATTTTTTATATCCTAATTTCCACAAATAACTAAATAATCCTTTGATACCAACTATAGCATCCCGTCTTTTTATAACATAAACTTTCATTACATTACACATAACTGAGGATCTTCAAAGTTTAGTGTCTTGGAAACCACGAACATAATACATGAAAACAACAAAAAACATTCTTCTTAAACACTTGAAAGGCTTCTCCTTATGTTAATCATAGGTTCATTACTGCATCTAATAACCTGGGGACATACATCAAAAGAAAGGGTGAGCAGAAGTCCCAGTAAGGGAAATAAGAGAAACATTTTACAAGTGGACTTGAGATACTTCAATAAGGTCATGAAAAGAACTTTAGGGAATGAGAAAAAAATCATGAGATATATCATAATAAAAATAAAATATTTCATAACTTTAAGATGTGGCTGCAACATTTAATATTGAAAATCATTTCATTTCACCAAGGTCCATCCCCAAGGTTTCATTAAAAATTACCAAGGTTATTCAGCAAGGTATCAGTCTAAATGGTCATCTCTAGAGATTAAGTCTTTACCCAATGCATTGGAGCGCTATCTGGGCGCACCCTTGAAATGTCTTTATTATCATGCGAGCCACATATATCATCATCAATCATTTCATAAACAACCCATATAGCATAAAATAAATGGGTTTCATTTCATAATCATAACGTTTTAAAAACTTCTTTAGCGACATGATCTTTACGTCACTTTAAACCCACGGAAAGGGAAAATGAGTTTCATGTATGTAAATCCCAGAATTTAAAATAGAAAATTTTGATATATATGTGAATACCCCTGTAGAAATAAGAGCTTTGAGTATTCATGTAATAACATAAAATAATTTTGAGAAAAAGAGAGAGGCATTTTGAGACGAAAATTCTGCAACATAACGGCTACGTTACAGGGTTTTAGAAAACGTTGAAAAGAGAGGGGACATGGGTCACCCAATCATAAATGATATATAAAAATAGTATAGGGACATAATATAAAGGATATGAAACATGGTAATTAAATTTGAAGGACGTACCATTTGAAATGAAAAACTTGGAAGTAAGACAAAAATAAGATTTCTGTTATAAAAATTCAGCAGCCAAACGACGTCACTTAAACTTCAATAAAAATGAATTGACAAGATCAAATAGGGTATCTCATAATATTATCATAAAATATCAGTATGATAGATATAGATATCATAACCCAACATAATAAAAAGGAACTTGAAAGACTTGACATGAAAATAGAACTTGAAAAATGAGAAGGGTGAAAGAATCCCTTAAAAATTCAGCAGCCTAACGGGGCCACTTAAACATTCATAAAACAAAATGATGAGAGTAAGAGGGGATCTCTCATCATATGAACGTGAAAAGGTCAGTATAAGGAATATAAAAGAACATCCTCCCACATAATAACATGGAGCATAAAAGGAACGACATAAAAGAGATTACTTGAAAAGAAAGAGAGAGGTCGGATCTCTTACCTTAAACGTAACTCTTAAAACTAAAAGGTTGGGACCCTGAGAGGCTTGAGGGCACCATGGGAGGACTCCTTGGGAGGTAAGGAGACCATAACTTCGTTGATAATGATTTTGGAGTCCAAAGGATGAGAGAACGGCTTGGTATTTATAGGGAAAGTGAGGGGACAAGGCATTAATTGCCAAGGGACACCTCATTGGTGGTTTTGGAAAAACCATGGGCTTTCCCATGGTATTTTCCCATGGTATTGGCCACTTGGGAAACCTCATACCTTATATTACTATTCATAAGTTGAAAATATTGATTACATACTTAATACATCATTTAATGATGTCATTAAACACCCGTAACTTAAAAACTGTATTATCACTATTCACTGAAAATTTATCTTTCTCAGAAAAATCCCAAAATTTCACCTTAACCAAATATCAAAGCTCTGATTAAAAATATGAACTCCATTTTATAAAAATAATTTTCTAAATATTTTTAATTTAATTTTTAAATAAAAACACAATTCACTGAAAATTCATTTTTTTCAGAAAAAACCCCAAAAATTACCATAACATAATATCGGTGCTCTGAGTTCAAAAATAAATTCCATTTTATAAAAATACTTTTCTAAATGTTTTTAATTTAATTTTTAATTAAAAAACACTATTCACCCCAAAAACTAATACTTGACTAATAATTTATTAAACCGTTATTTACCCATTTTATTGAATCACATTACTTAATCTAGGTGTCTAAATTATATTAAAACTTTCTTTGAGTGAAATTACTAATCCATTTGGTCACATTACTATTCATAAGCGTAAAATCACTATTCATAATTTATTATTCATAAAAAATGAAGTTGATCTTATTAGACTCCAAATTCTTTACTGAACACTTTTGGAAAAGACCTTTTTTTTGAAAATCATTACACATCATTAATTATTTAAGGTTTACATAAATATTTTAAAATATCCTTTTTTTTCAAAATTGATCAATAAATATACATCCTAAAATTATCCGGACATTTTAAATTTCACAAACTTCGCTAAAGGAAGAAATCTCAATTTATTCATCCCAAAGGATTACACAAAGAAACTAGGGTCTCGTCACATAGCCCCTTATAACACCAACATATGACCTAAGTGTAAGGTGTGCTCTGGTGAGAGAATATGAGGGAGGATCTGATAACATTGCCCTAGTAGTAATCTCTACTAACTTGAACTTATCCCGTAGGTGTTTCCGTTCATGCTTGACACACTGGAGTTCGGCTTGGGCTTGGTCCAAAGTGAAGCCCAAAGATGCCACCTCCTTCCCAAGCTCTGATAAGTGGGCTTCATAAGGCTCGAGTCTACTGGATGAATCCATCGACTCCTCTTTCTGCATTAACCATTAACATCTCTATTAAATCATTAAGATTAAGTTAATATACTACTCAAAAAGTTTGGGTCGTTACAAATAGAATGCCTTAGATGATTTCCTTAATGAACATACCACCCTAGGGAGTACACTAGTGGACACTTAACTTCCCAAAGAAGAGATTTTCTATTCCCATTATACTCCTCAAACATGGAAGATGTATTTTGATGGTGCCTCATATAGACCTATTGAAAGAAGGAATCTCAACCAGGTTGGTATAGGGGTTGTATTTTTTTCTCTAGAAAACACATTTTCCCTACTCTTTATCACTATTTGAAGTCTGCATAGATAATGATACCAAATACCTATACCTCATCACTAGCATGGAACTAGCCTTACAACTGTAAATAGCTTACCTGAACATCAAAGGGTATTTAGATCTAGTTATAAAGTATATCAGTGGATAATATTCCATAAAAATTGGATAGTTAGCCCCTCTCATCAGCTACATTAGTGGAATGATGTAAGGGATCCCTTTTTAAACCACAATTAATCATGTCCCTTGATCATAGAACACTCATTCCAATACACTGGATAATGCAGCCAGAGTTCTTGCTGGCCCTAATCAGGTGGAGGTGGTCATCTTTATCACATACTAAAGGATGGGCTCATTGATCATCATCTATGACATAGAATAAATAAATCAAATTAACAACTAACTATAGAATGATGAATCAATATTCACCCCCTAATAGATGGATCCCATAATTTATTATCTTGAAAATGGGACTCTTCTAATAGACAAAGTTGGAAGGGAAAAAATTCAGCATTGAGCAGCAAACTTTAGGACAAACCAAATGAGAGAAAAATCCCTCTAAAAACAAGGCTTCGATAGAATCCATCTCATATTCATAGAAAAATGAGAGATTCATACTATAATGAAATAAGTACATAAAGGCTTGTGCAATGCTCATTAGTGTGAGACTAGAATCTCCCACCAAATTAAGAGGCTAGGTTACTAATGGTAAACAATGATACATGACTATGTGGAACTAACTAGGAAATTTCATGCATTCCAGATTCATGAAAACATCATCCACACAATTTTTCATATGAGGAATGGATATTTTGGGGCCATATCCTCTGGACACAACTATGCAGTTTAAGTAGATCCTTACTACCAGTGACTTCTTTTCCAAATGAGATGAGGAAATACATCATAATGAAGTCCAAATGAAGAATATAAGAAACTTCATGAAGTCCAATAACACCACAATATTTGGAGTCCCTATCATGATATTGATGGACCATGATACCAACTTCTATTCTAATGAGTTGAAGAAATTTTACCAGGAGTATAATATTGAGTCCAACCACTCATCCCACTATCATGTAGTGGAAAATGGATTGATTTATGCCTTAAATTAGACTCTATCTAATATACTCAAGATGATTGTGAGGACCCGACTCCAGAAAACTAGGATCCAGTGCCTTCTGGACATGATGTGTGTTTTGAAATAAAAACATGCACTGATAAACACACATCACATCCCATACAAAGTAACGAGTGCGGTTCGGGCTCTGAGAAAGCGGCAACTTCCAGGATGTTTTATCTGATAAAAGCAGTTACCTAAAACTTTTAAATCAAAACGTAGGGAGATCATAATAATGCCCATAAAGGGGTTTAAAAAAAATAAACAAAAGTAACTTTTGAAATAATTCTTTAAAACTATCCATAGATCATTCTATTAAGGAAAATTGTAACACATGTAACATAATATAAAAGTTCACAATCAAGATTTTCAAGGAATACACGAATCAATTAAGACATTTTTCAAAGGAGTAGTAAAGGTCATCATAAACAAGTATGACATATGATTATTTAATCACACATTAAACAGTTAAGAGTAATGCATAATTAGAGTTTCGCGTGAAAGAAACAACTTCAATTTCATCAGTTGGTTACTATCTTATTGAGTGATAAACACAATTCATGCCCCAAACCTTTACTTACGACATCACTATGTATCTGATAAAAACATAAGGACATGAGTAGTGAAAGAAGATGCATATCATTTTGAAAATAACCTGTAACATACTTGAATATATGGCATCAACATTTAACGTAGAAAATTATTTCCGTATCACCAAGGTCCATCCCCAAGGTGTCATAAAAACAACTACCAAGGTTACTCACCAAGGTATCGTTAAAAAAATTCATCTCTAGAGATTAAGTCCTTACCCAATGCATTGGAGCTCTATCAGGGCACACCCTTAATTTGTCTTTATTATCATGTGAGCCACATAGATCATACTTTACTTCATTGGGGTTGTATATTCAAGATGTCTCATACCACCTTGAATAATTCATTCATTTTCATATTACCCAAGGTGTCCCAAACCACTTTGGGTAACTTGATTCTTGGTTCGTTTTTATGACGCGTCATATGCATGTATGATGATCAATGATATGGACAAGGAAAACCATTATACAATTGGATTACAAACACGTGACATGACGAACAACATTACAAACATGGAATAATTAATCAAAAGAAGGCATGGTTTAGTAAACATCATATATACAAAGGAAAATTACTAAACCACATCAAATGGTGGATGAAAAGGGGTTTTCACATGAAATAATAAAAGATTAATCTTTAAAATTATTATTTCATGGAAATGAAATAATTAATGAAAACACTTTCCATCTGTTATGGTGATCAACATGTCATTTAACTTGAAAATAAATTAAACGATAACTTGATTAACTAATAACATTCAACAAAGTATGTTCATTGTGTAATAAGACAATAAATGAACACAACATGATAACATGATCCAGTAAAATCTAAATCCTAAAATATATTTTAATCAAGCCAAAATACACAATTTATCATAAAACGCATCATGGGAAATGTCAAATAAACTTCTTAAATAAAACATTCTCATTTGTGTGTACTTATATACAACATACATGTTGGTTTAGAAAACATCAAGATTATATTTTATTAAAATCTTACATGTATCAAAGCATAAATTATGTCCTGGTAATTATTACTAAAAAAATAGGGTTTTGGAAATTATACCTATAAATA
This sequence comes from Viscum album, assembly GCA_963277665.1. Taxonomy (NCBI): domain Eukaryota; kingdom Viridiplantae; phylum Streptophyta; class Magnoliopsida; order Santalales; family Viscaceae; genus Viscum; species Viscum album. Next base: position 1,830,908,946 of record OY728129.1, read on the forward strand.
TATATATACGCATAACCATATATACACAAAGTGTATATACGGGTTTTACACAATTTAAAAACAAGGTCTATTAAATTCCTTACGTACTGAATGTTTCCAACCATTAATCAATTACTTAATTGAAAACTAAATCCATATAAGGTTTGTTATAAATGTAACCATATGTATAAAAATTAAAGTTTTATGAACATAATTCCATTTAAACCAAAAACATAGTTATCTTATAAAAATTTACTTAATGATTGATATCCATCCTTTAAAAATCATAGATTTGGTTTGTATTGGACTAAATACTTATATATTTAAGTTTATAAGGTATATACAGAGTTTATACATTGGGGTCTGGCATGATACAACCAGCTTCAAAACAACCCTTATAATATTTATCTCTCCTATTAAAACATCCATAATTACATTAGAAACTCTAAAAAACAGTTTTGATTTGGGTTATATATATATATATACAAAACTGTATATACACGTTATACAAATATATAGGTTTTATAAAAATAAAACCGAATGAAGTTAATCCCTTACACAGAAAAAAACTTTAATAATCTTCTTTTAAAACATTTAATACCAAAAGGATTGATATATATATATATATATATACAAAACAACATTATATAGGTTTTGTAAAACAGAAATGTTTAAAGAAAACAAAAACAAATAGACACTTACACATGTAAGACTCCTAGTAAAACATAGGCAAACACCCTTGAAACCATTTTAAAACCGAAGGGTTTTCATTATACATATTTATATATATAAATCGTATATACTAAAACATTAAATAATAAGATTTTATTAATGAAAACAAACATAAAACACCCTTACAGAGACTGAGGAGGGAGATCGGCTAGGGGAAGCTTGCTGGCTTGTTGGCGAGATCGAGAGGGGTTTGGGTAGGAGGGAACCCGCAAGGAGAGGGCTTATAAAGACCCTTATGAGCTCTTGATGAGACTGACCCGAGTCGTAGGCTGGTGTGAGGGAGATGAGAAAGTTGTACCCTAGGAGGTGGAGTGTGCAAGAGTCAAAAGAAACAGTGAAGTAGGAGGTGATCGTGGCATCCTTGGGTGTAAAAGCTCACTGGTGTAGGACCCCTTCGTGAGGAAGAAGGTGATGGAGGTCGCAGTTTTTAAATGGAAACAATGACCGAAATCTGATCGGGAAGATCGGACGGTTACGGGTTAAAGCGGGGTGAAACGAGCGTTTAAAAAAAAAGAGGTCAACAGTTGAGAAAGAGAATGCGGGATATGAGTTGAGCGGTTTAATGAAACCAATGGCCGGGATTAGATCTCAGGAGAGATCGGACAGACACAGGGATACGTGGGGGCGATCGCGCGGCTAAGGGATCAGACAGATGTGATTGATGCAGGATTCGATCGAACGGTTCAGATCGCGTGGTTGACGTCCCATATCGAAACGAAAAGAAGAAGAGGCGTGGGTTATAAGCCTGAGTGTGCTACCCTCATGGAAATAACACAAAAACAAGCACACCAGGGCCTTATACATGGGCCCCTGCGGGCCTTGGCCCACCCTCACGCATCGCGCCCCGCGGGCCTTAGATATGGGACCTCATGCGACCTGGCTGAGACTCTACTCGGCTCGGACCTGGTGGACACCCTCTACACATGCTCGGGATCCCGATGGTCGATACCTTGGGTCCCTAAGGGATCGATCTTGGCCTTGAGGGCTTGTCCCCAAGGGCTTCCCTCGGCTGGCTGGGTCCCTAATAATATTTTAAAAAAAAATTTATTTAAGTATAAATATATATAACAGAAACAGTACACTAAAAAATATACTATACTAAAAAAATGTAAGAAACATGAATATTTATAAATTGAATTTAAAATTTCCAAATTTAAAATACATTCAAGATTATGTAAAATTCTTTACTATTTGATATAACTCTTTTTAAAGATATAAATTTCATAATAAACATACTAAAATTTTATAAATATTAGGAACTTATAAATTTTAAAATCTAAAATCAAATTTATAACATACTCTACTATTTGATTCGTAAAATTCTTTTTAAAATACCAATAGTTTTCCTAATTCAAAATACATAGTTTTAGAGATCCAATAAGATATATTTTTAAATTATTACAGATACCCCTTAAACGCGACTCTTAAAATACTATGTTTTCAACCATATAGGAAAACATTAAGATTTTGTAAAATCAATTAGATTCATTTTCAAGAATGTTCATTTACTTTAAAATTAAGGTACTCGAAGATATAATTATTTTCTTTTGAACATATTAAAATATTTGAAATACCACAAGATTATATGAGCATTATAAAAACCAATTTTTTTATAAAAGATAAAATTTATCAATTTAAACCCAATGGTCATATATATATAACGGTCATCGGGGAAACTGTCGGGTTGATCCCCTATAAAACCCCATCTTAGGGTGTCAAACTTAAAGTGATAGAATAAGTAGAAGGAGAAGGAGAAGAAGAAGAAGAACAAGAAGATGGTGCTTTCCATACCTTTGATACTCAGCACGGTTTATGTGGTCACGGTGGTGTTGCTCTTCATTTTCATTGACCCAAAGGATCTCCTTTATTTACCGTGTCTTGGTGTCTTTGCTGGGGGCCTCCCCATAGTTCTGATGGGGTTTCTATTAAGCATTTTTGGTTAGAAAGTTTCCTTATGACATTGAAAAATTGTAAACACTACAGTGTTCTTATTTTTTATTAAGAAAAGTCCTATGTCATTTGTGTCTTACTTAGTTGCATTCTAAAACAAAATAAAACCATATTATTACTTTCTCATGAGAAACAAGTCTGTTCGGTTATTAAGGAATTCAAAAAAAAAACATTAACTGATCAAAACAAGAGGTAGAAGATCTCAGGGTGTTACATTATTCCCCCCATCAGAGAATTGCATCCACGCCATTCCTTTCATAAAAAATCACTAAGAGGAAGCTCTCAGTTGTTCCTACAATATCCCCTATTGTTGGTACTCAACAGGTGTGCTCAGTGGAAGACCCACATTGATTTTCAACTCCTCTAGTTCTCTGATCCATATACACTTAGGGAAGAAGGGGTTGAACTCATGCACTAAACACTCAGGCTTCCAGAGGGAGGCTCAAACAGTAAAGAGTTTGGAAATGTCCATATGAACCAACGTACAAAGAACTTGCCAAATTATGCCCCGTTTGAGAACATCTAAGTTATAGACATTGTCTTACAGGCTAACGTTGAGGAGTTGGTACATGTAGGTCACACAAACATTTCCCTCTAAAGAACCCTCTTTAAATTTTACTCTGGTTGTGTAGTTCCGGCCTAGTGTGAAACACATGAAGAGCCCTTTGTGGTATTTCCACCTCCACTTATGCTCGGCCAATTGTGCTGAGCCTATACGGTAGAAGATTGAAGTGTTCCCTTGACAGGTGTGAAGAATATCCGGACCGTTTGTCACCTCAAACAACTATTTACACGTTCCTTGCAGGTTTGCGAAAGGACGATACTCGTCTTAACAAGTTTTGATTGCAATAATCTCCAATATATCAGCTGAAGAGATAGAATGTGGGTTTGTCCTTCCATCTGAAAGTTTAAGATGAGAGTTCAATCACTTGAAAACCACTCAAAGTTATAAAGAATGTAAAGACAGGATAGAGGAAAGACAACATTTCAATAAACATAAGTTTATTATTAAACATCATTTCTTGAGTTTCCCCTAATGACTTACTACACGAACTCCACACAAAGAGGCAAAAATCCCTATCTCCTCAAACAAAACACAGGCTGAGCATTCATGGTTAAAATCATGGGGGCACCTGTGACATATCCTGAGTTTAGCATGAGGGGTATGAAGTTGGGAGACGTCAGAATACACTTTTTGTCGACAAGAGAGTTGGGTGGACTCATATTCTAACATTTTGAAGTCCAACAACTCATCCTAGAAGCCATAGTTCATGATTTGATAGAGATAGGCCGCTCGAAGGTCATCGGCAGCAGTAGCTTCTTGAAAAGTGTCGAGGGTCATAAAGACAAAGTCCTCACCTGCCATGAACACCCAAAAAATTCCCCCATGGTACCTTCCCCAACGTACATTGGAGGGAAACTGGGTCATCATCATAAGGAGGTAATCCATTCCTAACCCCCAGTGTAGCTGAAGCACTCGTGGTGAGTTTGACACGTTGTATAGGTGTTTGCATGTCATGCAGATATGGGCATAGTTTCACAAATTCTCTCGGCTAGCTAAAGACACAATGGTCTTTAGGGCCTCAGTGGGGAGAGACAAAATATTAGCACCTCTGTTTTCCATATGGAAATCAAGAAAAAACATTTTTTAGTAATGCAGAAGTATATTTTTCTTTGTTTTAGTTCTGGTTTTTCAGAGTTATCCAAACCGAACACTCTGATACTAACTGTGAGGACCCGACTCCAGAAAACTAGGAGCCGGTGCCTTCTAAACATGATGTGTTTTTTGAAATAAAAACATGCACTGATAAACACACATCACATCCCATACAGAGGAATGAGTGCTGTTTGGGCTCTGAGAAACCATAAACTGTAACATCCCCGACCCGGAAGCCACTAAACCGGTGCTCTGAGTCAGGTGGTTACATGACCTTAAGCGCACATCCCCATACGCCAAAGGCTGCCGACTAGCAGCAGGGGTCTGTGTAGTCTAGTGGGGAGACTATACCCCCTTTTTATCAGAGTAAGCTACAACAGAATAACCATATAGCAGAAACAATAACCAACAAAAAAGGAACATATATGAAAATCATTTCCAATAATAAATATTCCATGTCATACTACAAGTGCACGAGTGAACAAAAGCCCAAAATAAGGACAACGACCAAAATCCCCAAAAATGGTCCCGACTCCAAGTCCGGATCCTCCACCAAGTGCTACCCATGTCCACTCACTATCTAGAAAGGACCCTTTCCCTTCTCTTGAACTGCAACCATGAAGTCTGCTTGGGTACCAAATGGCGGCCCGAGTAGGGTGTGAGTATAACTCAGTAGGCCACCACCAACGATGTCTACAAAATATCCGGTATAAACAAGTAGTGAAAAAAAAATTAATTTGAATGATAATTGCCAATTAATTAATTAAGGTTCCATTAACAAGTTCAGAGCGAAATCCATTACCACTTCCATTACCATTCATTTCACACCAAATATCATTACTCACCATTTCATCACATTTCCATGTGTTAATCGCATACTTTATGTTACATGGGTCTAAGGCCAACAATCACATGCAAGAGGGTAAACACATCGTTATCCTATCTCACTAGTACTAAATCCATCAAAAAAACCATAACCTCACCTCGAAGCATCAGTCCGGGTGGATGCAACCGTTAGGAGAAAAGAGCAGCAGTCCCCATTCTTAACCCGTGCATTTTGGGTGGAGTTCGGAGCCTCAGTCTTCACTCGACCCGTCGACATAGAGCCTCAAGTCATACCCCACTCTACCAAGGCATGTGAACATGCTTATATATATATATAACCATTAACCCTTCAAACCATTTCCCTTTGGCAACCACTATTCAAAATAACTCACATGGGAATCCACATTATGCCTTAACACATTAACACATTACCATTTCACATCATTTAACCATTCACCCCAATTCCCATGTGTTATGATTATCTCACTAAGCATTCAACACTCGACCCATAACCCATTACATTATGGTCTTTAATCATTTTACACATTAACCCATTTAACCTGTTCATCATTTCCATGAATCAACCATTTTCCCATTCCAACAACACCTTGGGTTGTTACCAAGTCTAGGTGCATCACCTAAATTCTATTCCAAGTTCAACCAATCATGCCAACAAATTCTTCATGGGCTCTACCATTCATTATAACAAGATCACTTGTTTAATATCAATCCCTAACCCGGGGAAAGCCGACACATCCCAGGGATGGCCCCAATTAGGTCAAGTCCATCCCAACACATCCCACGGGGATCATGAGGGTTCTCATTTTCCATTTTAACATCATTATTACCAAACATGCCAATGTTACTCAAAACACAACCAAGGAGAAATGGGAATCATAACTCAATATTCACAAATACACAAATAACCGTGGGATATCATTTGTAGACCACCTACCTCGAAACCGCGGTTGAATGCACTCTCAATAGAGTCCTTAGACCTCGATCCAACCAACCTTTGGAGATTCAACCAAAAACTCACCCAAAAATTAGGGTTTTAGAGATTCAGAATGAGAGGGAGAGAAGATGGAAACCCTAAACCAAAAAGAGAAGCAAGGATGGGATTAGCCTTACCCGGAGCTTCAATCCACAACCAACGACACCAAAATGCCTTAGAATCGAAGGAGAACCACCCTTGGGAAGCTTGGGTCGACCAAGTTCATTGCTAGGGCTGAGAGGGGAGGAGAGGAGGAAAACCTCGAGTGGGGTTTAAAAGTCCGGAGTGGAAAACTTGTAATTTTTCCCAACTTTAAGTGGCCGCACGGTTTGTTCGCACGGTTTGGAAAATCATGCGCAAACCGTGCGCATGCCACTACCCGGAGGAGGAGGAGTCACACGATTTCTCTGCACGGTTTGGAAAATCGTGCGCAAACCGTGCGCATGCTTCTGTCCGAAGGAGGATGTGTCACACGGTTTGTCCTGGGCAGGCCGCACGGTTTACCTGGCTGTGTGCAGGTCGTGCGCCCTGGCCTGTCTTGCCCAGATTTCCTCTCTCCTGTGCCCTGATCCCCCAAAACATCCCCAAGGCCTCTCACACATTTAGGAAACGTTTTAAATCCCCAAAAACAAAGGGTTAAACCCAAAACACAAAAAAAAATAACTTTCCAAAACTGGGATCGTACAACCTCCCCACCTTATAACGGCTCGTCCTCGAGCCGAGTTTTTGAGCCTTGTTGATCCACTGAAGAGAAGAGTTCGGGCCACTTAGCCCGCATATCTGATTCCCGTTCCAAAGTTTCTTCCTGAACTTTCCCATGCTTCCATAGTACTCGCACTAATGGAACAACCTTTCCTCACAAGACCTTTTCACTATGATCCACCACACGAACTGGATGCTCCTCAAAGGACGCATCAGCCTCAAGCTCCACATCCTCAACATCAACCACGTGAGATGGGCCAGGGTAATACTGTCGAAGCTGTGACACATGAAACACATCATGCATCCCACCATACCATTGTGGAAGATCCAGTCGGTAATCCACTGGTCCGATCCTCTCCATAATCTCAAGAGGTCCCACATACATGGGCACCAACATACCCTGATTTCGTATCTGACAGTGACCCAACCATGGAAACACCCGAAGGAACACTTTATCACTCACCCAAAACTCAAGAGGTCTATACCTCTAATCTGCATACGACTTCTGCCTACTCTGATCCGTAGCCATCTGCTTCTTGATCAACTTAACTTTCTATGAAGTCTCCTGCATGAGACTTGGCCCCAAAAACTCAGATTCACCAGCCTCTAGACAACACAGCGTAGATCTACACAGTCTCCCATAAAGTGCTTCAAACGGTGCCATCTAAATCGTAGCCTGAAAACTATTGTTGTAGGAAAACTCAACTAACGATAGGTGCCTCTCCCAAGAACCACCAAAGTCCAAGACACAAGATCTTAACCTGTCTTCCAACACTTGGATCGTATGCTACAACTGCTCGTCTATCTGCTTGTGGAAAGTCGTACTCAAAAACACTTGCATACCAAGCGCCTTCTGCAACCCTTTCCAGAAACGCGATGTGAAACACGGATCTCGGTCCAAAACTATGTTCTACGACACACCATGAAACCACACTATTTCCTGAACATACAGCTCACCCAACTGGTTGACTATATGGGTCTCCTAAATCGATAAGAAATGAGCCACTTTCGTTAACCAATCCACAACTACCCATATTGCATCATTCTTCCATGGCGTCCTCGGAAGACCCACGACAAAATCCATTGTCACATCATCCCACTTCCATTCCATAAGGGGAAATGGATGCAACAAACCACCTGGGCATTGATGCTCGACCTTCACCTACTGACAGGTAAGACACCGTGCCACAAAGCCTGTAACTTCCTTCTTCATTCCAGGCCACCAAAATTGCCTTCGGAGATCAAGGTACATATTGGTCAAACCAGGATGCACTACCCACTTTGATGCATGGAACTCACACATCAACTCATCCCGCACACACTTTGGCACAACCACATGATCACAAACACGAACAACACCGTCCACACCGATGGCCCAACCACAAGGTAGGTCCGCACCTTTAAGATTTTCCTTCATGATCAAACACTAAGGATCATCAAGATGACCTTCCTTAACATGACTCAAAAGCATAAAATCCATTACTAGGGAAACAAGAGTGACCTGACCACTCTCCTCCTACACCTCCAAGTGCATTTCTTCAGACAAAGCCATCACCTTCCACTCGGTGCTGGACTCCTGAACCACATAATTCTGAACCTTCCTACTCAGAGCATCCATAAAATTGTTCCCCTTCCCTGTCATGTACACTAACTCAAAGTCAAAAGACTAGAGATATTCAACACATCTTCACTTCCGAAGATTCAGATCCCATTGTGAGAAGATGTACTTTAAACTCTTATGATCGGTAAACACAGTAAACCATTATCCCAAAAGATAGTGCCTCCAGTACTTCAAGGCGTACACTACTACAGCCAACTCAAGGTGATGAGTGGTATAGTTCCGCTCATGGGGTCTAAACTGCCATGACCTGTAAGCCACTACCAATCACCATGCATCAACACAGCCCCATGTCTGATTCCGGACGCATCACAAAACACAATATACTTCTTACCCGGCTCAGGTAAGATCAAGATAGGTGCGGTCGTCAAACTCCTATTCAACTCTTGAAAGGCATTATCACAAGACTCAGACCACTTGAACCTAATTCCCTTATTGGTAATTCCTGAGTGTGGTGCTTCCAAAAGGGAGAAATCCTGAATGAACATTCAGTAATACCCGGCCAAACCCAGAAAACTCCGAAACATAGAGACACTCTTGAGCTGCTCCCAAGATACAACTACCTGAACTTTCTCTGGATCCACTGACACACCAGCCTCTGAGATGATGTGACCCAGAAAATGCGCCTCACCTATCCAGAATTGACACTTTGATAGCTTGGCGTATAGCTAGTGCTCTCTTAGAATACCCAAGACGATGTCAAGATGTTGGGCATGATTGTCATGAGTTTCTGAGTACACTAAGATATCGTCAACAAAGTCAACCACAAACCGATATAGATAGGGATGAAAGATTCGGTTCATTAAAGCCATAAACATCACCGGTGTATTGGTCAAGCCTAAAGGCATTACCACAAACTCCAATAACCGGTACCGACTACAAAAAGATGTCCGCAGTATGTCAGAAGACCTCACCCTCAACTGGTGATTACCCAAACTCAGATCAATATTAGAGAACACCGATGCACCCCTCAACTAGTCAAACGGGTCATCAATTCTAGGAAGAGGGTACCGATTTTTCACTGTCATCTGATTCAACTTTCGATAGTCAACACATAGTCTCAACGACCCATCGACCTTCTTTGCAAAAAGCACAGGAGATTCCCAAGGAGACGTACTAGGACAAATAAGCCCCTTACGCTCTAACTCCTCAAGTTGAACCTTAAGTTCGTAGATTTCTTCTGGTGTCATTCGGTATGGCGGAATAGAAACTGGCTCCATTCCTAGCAGCAACTCGATTGTGAACTCAACATCCCTTTCAGGAGGTAACCCCGATAAATCCTTAGGAAACACGTCCTGAAACCAATCCACCACAGGAGGAAAAATAGACTACTCCCCTCTTGCATTATCATCAAGCATAATACATGCCACTTGAGCTATGAGTCCACTCATCTGTTGAAAAAACGTCCCTACATGCCCTGCTCGAACATCCCATTCGCCACAATGGACATAAACGTCACCCTCAAGCGACCTGAACAATACTCTACTATGGTAAAAGTCTATGTGCACCCGATACAACACTAACCAATCCATTACCAGGATTAGGTCAAACCCTGACATCTCAAGAATGAACAAGTCCCACAGAAAATGATACCCACCAACTTCCAAGGCACATCCTTTGCACTTCTTGATATCTTCAACCTGCACCCCCAATGAAGTGTCAATTGACATAACTCCACACACCCTCTACATAGGTAAACTCAGGGATACCACAAGTTGAGAAGAGACAAAAGAGTGTGTGGTTCCTGTGTCAAACAAAGCACTAGAAAAAGTAGAAGCTAAAAGGATCGTACCTCAAACAGTTGACAGTCCTGCCTCGCCATCACCAGGCGCAAACTGAACTACTTGAAGCTGACTTTTCCCTCTACCTTGGGCCCCATACGGAATGCCCTACGTTGCACTACCCTGCTGGTGTGAGCGATCTTTCCCTGGAGTTCCACGTCCACCTCCCCTGCCAGTACGGCCCATGGAGCTCCAACTGCCTTCCTGATATAGGGCAACTGATCCCCTTCCAATACCTGGTACCTGCCTTTCATCATGCTCATCTGCCTACTAAGGGTTCCTGCAGAACCTCTGCACATGCCCCATCATGCCACACGAATGAAACTCAACTGGAGGTCGAGGACACTGACCACACATATGCCCGAGCCTACCGCAATGATATCAAAACACCTGGTTCTTACTCTAAGAGGCTGACCCCCTCTTCTGACCACCTTGATTGAAACTTTCTAAACGGCGCTTCCGACCTTCGGAAGATGCACCACTTATCTGCCCAGCTGGCACGACAAGCCCTCCACCGGAATCTCCCTTCAGGTTCCCTTCAGAGATGTGTGCCTGATCCATCACCTCTGCAAACCTCTTTAAGCGGAAGATATTTACTTGAGACCTGATCTCATGTCCCAATACATCATGAAAACGTCTTGCTACTGCTGCCTCATCCCCTACTAGCATTGGGACAAAGCATTGAAAATCAGTGAAGCGACTAGCATAATCCATCATTGATAGCGATCCCTGAGTCAGCCTCATAAACTCTGCAGCCCGCTCCTGCCTCAAAGTCTCTAGATAGAAATGATCCAGAAAATTCTCCTGGAAAACAATCCACGACATCCCCTCAACCTGCTTGGTCTGAGCCCGAATGTCCCACCAACGCCTAGCCTGGCCCCACAACATGTAAACGGCCATCTTTACTCTCTTTTCAACAGGGGTCTTCAGATGATCCAGTATCGTCTAGACAGACTCTAACCAGAACTCTGCTACCTCTGGCCCCCCCTCTCCGGTGAAAGTCAGAGGGTGCTACAACTGGAAATCCCTGGCCAACTCAAACATACTCGGTGCAACCCACCCTGGGTCCCGATCCATCATCTGCATAAGGCGAGCCAAGTTATCTCAGAACATGTCTTCTCTATCTTTCCTTGATCACCAATTTTTTTGTTCTCTTCTATCGGAGGAGTGTTCTCATCAACATCCTCCCATTTCCCGACTGGAAACCGACGTCGTGGTGGAATCTCTCTACAATGACAAGCACGAGATTTAGAACGCATACCATAAAACTTTCACAACTTCATCAAAAATCTCTTACCAGCTATAACAACCCATTTTTTCATGATAATTTCAACAACATTAGCACCTCAAATTTACCACCCTGACCATCCCTACTGTGGTCCATGGTCCACATGGGTTAAACAAGCATGCACTACCACTAAACTCACACAACATTTTACAAAACATTTTCCACTTCGTTTCAAACCCTTATATTTCGTTAAACATCATTTACCAACTTGTTTCATTTCATTATTCTCATCATTTCTTGGTTTAATGAAATTCATGATGCACCCTACCTTCCTTCCTCACACACCCACCCATGCGTGTGCCTAACAAAATGCATGTCACCGATCTCCCTAGGTTCCTACAATGATGCATGAGCACAAATCCTCATGCCATTAAGGCCACAAGCCAATTATCATCAAACAGTCACATTAAACCACATGTGCATCACCCAACAGTGAAATATCATCAACTGTAACAACACACAACCAAGAACAACATTTCCCCACCCAGGGTGACTTGGGTTTCCCTCGTACCTGGGTTAGCTACTCCCAAGCACGAGCTCATTACCAAGGCCCGACACGTCTTAACCCTTGGCTACCAATCCCAAATAACAAAACCTCATAGAAGGAGAAGAAAGACCTCCTCTGATACCACTTTGTAACGGCCCCGACCCGGAAGCCACTAAACCGGTGCTCCAAGAAGGGTGATTACATGACCTTAAGTGCGCCTCCCCATACGCCGAAGGCTGCCGACTAGCAACGGGGGTCTGTGTAGTCAAGTGGGGAGACTATACCCCCTTTTTATCAGAGTATGCCACAAAAGAATAACCATATAGCAGAAACAGTAACCAAAAAACAAGGAACATGTATAACAATCATTTCCAACAATAAATATGCCATGTCACACTACAAGTGCATGAGTGAACAAAAACTCAAAATAAGGACAACGACCAAAATCCCAAAAAATGGTCCCAATTCCAAGTTTGGATCCTCGACAAAGTGCTATCCATGTCCACTCACTATCTAGTAAGGACCCTTGCCCTTCTCCTGACCTGCAACCATGAAGTCCACTCAGGTACCCAATGGCAGCCCGAGCAGGGTGTGAGTACAACTCAATAGGCCACCAGCAACAGTGTCTACAAAAAATCCAGTATAAACAAGTAGTGCATGAAAAGGGAATATGAATGATAATTGCCAAGTAATTAATTAAGGTGCCATTAACAAGTTCAGATCCAAATCCATTGCCACTTCCATTACCATTCATTTCACACCAAATATCATTACTCACCATTTCATCACATTTGCATGGGTTAATCGCATACTTTATGTTACACGGGTCTAAGGACAACAATCACATGAAAGAGTGTAAACACATCGTTATCCTATCTCACTAGGAATAACTCCCTCATAACAACCATAACCTCACATCGAAGTATCAGTCTAGGTGGATGCAACCGTTAGGAGAAAAGAGCATCAGTCCCCATTCCTAACCCGTGAATTTAGGGTGGAGTTCAAAGCCTCAGTCTTCACTTAACCCCTGGGCATAAAGCCTCAAGTCATAACCCACTCTACCAATCCATGTGAACATGCCTATATATATATAACCATTAACCATTCAAACCATTGCTCTTCAACAACCACTATTCACAATAACTCACATGGGAATCCACATTATGCCTTAACCCATTAACATGTTACCATTTCACATCATTTAACCATTCACCCCAATTCCCATGTGTTATTCTTATCTCCCTAAGAATTCAACACTCTACCCATAACCCATTCCATTATGGTCTTTAATCATTTTACACATTAACACATTTAACCCATTCATCATTTCCATGAATCAACCATTCAACCCATTCCAACAACCCCTTGGGTTGTTACCAAGTCTAGGTGCATCACCTAACTTCTATTCCAAGTTCAACCAATCATACCAAAAAATTATTCATGGGATATACCATTCATTACAACAAGATCACTTGTTTAATATCAATCCCCAACCAGGGGAAAGCTGGAACATCCCATGGATGGCCCCAAGTAGGTCAAGTCCATCCCAACATATCCCACGGGGATCGTGAGGGTTCCCATTTTCCATTTTAACATCATTATTACCAAACATGCCAATGTTATTCAAAACACAACCAAGGAGAAACAGGAATCATAACTCAACATGCACAAATACCCAAATTACTATGGGATATCATTTGTAGACCACCCACCTCGAAACCGCGGTTGAACACACTCTCAATCGAGTCCTTAGACCTCGATCCAACCAACATTTTGAGCTTCAATCTAAAACTCACCCAAAAATTAGGGTTTTAGAGCTTCAGAACAAGAGGGAGAGAAGATGCAAACCCTAAACCAAAAAGAGAAGCAAGGCCCAGAGCTTTGATCCGCAACCAATGACCCCAAAAACGCCTTAGAATCGAAGGAGAACCACCCTTGGGAAGATTGGGTCATCCAAGTTCTTTGCTAGGGCTGAGAGGGGAGGAGAGGAGGAAAATCCCGAGTGGGGTCTAAAATCCCAGAGTGGAAAACTTGTAATTTCTCCCAACTTTAAGTGGTCGCACGGTTTGTCCGCACGGTTTGGAAAACCCTGTGAAAACTGTGCGCATGGCACTACCTGAAAGAGGAGGATTTGCACGATTTATCTTCATGGTTTGGCAAACTGTGTGAAAAATGTGCGCATTCTTTTGTCCAGAGGAGGATGGGTTGCACGGTTTAGCCTATGTAGGCCACACGGTTTACCTGGCCGTGCGCAGGCCATACGCCCTGTCCTGTCTTGCCCAGATTTCCTCTCTTCCATGCCCCGAGCCCTCAGAAAACCCCCAAGGCCTCTCAAACATTCAGGAAATGTTTTAAAGCCCCAAAAACAAAGGTTTCAACCCAAGACACAAAAAAACATACCTTTCCAAAACTGGGATCTTACAGCAACTTCTATAATTTTTTATCTGATAAAAGCTGTTACCTGAAAATTTTAAATCAAAACGTAGGGTGAGCATAAGAATGCCCAGTAAGGGGTTTTAAAAAAAATAAACCAAAGTAACTTTTTAAAGAATTCTTTAAAACTATCCATATAACATTACCTTAAGGAAAACTTTAACACATGTAACATAATATAAAAGTGCTCAGTCAAGATTTTCAAGGAATAGATGAATCAATTAAGACATTTTTCAAAGGAGTAGTAAATGTCATCATAAACAAGTATGACATATGATTATTTAAGAACACATAAAAAAGTTAAGATTAATGCATAACCAGAGTTTCACGTGAAATAAACAACTTCAATTTCAAAAGTTGGTTACTATCTTACTGAGTGATAAACAAAATTCATTTCCCAAACCTTTACTTATGACATCACTATGAATCTGATAAAAACATAAGGAAATGAGTAGTGAAATAAGAGGCATATCATTTTGAAAAGAACATGTAACATAAATTGAATATGTGGCATCAATATTTAACTTAGACAATCATTTTTGTATCACCAAGGTCCATCCCCAAGGTGTCATAAAAAAATTACCAAGGTTACTCACCAAGGTATAGTTAAAAAAAGTCATCTCTAGAGATTAAGTATTTACCCAAAGCATTGGAGCACTATTAGGGTGCACCCTTAATTTGTCTTTATTATCATGTGAGCCACATAGATCATAATTTACTTCAACGGGGTTATATATTCATGGTTTCCCATACCACCTTGAATAATTCATTCATTTTCATATTACCCAAGGTGTCCTATACCACTTTGGGTAACTTGATTCTTGGTTCATTTTTATGATGTGTCATATGCATGTAGGATGATCAATGATATGGACAAGGAAAACCATTATACAATTGATTTACAAAGACTTTACATGACAGAAAACATTACAAACATGGAATAATTAATCAAAAGAAGTCATGGTTTAGTAAACATCCTATATACAAAGGAAAATTAATAAACCACATGAAATGGTAGATGAAAAGGGGTTGTCACATGAAATAATAATTTATGAATCTTTAAAATTATTATTTCATAGAAATGATATTATTAAAGAACACACTTTCCATCTTTTATAGTGATAAACAGGTCATTGAACTTGAAAATAAATTAAACCATAACTTGATTAACTAATAACATTCACCAAAGTAGGTTCATTATGTAATAAGACAATAAATGAAAACAACATGATAACATGATCCAGTAAATTCTAAATCCTCTAATATATTTTAATCAATAAAAAATACACACTTTATCATAAAATGCATCATGGGAAATGTCAAATAAACTTCTTAAATAAAACATGCTCATTTTTGTGTACTTATATACAGAATACATGTTGTTTTAGCAAACATCAAAATTATCTTTTATTAAAATCTTACATATATCAAAGCATAAATTAAGTCCTGGTAATTATTAATAAAAAATAGGGTTTTTGAAATTATACCTATAAATACATATATACGCATAACCATATATACACAAAGTGTATATATAGGTTTTATACAATTTAAAAACAAGTTCTATTAAATTCCTTATGTACTGAATGTTTCCAACCATTAATCAATTACTTGATTGAAAACTAAATCCATATAAGGTTTGTTATAAATGTAACCATATGTATAAAAATTAAGGTTTTATAAACATAATTCCATTTAAACCAAAAACATAGTTCACATATAAAAATTCATTTAATATTGATATCCATCCTTTAAAAATCATAGATTTGGTTTTTATTGGACTACATACTTATATATTTATGTTTATAAGGTATATAAATAGTTTATACTTAGGGGTCTAGCATGATACAACCAGTTTCAAAACAACCCTTATAATATTTATCTCTCCTGGTAAAACATCCATAATTAATTTAGAAACTCTAAAAAAATAGTTTGGATTTGGGTTATATATATATATATTTATATATACAAAACTGTATATACACGTTATACAAATATATAGGTTTTATAAAAATAAAACCGAATGAAGTTAATCCCTTACGTAGAAAAACAAACTTCAATAATCTTATTTTAAAACATTTAATACCAAAAGGATTGATATATATATATATATACATTTATTTATAAAAAAATATATACAGAACAACATTATATAGGTTTTTTAAAACAGAAACGTTGAAAGAAAAAAAACAAATAGACACTTACACTTGTAAGCCTCCTAGTAAAACGTAGTCAAACACCCTTGAAACCATTTTAAAACAGAAGGGTTTGTATTTTACATATTTATATATATAAACTGTATATACTGAAACATAAAAAAATAGGATTTTATTAATGAAAACAAACATAAAACACCCTTACAGTGACTCAGAAGGGAGCTCAGCTAGGGGAATCTTTCTGGCTTGTTGGTGAGATCGAGAGGGGTTCGGGTAGGAGGGAACCCACAGAGAGAGGGATTATAATGACCCTTATGAGCTCTTGATGAGACTGAACCAAGTCATAGGCTGACATGAGGGAGATGAGAAAGCAATACCCTAGGAGGAGGGGTGTGCAAGAGTCAAAAGAAACAGTGAAGTAGGAGGTGATTGTGGCCTCCTCCGGTGTAAAAGATCGATGGTGCGGGACCCCGTCGTGAGGAAGAAGACGACGAAGGTTGCGGGTTTTAAATAGAAACGACGACCAAAATCTGATTTGGAATATCGGATGGTTATGGGTTAAAGTGGGGTGAAACGAGCGTTTAAAAAAAATAGGCCGATGACTGAGAAAGAGAACGCGAGATATGAGTTGAGCGGTTTAATGAAACCAATGGTCGTGATTAGATCTTGGGTGAGATCAGACGGACATAGGGATATGCGGGGGAGATCGTGTGGCTAAGGGATTGGATGGATGTAATTGATGCAGGATTCGATCGAATCGTTCAGATCACGCGGTTGGTGTCCCATATCGAAACGAAAAGAAGAAGAGGCGTGGGTTATAAGCCTGGGTGCGCTACCCTAATGGAAAAAACACAAACACACACACACTGGGTCCTTATACACGAGCCCTTGCAGGCCTTGTCCCACCCTCACGCATCGCACCCTACGGGCCTTAGATACGGGCCCACGCGCGACCTGGCCAAGACTCTACTGGGCTCAGACCTGGTTGACACCCTCTACACACGCTCGGTATCTCGATGGTCGATACCTCAGGTCACTAGGGGCTCGGTCTTTGCCTTGAGGGCTTGTCCCCAAGGGCTTCCCTCAGATGGCCTGGTCCCTACTAATTTTTTATTAAAAATTTATTTAGGTATATATATAAAAAAAGAAACAGTACACTAAACAGTATACTTCACTAAAAAAAGGTAAGAAACATGAATATTTATAAAATGAATTTAAAATTTCCAAATTTAAAATCCATTATAGATTATGTAAAATACTTTATTATTTGATATAACACTTTTAAAAGATATACATTTCATAATCAACATACTAAACTTTTATAAATATTAGGAACTTATAACTTTTAAAATATAAATTCCTATTTATAACATACTCTACTTTTTGATTCATAAAATTCTTTTTAAAAGACCAATAGTTTTCTTAATTCAAAAGAAATAGTTTTAAAGATCCAACAAGATATATTTTTAAATTATTACAGATACCATTTAAATGTGACTCTTAAAATACTATGTTTTCAACCATGAAGGAAAACATTAGGATTTTGTAAAATCAATTAGATTCATTTTCAAGAATATTCTTTTATATTAAAATTAAGGTACTCGAAGATATAATTCAAGTATTTTGAACATATTAAAATATTAGAAATACCACAAGATTATAAGAGCATTATAAAAACCAATTTTTTTATAAAAGATAAACATTATCAATTTAAACCCAACGGTCATATATATATAACGGTCACCGGGGAAACGGTCGGGTTGATCCCCTATAAAACCCCATCTTAGGGTGTCAAACTTAAAGTGATAGAAGAAGCAGAAGGAGAAGGAGAAGAATAAGAAGAACAAGAAGATGGTGCTTACCATACTGTTGATACTCAGCACGGTTTATATGGTCATGGTGGTGTTGTTCTTCATTTTCATTGACCCAAAGGATCTCCTTTATTTACCGTGTCTTGTTATCTTTGATGGGGGCCTCCCTATAGTTCTGATGGGGTTTCTATTAGGCATTTTTGGTTAGAATGTTTCCTTGTGACATTGACAAATTTTAAACACTACAGTGTTCTTCTTTTTTATTAAAAAAAGTCTTGTGTCTATTTGTGTTTTACTTGGTTTCATTCTAAAACAAAATAAAACCATATTATCAATTTCTCATGAGAAACAAGTATGTTTGGTTATTAAAGAATTCAAACAAAATAAAACATTAACTGATCAAAACAAGAGGTACGAGATCTTGGGGTGTTACATTATTCCCCCCTTCAGAGAATTACGTCCTTGAAATTCATTTCATACAAACTCTCTAAGGGGAAGCTCTCAGTTGTTCCTACCATATCCCCCATCATTGGTACTCATCAGGTGTGCCAAGAAGAAGACCCACATTGATGATCAACTCCTCTAGTTCTCTGATCCATATACACTTAGGGAAAAAGGGTTTGAACTCATGCACCGAACAATCGGGCTTCCAGAGGGAGGATCAGACAATACAGAGTTTGGAAATGTCCATATGAACCAACGTACGAAGAACATGACGAATTATTCCCTGTTCGAGAACATCTAAGTTATAAACATTGTCATACTGGCTAACACTGAGGAGTTGGTACATGTAGGTCTCACAAACATTTCCCTCTAAGGCACCCTCTTGAAATTTTACTCTGGCCATGTAGTTATATCCTAGGGTGAAATGAAGGAAGAGCCCTTCGTGGTATTTTCCCCTTCACTTATGCTCGACCAATTGTGCTGAGCCTATGCGGTAGAAGATGGAAGCGTTCCTTTGATAGGTGTATAGAATCTTTGGACCATTTGTCACCTCAAACAACTGTTTGCACATTCCTAGCAGGTTTTTGAAGGGACGATTCTCGTCTTCACAGGTTTTGATTGCAATAATCTCCAATATCTCAGTAGGAAGAGATAGCATGTGGGTTCTTTCCATCTGAAAGTTTAACATGAGAGTTCAATCACTTGAAAACCATTCAATGGTATAAACAAAGTAAAAGCATGAAAGGGGAAAGGCAACATTTCAATAATTATAAGTTTATTATTAAACATTCGTGCTTGAGTTTCCCCTAATGACTTACTACACGAACTCCACACAAAGCGGAAAAACTCCCTATCTCCTCAAACTAAACACAGGATGAGAATTAAAGGTTAAACTCATGGGGGCACCTGTGACGTATCCTGAGTTTATCATGAGGGGTATGAAGTTTGGAGACGTCAGAATACACTTGTTGTCTACAAGACAGTCGGGTGGACTAATCTTCTAACATTCTGAAGTCCAACAACTCGCCCCAGAAGCCGTATTTCAAGATTTGACAGAGATAGGCCACTCATAGGTGACCGACTATAGTAGCTTCTTGTAAAGTGTCGAGGGTCATAAAGCCAAAGTCCTCACCTGCTCTGAACACTCGGAAAAGTCCCTCATGGAACCTTCCCCAATGTACATAGGAGGTAAAATGGGTCATCATCATAAGGAGGTAATCCATTATTAACCCCCATTGTAGCTGAAGCACCTATGGTGAGTTTGAAACGTCGTATAGGTGTTTGTATGTCATGCGGATATGGGCATAGTTTAGAAACTTTTCTCGGATAGCTAAAGACACAATGGTCTCTAGGGACTCAGTGGGGAGAGAAAAAAGATTAGTACCTCCGTTTTCCATCTGAAATTAAGAAAACTCATTTTTTAATAATGCTGAAGTATATTTTTCTTTGTTTCAGTTTGGATTTTTCAGAGTTATCCAAACCGTACCCTCTGATACCGACTGTGATGACCCAACTCCAGAAAACCAGGAGTCGGTGCCTTCTGAACATGATGTGTGTTTTGAAATAAAAACATGCACTGATAAATACACATCACGTCCCATATAGAGGATCGAGTGCGGTTTGGGCTCTGAGAAACTGAAAACTTCCAGGTTGTTTTATCTGATAAAAGTTGTTACCTGAAAATTTTAAATCAAAACATTGGGTGAGCATAATAATTCCCAATAAGGGGTTTTAAAAAAAATAAACCAAAGTATCTTTTGAAAGAATTCTTTAAAACTATCTATAGAACAGTCCCTTAAGGAAAACTGTAACACATGTAAGATAATATAAAAGTGCTCAGTCAAGATTTTCAAGGAATACATGAATCAATTACGACATTTTTCAAAGGAGTGGTAAAGGTCATCATAAAAATGTATGAAATATGATTAATTAATCACACATTAAACAGTTATGAGTAATTCATAATCAGAGTTGCGCGTGAAAGAAACAACTTCAATTTCATAAGTTGGTTACTATCTTACTGAGTGATAAACACAGTTCATGCCCCAAGCCTTTATTTACAACATCACTATGAATCTGATAAAAACATAAGGACATGAGTAGTGAAAGAACATGTATACCATTTTGAAAATAACTTGTAACATAACATGAATATGTGGCATCAACATATAACTTATACAATCATTTCTGTATCACCAAGGTCCATCCCCAAGGTGTCATAAAAAAATTACCAAGGTTTCTCACCAAGGTATCATTAAAAAAAGCCATCTCTAGAGATTAAGTCATTACCCAATGCATTAGAGTGCTATCAGGGCACACCCTTAATTTTTATTTATTATCATGTGAGCGACATAGATCATACATTACTTAAACGGGGTTCTATATTCAAGATGTCCCATGCCACCGTGAATAATTCATTCATTTTCATATTACCCAAGGCGTCCCATACCACTTTGGGTAACTTGATTCTTGGTTTATTTTTATGATGTGTCATATGTATGTAGGATGATCAATGATATGGACAAGGAAAACCATTATACAATTGGATTACAAATACATGACATGACAGACAACATTTCAAACATGGAATAATTAATCAAAATATGGCATGGTTTAGTAAACATCCTATATACAAAGGAAAATTACTAAACCACATCAAATGGTAGATGAAAAGGGGTTGTCACAAGAAATAATAACTGATGAATCTTTAAAATTATTATTTCATGGAAATTAAATACTTAAAGAAAAAACTTTCCATCTGTTATGGTGATAAACAAGTCATTAAACTTGCAAATAAATTAAACCATAACTTGATTAACTAATAACAATCACAAAAGTAGGTTCATTGTGTAATAAGATAATAAATGAAGACAACATGATATTATGATCCCATAAATTCTAAATCCTCTAATATATTTTAATCAAGCCAAAATACACACATTATCATAAAATGCATCATGGGAAATGTCAAATAAACTTCTTAAATAAAACATGATCATTTGTGTGTAATTATATACAGAATACATGTTGGTTTCGCAAACATCAAAATTATATTTTATTAAAATCTTACATGTATCAAAGCATAAATTAAGTCTTGGTAATTATTACTAAAAAAATAGGGTTTTGGAAATTATACCTATGAATATATATATATATACGCATAACCATATATACAAAAAGTGTATATATGGGTTTTACACAATTTAAAAACAAGGTATATTAAATTCCTTACGTACTGAATGTTTTCAACCATTAATCAATTACTTGATCGAAAACTAAGTCCATATAAGGTTTGTTATAAATGTAACCATATGTATATAAATTATGGTTTTATAAACATAATTCCATTTAAACAAAAAACATAGTTTGCATATAAAAATTTATTTAAATATTGATATCCATCTTTTAAAAATCATAGATTTGGTTTGTATTGGACTACATACTTATATATTTAAGTTTATAAGGTATATACAGAGTTTATACTTAGGGGACTGGAATGATACAACCAGCTTTAAAACAACCCTTATAATATTTATCTCTCCTGGAAAAACATCCATAATTACTTTAGAAACTCTAAAAAATAGTTTGGATTTGGGTTATATATATATATATATACAAAACTGTATATACACATTATACAAATATATAGGTTTTATAAAAATAAAACCGAATGAATTTAATCCCTTACACAGAAAAAAAACTTCAATAATACTCTTTTAAAAAATTTAGTACCAAACGGATTGATATATATATATATATATATATATATATATATATATATATTTATAAAAATGTATATACAAAACAACATTATATAGGTTTTTTAAAACAGAAACATTTAAAGAAAAAAAAACAAATAGACACTTACACATGTATGCCTCCCAGTAAAACGTAGGTAAACACCCTTGAAACCATTTTAAAACAGAAGGGTTTTCATTATACATATTTATATATAGAAACCGTATATACTGAAACATAAAAGAATAGGATTTTATTAATGAAAACAAACATAAAACACCCTTACAGAGACTGAGGAGGGAGCTCCGCTAGGGGAAGATTGCTGGCTTGTTGTTGAGATCGAGAGGGGTTCAGGTAGGAGGGAACCCACATGGAGAGGTATTATAAAGACCCTTATGATATCTTGATGAAACTGACCTGAGTCGTTGGCCGACGTGAGGGAGATGAGAAAGAAGTACCCTAGGAGGTGGGGTGTGAGAGAGTCAAAAGAAACAGTGAAGTAGGAGGTGATCATGGCGTCCTTGGGTGTAAAATCTCACTGGTGCGGGACCCCATCGTGAGGAAGAAGATGACGAAGGTCGTGGGTTTTAAATGGAAATGAAAAACGAAATCTGATCAGGAAGATCATATGGTTACAGGTAAAAGTGGGGTGAAACAAGTGTTTAAAAAAAAAGAGGTCGACGGTTGAGAAAGAGAATGCAGGATATGAGTTGGGTGGTTTAATGAAACCAACGACCGAGATTAGATCTCAGGAGAGATCGGACTGACACATAGATACATGGGGGTGATCATGCGGCTAAGGGATTGAACGAATGTGATTGATGTAGGATTCAATCGAACAATTCAGATCATGTGGTTGTCATCCCATATCGAAATGTAAAGAAGAAGAGGCGTGGGTTATAAGCCTGGGTGTGCTACCCTCATGGCAATAACACAAACACATGCACACCAGGGCCTTATACACGGGCCCCTGCGGGCCTTGGCCCACCCTCACACATCGTGCCCCGCGGGCCTTAGATATGGGCCCACGTGTGACCTGGCCGAGACTCTACTCGGCTTGGACCTGGTTGACACCTTCTACACACGCTCGGGATCCCGATGGTCGATACCTCGGGTCCCTAGGGGATCGGTCTTGGCCTTGAGGTCTTGTCCCCAAGGGCTGCCCTCAGTTGGCCGGGTCCCTACTAATTTTTTATTAAAAATGTATTTAAGTATATAAAAAAAAGAAATAGTACACTAATCAGTATACTTCACTAAAAAAAGGTAAGAAACATGAATATTTATAAATTGAATTTATAATTTCAAAAAATTTAAATCCATTATAGATTGTGTAAAATACTTTACTATTTGATATAACTCTTTTAAAAGATATACATTTCATAATCGACATACTAAAATTTTATAAATATTAGGAACTTATATCTTTAAAAATCTAAAATCCAATTTATAACATACTCTACTATTTGATTCATAAAATTCTTTTTAAAAGACCAAAAATTTTCCTAATTAAAAATACATAGTTTTAGAGATCCATAAAGATACATTTTGAAATTATTACAGATACCCTTTAAACGTGGATCTTAAAATACTATGTTTTCCACCATGTAGGAAAACATTAGGATTTTTTAAAATCAATTAGATTCATTTTCAAGAATATTATTTTATTTTAAAATTAAGGTACTCGAAGATATAATTCAAGTCTTTTGAACATATTAAAATATTTGAAATACCACAAGATTATAAGAGCATTATAAAAACCAATTTTTTTTAAAAGATAAACTTTATCAGTTTTAACCCAATAGTCATATATATATATCGGTCACTGGGGAAATGGTCGGGATGATCCCCAATAAAACCCCATCTTAGGGAGTCAAACATAAAGTGATAGAAGAAGCAAAAGGAGAAAGAGAAGATGAAGAAGAACAAGAAGATGGTGCTTTCTATACCGTTGATACTCAGCACGGTTTATATGGTCATGGTGGTGTTTATCTTCATTTTAATTGACCCAAAGGATCTCCTTTATTTACCATGTCTTGTTTTGTTTGCTGGGGGCCTCCTCATAGTTCTGAGGGGGTTTCTATTAGGCGTTTTTGGTTAGAAAGTTTTCTTGTGACATTGAAAAATTTTAAACACTACAGTGTTCTTGTTTTTTATTAAGAAAAGTCTTATGTCTATTTGTGTTTTACTTGGTTTCATTCTAAAACAAAAGAAAACCATATTATCACTTTCTCATGAGAAACAAATCTATTTGGTTATTAAGGAATTCAAACAAAAGAAAACATTAACTGATCAAAACAAGAGGTACGAGATCTAGGGGTGTTACAATAATGGTAGATAAGGATAATAATTCCTATATGGAAAACCTTATCCATGATTTATGGGCCTAACATACCACCATGTGAACTACTACATAGGAAACTCTGTATTCATTGGTTTACATAACCGAGTAAATGTTTTCAATAGAAGTCCTATTGCCATATCTTAGAATAGATATCTAAAAAAAATCTCAGATGATGAGAAGTCGCAAAAGAGGTTGGATGAATTAGAGCAGATATATGAGAAAATGTTTCATACACTAAACAACCTCGAAGTATATCAAAATCAGATCTCAAGAGCCTTTAATAAAAAGGGTCACCTTCATTCATTCCTCCAAATAGAACTAGTATTGGCTCTTAGAACACCAATGATACTAGTAAAGAAACCTCCAAATATGGAACCCAAATTGGAAGGTTCTTATATTGTACATAACTTTTATTCTAACAGATCTTACTCATTGGTTACAATGGATGGGGGTCATTTCATTCCCCCTAATAATGTGAGTTTTCTTAATAAATACATTTCATAGCTACCATCAAGAATTATTTTTCTCTTGGTCACATGATGTTAAACTATATAACATTTCCAAACAACATAACATTAAAATTTACGAAATACGTCCCAATCACATGACGTTAAACTTTGTAGAAGACATCCTAACCACATAACATTAAACTGTATGGAAGGTTTCTTCAACACATGATGTTAATCTACATGGGAAACATCATCTCATCAATGATTAATCACACATGATCTAGATTTGTGAAAAACAGAAACTAAGTACCCCCATCCTTATGCATGAGTAATATACACATAGGGAATTCTCCATCCAAGAACTACGCATAGCTTAATTCCTTCCATCACATGATACGTAGTGACACCCATATCCTTGGTCCTAGGTCCAACAAAAATACATCCATCCCATCCAAAAAACATTATAATATACGAAAATGTTTGTTCCTTATTTTTAATGTTGGGTAACCTTCATCTTTACCACATGATGTTAAAATGAATAGATGACATCCTTACTGCATAAAATTAAACTATATGGATGACATCCTTAGAGCATGGAGTTAAACTACATGGTTTTCTAAAATATGTAAGGTTTTATTCTTATTCCAATGAGATACGTAAGGACACCTAGATCCTATATCATGGACTATCCGCCACATTTTATGAAATTCCCATGTCCTTTATTTTAATTTAGTCTTTGTGGTGATAGAAACCTGTGCCATTCCTTGTTTCTCACATCGAACATAGCTCACCTAGTCTTAGGAATTTTGAAAAGGGGTTCCCTATATGATCGAGACATATTAGTTTATGATAAGTTTATCATGGTCCTATATAAAAGATCTTAAAAGAAACACCATGAGGCCTTTCGACATGATGTTAAACTACATGGCATAAAAATACACATTACAATGGACCTCACCCGAGAGGAACAATATCCTTGGTGTTAGTCTCCAACCACAACTCAATTCAAGAAGTACCTGTGTCTATATTCCTACCATCATAGGATACATAGTGACACCTAGGCCTCTAGTCTTGGGTCCTATAATGTTTCCTTTCACATTGGGGGACATATTTTATTATCACATAATTTTAAACTACATGATTTCTCAAGAACTATGTGTGGATCAATTCCTATCATCACATGATATGTAGTGATGCTTGGATCTCCAATATTGGGTCCACCTACAACAATCAATGGGAACAATTCCCCCCTCTGCATATAGATCAGACATGTGTAGAGAGTTTCCCATTCAAGAACTACACACGACTTGATTCTTGTCATCACATGATGCATAGTGACACTTGAATTTCCAATATTGGGTCTATATATAATAATCAATTAGAAAAATTCCCCCCTGTATATTGGTTATAATTGCATAGAGAGTTTCCCATTCAAGAATTATGTGTGGTTTGATTTTTACCACTGCATGATATATAAAGATGCCCAAATGTTCAGTATTATGTTCATACACAACATATAAAATAAGTATAATAATCCTCTAACTGCATATGGGATGGACATATATAGAAAAAAATCTTAGATCCACTCTTACATGGCTCAGTCAACAGCCTAGTTGTCCCTTGTTTATCATGTTTGGAATAGATCATGTGGGCTTAGGTAACCTATCAAGCCTCTATAGACAATACAACCAAGACACACCTCATATCAGGAACCATATCCCAGTCACATGAAATTAAACTTGAAGACCAAAGGCCTTCACTTTTTATGGGTCATAAAATAAACATATACTTGTTTTTGAAGAGGGACGAGTCATACAAGCTCATTCTACCCATGCATGAGTCAGATCTAAGTAAAAATTGCTTGTGTGCATGATAGATCTACACAATAAGTGATACAACATGTGTCTACCCAAAAATTATCCTTTGCATGGATAAAATGTGCTCCATGCTTCTAAATTCCCCTGAACAGTTCAATGTAACCCTAATCATATCTTGCACAATTTTCACATTGATTCCAAAATCCTTACTGCATGATGTTAAATTTAGAGGAAATGAAAAATTCCTTATCACATAAAATTAATTTTCAAAACTTATACGTCCCCACTAGATAATATTAAAATGTATAGGACCTCACCCATCATCATTCATTATCAAAGGATCATAATATCCAGACATTGGTTAACCAAAGAATGGGGTTCTTCCTCCATCTTTCTTATAACCTCAACCCATAAATCAAACTTCATGTATCAAGTGCCTTGGGTTTCTATAAATCTCCCATTTTCATTAGAAAGGAAAAGTGATATCTCTATCTTATTTTGTTATCAATGCATAAGGGTTTTGTCTAACAACCGAGAGACATATTGGTCCTACATGAAGGGATTTTTAATCCTCATCAGTATGATGTCACCATGGTAGAACTCATCACCTTATGGTGTTCTAGGCCACCCCTAACATGAATTTACCATATCATTACTCATGGATTTAGAATCTAAAGACATGATTTAAAACATTTTTATCCCTCACTCAGAAGTACATTCAATTACTGTTGACCCTATGTATCCTAATTAGGAAACTGTGAAATATTCACCTCATACCTGGTCAATGTGCATGATGACCTTAAGGTACATGTACTTTGGTCAAATATATAGGAACATAAACATCATCCCTTGATGGTCCAAATTGAAATACCATAAACTGCCAGTGAAAGAGATAAAAAAAATTAGGTAAAAAAACTAGAAAGGGTAGCTTATGTAATATTCATGTCTTCTTTCTTTAAAAATTTCCTATCTAGATTTTAGGAAAAAAATTAGAGCGTAAAAGAAATAATGAGTCATAAATCACATAGGTAACACTTTGTGGACCTGGTAAATGTCGATCCACACTCTTTGGACCCTCTGTTCTAGGAAACATTTAGAGTAATGATTTGTTACATCTCCTTGCCATGATAAGGTGTTCACTAAATGGAAACACAAACTTTAGTGTGGTCAAACCCTTCTTGAATATTGAATTTTCTATAAACAGAAATTCCCTATTCGAGCACATCGAGTCACCAAAAACCATTCATGGGCCATGGAAAATGATACCCAACTTTAGGAGACCCTTTGTTTGACTATGCATGTCTGCTTATGGTTCCTGTATATATGCTTCTATCCATAAACCAAATCCCTCATTACCTTGAAAAAAGGGTTTTATGATCCTTATGAGACATGACATCACTGTGTTGGAATGAAAAACCTTAGGGTGTTTCAGTTCATCCCCACATGATTGGACCATATCATCCTCACAACTTGAGAAATTTAGAACATGATTTACAATCCCTATAACCAAACTATTCAAGGGGATTCGACATCCTCAACGTTATGTCACTATGAATTGTACCCTTTTTCAAAGAAGAAATGTGATAATGTATTCCCAAAAACATTTTATGTCCCACACCACTTGAATCAAAACTATATAGTGTAGGGTCCAAGATTCCCATTTAAATGATAAACTACCCTAAGTTACCACAACCCTTCCTGGATATTTATTGACTCCACACCCCACCTCATCTTCCAGACATTTAAGTCTTCAAAAATCTTTCATGGCCTTATAAAAATAGTGGGGATCCCCTTTACTTGAACATTCATGTAGACACTATGGGCTCATACATAAGTGTATGACCTACCAACTAGAGGCATCTCCTCCCTATAGGAAAGATACTATAATCCTCATGAGCCCTGATAAAACTATAGTAGAACCTAGAACCTCAGGGTGTTATGGGTCATCCCTAATATATATGACACATTCCATATTCATAAATTCAAAATTTTTTATTATGAATTTCTCAACCCATACTCCAACTATCCAAGTGGAATCTACTTACCTAATATTTTTCTACCCTCCAATACCATCACTAAAATATTTCATGTCCCTTGGAAAGATGTAGAGACTCCTATGTTTCAATATACTATCAAAACATAAAGGATTTGACCTAAAAAATATATGAATATCCTCCTTTATGAAAATGATCTCAAATCCCCATGAGCCTTGATAACACTATGGAAGAACTAAACACCTTAGGGTGTTTTGGGTCATCCCTAGCATGTCTTCCCCATTCCATATTCATAAATCAAGTATTGGAAGTAAGACTTTGAACTGTATTGTATTTGATGTCCTAACAACACGACTTTAAAATTCATAGAATATTTACACCCCAAGTGAATGACCTTAAACTGCGTAGAATAAGAACTTAACACATTATGTTAAACTGCACAAAATATTTCTTTACCATATAATGTTATACTGCACAGAAGACGTCCTCACCACATGATATTAAAATTCATGGTAGATTTCCTTACTACATGACACTAAAATTCATGAAGAATATGACTTCACGGATGGTATATTACTAGAAATAGAAAGTCTAATCTAAAAGTCTCTAAAATACTAACAAAAAAAGGTTTTATCTAGAATACCCTAAACTATAGCGTAATGATGGGATAGTTTGAAATACCTTAAAAAACATCTGAAAGAGACACAAAAATTGCCAGGTTGAAACCTAAAAAAGGAAATCCTAGTAAAAAGTGAAGTCTTTTATTTTTGGGCATGCAATTTTCATGCTCTAGAAAATATTGATCACTGAAAAAATGGAAAAGACACAAAAATTGTTAGGTTAAAAATCCATAAGAGGGATCCTGAGAAAAAGCTGAGTCCATGCCCACAAAGCCTTCCCTTCCATGAAGTTTAGGAAAAAATTATAGAAATATGAATAAAATGATATAATTCTTGTTGGGATCATCATTAAACCCTAGAAAAACTCAATCAATGCTCACTAAGTCCACAAGAATCAATAGAAGATGATAATTCCCCCTTCAGGATGCATATTTTACCCAAATTATCCTTTTGTAAATCAGTTAATCTCAAGACAACTGAAGATGGTACATTAATGAGTAATCTAACATTTGTATCAATTTATAGGTAATTCTCAATAAAATTCTATTTTTATTTAAAAATTCAAATCCATGCATTTAGGTTTACTTGAAATTATACAAAGAATGGGGATCATTAATGATCTATAAAAAATTATATAAAAAAATGACATGCACATCATGAATAAAAGGAAGTTTTACAATGACATATAATGTTTATAAATTTTTTTCATTAATAATGTGAAAAAGGAATAATCTCCTAATTTTGGAGCATCTCCAAGGATTCCATTAGAATAAAAAAATGGAGACCAGACTAAAGTAAGATTTGATCGATTGAATCTTCTAGATCAACCAAATTCTGGTACGAACTACAAATAGAATATTTAAATGATACTTTCCTTCTACCCTATTTATAGAGTGATATGTAGAGTAACAAAGGTCACCTAGGAGACTAAAAATCACCCAAGACATAGATTGGTGGTTGCCCAAAAAACTCAGGTGTGCATTTACTTTACTTAAAACATAGTCATTTTCCCTGAGGACATCACTCCATATGGGGGGGGGTTGTTAAAAACCTACAAATGAGCATCAGTAAATCCATAAGGGAATAAATACCCAAATAATGGGTATTCATTTATTTTCAAAATAGAGGAAAGGTAAAGCAACCAAATTATGCAGATCATTTAACCTTTAGGGGGTCAAGAAATCACATGTCCTTAGGAAGTTCATTAAAACAGATCATGTGAAGTGCATGATATTCTTATAGATCACATTAGGTCCATTGAAAAAACCCTCATGTTCTTGTTAAGTGGTCCTGAGAAAATGATGATGATCATGTAGAGTCTTCCAGATGAGTTCCTTCAAATCTTGCGACTTATAAACCGATGGATGCCTAAAAATTATTAAAAAATCCTTTATAAAATAAATTTATAGAAAGGAATAAGCCTTATAAAAATGATATTTGAATTTATCTTCATACGATGTGCTCATATGATTCACAAGACCACATGAATACATTAACTGCATGCCCATATTGTCTCACAAGAGCATGTTGGCATGTCACCTTCACCATGAAAAAGACCTCATACATGTCTATTCAAGCATATGATTCCCTTACGACTACATAGAAAAGTAGAGGGGTTTTCCATGGAAATAAGAAGGCATTAGTGTGAGATATTTCATTGATCATAGGATACATCATAGAAAAATATAACTATTTTCCCTGAAAACACTTACATGATGTCATGAGATTAGCTGCCCTTGAAAAATAAGGAAGGAAATAAAAAGTAAAAAGGTATTAGCTTCTTGTAAAGGGATGATACAATAATCTTTATGTGTAGGGGGTTATAAATCCCAGTCAATCATCATCAGTCACATATATGCCCCTCAACATAGAATCCTAATCTTGTGAAGGCCCCCTTGATAAGACAACTTTGTCTCATGAAAGACCCCTCAACATGTTAGCTTGATCCTATAGAGGTCCCCTTGACAAACCACATTTGTCTCCCAAAAGATCCCTTTACATGTTATCCTAATCTCGTGCCCCCCTGACAAGTTGCATTTGTCTCTCAAAGAACCCATACAAGTCTACATCAATCACACAAGATCCTTAAATGGGCATCCTGATCTCACGAAGTCTTCTAGACATGTAGACCTTAACTTGTGGAAGCTATTTGACATGTTAACATAGTTAGAAGAAATCCATTTGATCGACTGAGGCCTAATAAAAATTGTGATGACTGGACATTCTTGCGGTCACTGTCATCATATGGCTCCATTGATGACCCACAACGAGGTCATGAAAAGTGAATGATACAAAGAACCCCCCTTGGATTCCATCTCATATTTTCCAGATACACTCCGCATGAGGTGTTGTATAAAAAATATATCAAGGCCTATAAATCTCTTCTCCCCAGCACAAAAAACAGGCACAGAGAGAGGGTACGATGGTCAAAGAACTGGGAGGACTTCTCAAAGTGGAAAGTCACATGATTTAAAATGTCTTCCACTAAGTAAAATACAGGGAACGACCTAAGGGGTCATGAAACATGAATATGTTCATCACATGATCAATTTATAGATCACATGAATGAATTTCAGCATGCCAACCAAATCATGTGAAGGAGTCCACACATTTCAACTGGTCCCCATTAAACCTAAAATAAATCAATGCTTGAAAAACCTTGAGGAACTTATGAAATAAAGATTGAAAAATACGGGACACTTACATGAAGACAGATACGCTAGTATCCATACACTTCTCATGAACTACCTAAATAATTCAACAACACCAATATATTTCACCCCAGTCATGTGACACTATCTCAAAATTCCATTTGGAACATGTTATTTCACTTTTCCATGTTATGAAAGTTAGTCATGTGACACACTCTGGGAATGCCACCCATGAATTTCAAAGTCCGCTAATATCTTTAGATAAATATTTAAGGGTGAGAGAAATCATTGAATGTTCATAGAGACTCAAATCCATCGAAGCACATCGAACCAATGAAATTTCGACATGTGGGACTTTATAAGATATCACTTTCAAAGGAATAGGTTAGGTGCTTGGTTTTTTATTTATGCTTCATTATTTTTGGAAATTTTATCAAGCATAGGCCTTAATTATTATCCATAATAAAATCCTTTTAGGATCTTGGTTTTGAGAACTTGTTGGTCCTTTAAATTCATCGCATGTGGTTTTTCATTTCTTGTATAAAAATGACTATTATCGGCTATGGATGAGAGGTTTATAGTCCTTTTATGGTTGTTCCATGAAGGTTTTGAAATGGTCCCCTAATTTCCTCACTAATTTTGAGCCTCTTATTGCCCCTATTTGGTTAGGGTTTCCTGGTCTATCGCTACAATTATTTAAGATAGAAGAACATTTTTTGATTGCTAGTCTTTTTGGGAAATCTCTCAAGTTAGATACCACTACTAGAAGCCTCTATCAACCCTCTATTTCTTGATTATGTGTCAAAATTGATATTTTTTAGTCCCTTTGATCCCACATTTGGATACAAAATGGGGATACTAGATTCCTCCAAGAGGGTGTCTTTGGAAATCTTGTATAATCTACACTAATTGTCTAAAAATTAGACATTATGAAAAGATTTGTGGAAGAAAATATTATGATTCATCCAACCTCACAAGATTCAACTTAATCTGGGTTGAAAAGGAGATCGTAGGGGGATAACCAATGCTTCTGTTAGACAATCTATAGACACCATTAATAAGGATGTTTATTAGATCCTGACCAGACCTTATAACACTCATCCCTTTTCTAATGAATTATTTTGACTTTTGGATGCTTATTAGGATGCTCAACCTCTTGATTAGGATAAGGTATCCATCAACAAGCTTTATAAACCTGCTATCACAAATTTCTCACAATCCTTGCATGATGAGGATAGGAACACTCACTCTGATTCTAGTGAATCCACGCATGATGATTATGATCAAGAATGTATGATTGAGGAAGCCTATTTAAATTAAAGTGCAAGGAAATGTAAAAATACAATGATTGATTTAGATGACTACATTACTTAAATATCCAAAAGACTAATAGATGTAAATATTACTCTAACCTTCCAAGAACAGTTGTCACTAGATCCTTATATCCTTATTGGAAGGAAATGACCATGATTCCACCATAACTGGTGGTTACTAAGCATCCAACGACATCACCTAATAAAGGAAACATAATCGATGCTAAAAATATTGATATGGATGACCCTGCAGTGCGGTATTCATATTCGTATAATTATTATGTGAGTGATGATTTGGAATCTTGGATGGAAGAGGAAGATAAAATAGTTTTTAAAAGATACAAAAATAGTGAAATCTAATAGGATACATACTTATAAATTAGAAAGTGAATGTTCATGAAGTTGGTGGAAATTTTTTAAAAACATCCTAATTTTAATTTCAAAGATATTTCATGGAAATGATTTATTTTCTTATTAATATGACTTATGGACTCCTTGGTCAGATTCTTGAGGCCGACGCCTCAGCTCTATTACTATTTGGATGATAGTTGATTTTCTTTTTAGATCCTTTTTATTTTTTGGTTTAATGCTTATAATGAAGCTCATTGTTCTACAAGTGAGAAGGATGTTTGGATTTTGGGTTATTTTGGTGATTTTTGGTTGGTATGTGCATTATTCCTAGTGTGGTTGTTAGTGGTTCTACTTTTTCCTTGGTTCACTTCATGTGTTCCTATTTACAAGTTCATGGGGCCGTCCGAATCATGTCTTCTTAATCCGCCCACTTTAGCTTCTGATCACTCTCTAATTTTTTTTTCTCAGAATATGATTGATGTGTTATGATGGTTTTTTAAATATCTAATGTGATTTTTATTGGCCATGCGATGCCCTACACTTGATGTTTCTATTCCAAGGATAATCCCATTTATCAATCTATTTTTTTATCCTCCTTCTTCATCTACTGAATTTTGCAGTTATATGAGATATTTGAGGCTATTTTATGCATTTTGGGAGATGTTATTGATCTAGAGTAGTTTCATTCCATTTCATAGAAGGGGTTTTCACACTTTTTTAGTGTTGTGCATTGGTGGTTGCCTCAGATTTATGGTGCAACTATATAGAGAAAAATTCAATGAGGAGTTGTTGTTCACTGATTACCTTGTTGGTGTTATCGCATTTCTACTTATTGAATTTTTCTGTTTTTCACTCATTTTATTGTTTTTTGGATTCCTTCTCTTAAAGAAGATATAATGTGTAACTATTGGACTTCACATGAGGTTATTGCTTCATCTGACTTCACATGGATTTATCTTCTCTTGGGAGATTCTGGGCTGGTGGTTTATTCTTTTACATCTTTTGTTTTTCTCTAAATTTTGTTGATGTAGAGGAAAATATATCTAACTCATTGTCCTTTAGGTTATTTAGTCTATTCTTAGGCCTACATGTCTTTTATGATGAGTGTATTTCATGTTTTGGCTCATTCTCGTTGGACTTGGGGTGAGCTAATGTAGTTTATTTGTGCCGGTGACTACTTATGTTCAGCATCAGACTTTATTCATTATATGGGGGATTTTTACCATAGAGGAATGTATTGGGTAGTTCTACCAATGACCTTCATGGAGAAAGTATTTGAAATATTTATGGCATGATGCATAAAACATGTCTCATAAAATATTAACTTTTGTTTGTTTTTCATGGAAATATCAGATTGTATTCCCCTCAACCCTCTATTGGTTTAAGCTGTTTACACCCCGTGTTTCTATTATAATAATTTATTTTAATAAATTACTTTACGGAATGAATTGGGTGGCCAATTCATGTCACCTATTTTATAATAAAAATCAATAAATGTTTCCTAATTCATGCAGAAGTGTCAGGATAAGTCATCCAAGTCTTGCAGATCCCTTTCAACAAGTTAGCTAGATCATGCAATGTCCCCCAGAAAAGTCATCTATATCATGAAATATCCCCTAGAAAAAGTTGTTTAGATCATGTGATTCCCTCTATAGAGGCTAGAAAGATCAGGTGATATCTCTTATACAAGTTATCCAGATCATGTGATGCCCTCTAGAAAAGTTATTCAGATCATGTGATGTCCTCTAGACTTGTCAGTTAGGTCATGAAACACCATCCAGACATGTTAGGCTTGATTATGTGATGTCCTCCAGACATTCCATTTAAATCATGTGATGTTCTTCATACAATTCAACCAGATCATGTGGTTTTCTTTAGACAAGAACACTTGTTAACCAAGACATGTCCGTACATCCTCAAACATGTCATATAGACGCCCACACATTTTATGAAGACAATTAAGATATGGCAAGTAAGAAATCAGAATATGTCGAGTAGATGTCTCGGGACATGATAACCTTGTCTAGTGGTAATATTTAAGTATACCCCCAACTGAACTATGAAAAATATGATTCCTGTTATAAGAATGATATTTAGGATGCCTTCCTCAGGCTCGATCTCAAAAAGGAATCCACCTTGGTGTAAGCACCTCCATATTTCAGAAATTTTAGTGCATAGAATCCAAACTCTTGTATGGGTTCACCATTCTTCTTCAACCCTCAGTGGATTGAGAATTCAACTGAACTATAATTATTCTGATTCATACCATTAGCATAATACATAATACGTATTCCCAACTCCTGAGCACCATATAAAACACCCCATATGGGCCACCCAAATGAATATGTCCCACATCCATATGCAGTGATACCTATCATTTTCTATACCTTGTTTCTTACACCAAACATGGATCCTGTGGGCATAGGGAATTGTAATGATCATATCATTGGCATCATGATTCTCAAACAAAAAAGGAAACATCAGTGTGTAATCCCCGATTAATGACATGATATGACTACCCTCATATAGAGGTTTCCACCTCAAGGTATCTCTTGATGGAATGATCAAACTATGATGACTACGAATCCTTCTATAAACAATGTATTTAGGATTCCATCTCGAGGATCTACCTTAGTACTTGGTGGCTAAGTGCCCTTAAATATTTCCTCTTCAAAAGATGTTAAATTATACAGTTGAAACAAACTATGTGGGTTTTTATTCCTATTATACACAGGACATGTAAGATACCTCATTAAGGTTCAATCCCATCCTTTAAATATTAATCACCTCCAAAGATGGCACTAAACTCTAGAGTTCCTAGTTATATGGCTTCAAAATATAAGCAGCTATCCATTGAAAAGTAATGATGATAAATGAATTAAGAACCTCATATACATACAAATGGACTCATTAATAGACCCCCCTTTACACATGGAAGGATTTAAAAAATGACCATTTTATTAGAGTAACCAGTCACATATCAGTATTAGGAAGATATTATCAAACATATTTTAAATCTATAAGATATTTTTTGAGTAATAAACAATTCCCCCCAAAAGGGTGTGATGAGATCGACCTCTCTTCCTCTCGACTGATGTGATTTTCTAAGTACCCCATTAGTATTGAAAACCCGAGGGACCACCTTCCTTTGTAAATAAGGTTAGCACTCAGTTATGGATGTGGGAGCCATTGGGAGTTTCTGTTAAGGAAGAAAGTGGTGAACTCAATTTAGATGATTGTAGAAACCTTATACCCCGCCACAATAAACCTTCAGAAAAAACAACATGTGATTTTTTTTGTAGGAAACAAAAATGGTAAACCTCACAAGAAAGAATTTAATTATATAAACCCATTAACTAGTTAAAAAAGATAAAATTCACAATCCCTCATCAGACCATTTCATTCCCACTATTCTCCATCTTTAAACAAAAAATAGGCACTGAATCCATCAAACTAAAATTACTAATATTTAATATACATTACAACTAGAAACAAAAAACATATATTCCCATTTCTAGTTTTACATGTGCTTAAACAACCACTATAGAAACCACCATACATGCCTTGATCTAAACTTAGGAATAAACTATAATTTCTTTAATGTAGTTTATAATTAAAAAGAAGGAAAACAACCTCTTGGTCAAACAAAATATAAAAAATGGACCAAAGAAAGGGAAAATTTCATCTTAGAAGAGGGAGAATCCAATTTTCTCAAACAACATGTGAATAGTGGAAGGGGAGATACATCCTGTTGAAGGATGGGATATCAAGTGCATAGACTCCTCTGTATAAATATTGAGTACCTAGGCACCCCCATATATACATGGGCATCTGGGGTACACATATTAGCCCATTATTGTAATCCAGTACCTATTAATCAAGGAAAAGATCATCTATGAACTATTTTATAATTTTACAAGATATACACACTATTAAGCCCACAAAAAAGAGTATATCAATACACAAACATAAATAAAATGTATAACAATAAATATAGCCATAAAGAAGAACTATAACTAGGATGTTATAATTCGGTTTATAAAATACGTATAAACCTAGTATAACATAAAAAAATAGAGATATAAATGGTTTTAAATAATAAAATTAATGCTCAACTCTAGTAAACAATAACAAGGAAAAATATAAAACATAGAACGAATAAATGGAATAATTAAATCATAACCAAATATCCTTTAATTAATTTTTGCTATAAATAGTTTTAAACTATTAATTTTAAAATGAAAATCCATTTCCACATTATGTATCAAGCTACTTTATGTCTCTATTTGTGTACACACTAAGGAGGTTTACAAAAATATATAAGTGGTAACCCTTCCTCAATGACCATCTATTAATAATTATTGGAATTCCTTTGATTTAGGGAAATAATGAATAATACTATCTCAATGAACCTAATCAAAAGTTATAAATCCTTTAAAAATAAATCCTTCCCTTTTCCATGAATATGGTCCCTAACTAAACCCATCATGAGTCACTTTATCAATGTGAAAAGGCCTTTACACCTCATGAAACCCCTTTCCATAACAAGTCCCTCGAGGTAAAACCCATATTGGATAACTACCATGCCCTTTTTCCCTTTATATGATCAAAATCAAGGGAAGATATGGCTGCATGAGGACTCTCAGGATTAATATCCATCAAATAAATATGTCACCTCACTAAAGACTCACTTTAAATGAAGAACAATAAACCTAATCTTACCAATATATCAAGTTCGATACACTATCCTTGATGGAAACATGAATGTGACCCCACTTAACCAATCAATAATATTTAAGACTTGACTCAAGTATAGTAATCATAAATGGGTTCAAATCACAATTTTAGTCAATGGTCACACATTAAAAAATGTAAATGGTAAATCATAAAATCAAGGTAACAACACTGAAACCAAAATTCACTACATGCGACTCAAAATTAATATCTCAAAGAAACCCCACTCACCCTCATGTGAACATACTGATCACTATCTGTCACATTTTGGCTCACACTCACTAGTATACCTTAGTTCTCCATCATATCATTCATGAAAACACATATAAGTTGAGGAAAAATTCATGGAATCAAAAAGTATAGTTAATATAGACAAATCATGTCAATTATAATGGATTGAAATACTATTGAATTTTTCAAATCAAAAAATAATAAGAAAAAACCTTACTATAAAGGATTCAACATGAATTATCATGAAAAATAAAGAGAAAAAATGGAAGGATTGATACATAAGGGTACCCTTACCTCTAGGATTTTGCTGATGTAGATGGATAATTGATCAGACGAGAGACATTGAAGATTGATGATGAAGAAGGAATAGATGAAGGATACAAAGAAGTTTTTTTGGGCTTCCTAGATAACCCAACAAATAATAAGAAAAAATGTATTTTAATTTAAAACATTTTTACAAACTAATTAAAATTTAAAAACAAAATCTGGGTTTACTGGGAAAAAGATACCCCCTCAACATGTACTCAGTGGTCAGCCTTGGAGAACCCCTTATCTGGACTCCTCACCGGGTACTCGATGAGCCTCCCTTAGGTACTCGATGGATGATATGGTCTTCTATAGTCTAACAAACCATGATTTTAGTGTATATTTATCATTAAATAAATACTTCATAATCAATATTTTTCTCACACACAACATCAAACTAAATCTTACCATGAAATATTAATGTGATAAAATCATTAAATGTAACCGGTATATTGTAGTCATTTACTTAGAAGGTATAAATATAAGCAAATACATTATGAAACCTATTTAGAAAGAAAAATAAATGAGAACAATTAGTATGAGTATTCCTTATGAGGATCATTTATATGAGCTTGGAAATGAGGTAGTGTCACTAGTGTTTACTCTAGACCATGATCAAGTAGAACTTTAACAAGTGCAGTTTGAGAAAAATCATCTTTGGGAGAAGTTAATGCTCTTGGAGATCACTACCAGATCCATTCTAGCTGAATCACCACCTGAAACATCTACCATTTCTTGTCCTACCCATATATATTTTGTGAATGTTTTTAGTGTCTTTTTAAGTAGAAATTAGGATGATATAAACATGTAATTATTACTGTGATAAATTTTATATATGTCATCATTAATTTGTTTTTAATTTTTATTAATATTAATTTTAAAGTAAATTTAATAGATTTTCATTAATACAAATGGGTTGGTTAATTTTTATAAAATAATTAATTAATTTTAAAAATTATGTATCAAATCATTTTATGTTTTAAATACAAATTTTTAAAAAAATGTATTTTTATATATGTTATATTTTTTTATATTAATAAAAAAGTATCAATATTGAATAATGAATTTAATGAAATGTATTGATAATATATATATATATATATAAAGTTAACATTAATTTAATATTATTTTACTTGGTAAGGAATAAGAATAAATCCATTTTATGTTTAAAAATATATTTTTTATAAAATTGTTTTTCCATATTATGCATTTTTGTATTAAAAATAATAAATAAGGTAATTTTTTTAGCATAAAAATATGCTACCAAGGTATGGGTTATTCACCATAGTAAAGGATAAAAAAAGTTAAATGTGTTAAATCAAGGGGTAAAGACCTAAATATTATAAAAAGTTATATCTAAATGATTTAATAAGGAATTTATATACCTCCTATCATATTATATTCATTATTTTTAAAAATTTGTCCCACTTTCCTTGAAAATGATTTTTCTTTTCATATAAAGTAATAAGTATTTAGAAAAATGACACTCCACTCACAAAAGGACCCCTCTTACACCCAATAAAATTAATGTAAAAAATTATAATTACTCCATTTAATATTCCATATTTAAATCCATAATGAGACTCTCTAATGTTGGATAGATTCTGGTCCCTATATATTCCCCAAATCACTTGAAAATAAAGACAGTTTCCATGGGGTGATACAATTTTTTCTTTACAAGTGATGACATATTATGACTATTTATCACTTACCTTCTTCATAGAATTATGAAAAATTATGATTTATCTCTTTCATTACATATAAATAATATCATTATTCTTCTATAATTATGATATTATAATAATATCAATTCATAATCATACCCATCCATTGATTATAGAATTTTTATGTATAGGTTAGCTTAGCCACATAGAAGAACAATGATATAGTATTTAATCATGGATGGTTATGTAAGATTAATTACTAATATGATAGGATATTTTTAATTAAATAGTTTTTTATTTTTTATATAATGGTAATATTAATATTTAACTCATTATTATTATACCACTTGGATTTGTTAAAAAATTACCAAAACAATCATTTTATGGATTTCATTTTGTATAACCATACCCAAAACTCCCATTTAATGCATTTTTAACTTAATAAATAACTATGTAAATTATATTATAGTATATTTACTATTCTATACAATATGAACTCATGAACATGGGATGATAAAACTACTAACACAAATGATCAACAGACAAGGAACAATTAAAACAGCTAACACAGATGATCTACACTAACAAAAATAAGTAATAACTAAGTAATACATGAATATAAAATATTAATATAAAAGGAAAAAAATATGAAAAAGGTTATTAATTATATGGTTAATTAGTCTATTATTTTTATATATGATGTTAGAGTTAATCCAACCAAGTGGGAATCTAAGGTAAGGGTTTTGTCGACTCAATTTACCTTTCATTTGGTCATAAACTTTCTACCTCGAATATGCTCTTATAAGTTTCTTTTATTCTGATATTTCCATACTATAAAAATTATTTTCTATTTTTATATGAGTAAATTACATATTTACATCAAAAAATACTTCTTTTATGGATTTTATTCTCTATTATAATTTGATGTTGTTAATAATTAATTCCACCCTTTCTAATAGCTTATTCTTCTCCATGTCATTATTATTTATATTGTTCAATTGTGCTATTATCTCTACATAAATGATTTATTAAGGTCATTTTACACTATAATTGATTTTTTTACAAATTTTTAATATGAATCTTTTTATCATTTTCATCACGGGTTATTTTTTATTTTCTTTACAAAAGTGTGAAAAAAATGTAATTTTTAACATTTTACGCATGAAAAACATTTCACTTAATTATAACATCTCTTCATAATGAATCTTTTTTTAACGTTTTAATAGTTTTCCAATGTAATTTCCATTCCAATAGTTTTTTTTATTTTTTCATTTTAAAAATAAAGGGGAATGTTTCTAAAGAATAAATAAAATGATTTCATTCCACTAGTGTATATTTTTATCTTACACTTCATATTAATTTATGTTAAATTTATTTATTTTCAAGGCTAAATTACTTAGTATTATTTTGATTTTTTGATTTATAAATTTTTCCTTTAACTTTATTGAAAATTAATTTTTAATGTGAATTGTATGTTTGACTTTTATTTCAATGATAAAAATGATTTATGAAAGCTATTTTTGATAAATTTGCTTCATTTTTCCTCTCTCCTCCAATATATATATATATATATATATTTATATTATGGTTTAATTTTAATTTTCATCATATATGTGATTTTGTAATATAATTTAATTGGTATATTTATTTTTTGTGTCAACCAATCTAAATATTGATGTCATTTTATGCCATACCATTGAGAAATGTTATGATCTCGGGTCAAGCCCCTTTATTTGGGGGCCTAGATCCCCTGAATATCCTTCAGTATTCATCATCCTCAAAAGG
Organism: Viscum album; assembly: GCA_963277665.1. Lineage (NCBI taxonomy): Eukaryota > Viridiplantae > Streptophyta > Magnoliopsida > Santalales > Viscaceae > Viscum > Viscum album. The sequence goes on from OY728129.1 coordinate 1,830,951,797, forward strand.
TTTATAAAACCTATAATAATAGTTGTTTTTTTGAATAACCCCATATTATACATTACATGATCATGCCGCGTATCACCACAATCATATTTTCCTACTCCCTGTATACAGAACCAAACTTGGTGCATCTGATATATCCTTACACAACACCCATTGACACCATTTAGTTCGTACTCCTCTTCCATGAAACAAAAAATAGGCATAATCCTTTCATATTATCCCCATTATTCTCTATTCCCTAGGTGTTTGATACTTCCATACATGCCACTCCCATCACTTTATCTCATTCTAGTCTCCCTTGCATGCGAGCCCTTGTTTTTTTGTGTAGTGACTCATCCCAAGACACCTGATTAGCTTTAAAGCAGACAACATTCATCCTCTTCCTCACCATATCACATGATCATACCACAAAGGATCTCTTTTAATCTTGGGGATCGATATGCGTCTAGTTTTATTCTGAAATTGAATTATTTTGTAAGGTGATTGTATTATTCTAACATTTAAAAATGTTGTAAAACCCATTTTCTTTATATGGGGTTTTTAGGATGATATGTATGATGTTTTTCATGTGTAATACATAAGTATGGTTTATAATTATGTGATGGGTGGGGTCATATATATTACTCTAATGCATTTGTTAAATATTTATATTTCATGATAAAATTCTAGGGAACTAGTCATGATACTTGATCCACTATGGCGCACAAGTAGGGATTCCTAATCCACTATGTTATGGGGAACACGTAGTGATGCTTGATCCATTATTTTTATAGTGATCTTAGTTTCTAACCGTGATATATCATATTAATTCCCATGATTATTATTCAATAAAATTTATATTCTATGCCTCATTTCCATGTTATGTTCTATGGATCATGATTATTGTCTTATGTTTCCATATTATTACACCATGGTATATATTTGATATTTTAAGACTATATATCCTTCTATCATTATTTAAAGAAAAATGTTTTTATTTAATGATCCAATTCATCAAATATTTATCCCATGATCATGTTTTCATACATTATTATGTTCTATACCTTTATGTCTCTTTGATAATTATTCCCTTAGCATGTATTTGATCTCACTCCATTTTTTTTACTTCCTTAGTAAATTGTATGCAGAATTATGTGTAGAAGTAATTTTTATGTAGGGATTTTTTTGTGGGAGATATTGAAGAAATAATGTGTAATAAGATATTTATAAATCTCACCTCCAAATACACTAAACCTTTTTGTTATGGTGTTGTGTGATTATTTATGAGATGTAATTGTTAAATTATGGAAATAATTTAAAATATGTGTATGTTTTGAATGGGTCATCTTAGTTGGAATTAGACTGGAGTTTAATTATTTTTTGGATTAGGTTATGGAGTATATGATAACCCAAATTAAAGTGTAATAGGATTAAATTAAAGTGTCATTGGATAAAATTGGAGGTTTTATAGAGTCATACATCATAGCCTGGAATTTTAAATTCTATATAGTTTTTTACTATAATTTTCATAAGACATTATTATTTATTTCTCAGGTAAATGATTTTTTATTTTATTAAATGGTAAGAAAAAATAGAAACAATGTTAATAATTGGTTATAATGAAAATAAATTGGTTTTTCAAATGAGTAAACATATGGGATGGGAGATGGAGTGCATAACTTCATTGAAATTATTTATCAGGTTATGAATAATAACCAAAATTGTATAGATATCACAAACACACCAATGAAGGAGCAATAAGTAATTGAGTCATTTATGTGGAACATATAACCTCCATCAGTGATTCATCAAATCAACCAAACACTGAAAAATTGATAAACACTGTAGAAGATATATATTTTATACTCCAGTGTTCAAAGCATGAAAAAGTGGCATTAATCATTTATCACTTATAAGGTGAAGTTGACCAGTGGTGGAATCTCATTAAAAATAATATTATAAAGGATGATTTTGAAAATATATAATGGTATGAGTTTAATAAAATATCATTCATGAAATATTTTCTTCAATCTATTCACATAAAAATAGAGAGATAATTCTTGTATTTTAAAAAAATTTAGGATAAGTATATTGGTAATTAGGAAGTGAACTTAACCAGACTCACAAGGTATACCTAAAATTATATTATTGATCCCTGAAGAAATATTTGTGATAGTAGGGATTTTTACTAGATACAATATTCAATTAATTTCTTATTTACCTAATAATGAACCATACTATCACACCCTAGTGTCGATCATAAGGAGGCCCTTACACACACTAAATTTCTATTGTCACTATTATAAATCTAAGTAATATAAAACTATCTTAACTAATATAAATGGGGGGAGGGTAGAAATTCATAAAGTATAAATACTATATATATAAATAAATATTAAAATACAAAACACAATCAAAAAAATAAAAAAAAAACACAAACAATTTAGAGGAAGAAAATTGTTGCTCTTAGGGGTTTATAGTGATATTATCATTTTTATTCAAATATATATCAATGTTTTATTCAATGTGGAGATCAATACCTATCACTCCACACCCTCTATTTTGAATGGTATTACATTACATAAAGTCCTCTTCATGTAAGAGTAAAATATTTTACATGAACACCCAATCCAAACTCTACTATTTGAATGAATTAAAAATCAATGATAAGGAAAACTATTTAACGAGGATGAGGAAGGCAATAATAGAGAAAGAGGGGAGATCGCCAACCACTATAATTTTAACCAAAAATAAATCATTATAGTAAAGAAATTAGAAATTAATAAATAACAATAAGCTAAAATACCACCAATTTCCCCTCGAACAACAGTGAGGGTTAGCTCTCCACAAACGTGGAGTTAAAAATAAGTATGGTGTAAGAAACACATAAAATAAAAGGAATAGAAGAAGAAGAGAAATGAACAGAAGTAGAAGATAAATAAGTTATTATATATTTAAAATATGTAGAACTAATATATTAATAAAACTCCCCCATTACCCTTTTAAATGGATATCCATTTAAAAGGAAGAAGAGATGAAAATTTATAGAGAAATGATGGAAAAGTTTTGGATCCAATTTTGTCCACCATAATTTCATGAATTTTAGACCCATTAAATAGAAGAATTGGTATATAGTCCGTTCTTTAAAGTTGTTTAAATATATCTCATCTATGTACCCTAAAAATGTTATCCTTATTAGACACCATATTTTTAGTTATTTTTTATTTATTCCAGAATATTTAATCTTCCTAGGCGACTCTACATTTTCCAAAACATAACAATTTCATGCCATTATGACATTGAAAACTCTAGATTCTCATGTGGAATCCTCTATTAAATATGTTCACTAATTATTTATCCATATCTGTGTATAATTTCATCTTCATTAGAATATCCCAATTCTAGATATAATATCATATTTAAATGTGTCCAGATATGTACATAGTTTTCAAGGCCTAGATTTTGAGATGATTTTGGGCCTCCAATTAATTTATTGAGATTTGGTTCGAAAAGGATAATATGAATACCTAGATTTATATAAAGATAAAACAATAATTTCACAATTTTAATTATTTTATAAAATTTTATGGTTGAAATACATAAATAAATTAAAATAATGAAATACAAAAATTAAGCCATTTTTTCAATTAAGCTCAAAATTCCACAAAAAACCTAAAAATGTGACAATTTACCATAAAATAAAGTTGTGGTGGGTTAATTAACATTAAATTATAGAATCAAATATTTTAAAATGTCAAATTCATCACTCCCACACACTTAATCATTGAACTATCAGGCAATCATCTTATATTAAAATCAAAATCAACAGAACAATAAAAAATAAGAGAATATCCATGATCTTATTGAGAAAAGAATTTCATCATGTATTATCTATGAAAAAAATTACCTATTATTTTAATTCCTCAAATTTAAATTTTTTAAAACTCATAAATCCATCCATATCCCAATCAAAACCTACCTCACAATGAATTTTATGTCACTCTTCACTCAAGAGAAATTAAATCTTGAGTTTTTCTCATACTTGGAAATTGCATGTATCACCATAGGCTTTTGAAAATAATTATTTATCCATATAAAAAGACATGAAGATATTTTAAATCATTATTTTTTTTCCCTATGAATTCTATGGCTTAGGATTGGTGGGAAAATGATTTAAAAAGATTAATCTAGAAATAGGAGGATGAACTCTAAAGTAAAATGAAAGAATAATCAAGTGAAAACAAAGGATGAACCTCACTAAATCCATCTTGGAAGTGTGAAAATAAACACCACCCCATTTTTTTACACAGGACATGTGTAAATCAGTGATTAAAAAGAATAATATTATCCAAGTTCTCCTCTTTCTTTTTTTTCAATGTTTTTGAAATTCTCTAGAAAGACACAACTTTATTTTCTTTTTTTTTGATTTTTTATAGAGAATGAGATAAAAATGGAATAAAATGAATGAATTAAAATCATGAACTTGATTTTATATAGGGAAAGGATTCATAAAATAAATTTCAATGATAAATTCAAGCTTATCTCTATTTTTTTCTTAATTTTGTTGAAGGAAAACCAAATGAAAAAATAAACCTCATTAAAATAATAAATCAAGACCAATTATGTATTTCTACAGTTCCCAAAATGGGTAAAAACACCTCACACCACCAAAAAATGAATCAAATATTATAGAACTCACATGAAAATCCCTTACCCCCACACTGAAACTTGAAATATCCATGAAAAAATACTAAGAGTGAGGGTAGGTAAACAAAAATAATCTTGTAATGTGGCCTAAACATATAAATAAATTCTTGGAATCTAAGAGATAACAAAGGATAAGTGTAAAGGGTTGGTATCAAGTAAAAATGTGGCTATCAAATAAGTTCCTCTATCCTATCAAAAATATTTCTTGAAATCCAAATCATTGAAAGGGAAAAGTCACATATTTTGGTTCTCAAACAGAATCCATGATTTTATCAAGAATGTGTAGGTATTAGAAAGAATATACAAAATGGGTTAGAATACCTCACAGTCCTAGAAAAATATTTTGGGTCAGTTATTTATGGTCATGGATTTCCAAAATCAACCATGCTCATAAAAATTTTATAAAATCCAATTCAACGGAAATGTTTTAATATAAAAAATTATTTAACATTAATTCTTTCAAAAAGAATGTCAATTATCTAAAAATAAATTTATTTGTGAAGAATGATCAGAATATTCATTGAGAATAAAGTTTCTTAAAAAAAGGAAACACAAAAACAACTAAGATGGTTGAAACTCCACCTACACTTAAATATAATTACCCTTCCTTTTAGCTCAAAAAAATAAAATAAGGTCCGAAAGACTAAATTGAAGGAAAGATACAACCTAGATTTATTTTTCATTAGAATCAAAGAGTTAAGATGCTAAATCCATCTACTAAACCTAGAAACCATGAAATAATGAAAATCATAAGAAATATAATTAATAATAAAGATGAAGGTAAAAGATGATAGAACATGGTTTGGACCACCATGTGGGTGATAGTATTTTACTACTCCTAGTAAGGGATTTGTAGTGGTTTAACCCCAATCCAATGGTGGATTGAGTTTTTTCATAGAAACCACCACATATTATTTTTGCCAACATCCATCAGTATATGAGAGGAGTGAGAACCCTAAATAAATATAAAAATTGCCCCAACCCACATAAGAGATGAAAGAATTATTTTTAGGAGTAGAGGGGGAGGGAAGAGAATATAGAGGTTCTCTCTACTTTGATCAGCTATAATAGTGGTTTCCACCAGTGTTGAGGTTAGAGTAATAGGGTGTGGCTTATCTTCCGGTTCAGGTTCATCAAATGATTCCTTAGTGATTTCTTGCTTTGTTCCATCATCATCATTTCCTCTAGTGTATATCTCGATAGGCTCCTCCAATATCTCCTCAATGAAAACAACTTCTTCCTCTTCTACACTAGGTACTACAATAATTTTACTATATCTAAAAAGTAAACACAAGGGAGAGTATTTTTCAATTAATAATTAATAATATTTTAATGGAAATAATGAAAAGAAATTAAATCTTCCTCAAAATTTTCAGCTTGAGACACCATTTCTTCAAGCAGGGTAGCTGGGAATTTATTTTTTTGAGATGGAGATATAAATAAAAAATAATTTATAATATCATACATTATAAAAATTTATAAAAACTATCCTTGTAAATTATCTCAAAGTATCAGTGAGATATTTTACACATGGTAGAGTAGACCATCATGCATAATTTCTAAACAAATACAAAGAGTCTAATTAACACAATGCAGGAAAATATTGTCCCAAATAATGCAGCACTAACACTTCAATGCTTCAAATGCATGGAATTTGGGAATTTGAAAAATAATTTCCCTAATCGAATGTCTAATGAGGTTAATAGAAATCAATAACATCCATGAACAAAAGAAAAATGAATAGCCTATGCAATCACTACTGTTGAAGTGGACTATACTAATGAAGTGGATAAAGGTAGAATTATTCTCCATTTTAGATCAATACATGTGTTAATTAATTATTATTATTCATATTATTTCATATAAAATACCATTTCCAATGAATTATGATTCACCACCTCAAACATTAGACATTTAAGTAATAGTGAAAAAAACATAAAGGTGTGATGATTTCATCCAAAGTATATAACTCTTCTGCAATCAGGGATTGTAGGAGGATAACTCCTAGATGTCTAGTATTTATTCCCTGATTATAATTTTATGTGATATTGAGCATGGTTCAACTCTAACTATATAGATATCTTAACAAAATTTGAAGAAAAATGAAGTCCTATTTGGTATCCCAAATCATCCTATTAACAAATATCACTACAAGGATGATTATGAACTCCCATTAGAAGAAAATTTCATAATATGGGTCTTGATACCTAGTAATGAGGGATAGTTAGATCAACGTGTTAGAGAGGAACTCAACATAAAATACATTCCAATTATATGTGACTATACTGACATATTTCCTAATGAAATTCAAGGTATTCCCCTAGAACTCATGGTTTAGTTTTTAATTGTACTCATAATAGGTTCTATGCCTATATAAAAGATATCTTATAGAATGGATCTAAAGGAATTTAACAAATTAAAGAAGAAAATTAAAGATAATCTGAGAAATGGTTTTATACACCCAAGATCCCCACCATGGGGTAAGCCCATCCTCTTGGTCAAAAAGAATGATGTATTAATTCATCCTTGAAATGATTATCATGAACTTAAAAAAATCAGGATCAAAATAAAATATCCTTTACTACATATTAATGATCATTTTTGATCAAATTATATGGAATTAATTATTATTAAAGGTGGATATTTTATCTGGATATCATAAATTAACTATAAAGAGAGAATACATACCCAAGAACACTTTTAGAAAACAATATAGACAGTATGGATTCATAGTGAATCTTTTTAGACTTATAAATTCCACTACAGTATTCATTGATCTGATGAATAGTGTATTTAAATATTGCCATGATAATTTCATGGTAGCCTTTATTAATTACATCCTCATATATTCTAAGAGAAAGAAATAACATTAAAAGAATTTAGGGATTGTCATAAATAACTTATGAAAAGAGAAACTGTATATCAAGTTCAACAAGTGTGAATTGTTTTATAAACAGTATCTATCTTGCTTCACATTAGCACAAGTGAGGGTATATCTATGTATCCTTCAATGATAAAGGTGATTTAAGAATTACTTATAAAAACCACTGTGGAAAAGATCCTTAGTTTTCATGGTTTAGAGGGATACTATGGACGTTTTGTAAGAAATTTATCATAATTTTCAGATCCAATGAACAAGTAAAAATGTAAGGGATTGATGTCCCTCTAGATTGAATAATGTGAATAAATCATCATAAAACTAAATAATATGTTGGTTACTTTACCTACACTCACATTACCCTATAGTGGAGAAGGGTTTTAAAATAAAATGAGGATTAAAACAAGGTATTGAGATGTGTTCTTATACAAAAGGATAAAGAAATACCTTATGACTGTTATTAAATAAAGTACCATGATAAAAATTACCTAACACATGATCTGGAACTGGTTATAATACTTTTCACATTAAAGATTTGGTGGAATTATCTCTGTAGAGAAAAGTGTGATACATATAGCAATAATTTTTTTAAAGAATATATTTATATAGAAGGAGTTGAACATGTAGAAAAAGATATTGTTGGATTTAATTATATACCATGATTTACTAAAAAATTATTATCCTGTGAACAAGATGGAATATGATCTAATTAGAGATGATCTTTCAACACTATCCTCAGTGAGGATCGAAATGGACCCAATCTTTATTGATATTTAAAGGATGGATATGAAAATCAAAAACGAAGGAATGAAATCTAACCTTTGATAAATGATTGCTCAATTATCCATATATATGAAGATCAAGGAGGCCTAGAAAGGTGATATGGAGATATAAAAGAGGTTAGGCAGTATTCCAAAGTTCGACTTTGATGGTGGTGGAATTATAAGATTTTGGAAATGAATATGTGTCCTTCAAAACCAGAATTAAAGACAAGGATTTTAAATGACGCACATTACTCATACTTCTCTATTCACTGAGGGAAAATAAATATGTATCAATATATTAAACAACCATTTTAGTGGGATAACATGAAGATGGAAATTATATATTTTATATCCCGATTCTTAGTATGAAAAGAATTAAAGCCCGGATGTCATGAATCTAAGGGGATGTTGCATCTATTACCTATTCCAGTATGGAAATGGGACAACATCACCATGGATATTCTCATATGTCATATTAAGTCTTATAAATGATATAATTATATTTGGGTAGTGGTTGATAGACATTCAGAGTATATACAATTCATTAATATGTGTGAGGATTTCTCACTAAACCACCTTTTCATGTTATATATAAAGTGGTAAGGATGTATGGAGTACCAATTTCAACTATATCTGATCAAGATCTTTAGTTAACATCAAAATTCAAGATAATTATCCATCATTATCTAGATATAGAGATAAGCTTTATCCAAACTTATCAACTTAAAACTGATGGTCAATCTGAAAGGACCACTTAAAATCGAGAATATGTACTCAGATCATTCTCAATGGGATTCAAATGAAGTTGAGGTCAAAATATTCTTCTGGTTATATAATAATATTTTACACTCTAGCATCCAAATGGAACCATATGAGGCTCTATATGGGAGGATATGTAGACATGTGACATGCTGGGATGAAGTTAGATAAATGATGTTTTTAGGTCACGATATTGTCCACGAAATGATGGAAAAGGTTTAAACCATTCAATGACATATGGATTAAACACAAAGTCAACAAAAAAGATATACTGGTAATCATTGATGAGATCTGAAATTTAAATTTGGTGAAAAGGTATTTCTTAGAATATCCCATTTGAAGAGGGTAATGAGATTTCAGAAGAAGGGAAATATGATACCTAGTTTATAATAACCTATAATTTATATATAAAATTTGTTTCCAAAATAAAAGTATTTTATATTATATTGTATAGTATTATATACATACAAAAATTAGAAAAACCAATAACACTTTATTTTAACAATGGATGTCATTACATAAATAAATAAATAAACCAATCAAAATTCCAAATATTAGAATGTGATAAAAAATAGAAAATATAAATATTAGAATGGGAAAATTTAGATCATCCTTATCAGCTAAAATTATCACCACCATAAACAACACTATAGAAAAGATACAAAATATTAGTAAACTAATTGACATATTAGAAAAGGAAAATACTAAAACTTGGGAGTAATTTTAGTGAATTATGTATAAAGGAATTAATAGGTATTCATAGGAGAAAATGTGACAGTTGAAATTGTAATATTACAATTTTCATAGAAACATGGCTATTGGGAATAATAACCTCACCGCTGAGAATAGTAAAATGACAATTGAAATAGTAATTTGAACTCAAAAAAATAAAAAAAGTAATGTAAATAATACTTATCATGAGTAATTTAATAAAATATAATTATTTTAATTCAAAAAAATAAATATGAAGATTAAAAACTCAAAGAAATTATAAGAACTTTTTAAAAAATTGTATTTTACTATGTTTCGTAAAAATCACATTTTTTATATTAAAAATTAAAATTCTTTATGGTAGAAAATTATTTTCATAAATTGAATTTTTTTTATAATATTATCATAAAAAATTTCTAAGGTTGGTTTTTTGAATTTTTTTTAAATACATCAATTTTTAGGTGAATTGATAGAATACAGATTTTTCCTAACCATTATTTTTTAAATGAAACCATTCCTGAGGTAATAATGGAATAATCAACTATATAATTTAATAATAAAGTGATATTTTTTTATTAAAGTTAAGTAATCATTGAAATGAAAATCACAAAAATAAAAAGTATTTCCCAAAGTTTAAAAGCCTAAAGTTCCCCTTCAAATAAACTTTTTTTTCATTATTTTAATTTAATTTTGATTAAACTAACATATTTGAAATATAATGTGATTTAAAGACCTAAAATCATGTTATTTTATTAAAACAAAATACATAATTTCAAAAATTTAAGTATTACAATGTTTACCTTGGAAATTATATTTTATTCAGTATTTTATCCAAAAACACCCTCTCCTCATGTATAAATACACCCTCTCCCTCCCCTTGAAAAACCAATCCTCCCTCACATACCAAAGAAAAAAATCATATAAAATTATATATAATAATACCACTATCATACTTAAGTACATTATTCAGTTACTCAACTCCAATAATTTAATAATTTTATTTTTGTAGAAAAGAAGCAACACGAAGAAGAGTATGAGGTTTCATCAATGTTTTTTATTATTTTCCACTTATATTTCTATTTTTTCTCTATTCTTTTCAAACAAAAATATTACAAGAATAATTGATTAGTCTGATAAAATTATATTAATAATGTTAAACTACTATAATGATTATACTTATGTAATTTTCTATGTCATACTTCTCTTCCTCCTCTTTTGATAATGTCCTGTCAATAGTCTATTAACCACCTATAAGGACATTTCCAACACTCTTTTTATCACCACCTTCATGGATGGATAGTATGAATTATGTATAATATATAAATATTTTGGTAGTTTTATTTTAATATTCCAAAATTAATTTTACTTATGTATAAATGATCCTTGAGAAAAATAAAAAAATTGAAACAAGATGAGATAATATAATAAAACAATTAAATAAAAAATCACGTTTAAAAAACTATTATAAAATAGAATCCAATAATATAATTGATAAATAGTTACATAAATTAATATAATTCAATTATTTTTTCATCTATTTAAAATCATATGTTTAATAATCATAAGTTTTAAATTAGAGAAAACATAATGAGATTTACAGTAATGGGATTATTAAACTGAACTCTTTATTTTGGGTTATCTCCAATTTCAATTTTTTCTTAGAATAGTTATTACTTTATTATCTTTAAAATTTACATTAAATATTCTTTCTATTCTCTTTATTGGTATATATATGGTTCTACCATGTCAAAAATTATTTTCTAAGACAAATACAATTCTTTTTCAAAGAGACTTTATTTTCCAAAACACCGATTTGACTCCTCTGAAGTTGTTTCTTCTATGCTTAAGATTGAAAATGTTTCATGCCAAAATATTATTTCCATTATTCATTTTGAAACTATAAATTTTATTCAGGAAATTAAATTTTTGATTTCTAGACTTTTTGGGCAACCCATTATGTTAGATATCACTACTATAAGCCTCTCTCAGCCCTCTATTGTTGGAATATATGTAGAAATTAATATTTTTCAGTCCCTTCCATACCATATTTGGATAAAAATGGTGATATTTCATTCCTCCAAGAGGGTGTCTTTGAAAAAATTCTAGACTAGTAAAGTAATTGTGTTAAAATTGGAAATTCTGCAAAGATTTGTGGAATAAAATCTTATGATTCATCCCCCATCACTAGATTCAACTCAATCTGGGTTGAAAAAGGAGATCACAGGGGGATGACCAATGATTCTGCCAGATATTATAAAGACGCTATTAAGAAGGATATTGATAAGATCCTAACTGGACCTTCTAACTCTCATCACCTACTAAGGAATTATCTATAATGGTGGATGCTTCTCAGGATGCTCAGCCTCTTGACGAGGATAAGGCATCCCTCAACAAGCATGATAAACCTACTATAACAGATATCTCGAAATCCTTGCATGACGAGGATATGAATGCCTGCTCTAATTCTAGTGAATCTACGCATGATTATTATAATCAAGCTTGTATGATTTTGGAAGCCTATTTAAATTCATGTGCAAGGAAAGGCAAAAAATCAATGATTGATTCAGATGATTACATTACTTCGAGCTCCAAAAAGACTCATTGATGTAAAGTTTACTCTAAACTTCTGAAACCAACTGTCACTAGATCTTTATAGAATTTTTAGAAGGAAAAAAATATGATTCCACTACAGCTGGTGGTTACTAAGCATCCATTGACATCCCATGATGAAGGAAACATAATTGATACTAAAAATATTGAAGAGGATGACCCTACGGTGCAGAATTCATATTAGTATAATGATGATGTGAGTGATGAATTGGAATCTTGGATGGAAGATAAATATGAAAGAGTTTTTAAAAGATACATGAATGGTTAAATTTATGAGGATACTTACCTAAAAATCATAAAGAAAATGTTAATGAAGAGGGTGTAAATTTTATAAAAACATCCAGATTTTAATTTTGAGGATATTCCATGGGAATGATTTATTTTCTTATTAATATTTCTTATGGACTCCTTGGTTTTATTCTTACTACTGGTGCCTTAGCTCTAATTATCATTGGATGGGAGCTAATTGTCTTTGTAGACCCTTTTTTCCTTTTTGTTCTAATGCTTATATTGATGCTCATGGTTCTACAACTGTGAAGGACATTGGGATTTTGGGTTATTTTGGTTATTTTTTGGTTGGTATGTGCACTATTCCTAGTGTGGTAGTTGGCAGTTCAACTTCTTACTCAGTTCACTTCATGTGTGGATATCTACAAGTTCAGGTGGCCTTCTCAATAACATCTTCTAAATAATATCACTTCATCTTTTTATCACTCTCTGATTTTTTATTCTCAGAATATGCTTGATGTGGTATGATAGTTTTTTAAATGTGTATTGTGATTTCCTGTTGGCCATGTGATGCCCTGCACTTAATGTTTCTATTCATATAAGGATCCCATTTAACAATATGTTTTTCCTTCCAGCTTCTTCAGCTGCTGAAGATTGTATTCAGATGAGGTATTTAAAGATATTTTTATTCATTTTCAGAGATCTTCTTGATATGGAGTAGTTTCATTCCATTTCAGATAAATTTTTTCACACTTTTTTAGTGTTGTGCTATGGTGGTTGCCTCTGATTAATGGTTCATCTGTATAGAGATATATTTTATGAGGAGTTGATGTTCACTGAATACCTTGCTAGTGTTGTTGTATTTATACCTACTGAATTTTTCTTTTTTCACTCATTTTAGTGTTTTTTGGATTCCTTCCCTTAAAGAGGATTTGATTTGTAACTTTTGAACTTCACTTGATGATATTGCTTCATCTGACTTCACATGGATTTATATTCTCCTTGTAGGATCTTGGCTGGTGGTTGATTATTTTATATGTTTTGGATTTCTCTAAATTTTGTTGATGTAGAGGAAGATATATCTAACTTAGTCGCCTTTTGTTTCTTTAGTGTATTCTTAGGACAACTATTTTTTTATGATGAGTGTATTTCATGTTTTGGCTCATGCCTGTTGGACTTAGGGTGAGCTAATATAGTTTATTTGTACTGGTGACCTCATATGTTCAGTATCAGACTTTCTTCATTATATGGGGTATTTTCCCTTGGTGGAATGTATTGGGTAGCTCTACCACCACCCTTCATTGAGGAAGTCTTTGACATTTTTATGATTGGGCGTATAAGACATATCTCAGGAAATACAAGATTTTGTTTGTTTTTCTTAGAATTATCAGATTATATTCCCCTCAATACCATGTTGGTTTAAGATATTTACACATTGTGTTTCAATTATAATCCTTTAATTTAATAAATTCATTTAGGGAATGAATTGGGTGACCAAATCATGTCACCTATTTTATAAAAAAATCAAGAAATGTCTCCTAATTCTTGTGGAAGTTTCAGGATAAGTCATCCAAGTCTCACATATCCCTTTCAACAAGTTAAATATATAATGATATGTCCCCCATAAAAGTCATATATATCATGAAATATCCCCTAGAAAAGTCATCCAGATCATCTGATGCCCTCTAGATAGGATAACAAGATCAGGTGATGTCCCCTGGAGAAGTCATCAAGATCATGTGATTCCCTATAGAAAAGTTATTCAGATCATGCTATGTCCTCCAAACATGTCATTTAGATCATGAAACACCCTCTAGACATTTCATCCTTGATTATGTGATGTCCTATAGACATTCCATTTAAATAAAGTGATTCTATTTAGACAAGTCAACTAGATCAATTGGTTTTCTTTACACATGCACACTTGGAAACCGGGACATGTACGCATATACTCAAACATGTCATATAGACACCCAAAAATTTTAGGAAGACAATTAGGATATTTCAAGAACGCAATCAGAATATGTCAGGTATATGGCCCGAGACATGATAACCTTGTCTAGTGGAAATATTTAAGTATACCCCTAACTGAACTATGAGAACTCTGATTCCTACAATGAGAGTGATATGTAGGATGCCTTCCTCAGGCTCGATCTCAAACAGGCACCCACCTTGGTGTAATCCCCTCCATATTTCAGACATTTTATCCCATGGATTCCAAAATCTTGTATGGGTTCACCATTCTTCCTCATCCATTAGTGGATTGAGAAGTCAAATAAACTATGATTATTCTAATTCATACCATTAGCAAGATATGTAATATGTATTCCCAAGTCCCAAGAACCATATCAAACACCCCATAAGGGCCACCCTAATGCATAAGTCTGAAATCCATATGTATTGAGACCTGTCATATTCTATACCTTGTTTCATACACCAAACATGGATCACATGGTCTTATGGAATTGTAATGATCATATAATTGGCATCATGAATCTCAACCATCCAAGGAAACCTCAATGTATAATCCCCGATTAGAGACATGATATGACTACCCCCATGCAAAGGTTTCCACAGCAAGGTAGGTCATGAGGTAATGATCAAAATATGATGACTATGAATCCTTCTATAAACATGATATTTAGGATTCCATCTCAAGGATCTAGGTCAAAACATGGTACCTAAGTGACTTTATATATTTCCTTTTCAAAAGATGTTAAATTATTTAGTTGAAATAAACTACATGGGTTTTTATTCAAGTTATAAATTAGATAAGTAGGATACCTAATTAAGGTTGAATCTTGTCCTTGAAATATCAATAACCTCCCAAGAAGCCACTAAACTCTAGAGTTACTAGTTATATGGATTCAAAATATAAGCAGCTACCCATTGATAAGAAATGATGATAAATTAATGAAGAACCTCAGATACATAAAAATAGACTCATTAATAGACTCACCTTTACACATGAAAGGATTAAAAAAATGACCATTTTATTAGAGTAACTAGTCACATATCAGGATTAGGAACATATTATCAAATATATATTAAATATATAAGAGATACTTGGAGTAAGAAACCATTCTCCCCAAAAGGGTGTGATGATTCCAACATAAAATACTCTTGACTAGTGTGATTTTCTAAGTACTCCGTTAGTCCTGAGACCCAGAGGGACCACCTACCTTTGGAAACAAGGTCCATACACAGTTAGGGATGTGGGATCCGTTGGGAATTTCTGTTAATAAAGAATGTAGTGAACTCAATATAGATGATTGTACAAACATTATAACCCCCACAATAAACCTTTAGAAAAAACAACATGTGTTTTGTTTTCAAAGGAAAAAAATGGTGAACCTGACATGAAAGCATTTAATTATGTCACCCACTTAACCAATTAAAAAAGATAGACTTCCCAGTCCCTCATCAGACCGTTTCATTCCCACTATTCTCCATCTTTGAACAAAAAAATAGGCCTGAAATCCATCAAACTAAAATAACTACTATTTAATATACATTAAAACTAGAATGAAAAACATATATTCCCATTTCTAGTCTTCCATGTTCTTACCAAATCACTATAGAAAGCACCATACATTCTTTGATCTACTCTTAAGAATAAACTACACTCTCTTTAACATAGTTCACTATTCAAAAGAAGGACAACATCCTCTTGGTCAAACAAAATACTGACAATTAACCACAAAATGGAAAATTTCATCTCAGAAGAGGGATAATCCCATTTTCTCAAAAAATATGTGAATAAGGGAAGGGGAGATACATCCTATTGAAGGATGGGATATCAAGTTCATAAACACATCTGTATAAATATTGAGTACCTAGGTACCCCCATATATACATGTGCATATGGTGTACACATACTAGCCCATTATAGTAATCTAGTACCTATTCATCAAAGAATAGATCATATATGACATATTTTATAATTTTACAAGATATACACACCATTACTCCCACACAAAAGAGTATATCAACACACACACACATAAATAAAATGTATAATAATAATTATAATTGTAAAGAAGAACTATAAATAGTATTATATAATTCCACTTATAAAATACATATAACCCAAGTATAACATCAAAAAATAGAGATATAAATGGGATGAAATAATAAAGTGCATGATCAACTCCAATAAACAAATAATAAGACAAAATATAAAACATTGAAAGAATAAATGGAATAATTAACTCAAAACCAAAAATCCTTTAATTATTTTTTGGTACGAATAGTTTTAGACTATTAATTTTAAAAGGAAAATCCATTTCCACATTATGTATCATGCTACTTTATGTCTCTATTTGTGTACACACTAAGGTGGTCTACAAAAATATATAAGTGGTAACCCTTCCTAAATAACCATATATTAATAATTCTAGGAATTCCTTTGATTTATGGAAATAATGAATCTTACTATCTCAAGGAACCTAATTAAAAGTGATAAATCCTTTAAAAATCAATCCTTCCCTTTTCCAAAAATATATCCCCTAACTAAACCCATCATTAGTCACTTTATCAATGTGAAAATGCCTTTACACCTCATGAAACCCCTTTCCATAACTATTACCTCCTGGTAAAACCTCTGTTTGATAACTAACTTTCCCTTTTACCCTTTATTGGATCACAATAAAGGTAAAATAAGTCCGCATGAGGCCTTTCAAGATTTATATCCATAAAATAATTATGTCACCTCACTAATAAATCACTTTAAACTAAGAACAAGCAACATAATCTTACTAATATATGAAGTTCGATACACTATTCTTGATGGAAACATGAATGAGACCCCACTTAACCAATCAAGTATATTTAAGACTTGACTCGGGTCAAGTAATAACTAATGGGTTCAAATCATAATTTTAGTCAATTACCACACATTAAAAAAGTAAACAGTAAATCCCAAACTCAAGGTAACATCATTGAAAAGAAAAATCACTACATGCGGCTCAAAATTAATGTCTCAAAGAAACCCCAATCACCTTCATGTAAACATACTGATCACTATCGGTCAAATTTTGGCTCACACTCACATGTATACTTTATTTCTCCATCATATCATTCATAAAAACACATATAAGCCATGGAAAAATTCAAGGGATCAAAAATCAAAGTTAATCTATACAAAGAATGTCAATTATAATGGATTAAAATACCCTTGAGTTATTCAAATCATAAAAGAATAAGAAAAAAACTTAATATCATGGATTCAATATGAATTATTAAGAAAAAGGGAGAGAGAAAATGGAAGGATGGATACATGAGGCTACCCTTACCTCTAGTATTTCTCTGATATAGATGGATAATTTATTAGACGATAGACAAGGAAGATTGATGATGAAGAAGGAATAACTAAAGGATAAAAATAAGTTTTTTGGGCTCCCTAGATAACCCAATAAATAATAATAAAAATGGTTTTTTAATTTAAAACATTTTAATAAATTAATTAAAATTTAAAAACAAAATCAGGGCTTTCCGGGAACAAGATACTCCTTCACCAAGTACTCAATGGTCGTTCTTAGAGAACCCCATATTTGGACTCCTCACAAGGTACTTGATGAGCCTCCATTGGATACTAGATGGATGATATGGTCTTCCACAGTGTAACAACCCCTGATTTTAGTAGATATTTCTCATTAAATAAATTTTTCATAAATGACATTTTTTTCGCACACAACATCAAACTAAAACTTACCACGATATGTCAATGTGATAAAATTATTAAATGTAACCATTATAATGTATTCATTTAATTAGAAGGTATAAATATAAGAAAATACATTATGAAACATATATATAAAGAAGAATAAATGGAAACAATTAGTTGGAGTATTCCTTATGAGGATTATTTATATGAGCTTAGAAATGAGGTTGTGTCACTAGGGTTTACTCTAGACCACAATCAAGAAGAATTTTAACAATTGCAGCTTGAGAAAAATCATCTATGGGAGAAGTTAAAGCTCTTGGAAATCACTATGAGATCCATTCTAACCGTATCACCACCTAAAACATCCACAATTTATTGTCTTACCCATATATATTTTGTGAATGTTTTGAGTGGATTTGTAATTATAAAATAGTTTGATATAAACTTGTAATTATTAATGTCATAAATTTTATATATGTTATCATTAATTTATTTGAAATTTTTATAAATATTAATTTTAGAATAAATTTAAGATATTTTCATTAATAAAATTAATTTGCTAATTTTTATAAATAAATAAATAAATTTTAAAATTATGTATCAAATCATTTAATGTCATAAATACTAATTTTTCAAAGAAATGTATTTTTATATATGTTATATTTTTTTATATTAATAAAAAAGTATCAGTATTGAATAGTGAATTTAATGAAATGTATTGATAACATATATATATATATATATAAAGTTAAAATTCATTTAATATTATTTTACATGGTAAGAAATAAGAATAAATCCATTTTATTTTTAAAAAGAATCAGTATTGTTTTTCCATGTTCGGGCCTGCACTTTGATGATGGCGGCTGAGTATCAGTATTGTTTTCCATGTCCGGGCCTGAACATTTTATTTTAAAAAAAGTATCAGTATTTTTTTTCAAAGAAATTAATTTTTATATATGTTATATAAAGTTAAAATATTATTTTTTGGCATAAAAATATGCTACCAATGTAAGGGTTATTCACCATAGTAGAGGCTAAAATAAGTTAAATGTGTTAAATCAATGAGTAAAGACCTAAAATATTATAAAAATTTATATTTAAATGATTTAATATGAAATTTATATACCTCCTCTCATATTATATTCATTATTTGTTAAAATTGGTCCCACATTCCTTGAAAATTAATTTTCTTTTCATATAAAGTAATAAGTATTTATAAAATTGACACTCTCCCCACTTACAAAAGGACCCCAATAACACCCAATAAAATTAAGGTCTAAAATTATAATTACTTTATTTATTATTCCATATTTAAATCCCTAATAAGACTCTCCCGTGTTGGGTAGCTTACGGTCCTTAGATATTTCCCAAATCACTTGAAAACCAAGAAGGTTTCCATGGGGTGATATAATTTCTTCTTTATAACTGATGACATCTTATGTTTATTTATCACTTATCTTCTTCATCTAAATATCAAAAATTATGATTTATCTCTTTAATTATATCTAAATAATATCATTATTCTTCTATAATTATGATATTATAGTAAAATCACTTCATAATCGTACTCATCCATTGATTATAGAATTTTTATGTTTGGGTAAGCTTGACCAGAAATAAAAATGAGGATATAGTATTTAATAATGAATGGTTATGTAAGATTAATGGAAAATATGATATGATATTATTAATTAAATAGTTTTTAAATTTTTATAGAATGGTATTATTAATATTTAACTCATTATTAATATACCACATTTTATTTGTTAAAAATTTACCAAAAACAATAGTGCTATGGATTTCATTTTCTAGAACCATATAGAAAACTCCCATTTAATTCACTTGAAACATAATAAATAATTATGGAAATTTTATTATAGTATCTTTACTATTCTATAAAATATGAACTCAAGAACATGGAATGACAAAACTACTAACAAAGATGATCAACAAACAAGGAAAAATTAAAACTACTAACACATATGATCAACCCTAACAAAATAAGTAAAAACTATTTAATACATGAATATAAAATATTAATATAAAACGTAAAAAATATTAATAAGGTTATTCATTAGATGTTTAATTATTCAATTATTATTATATATGATGTTAAAGTGAATCCATCCAAGTGGGAATCTTAGGTAAGGGTTTTTTCGACTCAATTTCCATTTCATTTGGTCAAAAACTATCTTCCATGAATATTATCTTATAAGTTTCTTTTACTCTAATATTTACATACTATATATGTTATTTTCTATTTTTATTTGAGTAAATTACATCTTTACATAAATTATTATTATTTGATGGATTTTATTCCCAATAATAATTTGATGTTGTTAAGAATTAATTCCACCTTTTCTAATGGCTCATTCTCCTTCATTTAATTATTATTTATATTGTTCAAGAGTGTTCTTATCTCTATATAAATGATTTAGTAAGTTCATTTTACACAATCATTAAATTTATTTTAAAAAATTTAATAGGAATATTCTTATCTTTTTTAACATGGGTCAATTTTAATTTTCTTTACAAAAGTGTGAAAAAAATATCATTTCTAAGATTTTAGGCATGAAAATTTTTTCACTAAATTACAACCTCTCTTCATAATGAAACTTTTTTAAAGTTTTAATTGTTTCCAAAAGTAATTTGTATTACAATAGTTTTTTTAATTTTTTTCATTTTAAAAATAAAGGAGAATTTTGTGAAAGAATAAATAAAAGTATTTCATTCCATTAGTGTATATTTTTTACCTTACACTGGAAATTAATTTATATTGACATTATTTTTTTCAATGTTAAATTATTGAGGATTATTTTGAAGTTTTTTTATAAATTTTTCCTTTCACTTTCTTGAAAATTAATTTTCAAAGTGACCTGTATCTTTGAATTTTAAGTCAATGATAAAAATGACTTATGAAATCTATTTTTGATAGCTGTGCTTACATTTTCCTCTATCCCCCAATATATATATATATATTATGGTTTAATTTTAATGATAATACTCTATGTGATTTTATAATATAATTTAATTGGGTGATTTATTTTTGTATCAACCGATCTAAATATTGATGTCATTTTATGCCAAACCATTGAAAAATGTTATGAGACTGGGTCAATCCCCTTAGTTTGGGGGCCTAAATCCCTTGGATCTATTTCAGTATTCATCATAATCAAAAGGATCATCAAACCTAGAATAATAGTTTTTCTGAATTATCCATATTATCCATGTCATGATCATGTCACGCATCACCACCATCATCTTTTCATACTCCCTACATATAGAACCAAACATGGTGCATCTGATCTATCCTTACACAACACCAAATTGACACCGTTTAGTTCATCCTCCCCTTATGTGAAAAAAAATAAACATAGTCCATTCATTCTATAACCATTTTTCTTTATTCCATTAGTGTGTCATACTTCCCTAGGTTCCACTTCCATCATCCTATCTCATTCTTGTCTCCCTTGCATGCGATCCCTTGTTTTTTGTGTAGTGACTCAACCCAAGAAACCCACTTATATTTAAAGAACACACAGTTCATCCTCCTCCACACCAGATCACATGTCCATACCACAAAGGTTCACTTTTTATTTTGGGCATTGATATGCATCTTGTTTTATTCTAACATTGAATTATTTTGTAAGGTGATTATCTTATTCTAACAATTAAAAATGTTATGAAACCCATTTAATTTATAAGGGGTTTTTATAATGATATGTATGATATTTTTAAAAATAATTCTTTCAAAAATCAGGTCAATTATCTCAAAATAAACTGACGTGTGAAAAATGATCAGAATACTCAATGAGGATCAAGGTTATTAAAACATAAAAAATTTAAAAAAAAGAAAACACAAAAAAAAACTAAGAAGGTTGAAACTCCCCCACACTTAAATTTAATTACCCTTCCTTTCAGCTCAAAAAAAATAAAATAAAAATAAGGGAAGAAAGACTAAATATAAGGAAAGATAAAACATAGATTTATTTTCCATTGGAATCCAAGATTTAAGAACCTAGATCCTTCCACTAAACCTAGAAATCATGAAATAAAGAAAAGCATTAGAAAAATAATTAATAATAAAGATGGAGGGGGAAGTTAATAGAATATGGTTTGGACCCCCCATGTGGGTGCTAGGATTTTACATCCCCTAGTTAAAGAGTTGTAGTGGTTTAACCACAATCCGAATATGGATTGATTTTCTTTCTTGGAAACCACTTCATATTATTTCTCCCAACATCCATCAGTATATGAGAGGAGTGAGAACCCCCAATGAAAATAAAAATAGATCCAACCCCCAGAAGATTTGAAAGAAATATTTTGAGGTGTAGTGGGGGAGGGAGAGAATATATTGGTGCTCCCTATTTTGATCAGCTATAATTGTGGTTTCTAGCAATATTGAAGATAGAAGAATAGGGTGTGGCTTATATTATGGCTCAGATTCATTAAATTATTCATAATTTTTTTCTTACTTTGTTCCATCATACATATTTCCTCTTGTGTATAGCTTGACATGCTCCTCCATTCCCTCCTCAATGAATACAACTTCTTCATCTTCTACACCATGCACTATAGTAATGGTACTGAATCTAAAAAATCAACATAATGGAGATTATTTTTTAAATCACAATAAATAATATTTTAATGAAAATAATTCAAATACATTAAATCTCCCTCAAAATTTTAAGTTTTAGACACCTTTTCTTCAAGCATAGAAGTAGGGAATTTACTTTTTTGAGAGGGAGATATAAATAAAAAATAATGTCAAATTCCATAAATTCTAAAAATTTAGAAAAATGATCTTTGGATGTTATCTTAAAGTATCAGGAAAATATTTTACACATGGTAGAGTAGAACATCATGCATAATTTCTAATAAAATACAAGGACTCCAATTAACACAATGGATGGGAATATGGTCCCAACTAATGCACCATCAACTCTTCAATGCTTCAAATGCAAGGAATTTGGGAATTATACAAATCATTTCCCTAATCTAATAGCTAATGAGGATAATAGATATCAATAACATCCATGACCAATAGAAAAATGAAGAGCCTATACAATCACTACTATTGAAGTAAACCATAATAATGAAGTGGTTAAAGGTCGAATTATTCTTTATTCTAGACCTATAAATGTGTTAATTAATTATTATTATTCATATTAATTCATATAAAATTCTTTTTTCAATGAATTTTGATTCACCACCTCAAAATTTAGACATTGAATTATCGGTGAAAAAAACCTAATGGTGTGATGATTTAATCCAAAGTATATAACTATTCTCCAATCAAAGGATTATAGGAGGATAACTCATAGAGATCTAGTATTTCTTCCCTTATTATAATTTTACGTGATATTGAGCATGGGTTAACTCTACTTATAAAGATGTCGCAATTTTTTTTTATTAAAATGAAGCCCCATTTGGTCTCCCAAATCATCATATTTACAAATATCAATACAAGGATTATTATGAACTCCCATTGGAAGAAAATTATTTAATATTGGTCTTGATACCCATTAATTAGGGATAGTTGGCTCAAACTGTTAGGGAGAAACTCAACATAAAATTAATGACAATTTTATGGGACTATGTTGACATATTTCTTAATGAAATTCATGGTATTCCCCAAGAACTCACGGTTGTGTTTTAAATTATACTCATAGAAGGTTCTATGCTAATATAAAATATACCTTATGGAATGGATCCAATGTAATTTAATTAATTAAAGAAGAAAGTTAAAGATAATTTGAAAAATGTTTCTATAAGCCCAAATTCCCCACCATGGGGTGATCCCTTCCTCTTGGTAAAAAAGAAGGATGTGTTAACGCATCATTGAAATGATTATCATGAACATAAAAAATCATGATCAAAACAAAATATCATTTACTACATATTAATGATAATTTTTGATCAAATTATAAGGAATTAATACTTATTAAATGTGGATCTTTGATCTGGATATCATTAATTAACCACAAATAGAGAATATATACCGAAGAACACTTTTCAAAAACAACACAGACACTATGGATTCATAGTGAATATTTTCTGACTTATAAATTCCCCTACAGTATTCGTGGATATGATGAATAGTGTCTTTAAATATCACCTTGATAATTTCATGGTAGCCTTTATTAATGATATCCTTGTATATTTTAAGAGAAAAAAAGAACATTAAAAGAATTTAGGTATTGTCTTAAAGAGCTTATGAAAAGAGAAACTGTATATCTAATTCAACAAGTGTGAATTTTTTTATAAATAGCATCCTTCTTGGGTTAGATTATCACAAGTGAGGGTATATATATAGATCCTTCAATGATAAAGGTGATTGAAGTATTCTCCATAAAAACCATTGCGGAAAAGATCTTTAGTTTTCATGGTTTATAGGGATACTATTGATGTTTTGTAGAAAAAATTTCGTGATTTTCAAATTCAATGAACAAGTTAACATGGTAGGGAGTGATGTACCTCTATATAGACTAATGTGAATAAATAATCATGAAACTAAATAATATATTGGTTACTTTACCTATGCTCACATTACCCTACAATGGATAAGTATTTTCATATATAATGATGCTTCAAGAAAGGCGTTGGGATTTGTTCGTATACAAAATGATAAATGAAATACCATATGAATCTTGTCAAATAAAGGACCATGATAAAAATTACCTAACAAATGATCTGGATCTGGTGATAATACTTTTCACATTAATGATTTGTTGGGATTATCTCTATAGAGAAAAGTGTGATATATATTTCAATAATTTTATAAAAGTATATATTGATATAGAAGTAGTTCAACATGTAGAAAAAGATATAGTTTGAGTTAATTAAATACCATGATTTACTAATAAATTACTATCCTATGAACATGGTGGAAGATGATCTAAGTAGAGTGGATCTTTCTACACTATCCTCAGTTAGGATCAAAAGGGACCAATCTTTATGAATATTTAAAGGATGAATATGAAAATCATAAAGGAAGGAATAAAATCTAATCTTTTATAAATTATTTCTCAACTATCCATCAAGTACTGTAGCAGTACTATATCGGGACTGTAGCGGGACTGTAGCAGGTACTGTGCAGTAATGTAGCAGGTACTGTAGTGGGAAATGTAGAAGGCACTGTTTGGCACTGTAGCAGCTGGGAATATGCCCCTGTTTGGGCCTTCGGGCCGCCGATTTGGTCCCCAAGTCCTTTAAGGACTTCAGGCCACCCAGGCCTTCGGGTCAGTAAGGCCTTCAGGCCACCTCAATGCCTTTGGGCCAACTTAAGTGCATATGTAAACCAGACAATCTACAATGAACAAGCACTATAAGGTGGATGGGCAAGGAGCTTTCAGCACAGTAGAAGATAAACGGATTGCAAGAATGAAAGGGTATGGAACTTGCAATCAGGACAAGCCTGTTCATGCACGGGAATGCCTAGCCGAGCATACATGCGAATGTGGAGAGTTGGTTTCACGATGAAGATGCTAGGGATGAGCAGTTCCAAGTAGTTATTTTTGGTTGTATGTAATGTTTGAAGCCTATAGGCAATGAATTCCTCTAAGGCCTGTGGTCCATGTAATAATTTTTCCTACGGGCCTTGTAAAGGGTTCCACCTCACCCCTTTAAAGGTGTATTATCAAAAATCAATAAAAAATGAAGGCCTTCAGGCCATTGGATGGATATGTGTCCTTCAAAACCAGAATTAAAGAAAAATATTTTAAATGGGGCACATTGCTCATACCTAACTATTCACTAAGGGAACATAAATATGTATCGATATCTTAAAAAACCTTTTTTGTGGGACAACATGAAGAGGGAAATTACATATTTTATATCATGATTCTTAGTATGACCATAATTAAATTCCATACGTCATTAATCTAAGGGGATTTTGCAACTACTACCTATTCTAGTATGGTAATCAGAGAACATCACCATGGATATTTCCATATGTCTTTTGAAGTCTCATAAATGATATAATTATATTTGGGTAGTGGTGGATAGGCATTCTGAGTATATACACTTCATTAATATTTGTGAGTATTTCTTACTAGACCGACATTCCATGTTATATATAAAGTGGTAAGGTTGTATGGAGTACCTATTTCTACTATATATGATCAAGATATTAGGTGAACATAAAAATTTAATATAATTATCTAGGAAGCACTAGATATAGAGGGAAGATTTATCAAAACTTATCTTCTTAAAATTGATGGTCAATCTGAAAGGGCCACTTAAACTCTAGAAGATGTTATGAGATCATTCTCAATGGAATTCAAAGGGATTTGAGGTCAAAATATTCTTTCAGTTGAGTTATCATATAATAATATTTTACACTATAAATCCAAATGGAACCATATGAGGCTCTATATAGGAGGATATGTAGACATATAACATTCTAGGATGAATATGGATAAAGGATGTTTTTAGGTCATTTTCTTGTCTATGAAATGATGGAGAAGGTTTAAACTAGTCAGTGACATATGAATGAAACAAAAAGTCAATAAAAAAGATATACTAGTAATAATTGATGAGATCTGAAATTTAAAGTTGCTAAAAAGGTATTTCTTGGAGTATCTACATTGAAGAGGGTAATGGGATTTCAGAAAAAGGGAAATATGATAATGTAGACGCCGAAAAAGTCTGTAACTCTAAGAGGAAGTTTCGAAATGACAAAGCGAAGTCATATTCGGAATCGGAGGCCCGGTCCAGATGGCCTGGAAGCATTGCGCGAAATTAAAGAGGATCCATGTGAAAAACATGTGCTGGCATGAAGGAAGTCTGGGATTCATGGAAAAACACTGGGATGGCATGCAATTTTGCACACCTGGTTCTGCATGCTGAGGCTTTGCATGCTAACTGGTCCTGGCGTGGAATATTTCACACGCCGCCTGGATTCTGTGCCGGCGGATGCCTATAAATAGAAGGCGACCCCAATTGGTTTGGGGTTGATGAATTCAGACCAGCTCCCGTGCGCACAATTCAGACTCCCACGCACATAAGATGACTTCCAGGTAATTCCCCTTTTCGCACAACCTTGCCACGGGATTCGCCTTTGCGTGCAACCCCACTGTCTTAAGTGAATTTTCCAAATCCTCTGGGTTCTTCCTTCGTGTGCAATCCTTTCCCCTTGGTGCGTAATCCCTTCCAATTGCGCGCAATCCCTTCCGAAATTGCGTGTAATCCCTCCGATAGGTTTTTCCATGACTTAGGGATTGACCATTTCCCCCGCGCACAATCCAAGCCCTTTGCGCGCAATCCCTTGTCCGCACGCAATCCTCTAACCCAATTTCTCGCCATCCCGGTGTTTTACTCGCAAACCTTCTCTTTGCGCGCAAAACTCAGGACCCCTTGCCTTGACGCCCCCTTGGTTGCCTCTCTGCGCCAGCGACCAATGTCTTCCATGCCGGGCATGCACGTCATGCGTTGTTTTCCCATACGGCCTTCCAGGCTCGCACGAAGTAACCTCAAGGTCACTTGGGTGGTGTTTCCCGTTGCATTGCTTTGCCTTATGCTTCTTCGCATAGGCACGCTAATGGCTATTTCTTCTTCGCATAGCCACGCTAACATGGACCCCTCGATGGTTTGCCCTGCGACCCCCCTTCACTACGACCTTGCTGATGCCTTCCCTCCCATAGAGGGTAGAGGGTGTTGGGCATGTAAGCCCTAGGGGTGTGGAGCGAACCCACCTCATCCAAGCTGCAGGATGTTAAACTGCTAAGCACCTCATCCTTAACACATGATGTTAAACTATGGTCTGACCCCGTGCTTCGCACACAGGTTCCCCCCATATTGGAAATTCTTTACGCCCACTCGTCTCCATGGGAATGGATTCTTCCTCACATGAAATGAGACCCTCCTTGTTGGAGTGGTGTTTGTCCATGGGGGAAGGGCTACCTCAGAGTGTAATCCCCTAACCTCTCCTGCGGAAGGTTGCACCCATGAACCTCTGTAATTCCCTACTGCCAAGGCCAGTGGTGTCTCTTTCCCACTACGTTTTGTCGCACCACGGGCCTCCATCCTGGATTAAGCCCCGGCACCAAGGGCTGCTAACCACGCGTAAGCCCCTGTTTCCTCTTTGGGCCGCTCAACGCGTAAGCCCCTTTCCACTTCTCAGCGATGCACCCTTTGCGACATGATCGTCTGGTCCCTGTTGCCTCTTGTTTCTCACACCCAGCATGACTCGCGTGGGCTTAGAGTAAGCATCGACCATGACATCCACCATTACGGGCCACCTCAAAGTGTAATCCCCATCCCAGCGAACTACGTGGACTTTGATTCGTGCAAACACATGGTACGTAGGAAGCCTCCACGAGGTTCAAGACCACCACCCGGTCGTTCTGACTTCTTCACATCAGTTCGCCAACACTTTGGGCTGGCTCAGAGTGTAAGCCCCAAATTCCCTTGTCCCGCATGACGTTAAACTTTATTCCCTTGTAATGCATGATGTTAAACTTTATGTTGTCCCGCATGACGTTAAACTGTATGCCCCAAACTACATGGACTTTGATTTGTGCTAATTCATGGTACGTAGGAAGCCACCACGAGGTTCAAGCCCATCACTCAGTTGTTCCGAACCCTTCACGTCGATTCACCAGCACCATTATGGGCCTCCTCAGAGCGTAAGCCTTGTATTCCCCATCTTGGGCCTCCTCAGAGCGTAAGCACCATGCCTCACACCCACGTCTCATCCTGACCTCCCCCTGGATCCCACGTGCCTTGGGAAGCTCATGCCCTAGCCCAGAGATCTTACTTCTTCCAGGATCCAATCCATGCGTTCATTCTCATGGGTCGCCTCTTTAGGTGTCCCACCGTATCACCGAACTACGCGGACTTTGATTCCCTACCATGGGGATACATAGGAAGCCTCCACGAGGTTCAATCCCATCACTCCATCACCCATCCTGATCCTTACCCAGGCCACCACATCCCCGTGAGATCATGCCACCTCATTCCTCTCCATAGTATCTAGGAAGCCACCCACGTGCTGGCCCCAACATCAGTGTTCCCCCTAGGGGGTCCTTCAATCTGATCCAATCTCAGTGTTCTGATCAGTCTGATCCGTCTCCGCAAGACATTAAACTCGTGGCATACCCCGTGTCAAACATGGGAAGATGAGGAAAACCTCAGATGGTACACAATTCCCCACGTTCGATGTGGGATGCCTCGGGATTTTGCACCCTCGAGAAGCCCTAAAACAAGGGACAGAAGACAGACATGCCAATCCCCCAGCGTCAAGGCGCGCCGACGACCCCCCAGTGTGACTATTCTCCTCACCGAAGGTTGCTGCCCCGACCAGACCCCTTGGAGCGTCTTGACGGAAGCAGCGTAATTAACTGGCGTCCATGCAGATATAGTGCCGGGAATGAGCTTCACGAACCCCTCTTAAATCTATGAGGGAGACCCGGACTAGGTGTCGAGCTCCGAGGAGGAATCCACGGAAGGAAGAACCGACATCCCATCATCTCGATTTTGATCAAGGAGCAGACGTCCCTGAACAAGGAACGGATGCCACACGCCTTTGGGAAGCGGGAATGCAGGGCAACAAGCCGCGCGTCCTCCCCCCACGTGATGGACGCGCGCGCGCGCCCCGACGTAAAAGCATCGAAAACAGAAAATGTTGAACCCGACCTGAATCTATTCTCCTCAATATGGAGAATGGTAGTGTTTGGGGGTGTTGGAAGATTAGCATATCACTAGGTCCGGGAACCTAGCATTGGGATGTGAAACCTGCCAGGGGTCGAGGCCGTCAGGATGTTGATCACTCCGTTCTGCGACGTCATCAGCGTGGATCCCACTCTCCGATCAAGGAAGAAGGAATGGCACTGGGCTATTGGTTGTCAATTTCTCGTTTTCCTTTTAGCGCTAATGAGTTCATCTCACTGCTTCTAAGAATCAGATCGCTGCATCTGGGGCTCGATCGCCACCTGCCCACCGGCGCATGGTCAGGGGCAGTACTGACGCAACCACCCCGCGTGGCCCCGCCTTTCCCATAGTTGCTCCAACTCCAAATGCCACAACTGTCGGGCGCTCACGCCCCCTCTCCTCGTCAGAGATCATCCAACGAAGGGTGATCCATGACCTAGTTCGTAGGTATGAGGAGGAAGGGGTCATCCCTACTAGGGACATGGCCCGTTTGGATCTAGAGGCACTTGCGCCTCACCACCATCGCCGCCCCCGAGGGCCGCGCTGGGAGCCATTGCTTCCCACTCTGACGTTCAACCGTTTCGGGAGCCTATCCCCGGAGTGCCTTGACACCTCCCTCCCCTACGCCGATGAGTTGGGGGATGTCCTGGTTCACCCGATCGGAGACCCGCCCCAGGGGTTCATAGCAAGAGTCCCCGCTAAGTTGCGTCGACGCCGCCTCCTGACTCCCCAAGATGAGGAGTAGGAAATATTCGTGCCCGCACCACCGGCTCCAACCCATCTGACCCGACGCCAGAGTCGGGCGCGAGCGGAAGAGAATGCCCGCACTGGGGAACCAACATCAGCAACCATTGTGGCCTGAGCCACTACTGACTCCTGTTACCAGACCCCCGCACACGTTGAGCAAGGGTAGTCACATTCCTGACTGGGATCGAGGCCCCGACTGCCCTACAGGCAGGTTGGGTCAACTCTCCCGGTTGCGGGCACAGGTAATGGCCACCGCGGACCAATCCGCGGTAGTGCCACCCACCATGAAGGCACATTCTGTGCCACTGATTTGGAAAGCATAAGGCTTCTCCGCAACATCTATGCTCTGGGTATGGATTTTCCCAGTGCTTATTGCACTGGGTATGAGGTCACTTCCCCTACCACTGGCCACGATTATGGAGCCATTGTGGATCCGGTCGCTCACCCACATGGAGGTCCTCCCCATGTCCCTTTTGACATTTGTCCCAGTGATTCTCGCACCCCGGCATTTAGTCCTCTTTTCCCCAGCACCATTGTGGCCAGGGGACTCCTTGACGGAAAGCATCCTTGCCTTGAGGATCCACCCAGGGGCAGGAAGGCGAGACGCCGTCGCCGTAAGAGGAATGTCAGGGGAGTCCGGACAGAAGTCAGACCAGTCTGTTTCTCGAACTCTTAGGCGGAGTACGAATCGATGATGGAACCCTCCCCCCAGTCCTATGAGTCAAGGGAAAGGATAGGGACATGGCGCGTCAGTCTCGTACTCCCCGAATACAAGATACGCATGATTCCTGCCTCCCTCCGAAGGTATATCCAGGAGGACGAGGACTTGTCCTACCCCCAGGGGTCAAACCTGCAGTTACCACTGGCCTCCCCGGAAGCACCTTCCACCTCAGTCAGGGAGGGTGGGGAACCTTTTTGGGGACCGATGGAAGATTCACGACATGAAACACCCTCGGCAAGCACTGATGCTGTGGCAGGAGGCCCATTCGTCGGATCATCCTATCGCGACGTGGTATCCAGGACACTGTAACCCTTGGAGGGCGACTTAGGGATCGGTGGCCAATCGTCCTGCTCTCCGTATTCTCTGCCGGCCAGCCCACCGGCCTAGTGGCCTGCCTTATCACCACTGCCAGTTCCTTGGCCATTATTGGTTGATGAGCAGGGGCAGCAAGGGCCGGATCCTGAACCAGAGTCGTGGAGCTTCTGGACCATCCTCGTAGCAGGCCACTTCCCTGAGAAGTTTTTCCCAGTCGCAGGATCAGATTTTGATATACCAGAGTCACTCACCCCAGGAGAGTTTGAATGTTTCCACCAGACTCTCCGGCTGACTCACTCCCGTCTTCGCCATCAGCTAGCACCTTATCCCGGGAGTCAAGAACATCTTGAGGATATCGGTGAGTAGTGTCGTCTGGTCGACCTGGCTACGCTCCCCGTGGTTCGGCACCCCGAGTCACTCGGCCACCACAGGGCCCTCCAGTAACAATGCATCCAGAGAATTCAAATACTCCGCAAGGTTATAGAGGAAGCCACCCCACATGCGCGCATCCACGGATGGGGGCAGTACGCTGCCCTCTTTTTCTGTGCGATTCGCCGCCAGCCCGACTCACTGGGCGGCCCTGAGGGAATGTCGCCAAGGGTGGTGGCGGTCAATATGGCCGACCTTTCGGGTGAGGGGAACAGTGTGGAGCTCCTCGATGGGGACTCACCCCCTGAGGACAAGCCGCTACTGGACCCATCTGGGAGGATGACTCGCCAACAGAGGAACCTCCTAGGTCTCCCCACACCCACCAAGGCATTAACACTGATCCGAAACATCGGAAAGTGTAAAGAGAACGTCGGGGCTGTCAAGATTACCGACCCATCTGCCTCGGTACAGAAGGCAGAAGAAAATCCCGAGAAGGCAACGCTACACCAATAGCTTACTGAGAAAAAGAGGCTGGTTGATGAGCTCTTGGCCAGACGCATTGCAGAGCGGCGGCCTGGCTATGGTAACACAAGGCCAGGACAGTAGGGGCAGGGGAACCTACCCCTTGACAAGATTACCCCGGGAAACCGCAACCATGCTGCATTCGCCGATAGGGGAGAGGCCAGAGCCCATGTCAAGAGGGAATGATACGTTTCACCAAACCCTCCTGAGCGGCTTGATCACTTGGGGGACCCCGCTCGGTTTCCTCCCGCTGCCCCGAGAGTCGTTCCGCCAGCCGCCCCGCGATCCGCTGAGCATGACTACTGGATTGAAGAGCCCGACAATGTGCTTGTAGTTAGAGATCCCCATCAGGACAGGAATACGCATATAGACGATCTAATGGAAGCACTCATTGCCCGCTTAGAGGCCCTGGAAACTCAGCAGGTGGCAATCCCACCGGATGGCAAGCCATACCCAACATGGGTGGATGATATGCCAGCCCCGTCGGGATTCGGGAACCCCACTTTTGCACCCATTAACGGGACTAGAGACCCGACACAGCACCTGACCCACTTCAACTCGAGGTGAGGGCCCATGTTAGGGACTCCGACACAACAGGAGGCCGCCAAGCTCCGTTTCTTCGTTCAGATGCAAGAAGGACCAACATTTGTCTGGTACAACCAGCTCCCTGTCGGATCTGTGGCTAGTTGGGAGGACCTTCATCGACAATTCCTCTACCGGTTCAATTCCACAACTCGAAAGAAGAACATCACAGACCTCTTCAGGTGCAAACAAAGGCCCGATGAGCGAGTCGCGGACTTCGTCGCCCGATGGAGGGGGCTCACGTACTCCCTTGACATGCCACTAACTCAGGAGGAATTACTGAAAATGTGCATAGGGAATGTCAAGGAAAATCTGGTTCCTTCTCTGATCACTCAGAATTACCTCGAAGGGTTCTGGGACTCTCAGACAAGGCTCAGCGCCTCGAAGAAGCCCTGCACAGGCCAGTCAGGCACGCCCACTGCCTCCTATAATCCCTGCAAGGAGAGCCGGCAGAGCCGAGCCCAATTTTGTGGCTCAGATAGAGGCCCCCAAGCAGCTATAGTTGCTACCAGTAAGACCAGCTCAGCAGCCCCATAGGGGTCCACCCCCATGGGCACAGCCTCCGGCCCAGCAGCAACCGCCTCAAAATCGGCAGGCGCATCCGCGTAACGCACCACCACCGCCTAGGAGAGATAATCAGGCTCCGCCTCCTCAACATGCTCCTCCGATCCCTATTCCTGGCCAGCCTCCAAGAGCCCCCTTTCCAGACAGAAGGAATTGGACTTACTCGTTTGACGAGGCACAGGTCCCCGGTTATTTCCGTAGTGCCTTGGAGCAGAGGATAATGCGACTTCCCGAGTGCCGAAAGCTAGAAGAGGCACATCTCACTGATCACCCCAACTACTTCCCTTATCACCGAACCCTGGGGTACACCATCCAGCGATGCTATGTGGTCAAGAACTGGCTTCAAGACCAGATTGACAACAACATAGTCAGGATGGGCCCAGCCCCGGCAAAAGTGGCAGGTGTCTTTGTGAGAGCAGATAGAAGTAGTGGCAATGAGGATGAGTGGAAACAGGTTTCTGACCGTGGGTCTCAGAAGTATAATGACTGGATGGCCCGCAGGATGGTCGCCCACACCCATGGCATCATTTGTGCCCGCTTGAGTTAGCCAGAGCCCTCAGAATCTACGAGCGCCACTTTGGCATTGTCGTCCCATCCTACCTCCTCCCAGAAGAGAAAGTAGCGACGCAAGAAGAAAGAACGTGCCCTGCCAATGCCATCATCATCGCACACTCATGGTGATTTTATACCCCCAGAAATGGGGATCCCTCCGAGACTCCATCCGGTAGTGGATGGATCATCGAGTTAAAGATCGGGGTACACTTCGGTTAACACCGTAGAGTTGGTAAATCCCTTTTTGACTCCCGACGATGAGGAACGCCTGGTGGACCCTCCCAATGTCCCCAGCCGTAGCCAATATCGGCAGAGCCATGGCTACGTGAATCACCATGGAACGACAATCGGCCCCTCTAGTCGGGTTGTGTATGCCACTGAGACCAGGCAGTAGGACCGATACAGAGCTCAGCACACACGGTCCCTTCATCCGGTGTCGACAGGTTCACATTTACCACCGTTTGTGTTGCTGGATCAGGCAGAACCACCTCGGCCGTGCCATGACCAGCTCTGCCCAGCCACCAGCCGACCCCAGCCTTCCGATCCTAGTCTGGCAGCCACCCTCCAGGCTTCGACTAGTGAACTGTGAGACGTGCCTAGTACCAGTCACCTACCGGTCCCACCGGTGGGGCCCATCATGCCTCCAATATCAGAGCGGCCTCTTCTAAGCAGAAGCTCGCGTTTGGCTCAAAAGTATGATGTTCTGAAGCTCCTGGCCGGCATTCTGGCAAGGCTTTCTATCCTTGAGGCTCTTCGCCTGTCGTCTGAAATGAGGGAGGTGCTCGTCGAGGCTCTAAGGAGCCCCCTCCAGTTTGAGACGGAGGTAGCGGCTGCAGAATCCTTCCACACCGAGATGATTGAGAATGTCGAATGTCAGGAAATTATCCAGTTCTCCGATGAAGATGAAGACCCTCCCATACAGGGGCACATTCACCCACTGTACATCACTGGCCAGTTCAATGGCGTGGAAGTCCGACGCTGTCTTGTTGACACGGGTTCCAGGATTAACCTAATCCCAACTCAGACACTGCAGAAACTGGGCCTGTCTGAGGATGATTTAACTCTCTCTGACCTCAGGATCCAGGGGTATGACCGGACTGAGAAAACTCCACTCAGAAAGATTCACTTGAAGAACCAGTTCGGTGGCCTAATTGCCAATACCGAATTTATGGTTGTCTCTCAGGACACCACCTATAACGCGTTGATGGGTAAGTTGTGGCTCCACCTTCACGCAGAGGTCCCCTCATTGTATCACCAGTGCCTCAAATACTCCCTTAAGGGTCGAGTAGGCATGCTCCAAGGTGATGCGTCTCCTTTTGCCTCTTGTGAAGCCCGTTATCTGGACGTTGACTATTAAAAGAGCAAGGACAAGCAGATCCTGGCAGGTGAGGTTGAGCCAGCCACTATCAGAAGTGATCCCTGGGTAGGTTTGGATGAGGCTTATGTCTTCCCAATCCATCGGTTGGAGGCCACAACCCCCGACATGGGGCAGTTCTTTGTTGTTTCAGGTGTCATAGGAAGGCATATTTCTGGGTCCAAGCGGTGGCAGGAAATCACCTCGTACTCCTACACTAACCAGGCTCAGGTGACCCCCGAGCCTCCTACCCCTGTATGATATCGGGACGTTAGGCTCATGGAAACGACGGTACGTCATACGTGTCTGTTTCACCAGTCTGGGATCGACCGACTCAATCCGTCGTGCCGCTACTGCTTTGATTTCATAAAGCGTGGCCCCTTGGGTCAAAGACCAGATGGGATTCGATCAACTGCCTTTGTCGCCATGGTCTCCATAGTGCATGAGTCTCCTGACGCGATGACCTCTGCCGCCCAAGCCAGCACCAGCTTCCCATCAGGGTCTGGCAGCCCCGCAACAGCTCCCCTCATGGATGATCCCTCCACAAGTGGAGAGGAGGACATGGAAGATGCTCCCCCTGCCTTTGAGGAGGGCGTCTCTACCATGGTCGACGAGTTAGTTCAGGTGAACCTCGATAGCAAGGCGGACCCAAGACCCACATTGGTCAACACCGCTATGCCCCCTGAGGAACGGCAGTAGTACGTACACTTTCTCAGACAGCACCGTGATGTGTTCGCTTGGAGTTATGACGAGATGCCAGGACTAGATCCCCAGGTATCCGTCCACCGCCTTGGCCTTCCAGCAAATCACTACGGGTTCAAGCAGCCTCCCAGAAAGATGTACCCCTCTCACGGTGCCATGGTTGAGGCCAAAGTTGATAAGCTCATCAAATCCAACTTCGTCAAAGAAGTTCAGTACCCCCAATGGATAGCCAACATTGTGCCAGTTAGGAAGAAGAACAGACAGATCAGGGTTTGTATCGACTTCCACGATCTCAATCGCCACTGTCCGAAGGATGATTTTCCCCTTCCAGTGACAGAGTTGTTGATCGATGCCGCGGCCGGGTTCCAAGCCCTCTCCTTCATGGATGGGTACTCCGGGTACAACCAGATCCAGATGGCCCCCAAAGATGAAGAGTTCACTGCCTTCAGGGCCCGCCAAGGTACTTTCTACTACCAGGTTATGCCCTTCAGCCTGAAAAATGCAGGTGCCACCTATCAACGGTCCATGCACCGCATATTCAAGACGATTCTCAGGACACTAGTGGAATGCTACATGGATGACCTAGTGATTAAATCTCTCCAGCACCATGACCATCTCAAAGACCTTGAAAAAGTGTTTGGCTTCCTCCGTTCTTGTCACTTGAAGATGAACCCGTTAAAGTGTGCCTTTGGGGTCACCTCCGGAAAGTTTCCGGGCTTCGTTGTTAAATACCAAGGCATCGAGATTGACCCGTAGAATATCAAGGACATCAACCAGATGCCTCCCTTAAGTAATATTCGGGAGCTGAGAGGCCTTCAAGGCCACTTAGCCTATATACGCCGATTCATTGCAAATCTAGCCGGCAAGTGTAAGCCCTTTTCCCGGATCATGAAGAAAGGTGTCACCTATGAATGGAACGAAGAGTGTCAGATAGATTTTGAGGAAATCAAGCAGTATCTTCTCCAACCTCCGGTCTTGATGCCACCCATTTCCGGAAGGCCGCAGGTCCTTTACGTGACCACCCTGTAGCGATCCCTCGGCGCACTTCTCGCCCAGAAGAACAATGAGGGAACAGAGAACAACCTTTACTACCTCAGACGCATGCTCCTCGATACGGAAATTAGATATTCTCCCATCGAGAAGAGCTACCTGGCGCTCGTATTTTCCATGCAGAAATTGCGGCACTACTTGTAGCACCACGAGGTACAATTGTTCTCCCAGGTAGACCCATTGAAATACATCCTGAATCGACCTATATTGACTGGCCGACTGGCGCGCTGGGTGGTGATCCTCCAGCAGTTCGACATCAGGTTCGTACCTCATAAGGTCGTCAAAGTACAGGCATTGGCAAACTTCTTAGCTGATCATCCAACCTCCGTGGATCAGCCACTGGAGATAGGCTTTCCTGATGAGGTAATCCTCTCAGTCGATCATGCCATCCCATGCTGACAGATGCACTTTGACGGTGCCTCCAGGAGCCCCACTGGTAGAAGGCTAAATGATCCCATGCTCAATAGAGTGGGCCTGGGTGTCGTCTTCATCACCCTGGAGGAAGCTATTCTGCCGTATTCGTTCCTGTTTTCAGAAGGCTGCACCAACAATGAGGCAGAATATCATGCCCTCATCACTGGCCTCGAGTTGGATCTCGAGATTGACGTACCCCATCTGCATGTGAAA
This sequence comes from Viscum album, assembly GCA_963277665.1. Taxonomy (NCBI): domain Eukaryota; kingdom Viridiplantae; phylum Streptophyta; class Magnoliopsida; order Santalales; family Viscaceae; genus Viscum; species Viscum album. The sequence continues at coordinate 1,830,989,852 of OY728129.1, forward strand.
GGGGACTCTGAGCTAGTCATCAAGCAGGTCAATGGTGACTATGTTGTTAGAAAGCCATAACTCGTGCCATTTCTGGAGTGCACCCTCCGTCTAATGGCTATGTTCCCCTATCGGCCAGAGGTCGTTCATGTCCCCCGGTCGTAGAACAGTCGAGCAGATGCTTTGGCCAGCCTGGCCGCATCACTTGCAGAGCCCTAACAGGATGACCTAATTATCCACATGGCACACCGGAGAGTCATTTCTCCTGTTATTCCAGAGGATGATCGTGGCCTGTGGGTGAACCATCTCACCGCTGGTTCCCCAACGTCAGGATCCCCGAGGGCTTCAGATGTGGTAATCGAGACAGTTCCTGACTGGAGGACGCCCTTGGTTGAATATCTCCAGCATGACAATCTTCCGTCGGACTGATCTGAGCACGAGCGAATCCGACGTCGTGCACCGCAGTTTACCCTTCAGAGCGGTCCCAACCTTGAGCATCTCCTTTACATGAGCGGATTTGATGGTGTTCTCCTCCATTGCCTTCAAGGAGTCGAGATCCCATAGTTCATGCAAGAAGTTCATGCTGGTTCTTGTGGCACCCACCAGGCTGGGTTGAAGTTGTCCCACCAGATTCAGAGGCTGGGATACTTTTGGCCCTCCATGATCTACGACTGCATCGAGTTTTCCAAGAGGTGTCATGTGTGCCAAGTCCACGCTAACTTTGTGCATCGGCCACCGGTGCCTCTCCATAATACCAAGTATTCTTGGCCCTTTGCAGTTTGGGGGTTGGATGTCGTAGGACCTTACCCACCAGCGACGGCCCGCCAGTGCCAGTTCATCTTGACCGCTACAAATTTCTTCTCTAAGTGGGCAGAGGCAATACCACTCAAGGAAGTCAAAGCCTGTTCTATCGCTGACTTCATGAGTTCCAATATCATCTATCGATTTGGAGTACCTCACGCTATCCTCACGGATAACGGTACCAACTTCCAAGCAGCTGAGCTGATGACATTGTACGCCAAGTACAACATTCACTCTAACTACACGTCCCGCTATCAGGCGCAGGAGAATGGATAGATCGAGGCATTTAAAAAAACCCTCTCTAACATTCTGCAAAAAATGGTTGGTCATAACAAGAAAAGTTGGTCGGACAAGCTCCCCAATGCCCTTTGGGCTTATAGGATGACGAATCGTAACTCCACCCAGGTGACTCCGTATTCCTTGGTATATGGAGCTGAGGCTGTCCTACCCATTGAGATTCAGTTTCCCTCATTGTGCACGATGGTATACGACCAGAAAGTGCCAGATAGAGTTTCCAAAATCCGTCTAGCTGAATTGGAAGCACTGGACTAAAACAGGCTTCGCGCTTTACATAACTTGGAAAGGCATCAAAGCAGGATGGCTCCAGCTTTCAACAAGAAGGTTCACCTCTGCTCCTTTCTGCAAGGTGACCTAGTGCTGTCTCTCAGAGCACCAATGATTCCCGGCAGGAAACCACCCAATTTGGAGCCCAAATGAGAGGGACCTTTCATTGTCCATAAGGTCTATCCCAATGGCACGTACTCCATGGTGACTATGGATGGTGAGCATGTCACTCCTCCCACCAATGCTAGGTTCCTCAAACGGTATTTTTCCTGAGGCCTCTCAGGTCCAAGTTCTAAGACCTAAAACTAAGATCCTTTCACGGTCCAGCAGGACCTTAAACTACATTCGGCCCTACATCTAGGCCTCTTGGGTCCGAGTTCTAAGAACATAAACTAAGACCTATTAAGAACTACATGTGGCTTTATTATCATACTTATGAGATACATAGGAATGCCTGGACATTTTGTCTTTGTTCCAGCCCTAGTTTTCTATTATTTTTCTGGTCCGGGATCTAAGACCATAAACTAAGACCCTTATGGTCTATTACGACCTTAAACTGCATGCTCGTCCTCACTACAAGACGCTAAACTGCGAGCTGGTTAGGCATCCCTGACTAAGGCCCAACCTCAGGCCCCTTGGCCTTCTCGGGACTCTTAGCCCCAGCCTTCACCCGGAGCATGTGGTGCAGTGTAGGATTAGGTCCTCATTCGCGATGTTTTATCCGCTAAGCCATGCACACCCCCGGGAAGAAGTTCCCAATGTCGTCCTGCATGACGTAAAACTGCACTTTAAGAACTACGTGAGGCTTGATTCCCATCCTTATGGGATATGTAGGACTGCCTGGACACCTAGATTTTAGGCCCAAACCCATCTCTTAGGAGATCCCATGATCTCCCAGTCGCCTCGGTCTTTTGGCCTGTCCCTCCCCACGGGGGGACATACAGGTATGGTACAGGGTTTTTGGCACTACGCCCCCTTCCCCCGGGAATCCTCCATCTTTTGGCCGCTCTCAGACTGAGCCCTTTGACCCTTTCCAGTGGTCTTCTAATGTGTTCATAGTACTCTGGTCTAGGACATGGAGTGTCAGATTCGACTTAGGAAAGTTGTTGTTCACTTTTCAATCTTCGTGCTCCCCTTCATTCGGGCCCCATTATCTTCCACACCTGGAGGGACCCCCAAGAACGACCTGGATACAAGACCTAAGGTCTCTCCTACCGTCACAGGCCAACGCCCCCGAGGGTTTCAGGCAAAAAATTGATACAAATCCTGTGTTGAGAATATGGCCAGCGGTTGATGATCATTTTTCCCCCTATTTCCAGGCTAACGCGACATGATACTATGTTGCGAACATGGTCAATAGTAATCCTTAGTCATCACACCAGCTTCTTCGGGCCCTGAATGTTGGTTGCATGATTCACATTATGTTCCACCCCACCGTGTCAAGGTGGAATCTTGACACTCCTTGCACTAACCCTCAGTGCACCCCCACACGTCAGATGGACCAAGCTACGTAACGGTGTCTCTCGGGGATCCCGTGATCTGAGCGCTAGAGTATGTGCTCGGGTTTCTTCTTTAAGGATTGCATACATCTTGACCCTCCTCCCCATGGGAAATGAGGAGTCGCCCAAACATTGCGTTCCGAGCCCAGCTTAGCTGGGAGCTGGCATCTCCTGCCCCCTGGTTGTTGGACCCTCATAAGCCCGTTTGGCACGAGACCCCTCTCCCGGAATCGCCCGCAGTGACGGTATGAGGATACGCCCTCATCCACACCGGGTACGCCTCGCCGCATTGTGCATATTCCTCAGGTCCAAACCATATGACCTTAAACTGTGTCGTTTGGTCCGACCACATGACCATAAACTGTGATGATATCGTCCTGGCTGCACTATGAGAAACGGCACTGCATTGTGGTGACCTCCTCATAGGGGACATCACATTGGGTATTGGTCAATTTACATACCATTTGTCAATGCCTGTTACGGCTTGATTATTGTGGTGAATCCAGGAGTTCCTACCCCAGGCCGGTCGCTCCACAAAAGAAAAACCACTCACCTTCAAATACAAACAAGATATATCAAATTCCACTTCTTTTGGCGTGAGGGCTAGACCCGCACGTCTCCCTCGTCCTTTGCACAGGCGCCATGTCGTGCCACGCCACCTCTCAAGAACTATGTATGGCTTGATTCTCATCCTAATGAGATATGTAGGAGAACCCGGGCACTTCCCCACGGGCCCAAACTAACTTTTCATGTTCGGTACCTCGGCCTAAACACATCCCTAGGAGCACATAGTAAGCAGGGCCTTGCCCCCATTCACATCGGGTTTCGCAACCGCTTACTGTGTGTATCCTATTCCCTTTACCCTTTGGTCTGAGCTCTAAGACCGTAAACTAAGACCTCTTAAGCACTATGTATGGATTGATTCTCATCCTTATGAGATACGTAAGAACGCCTGGACATTTCGTCTTGGGTCCAGTCCCAGGGATTAGCAAATCCCATCCCTCCTTACTGTCGGCCCCTCGGCCTGACTTCTTGGGGAGTGGTGTAATCGTGAAATCTACACTGAATAAGTCCGGGATGCCCCATAGTAATAATGGGAAGCGACAGTTCTCTCGCCAAGGAGGACCTGTCTGGAAATTCGGATGATCCCTGATCAGGTTGGTACGTCCTCCTAGTGCGCCTCTACCACGGTGGCACAATTTCGGGAGTGTTGGACTCTATTCGAACAAACCACCACTCCACTTTCCATGCTTTTCATGCCCCTTTATTTGGATTATCATCCTCTTTTAAGTTCAATGGGACCCCCTACGAGTATGGATGATAGACCTACGGTCCACCTACTATCCTGGGCCAACGTACTAGAGGACTGGTCATGTTTGATGGGACCCCCTAACAGTATGGATGATAGACTTTGGTCCGCCTGCAGCCACAATACGGATGATAGACATCGGTCCGCCTATTGTAGAAATATGGATGATAGACCTATAGTCCGCCTGCTGTCCTGGGCCAACGTTCCAGAAAACGGATCGGCGATATTTGAGTTAGGCCCCGTGTTGCGAACATGGTCAGCAGTCATCCCTCATTTATTGTCCCCATTTTAGGCCAATGCGATTTGGATGCTGCGTTTCCATCACGGTTAATAGTTTTCCTCCATCGTCACTCCCCATTGTGTTCCGAATTCAGGTAATGTGATTTACCTTTTTCATCTCCCTATGTTCGGATGAATTTCAATGCCCCCGACATTATCCCACTCGTGTGTTAGGGAACATGGAGGAGACGATACATCGATCGGTCTGAGGTCCCCTCCCATCGGCTGGACCTCCCTCTTCTCCTCAGAAAACCAGGCCCGAGTTTGGATTCTTGAAGCTTGGTTGATGCCCCACAGTTGGACGAAATGATAACATGGGCAACCTTTACTTCTCGCGTTGGGTGCGACCCACAGGAGCTTAGGGGTGAGTTGTTATTTATTTCAGAATTATGGTGATCATATTAGACCAAAGGTACAGATAAATAGATTGGTCCATACATGGGTCAAAATGTTGAGCAGTAGAAGCAAGAAGTTCATGAGATGGCCAAAACAAAGCCCTTAAGGATCAGCGTGCTGGATTGATCTTTCCAACACTGTTACCCTTTGGATGGTAGCCTCCATGACTACTTATCACTCCTTGAAGACTCTCTCTTCATCAGCAGCCACAGAGCGCAGCTCGCCAACCCTAGCCTGTGCCTGCGCCCACTCGGTTTGATGTATGGTTATTTGGTGACTCGCCTCCATTAGCTTCTCTTGGGTGTTATCCAGCTGGTCCGTCAATTGTTCTACGAGCTCAGAGTATGTTGCAAAGGCCTCCTTCTCTGCTGCCTGCCCTTCGAGGTGCCGGACCACCCGCTCCGCCCTCAGAAACGCTCGGGTGCTCGCCGATTTTTCCCAACACTGGGCAACATCGGTACGCCGGCTGCTCTCGCGTATCTTGTCAGCCATGTAATCACGGACCGTCAGATTAAGGCATTGAGCGTCAGCCCCTCCGACGCACAGGAAACGCAGTCAGGTCTGGAGTGATCCCATCCGCCTCAGCCAATCTGACTAGGGTTGTCTGAGAAAGCACTGGATACACTTCCACCCTTTGCGTCGTGTCATCCGGATCTCCTCGGCCGCTTCTGAGTCCGAGTCATCTACCTACTTAGGATCAGTGTGCCGATACATAGGAAAGGCAGCCAGCAAGTCGGCAGTAGGGTCTGCCTCATGGATGTCTTCATGAGGAATAGGATCCTCAATGTCCGGGCAACATTCCTCTCTCGCCCCGATAGCGATGGTGCCTCTGCCAACTTTCGTCCTCACCTTAAGGACAGCGCCGCTGATGTCAGTTGCCCCCTGCTCACCAATTTTCGGGACCGACTCAGTGTGGGGAGCATGTTCTGAACAAGGTGGTATGCCCTCCACTGGTCTTCTCACGGACGGCCCGGGCTCCTCAGCAGCCTGACGAGCCTCCAATGTTGAGATCACTGCATAAGGCGTATCCAGATTAGTTGGGATCTTTTGATAACAAGTGCCAGGGGTGAAGCGTGGGACTTACAGGAACCCAGAGCATCGACCACCAATGTTTCGGCCGCTACAGGAGCTTCCATGACAGGGGACCCCTCTACGCTTGTCAATTCAATGATGGGCATTAGATCTCCATACTATCCCACCGGTTCCTCTCCTCCCTCCTCTAATGGGGACACCTGACTGACACTTAGGAGCTCCTGAGTAAGGTAGAGAGATGGGTTAGAAGTTACAAAGGATAATGGACAAAGAATGAAAATGAATGAAATTAGAGACAGAGCTCGAGTATCTCGGTGATGTCGAGATCAGAGCCAACAATCTTGCCGCTCTCCCAAAGACTCCCTTGGCATGTCGCCCCCTGCAACGCCTCACCTTCGGGTTCTCCTTCTCCTTCATCTTCTCCTTCAACTTCATCCTCTCTGGTCTCCTCCGACTCTGAATCCTCATCACTGTCGCCTTCTCCTGGCGGCATCACTTCTGGATCATGCTCTTGGCCGAGAATCACTTTCACTAGGAAAGGTGGCTCCGCACGCCGACCCAGTTGGCACGCGTATGTGTCCATGGCCGTCAGATAAGCATGCTGCCGATGGAAGTTCACTTTGTCAGTAACTAGAATGAGCCCGACCTCTGTAAACTGGATCCCATTTTGCACTATCTTCTGCCAGATGGCTTCAACGCCCAGTGATTGTCGCAGGGTCATCCAGGCCGACCATAGTTCTGGGAAAATTGCATCTTGGGAAGGCTCATGAAGGTACCTTATCTGCTTCCCGGATAGTTCCCTGGTTGCCTCATGTGACCCCATACAGGCAACGAGGTCGCGATGACACTGTGTGATGTTTCTGCCGCTGAGGTCTCGGCTTGCGTAGGTCTCGCTGCCTAACGCACCCCTGGTTCCCCCTACTAGCAGCACCTTTTCTGCTCCCCCGTCGCCTAGTTTCCACGTGGGTAGCCTCGAGTTGCTAGACTCACTTGCGTAAAAGCCCCTCAGGGTACGCAATGGTCCAGTGCTCGGCATACTCAGTTTCTAGACCAGCATCAACCTCGGTGGGAGGAAGAGTGATGACGTCGCTGGAGCCGAAAGTGGTAAACATCAACCAAATCTGGCATAGAACGTAGGGATTCTTCTCCTCCCAGATAGCCGGGAATACCTTATTTGGAATCCGTTGGAGGAACCCGAATTGCCTGGCGAATCGAGATGGCACGTAAGGCTCACAGATCTCATTCCCGTCGATCCGAGCCATGAGCACCCCGCCCCGTATGCTCTGAAAATATTCCTGCTATTCCAGAGAGCCTCACTCATTGTCCACCATCTGGCCGATTGGGGTGGGAAACGGCCTAAAGTTGAAGTTGGTGTGGTTACCAATGCGGATCCTCATGCCCTCCTCATTGAGAGTCCTCGGCACCACCCTGGCGATGTTCAGCAGGGATGGTCGCAGGCCATTTCCTGGGGGACGGATGGCATTTGGAAAAATGTACCCGCCGAGATGAGCCGCCACCTAGCCGTGGAAGATCTGGAAGGGGCCACATACCCTCCAAGGCGACCCCCATCATGAGATGCGTCCCAGGATGGAATAGAACTTGACCAGAATAGGGACCCCCAAGTTGAACCGTTTATTGGTAGCCATGGTACCCGCCATCACCAGTATTGCTGGACGGATGCCCATCCTCGTGTCCCGCACCGGTAGGAGCCATCTGCTCAGGAAGGCAGTGAGGAACCCGGCATATCGGACGTTCGGGTCCCGGGCCTCAATGATGCGGTAGCCCCATGATTGGTATTTCCCCACCTCCAGGGTCCTCCAATACGACCCATCCTTGCTCCTCTAAGCCGCGGTTGGGCACCATTTTCCCCGTCCCGACATCTTGATTGTCGGGTCCTTCTCTAGGAACTGGCTGAACCAGACCCTTTAGGCAATGTCCTTCAGGAAGTCCTTGACCCCATCCTCTCTTTTGCCAACTCCAACAGGTGCCATGTCAGCATGGGGGTCCATGACCTGTCTTCCCAAGTGTTCTTTGGAGGAACAATCTCATCATATTGGTAGCCCTTCAGTGGGATACCTCAGATGCAGTGAACATCCCAGAGGCTGATGCCAACTTCCCCATGGTGAAGGTGGAATGTGTTGGTATCAGGAGACCACCGGGTGAATAGCTCCGGCCCGAGCTCAGGTTGACGGTGGAAGTGGAACTACGACGTCCATACAGCCTCGAACAGGATAATATGCTGCAGTTTGGCCCCAAACTGGTCGCAAGTATGGCAAACCCAGAACGCCCGGGCCCACTCACTAGTGAAGTTTCCCCCAGACCATATGTCCCAATCTTTCATCCATCCCTTAGTGTCATCTGTGATGCTCTGACGGAACGTGCTCGCGTAGAGGGTCGGAGAGTTCTCTCCGACAGGCTCATCCCCGCTAATGGTCTTGGTCCTCGGGTTCATGACATATACATCCATATGCCTGGTTTCCCTGGAAGGATGGCTATTGTTGGTGATGTTTTAGCGGGGAAGATCATCCTCCCGGGTCACCCATGACTGCGGTGTGTCCACCTCGAGGCCGGGCAGGGGAACCTCCTCCAGGATGCCAAAGTTCTAGAGTGAGAGGTTGTTAAATAAGGGATATTTTTTTGGGCAGGGGTCAGCAGGTTGAACATGGTTAGATTGTTGGAAACAATCACCTTGGCACCATAAAAATCCCCGTTCGCTGCCATTTCAGCTCTACGAGTGGAGGCTTCCCCCACATCAACTTGGTTTGTTGCCATCTCGAATATTTCAAGAGTGGCACAAAATTAGGATGTAGTGAGCGGAATCAGAGAGAGTTGCACGGAATCTAAAGTGGCGGTGCGAAATCCTAGAGTTGGGCGCGTAATCGGCATGCGAGGCGCGGAATATCCCAAGTAGGCGCACAAATGCGGCCAAAATTTGAAAGGAATTACGCACTGCCAGAGCATTTTTACGCGCAGCCCCGGGAGCAATTTCGCGCACGAGAGAGGTATACCTATCGGGCGGAAAAGCCTGAGTATGAAACTTGGGACCCATCGCCCCTTTTTATAGGTGAGGCCAGGGTTCCGCGCCGCACGGAAATCAAATTCCATGCTGATCCATCGTTTTGAGCGCCCCGTCAGATTTTTTTGCGCAAAATGCCTATGAGATGCCCTGCTTCGACGTTTCGGAATTTCCCTCGGAATCCGATCATTGCGACCTCTTGTCGATCCAATTCTGAGTGGGGGGTATTTGTAGAAGCTGAAAAAGTCCGTAACTCCCAGAGAAAGTTTCGAAATGACAAAGCGAAGTCATATTCGGAATCGGAGCCCCGATCTAGATGGCCTGGAAGCGTTGCACGAAATTAAAGAGGATCCATATGAAAAACATGTGTTGGCACGAAGGAAGTCTAGGATTTTCCGAAAAACACCGGGATGGCGTGCAATTTTGCGCGCCGGTTCCGCACGCTGAGGCTTTGTGCGCTGACTGGTCCTGGCGCGGAAGATTTCGCACGCCGCCTGAATTCCGCACGAGCGGATGCCTATAAATAGAAGGCGACCCCAACCGGTTCGGGGTTGAGGAATTTAGATCAGCTCCCGTGTGTGCAATTCGGACTTGTACGCGCACAAGATGACTTCCAGGTAATTCCCCTTTTCGCGCAACATTGCCTCGGGATTTGCCTTTGCGCACAACCCCACGGGCTTAAGTGAATTTTCCAAATTCTCCGGGTTCTTTCTTCACGCGCAATCCTTGCCCCCTGGCGCGCAATCCCTTCCAATTGCGCACAATCCCTTTCGAAATTGCACGCAATCCCTTTGATAGGTTTTGCAATGACTTAGGGATTGGCCATTGCCCCCACGCGCAATCCAAACCCTTTGCATGAAATCCCTTGTCCGCGCCCAATCCTCTGACCCAATTGCGCGTCATCCCGGTGTTTTGAGCGCAAACCTTCTCTTTGTGCACAAAACCTAGGACCCCTCGCCTTGACGCCCCCTTGGTTGCCTCTCTGCGCTAGCGCCCGATGTCTTCCATGCCGGGCATGCACGTCATGTTTTGTTTTCCCGTACGGCCTTCTAGGCTCGCACGAAGTAACCTCAAGGTCCCTTGGATGGTGTTTCCCATTGCGTTGTTTTGCCTTATGCCTCTCTACATAGGCACGCTAACGGCTATTTCTTCTTCACATAGCCACGCTAAGGTGGACCCCTCGATGGTTCGCCCTGCGGCCCCCCTTCACTACGGCCTTACCGATGCATTCCCTCCCACAGGGGGTAGAGGGTGTTGGGAATGTAAGCCCTAGGGATGTGGAGCAAACCCACCTCGTCCAAGCTGCAGGACATTAAACTGCTAAGCACCTCGTCCTTAACACATGACTTTAAACTGTGGTCTGACCCCATGTTTCGCACGCAGGGTCCCCCCAGCTCAGAAATTCTTTACACCCACTCGTCTCCACAGGAATGGATTCTTCCTCATAGGGAATGAGATCCTCCTTGTTGGAGTGGCGTTTCTCCACGGGGGAAGGGCTGCCTCAGAGCGTAAGCCCCTAGCCTCTCCTGCAGAAGGTTGCACCCATGCACCTCCGTACTTCCCTACTGCCAAGGCCAGTGGAGTCTCTTTCCCACTGCGCTTTGTCGCACCACGAGCCTCCATACTAGAGTACGCCCCAACACCAAGGGTTGCTAACCACGCGTGAGCCCCTGTTTCCTCTTTGGGATGCTCAACGCGTAAGCCCCTTTCTGCTTCTCACAGACACACACTTTGCGACGTGATCGTCTGGTCCCTGCTGCCTCTTGTTTCTCACACCGAGCATGACTCACATGGGCTTAGAGTAAGCATCGACCATGACATCAACCATTATGGGCTTCCTCAGAGCGTAAGCCCCATCCCAGCGAACTATGTGGACTTTGATCCGTGCTAACTCATGGTACGTAGGAAGCCTCCACGATGTTCAAGCCCACCACCCAGTCATTCCAACTTCTTCAAGTTGGTTCACCAACACTTTGGGATGCCTCAGAGCGTAAGCCCCAAATACCCTTGTCCCGTATAACGTTGAACTGTATGCCCTTTTCCCGCATGATGTTAAACGGTATGTTGTCCCGCATGACGTTAAACTGTATACCCTGAACTACGTGGACTTTGATCAGTCCTAACTATTGGTATGTAGGAAGCCGTCACGAGATTCAAGCACATCACTCAGTTGTTCCGACCCCTTCGTGTCGGTTCACATGCACAATTATGGGCCGCCTCAGAGTGTAAGCCCCGTACTCCCCATCTTGGGATGCCTCAGAGCGTAAGCCCCATGCCTCACACCCATGTCTCATCCTGACCTCCCCCTCGAGCCCATGTGCCTTGGGAAGATGATTCCCTAGCTCAGAGATCTTACTTCCTCCAGACTCCAATCCATGCGTTCATTCTCACGGGTCGCCTCTTCAGGTGTCCCACCGTATCACCGAACTACGCAGACTTTGATTCCCTGCCATGGGGATACGTAGGAAGCCTCCACAAGGTTGAATCTCGTCACTCCATCACCCATCTTGATCCTTACCCGGGACGCCACATCCCGGTGAGATCATGACACCTCATTCCTCTCCACAGTATTCGGGAAGCCGCCCATGTGCTGGCCCCAACATCGGTGTCCCCCCTAGGGGTTCCTTCAATCTGATCCACTCTCAGTGTTCCGATCAGTCTGATCCGTCTCCGCAAGATGTTAAACTCGCGGCATACCCCGTGACAAACATGGGAAGCTGAGGAAAATCTCAGATGGTACACAATTACCCGCGTTCGATGGGGGATGCCTCGGGTTTCCGCGCCCTCGAGAAGCCCTAAAATAAGGGACAGAAGACAGACATGCCAATCCCCCAGCATCAAGGCGTGCTGACGACACCCCAACGTGACCATTCTCCTCACCGAAGGTTGCTTCCCCGACCAGACCCCTTGGAGCATCTTGACGGAAGCAACGTAATTAACTGGCGTCCATGCAGATATGGCGCCGGGAACGAGCTTCACGAACCCGTCTTAAATCTATGAGGGAGACTCGGACTAGGTGACGAGCTCCAAGTAGGAATCCACAGAAGGAAGAAACGACATCCCATCATCCCGGTTTTGATCAAGGAGCAGACGCCCCTGAACAAGGAACGGATGTGGCCCGCCTTTGGAAAGCGGGAATACAGGGCAACAAGCCGCGCGCCGTCCCCCCGCGTGACGGACGCGCGCGCGCACCCCGACGTAAAAGCATCAAAAACAGATCCCTAGTTTATAATAACCCAGAATTTATATATAATTTTTTTTCCAAAAATAAAAGCGTGTTATATTTTTATTGTATAATATTATATACATACAACAAATAGAAAAACCAATAACACTTTATTTCAATAATGAATATAATTACATAAATAAAAAATTAAACCCATTCAAATGCCAAATATTATAATGGGACAAAAAATATAAAATATAAAAATTAAAATGGGATAATTTAGATCATCCTTGTGAGCTAGAATTATCATTCCCAAAAAAATATACAAAAGAAACAAAATATTAGTAAAACAATTGAAATATTAGAAAAGGAAAATACTAAACCTTTGGAGGAATTTTAGTGAATCATGTATAAAGGAATGAATAATTATTCATAGGAGATAATGTGATAGTTGAAATAGTAATATTACAAGTAGAATAGAAACATGTCCATTTGTAATAATAACCTGACCACTGAGAATAGTAACATGACCATTGTAATTGTAATTTTACCTAAAAATAATAAAAAGTAATGTAAATAAAATTTATCATGAGTAATTTAAGAAAATATAATTATTTTAATTCTAAAAAATAAATATATTTATTAAAAACTCAAAGGAATTATTAGAACTTTTTAATAAATTGTATTTTATGGTATTTGGTAAAACTCTCATTATTTATATTAAAAAATATAACTTACTATGGAAGAAATTTATTTTAATAAAATGAATTTGATTTTTATAATATTCTTAGAAAATATTATAAGGTTGATTTTTTTTATTTTTTTAAATACATCAATTTTTAGGTGAATTGAACGAATATAGTTATTTGCTAATGATAATTTTTTAAATGAAATCATTCATGATGTAATAACAGAATAATCAACTATATAATTTAATAATCAGTTGACAATTTTTTATGTTAAAGTTAATTAATCCATGAAATTAAAATTACAAACCTAAAAATTATTTCCCAAATTCTAAAAGCCTCAAGAGACCCTTTAAATATACATTTTTTATTTTTCTAATTTAATTTTGATTAAAATAATATATTCAAAATATAATGTGATTTAAAGACCTAAAATAATGTTATTTTTTTCAAAAAAATTACATAATTTCAAAAATTTAACTATTACAAGGTTTACCTTAGATATTAGATTTAACTCAATATTTTATCCAAAAAACACCATATCCTCAAGTATAAATACCCCCTCTCCCTCCCCTTGGAAAACCACTCCTCCCTCACATTCCAAAGAAACAAATCATATAAAATTACTGATACTAATACCCCTATCATACTTAAGTACATTCCTGAGTTACTCAACTCCAAGAATTTAAGGATTTTAGTGTTGTATAAAAGAAGCAACACTAAGAAGAGTGTAAGATTTCATCAACTTTTTTTCTTATTTTCCACTTATCTTGCTATTTTTTATCTATTATTTTCAAACAAAAATATTAAAATAATAATTGAGTATTATGATAACATTATATTAATAATGTTAAACTACTATAATGATTATATTTATGGCATATTCTATGTCATACTTCTCTTCCTCCTCCTTCGATAATGTCCCATCAATAGTTTATTGACCACCTATAAGGATATTTCCAACACTCTTCTTATCCCCATCTTCATGGATGGATAGTATGAATTATGTATAATATATAAATATTTCAATAATTATTTTTAAATATTTTAAAATTAAATTTACTTATATATAAATGATCTTTAAGAAAAATAACAAAATTGAAACAAGACGATATAATATAATAAAACATTTAAATCAAAAAAATTCACATTTAAAAAATACTATTATAAAATAGAATACAATATTATAATGGATCAATAGTTACATAAATGAATATAATTGATTACGTTGTAGTCTCTCCTGTGTGAGAGCGTCTCGATCCTAGGTTTTCCTAGGTTTCCAGTTTCCTTTGTCCGTCTGGGTTCCAGCGGCGCCGTCTTCGTCCGCTCACCCTGTCCCTTTGCTGCGTAGTTTGCTCCTTTCCCATATCTGGTGCTTTTGGAACTCTTCCTCTATCTTGTGTCAATTCCCGACTTTCCGTTGTGTGGATCTGTGTTTCTACGTCATCTCTCCTCCGCTTCTCTCGATTCTAGACATCTAGGTTCTGGAAGGCGTTCGATTTCTTTTTCTTCTTATGCTCGACTTTGACCTCAAGCTTCGTATCGAGCCTCCCCCAGGATTCTGAAGCTTCTTCCGTCGCAGTTTCCCTCGTCGGAGTCAGATCTGCGAGTGGACACAACACCAGATCCCCTATCTCTTCTTCTTCTGCACTCCAGATCCGTGTGATTCTCTTCTCAAGCCCTTTCTACTGGTTGAGGAACTCTTTTTCCTCGCCGCAACCCCTTTCAGCTTTAGATCAATGTGATCCGAGTCTCGAGGCACACTTGGGTTTGAGCGTTTCCCCCCCTCTTTGTCTTTCCCTCCCTGCTACCGTGTAGTGGCGTGGTTTTATTGCCGGATCCCATCACGCTAGTTCGCAAAGTTTCTGCCATGAAGTGGTTTTGTATTGCGAAGCTCCTTCCGCGGTTGTTCACCACACTATGAGACCGCGATGTGGCATTCGTGAAGCGGTCTGAATCGTGAAGTGTCTTCCGCAAGGTTCCACCGCATTGTGCACTTGCGAAGTGGCAGCCGTGAAACAGTCTGAATCGTGAAGTTCATCCTGCGACGATACACCGCGTTGTGCGCCCAAATTTTGGCCGCCGCGAAGTGCCCCGACCCGCGAAGGGTCTCCCGCGAGGAACCTCTGCATAGTGGAATGTTGTACGATGTGGCTTTGCGAAGTGCTGATGTGCTGTGGAGGTCGTCGGTCTGCCGGGGGGTTTGTTTCGTGAAGTCTGGGGTGAGCCGCGGTGTGTGATTCCTAGACGCGACCACATAAGATGTTTTTTTTCCTGTGCAGGTCGTGGTGCTTGGTTCGCTGTGTGTTTCGTGGTTGGAGGTCACACTGGGGCATCTGGGTTATTAACCTTCTTGGTGGATCGGGCCTTGAATCAAGTAAGGGCTATGGGGACTATAAGGGTGCCGAACCTGTTGGAGGTGGGCGTAATCATTTTTTCACGATGGATGCGGAACTTGTTAATCAATGGAAGAGGCTTTCCTTGACGGACAAAGAAAAGGTGACGATTGAGGCATGGAGAAACGAGGACACTCTGCTAGATAAGAGTTTGTCTCTACTTATGGTGGGAAAGTTCGTGGAAAAGATTTCGGTTAATCAGGGGGCTCTCAAAAAAACTCTATAACACATCTGGAAACTTGATGCAGGAGTGGATATTCGGGAAGCGGGGATCAACCGTTTCGTCTTTGAGTTCTTCAACGAGGAAGATAGAGACAAAATCTTGCACGGCAGACTATGGTCCTTTGATAGTCAACTCCTTCTCATGGAAGAATTCAAATGAGGGGACGATATCCAACGAGTGAATTTAACCCGTTCCCCCTTCTGGATACATATTAAAGGAATTCCCTTGTATGTTAGAACAGAACGTACCATGAGAGAAATTGGGGACTGTTTAGGTCATTTTATTGACTGGGACAGGTCAGACCCAATACAATGGGCCTCGGAGGTTTGGATCAAGTAGATATTGAAGGTTTAGAGCTACTAATGAGGGGAATGTTCTTGAAAGTTGAAGATACCAATTCCTGGATATCATTCGAGTTCGAGAAACTTCCAATCTTTTGCTTCTTCTGTGGCCGCCTTGGCCACTTTGACAGAACGTGCACCACAAAACATAAGAATGGAGTGGGCAACATTACTCTTCATTATGGTCCTTGGCTCTGTGCCAAAATGAACAATTATGCTTTCATCCCTGAGGCGGAAAAACAAAAGGACCGTGATCATCTCACGAAGGCACATACCAGCCAGGCGAAACCCATACCTGAAAAAGCCCTTCTTCTTGGACCAATGGACTTCCCAAATGATGGCTCTCCCACTCAGAGAGAAGATAGAGTTCACCCTAACCCCCTACAGGAAATTATTCCAACGTCAACAGAGTTGGTGACGCGGCAAAACGAATCACCATCACATTGCTCAACACGAATGCGGATGCAAGCCGAACCACCAGATCTAGATCCTGACCCACAATCGATCGTACCAGCCACTCTTACAATGGAGGCCCAAAGAATGTCGGTATCTCAAATTCTGGGCCCAGTAACCCGTCGAACATGGAAAAGGGTGCAACGTGGCACAAGTGATGGGGATGCGGAAGACCCAAAACCCGGAGCAAGGAAAAGACAATATGAAACGTGCCATTCAGGGAGGAATGCCACCAAAAGATGGAAAACAACAAATGAAGAAGCAAGTTCGGAGGTACCAGAGGCAATGACGGGTGAGACCCAGCCCTGCCTAGAGCAATTATTACCTTATGTTGGAACTGTCATGGGCTTGGCAACCCATGAACGGTTCACATTCTTCAGCGCAACTGCACTCAAAGTCGCCCTGATATGGTTTTCCTGTCCGAGACCATACTGGAAAACAAGGACACCAATGGTATTGCTCTGAAGTGCGGCTTCCAAGGGTTCTTTCTAGTTCCTAGACAAGGCCACTCGGGGGGCCTCTGTCTCTTTTGGAAGGACAATGTGGATGTCAAAATTTTGTCCTTTTCCTCACACCATGTGGCAGCGACTATTCAGACAGACTCTCACCCATCCTGGAATTTTGTGGGATTCTATGGCTGGTCGTCCCATAATGATAAGGTGAAGTCATGGGACCTTCTTTGCAAGATTCAACAAGATTTACCGGGCCCTATCCTCTTTGGAGGATATTTCAATGAGATTATGTTTCATAAGGAAAAGAGGGGAAGAATCATCCGACCAGCAGCTTCGATGACAAACTTTAAGGATGCGGTCTCTTGGGCGGACCTGGTCGATCGGGGGTACACAGGTAATCCTTTTACGTGGTTCAGGGGAAATACTGAAGGAAACCACATTGTTGAGTGGCTTGATAGATTTCTGGGTTCCTCTGATTGGATTAATCTGTTCAACATGTTTCATGTTGTCTACTTGGCCCTTAACTTTTCGGACTATTTCCCAATTCTCATTGATTGTACATGTGGCGAACGAAATCGACCACTGAGTAGACCCTTCAGATTTGAGATATTCTGCGAAAAAATATGGGGAATGCGAAGAGGTGATCCGATCTTGCTGGAAAAGTACCCACGTGGATGTCCATTCCAACCTCCAACATGTCGCCTCTGAGTTGAGGTCTTGGAGCTATAAAAAATTTCACCACCCCGACCGGCACTGTGAGGTCCTTGAAAAGAGACTGAACACCCTCCTCAAACAACACTCATCCAATTACAACCTATCTTTTATTGGAGAAACACAAAGAAATTTGGATATGGACTTGCGCATCAACGAATGCTTCTGGGATATGCGGGCACAGGATAACCACATTAAGGAAGGGGACGCTAATACTCGGTTTTTTCATCATAAAGCTTCAGCCAGGCATCGGAAAAACTCTATTACCTGCATTTTACAACCTGATAGAAGAAAAGTTTCTAATTCCAATGGTATCCACGAGGCCTTGAATCACTATTTTCAGAACATCTTCGCTGCAGGTACCCCTTTCATGTCCACTTAGGTGGAAGATTGTATCAGACCTGTGATCACTGAGGAGATAAATAGGTTTCTCACCAAAGATGTGACAGATGATGAGATACGCCTGGCTCTGAAACATCTTCATTTAACTAAGGCCCCGGGACCGGACGGGTTCCACACATTATTCTTTAAACAATACTATCACATTATTGGTCCCAACATCTGCAACATGATAAAAAATATCTGGACTGGGCAGACGAGCATTGCTGCCATCAATGAATCTTTCATTGTCCTCATCCCCAAAATTAAGAAACCCCTGGAAATACTGGATTTTAGATCTATCATCCACTGCAATGTCTCCTACAAGATCTTCTCAAAGATCCTTGTCAATAGGCTGCGACCTTGGATACCAGATATTATCTCTAAAAATCAGAGCACTTTCGTGGCCAAGAGACTGATTACAGATAATGCGATTGTGGCCCATGAAGTGTTTCATTCTTTGAATTCATGCTCTACCGCGAAAAGAGGCACCATGGCCTGGAAATTGGATATAACCAAGGCCTATGATAGAGTGGAATGGCACTCCCTACGTGTCGTTATGCTAAAAATGGGTTTCTGCGTTAAATGGATAGATTTGGTCATGGACTGCATCTCGATCGTTTCTTTCAAAATAAAGGTTAATGGGGAGCTCACTAGAGGATTAACCCCATCCCGAGGCCTCAGCCAGGGAGATACCCTCTCCCCTTTTCTCTTCATCCTAGTGGATGACATGTTTTTTAATCTTATTTCCAGGGCTGCATCCTCTAACTCCCTTAATGGGGCAAAGGCCAGCCGTGTTGGCCCACCAGTGTCGCATCTTTTCTTCACCGACGACTGCCTCCTTTTTTTTCAGAGCCACTGTTAACGAATGTCGGGTGATCTTCCAAGCAATCCACTAATATGAGAGGGCGTCCAACCAGTCTATCAATCATGGAAAATATTAAATTTCTTTCAGTGCAGGGGTGCCTCATGCTAAGAGGGAGGAGCTGTGCGCCTTAGCTGGTATTCATATGGTTGTGAAGCATCATAAGTATCTTGGGATCCCCACAGTGATCGGCCGCTCCAAAAAAGAAATCTTCGGATCTCTTATCGACAGAATTGATCAAAAAATTCTTGGATGGTCCCCTAAAAGAATTTCTAAAGCTGGAAAATAGACACTCATCAAAGCTATCATCCAGGCCATCCCCAGCTATTTTATCTCCCTATTTAAGCTCCCATCATTCATTGTCGACCATATCCACACATGCATTGCCAATTTTTGGTGGGGTGGGAATGATAGAATGAACCGACCCCACAGGATGGCCTAGGATAAACTCTGCAAACCCAAATCAATGAGAGGGATGGGTTTCCGGAATCTTCTTCTATTCAATGATGCTCCGTTGGCCAAGAAAGGAGGTGCCTGATTAACCGTCCTTCGTCTCTCTGCACACGGGTTCTCCGAGCTAAGTACTTTCCCCACACGGACTTCTATGCTTCCTCTCTCGGTCCCCGCCCTAATTTTCTCTGGAGAAGCATTTAGGGGGATAAAAGGCTCCTGGATAAAGGACTGGGATGGAGGATTGGGTCTAGCTCATCGGTCAATATCTGGACTGATCCTTGGCTTATCGATAAGGATGGTATGTAGGCTACATCCCCCATCCAACCAGGTTTTGAAGATGCCACTGTCAGCTGCCTTCTTTCTGACCAGGGACAAGGGTTGTGTGTGGAAAGGATCCTTGATTGTTTAAACTAAAGGGACCAAAGAATCATCCTTAGCATTCCCTGGATCACCGACGAAGGCCCGGAACACCTTTTCTGGACCAATGACATCACGAGCGATTATAGATTGAGGTCCGTATACAGACTGGCCCTTGGCTACCACCCTGTTAGACGAGATGAGGAACCTTGGAAATCAATCTGGACACTCAACGTTCCCCATAAAATTCACCAATTTTGTTGGCAGGTTTGCACGGGTACTCTTCCAACAATGAGCCTTCTCTCTTACCATCATATGGAAAGTTCTTCCTTTTTCCCTTTCTGCCCGAGCACTATTGAAACTCCTTTGCACGCCATCATTCTCTGCCCGGGAGCCAAGCAAGTCTGGAGTAAATGGAGACCGACCTCTTCCAATTTGATAGCTTTGGCCTCTGACCTTCCCGATCTTCTGACGCGTTGGTGCTCCTCTCTTCCCTCGGCTCTCTCATGTTCTCTTTGCACCTTGTCCTGGATTATTTGGATCCGACGCAACGATGCCGTGTTTTATCAAGCTCACAAACCTCCCGAATTCAGGATTGAAAATGATTCTTCTTGGATGGAGGGCTGGAAAGACCATAAGGACCTTTTTTTGATAGGTTCTACCTTTATCTCACCCTCTCATTGGATCCCCCCATTGGAAGGGACTCTTAAAATCGATGTGGACGCGTCTCTCTAATGGGATGGGCTTGTTGGCCTTGGCCTTCTGGCTTGTAATCATCTGGGGCATATTCTCACTGCAAAATATGTTCCACACCAGGATTTCTGGGAACCGGTGGTTGCTGAGGCCATGGCCATTCTTGCTAGTTTGCTGCTTCCTTTGGATTCTGGATGGAGCGACATTCTTGTGGAGTCTGACTGCCTTACCATCATTAATACTATCAACAGCAACGATGGTGGACTCCAGGCCTTTGGTACCATCATTAAGAGGATTCTTTCACTTGTCTAGTGCTTCTCTTCTTTCACCTTCTCCTTCATAAAAAGGGAAGGGAACAATGCGGCCCATCAGCTGGTAGCCTCAGGCCCTTTTGACTCCACCCAGATCTGGTTGGACAATTTCCCTGCTTGGATTTGTACTTGTACTTCTGCTGATTTTCATCATTAATGATATATGTTTTATTAAAAAAAAATGAATATAATTAAATTTTGGTTTCATCTATTTACAATCATATTTTTAATAAACATAAGGATTAAATGAGATGAAACATAATGAGATTTACTCTAATGGGATTCTCGAGCTGAACACTTTAATTTGGGTTATCTCTTATTTAAAATTGTTTTCATAATGGATATTACTTTAATATATTTAAAATTTCCTCTAAATATTCTTTTCCTTCTCTTTATTGGTAAATATATTGTTCTACCATGTCAAAAATTATTTTCTAAGCAAAATAGCATTCTTTTTATAAGAGACTTTATTTTCCAAAACATCGATTTGACTCCTCTTGAGTTGTATCTTCTATACTCAAGAATTATAATGTTTCATGCCAAAATATGTTTTCAATTATTCATTCAGGAACTATAAATTTTATTCATGAAATTATTCTTTAAAAATAATTTATGAAACTGGTTCCCTTCCATGGGTTTATTTCATGCCTGCAATTTTTAAATGATTCCCTTCAATCTGGTATGCATGATTATGATCATTTTTTAATGAAACAGATGTAATCATCAATATATATCACAACAATTCATTGTTTAATTGGATTCATCTCATGAGATTATGTGTATTATGCATGAACATGATGCTACCTCTATTAACAATTATGATGTTGTGATTTATACCCTTATGTTATGCCTGAACATGATGCTAGATTTATTCCAAACTATGTGCAGTATTTGAACACTATGTTATGATGTCTCATTATTATTCATATGCTATATTCCATGACATTTTCAAATTATTCTCTCATACTTATGATGATGATCCCAGTCTAATGATTTGATGGTGACGATCATGCTCACCAATGTACTATTGATTCATGTCTCTTATCCCTTATTTATTTTCCATCACCTTACTTGGATTTTAGATTAACCATTTAATTGATGTATATCATTAGGTAAATACATGAACTAAGGGGGAAATGCGATCATTAATAAGGCTATCAGGAAGAAATTAAATAATGTTTATGTTCAATTATATACTATTGATGTATGGATGTAATTTTCCCAAGATACTCCCTCCCCCACCTCCCAAGTTAACTTTTTATTTTATTTTCTAACACTTTTAAGGGGGTAGTGAGAACCCTCACAAAAAGTTCAAACACCAAAGGAAACTACAGACTTATTAAAAACAATTTTAAAGTGATTGGAATCTCCTTCCCTCAACAGTTTCAAAGGGAGGGAACTTACCTGGCAGTCTAGATCTTTTTCTATGTTGTCTTCATAGTGCCTTTAAAGGTAATCCCAATCTTTCATATATTCTGCTTTACTGATCTTCTCCTTATTAAAGACTCTAATCAATATACGATTCCGATTGTCAATACATTCAAATTTATCCCTAGAAACTTCCACTTGAATCATTCTTTCCATCAATTGGTCAATGTCTTCCATCTCCACCTTGATCATAAGGACATCCTCCTTCATTTCGTCACCATAGTGCATGAGTAGTTCCATCTGAGTTTACAGATCCTCATCCTTCAGGCACCAAAGGACGTCAGGAGAACATACCTCACATTTTTGTCTTGGGGTAATAACACCCCCCTTCACCAGACTCGTCTCCTCAGAATGCAGATGCACCTTCTCTTGTAGGTCATCTGCCTTTGAGGCTCCTGTCACCTGCAATTGAGACTCTATGACACTAACATGCTGATCCCCCTCTCCTGCCACTAACCGGATCTCATGCCCCTTGATTTTACCCACTTTTTTGGCCGACCTGGTCTCCATCTGTTTAGGAAGATAGGAGTAGTCCTTACGACCCTTAGGTTTCGCTTCATGGAAAAGATATAGCTCCTGGGGTTTCCATTTTCCTTATACCCCTTCTTCCTCCTTTGGTTGGGTTGACCATTACTAACTCCTCCCAAAATAGTGTCATCTGAGGGCTTTCCTCCATCGGACTTGGCCTTAGAGGGATAGTTGGAGTTTCCTTCAAGCTCTCCCTTATTATATAAGCTCTCAAATTGGTTGTTTAAGTTGAGGTAGGACAATGTCCTCTCCGAGTTGATTCTTTGACTGAAAATCAACTTATTGCCTACAACATGTGAAGGCTTATCTCACTCTTTTCCATCCTTGGACTTACCCTTTCCAGTAGAAAGAACCACCTAGTCCAAGATATTGCAATCACCCATATGCACAAATTTTGCATAGGTACAAGGATTAGGACTCTCCGCACCTTTGGAATTTGGACCAGCAACTCCAGTAGAGTGTCCCGAGACCTGAGTTTGTGCATTGTAAAAATCTCCAGATGCCTCGACCACCACACAGGTCTGGGCGCCCTGAGCAAATGATTTTCATTTTGGAGGGCTCTCCAGATCGCTCCACAACCTATTGAAGATCTCCAATACACTGAGTTTAGGAGGTAGTCTCTTAACCGGTTTTTGCTTTATTGCACCATCCGAACACTAGATATCCACAGCCTTTCCAGTCCCCTTTCTAGAGCCGACACAACCATCAACAAACCATGCAGTAGTCCTAACTGGGCACTGGTCCTGAACAGTCTTACTGAAACTCGAATCTCCATGCTCTTACAGCACACCAACTTCTGGATTTCATGTAATCAATTCATTCTGAACATTGTAAGGGAGTCCATCCCTACCTCTACCCCCTGATCCATCTTTTTATCATAACCCGCAACAACCATGCCACCAGAACATCTTCTACAACATCTATAAGTATCATGACCTAGATGATGACAACCAAAGCAAAAAAGGAACCCAAGAGTCATAACACACCTTTTGATTCAAACAGATCTCTCCTTCAATCTCAATGATGATGGATTCCAACTTCCCCTTTGAAACATAAACTTCTACACAAATTATCGGGGAGACTGGATGACACACGGTGCTAGTGCGGGCATCTGAATAGAGGAAGTAGTTTATCATATTTTTAATTAATAGAATAATTTCCAGATTCTGGAAAGGTAGTGGAAGACCGGAAAGTGAAATCCGGAGCGCCATAAATGGGGAGTCGTGCATTAGATGAAAAATCAAAGGGCCACCGAAATACATTAAACCAAAATCCATCCAAAACTCATGGAGCATTGGCCTAAGCGTAGATCAGATATTACTCAGATGAAAAACGAATCTAAATATGATTTGAATCTAAAATACTGACAACCACTCAATCCTGAAGCTTCCAAGAAGAAAAGACGAACCTGTATAAGGCATCTACCAAGGGTTTTTGCTTCCCAAAACGAGCGACCAGGTTAATATCCAGCATTGCTGACACATTCGTGGACTCCAAGGGAGAAATCAGAACTGATGGAACACCATTCGCATAAGAGTGGACTTTAGGGTTCACATCTATAGGAGGAAATTGAGGGAGAGAAGACAGTTAAGTGGAGGGGGAAAAAGAAGGATCGCGAGAGGGAAATGAGATTGAGGGAGGCACGACAACCCCACTCCTCGGTTTGAGCAGGCCGGGGAGGGGAGGCGGGGGCGGGACCATGATAATCAACCATCCAAGACACTAAACCCATGGATCCTGAAATGTATTACCATAATATTATTCATCCTAAAAATCATGTAATAGTCAAGTAAGAAATTTTGGGACACTATAGTTGGTATCCGAGCTATGATTTTGTTAATTTGGGAATTATGACTAGAAATAAATAGTAAAAACCTAAGGTATAAGTATAAATAGAGAACACATCCCTAAATTTTGGGCAAGTATAGAGTATGTGGTCTCCCTCCACCCGGGTTATGCTAACATTGTTTTAGGTGATTCTCTGAGCCTTTATTAATTTAGACCCCCATAAAATTTTGTGTACTCTTCCTCTGCGATTTAATAAAGGTCATTGATTGATTTCCTTATAAAAAGGCATTACTACACACATGGTTAAAAAATCTTAAAGGATATGATTTGGTTGATCATTTTTTCTTTAAATCCATTATAAATGATGTATAGATAAAGTAACTATTTATTTTTATGTTAGAAAATATTGAAGTACATGAACATATAATCTAGGTTTGGGAATATAATCTAGGATAAATATAGGGAACCCATAATAAGTGAATTTAAAATTTATTTTCATATAAAAAAATTATTTGTCCATTATTTTTTTACTTACATTTTATTCAATCCATTTTTATTTTATAAAATGGTGGTAATCAGGAGAAACCAAACAAAAAACCCTTGTGAGGGACAATGTAATGATTTTATAAATAAAATTCCCAATGAAATGGGAAGTGGAGTTCAAAATTTCATAAGGATTATTACCTAGTAATATTATATTATGAATAATAACCTGAACCATGGGGAATTACTACTTTCTCCCAAAAAGGAGAAACTAGCCATAGATTCCTTTATAAGGAAACAACCACATATGTTTAGTGATTTTTTGATTCACTTGTCATGGAATAGTTTGTCAACTTCATGGTAAATAACTTTTCCATTCCTCTTTATTCTTAAAATTATAAATTTACTATTTCCATTTATCGTTTAGATAAATACATAGATCATTGGTGGACATTTATTAAGAATAACAAGATAAATGAAGAGGTTTAATAAATGGATTGAGAAGACTTCAAGAAGATAATTATTAATAAATATTTCCGTTTAACTCTTCATACAAATACAAAGAGAGATTTTTTAGAGATTAAAAATAAATTGAGTGAATTTTTCACAACTTATGTGGAAGATTTTACAAGTCTTGAAAGATACAGGATAATATTTGTTATAAAAAATGATATAAAAATAGATAGATTCTATAGTGTTTTAAAACCACATATTTGAAAGGATATAACTATAAAAGGCATTAGGATTTAAGAATAATTTGTTTTATGTGACATAAAACTATAGATTGAGTTTGGATAATAGTCCCATGGATATGAAGATAAAAAGAGAATTATGGAGTTTCAAGATAGCAGATAAAATGAAAAAGGAGGAAAGAAGATATAACAACCCACATGTCAAAGATATGGGAGTAGTAATATTGGGAATAAGAATCTTGGGAATTTCATCAATGGGAAAAGGAAGCGATTTAAGTATAGTAGAAAAGAAAACCTAGTTCATTAATATTAGTGATAAATGAGGAAGTTAACAAACATAATGGGGGAAATGAAGGAACCTCCAAATACACCAACCATGGTTTAATACTTAAACTATAATGTGTAAGATACATATGAAATCTAGTGCATTAAACCATGGGTCTTCAAGGGTAATCAATGTCAGCTCCCACCAAAGTATAGGGAATAAGGGAAAGATTATCCCACCACCAATGCTGAGGTGGAACATGAAAATAAAGACACATAAGTTACACTTCCAATTCAATAAAGAATGAATTTTTTTAATTTATTGTGGTTATACATATTAATTTATATTCTATAATTTTTCCAAAAATTTTGAATCACATCCCTAATACCTTGAAGTACATATATCCACAAAACACCCAGTGGTGTGAGTGTTATAACCCAAGTGTTATAATCTTGTCCTGTTAGTGTCTTTGGGATGATTCTAGAAAATAATCCTGTAATACTTCCCTTGGTAAAATTTGATGCTATAATGGGCATGGATTGGATATCTTTATATAAAGATCACATAAAATTTCAGGAAAAGGAAATATTTTTCTACATCCCAAAACATCACATTCTCATGTAAAAATGCAAGGAAGAACATGAATCTCCTTTGGAAAATACCTTGATGGTGTGGATGTTGATACCCAATGAAAAATCATATCTTTCCTAAATGGTTTTTTGAAAGGAACAAACAATGCTTGAGGAAATGCCTATTATAAGGGAATATACTAATATATTTCTTGAATAGTTTACCAGACTTACCCTAAATTGTGTTAAAGAGTTATCAATAGAAATTATACCTATAGCCACTCATATCTCCATATTACCCTATAGGATAGACCTGATAGAGTTGGAGTAATTAAAGAAGTAGATATAAGAGAATTTTGAAAATGGGTTCATACCCCATGTGCATCCCCTTGGGGTGCGCCAATGATCTTTTTTAAGAAAATGGATGGGTCTATGTAGCTATGCATGGATTACCGAGAGCATAATAAGATCACTATAAATAATAGGTATCAAATTCCAAGGATTATTGACTTGTTCAATCAAATACAAGGATATAAACCCTTTTAAAAGGTGTATCTTCATTTTTTATATCATTATCTAAATGTGAAGACGGATAATATTTAGAATACAACCTTCCATACATGGTATGAAAACTATAAGTTCATAGTGATTCCATTAAGATTTACTAATTCCCCTGTAATCTCCATAGATTTGATTAATAAAGTCTTTAGATACTCCCTTGAAAAATTTGTGGTAGTAATGATATTCTCATTTAATTTATTATAATGGAGGAATATAAAGATAATCCTATTAATGTTCTGGAGATATTAATAAAGGATATTATGTATGATAAGTTAAACAATTGTGACTTCTGGATGCAGAAAATTACATTCTTGTGGCGCATAATCACCTGTGGGGTAATTTATATGGACCCTTTAAAATAGAGGAAATTGAAGAATAAACTCAACTCACTAGTATCATGAAATTCAACAATTTTATTGGATTATATGGGTACTACTGATAATTTGTGGGAAACTTCTCATGATTATCTATCACACTAACTTCGTTAATGCAAAAATGGGTAAAGTATGTCTGGATAGAAGAATGTGAGGAAATATTTAGGGAGATTAATAAAAGTATAATTAGAATTCCTTTACTCAAACTGTTCTCAAGTGGAGAAAGGTTTTTAATATATAGTTATTATTTAAGGAATGTTTTAAGTTGTGCACTCATGAATAATGAAAAGGTGATAGCCTATTCATCCCAAAAGATGAAGATCCATAAGAAAAACTACCCAAAACATGATCTGGTGTTATCATCTGTGATATTTTCTTTGAAGATTTACTGTCACTACCTCTATAGTGAGAAGTTTAAAATATATATCGATAATAAGATTCTATAGTATATATTCACATAGAAATATATTTACATGCATCAATTAAGATGGTTAGATATAATCAAGGACTATGATTTATCTATTCCCTACTACCATAGAAAGAAAAAAAGGTAGCTATTGCTATTAGTAGAAAACAACCTTGTACACTACCCATGATGTGGATTGAGAAAGACCCTATCTTTAAGGATATTAAAAGGATAGATTTTGAAATCATAACAATATAGAATAAATATTACATTTCAAAAATGATTTCTTTACCATCTATCCAAGAGAATATCAATGAGGCACTAAGGGATGATTTTGTACATCAAAATAAGGTGATTGTAACAAATAAAGCAATGTTTCATGAATTCAACATTGATAAAGATGGTTTTATTTAGTTTGGAACTAGGATTTTTGGGCTGTCATCACCTAAGATAAATAAAGAGATATTAGATAATGTTCATATATCATCTTTCTCCATCCATCATAGAAGTATAAAAATGTACCATGATCATCGAGATAACTTCTTGTGGAATAATAGAATAACCCAAACCCTTTATATGTATATATCACATCTTAATAGTAAAATATTCATTACATAACATAATTATTCATTCCATAATCATATAGGTATAGTTCCTTTGGAAACTTAAACACATAATAAATTGGTTCATAATTGATCTATATCATCTCCCACTAAGTTCCACATAACTGGATCCCATATTAGACATATCACTTCTAAAACATTTATTCAAAACCCATTGAAAGTAAAAATAAGAAATGGTGAGATCAGATTCATAGTATGGGTAAACAAGGGATATATACATGATCACATAATCATAACAAGATCATAAGGGTGTGAGGACATGAGATTAATATTCAAAATCAACACACTACATTTCATTAATCATAATATTGAGTCATGGAATAAATTTTTTCATTTAAAAATACATGAATAAAAAAAAGAACATGATCCATGAGAGCCTAATACTTTCATAAGTCATGGAATTATGGCATACATAGAAACTTATAACTTTGTGAACATGTATAAATAGAAATAGGTTCACTCATTAAGTTAAGGACATGAAAAAAATCCCTCACATAAATGTATGGAAATGAAACCAGGTCAGCTCCTGAATTTATGTACTAGAAAGATAGGTCAATGCATAAACTTATAGATATGAAATCTATGTGGACACATGAACTTATGGATATGAAAATTAGGTAAACGAATAAAATTTTAAACATCAAATCTGGTAAACACATAAAATATTTACCTCATGATTTATCCACATTTACCCAATGCATTGGAGTGAGATATAGTTACCACCTATCTCATAATGAAAATCATACATATGTGTCCCACAAGATCATAAACCTTTCATCATATCAAAACCCATGAAACAATGGGTTTTATAACAATTTCTAATTATAAACGTAAACTATCTAGAGAAAGAATAAGGATGGTATACTTGGGTAATATTCTTATAAAATCTTAAATAATATCAAATGATGTCATATTATATGAAAAATGATTTTTAAATATCACTTAAAATAATTATTTAGGAAAATAACCTTTCCATTTTGAAATTAATTATTTTTAAAAAGACACACAATTATAATGGAAACCATTTTTTTGAAAAGAACCTTGAAAACATGTATTGGAATCTTCAAAGAAAAAATTAGTCATGAAAGCAGGAAGATCTATTCATGTTGTATAAGTTAAAAAACATTTCTTTTATACTTTTTTTTGGAAAAGTCACAAAGTACCTTGTTTAGAAAATGGAAAAAGATCCCTTTCAAAATAAACATGTAAATAATAAATCATGGGTAAAATGACTTTAAAAAATCATATTAGAATAGTAAAAAATTTATTATTTTTTAAATAAAGACATAGAAGAGAAATATTCCCTAGTGGAGACATAAACATAAACAATCACGAGTATCGATGTCACTATTAAATAAAACCCTTACTTCTTTAGTAACTTTTGAATTGTAATCCCTGTGGAAGAAATAAAAATATAAGTATATGTAAGTCCCCAAAAAATTAACAATATGTATCATAAAACACATTCATTGATAGTATATATTCCACAAAAAGGTAACAAGTGGTGAATATGGAATGTGTCGCATAGAAATTAATGTGAAACAAAGATCCCTTACTTTGTGTTTGACTTGATTCAAATTTTCTATAACCTCTTTTATATTAAATTTAAATTTATTATAATTCTATAATAGAGTCAATATCATACGTATAATATCATATAAAATCAATTTATAAAATTTCAACACCATTTTTATCAATAAATCATTATTTTCAGGTGTTAATTGTTTCATTTATTCCTAAGTACTTCAGTTCAACAGTTTTGGTACTTGTAAATTTATATAGGTTACATAACCTATAGAATATTAATTATGAAATTCATATAATATATATTAATTATATACATATTTAGATTCATCCCTGAAATTAGATATAGAAAAATGAATTACACCATTCATGTAGATGGTAGGTCGTACGTATAGATGAATGATGTTTTTATTTTTTGATGGATGGAATGAAAGAAATTTAAATAATAATTCACATATACAGAATAATAAAATTGTTTTTATATAATATATTTTAATTAAATCTCTTATTATTACAATCTATGTAAAATAAAAATGAAAAATGAAAAATGAATCACATCGCTTGATTGAGGTGGTATTCCAGACGTACACATGAATGATGTCATTGTTTTCCAACGGTTTGGAAGGTTAGAAGGTAGATGTTATATTATAATTAAAAAATTGTAATTATTTAATAATTATCATATATAAATATAGATCCCATCATAACACCCATACATAAAATATAGTTATGATAAATGAATTGTATCTCTTTATGGATACGATAAGCCAGATGTATGAACAAGTGATACTTTCACTTCTCATTTAATGGGAAAGAGGGCGTATAACAGTTTTTTGATAATCAAAGAGTGTATAATGGTGTTTTCATAATCATAGAGTGTATAATTGTGGTTTATTAACCATAATAAGTTTTAATTATATTTATGATATTGATGTTATTATTTTATGATAAATACCATAGATTTAGAGTAAGTAAAGAAGACTAGAAAAGAACGATATTGATTTAAGTGATTACCTATTCTTGGAAATTAATCTTTTAGATCTTCTCTAAAGAAATATAGGTTGGACTTTTGGGAATAAAATAAACTATATAATCTATCTAGGTAATTTTATAATTAAATTTGGTAGGATTTTTTTTGAGATAGAAGGCTCAAGGTGGTGTAAAGAAGTGGGGGAGGTGGACCCCTTTTATAATTGGGGTGAGGGGTTGTTTAAAATTTCATAAAAACATTTAAAATATAATAAGACTATTTAAAAGAAAAATGTTCAAAAATATCATTAGTTTTACTAAAAATTTATATGGTTGAAATAAAATCATCCAATGAAATTTAGAAAAGTTTTTATATCATTTTAATCCTTATATATTGGATTAACCACTTGGTTAATCATTTTTAACCTTAACAATAATAACCACTATTTTAAAAATAAAGTGTCAATAATATTACTATAAATGGAAATGTGATTAAAAAATAGAACATGGATGATGTGTTCAACCATAATATATTCACATGGATGAATATAAGAATTTTGTGAATTTATATAATTTCATAAGATATTATTTTGATAAAATATTATCATTGTCAATTTTTATACCATTCATTTAATTTGAAATTAAATATATCAAGATAAAGGGTTAATTAAAATAATTTTTTATACTATAATATATTATATAGATCTATAAAATTCATCATATAAATTAAATAATTCAAATAATACCACTTTTAGTATTTTTAAAATCATTTTTTTTATTTTTATGTTTATTAAATAAATATTGATTAGCGTTGTAAAAGCAATTAAGGTAATTATATAATTTTAAAAAATTATAAATAAATTTACATCATAAAATTATTTTAATTAAGATCAAAAAATAATTTTTTCATTAATATGTTTTTTCCCTATGTGGATGTAAAATAGACATTTAAAACCTCGAGAGTGATATTTTAGAAATTTCATTATTTTAAATAATATAAGGGTACTTTTCTAGAAAAGTGTTCATTAAACAAGTTTATTTTTTGAATAATATACTATGGGTAAAATTAAATTCAAAAAATAATAATTAAGATGAAAACATTTGTCCTTATAACTTGTTTTAACCAATATTAATCTAATTTACTCTTTACTGAGGTGATAAATTTTACCGTTGTTGTTATTCATAATTCATAAAAATGGAAGGTCCTTTTTTACTAAATTTTAGATATATAATTCCAAATATGGAATCCATTTTATTAAATTAATTCTCTATAAATATATTAAATTAATTTTAAAATAAGTCCACAAAACACAATAAATTCTTTTTTAGAAAGTTACAACATTTCATTAAAATGCATTTTTTGTATAAACAAATGTTTTTATATAAAATTAAAATATAAATCTATTAAAAATAAAACTAATTATATTAAAAATAATATATTATATCTAATTTTACTTTGAAACTATTTTAAAATATAATGGAACTTTTCAAACAGTTGTAACAAAAATAATATTTTCAATACAAATAATTATTTTTCATTATTGACAGGAAAATAAATCATTTTAGAAAAATCCAAAAATTTAATTCATAGATAATTTTGATATAATGATTTATAAAATTATATTATTTTTTTAAATAAAAATTATATAAGTTCCATAAATTAATTATAATAATTTCTCACAAAAATAAATAAAATCATTTTGGAGTAAGACTTATTTTGGAAGCATAAAATAACATTACTAAAAATTGAGTGACTATTTAGTAATAATTTATAAATAAATTTATATTTATTTTAAAATTAATATATATTTTATAATTTAGTTAATTATATCCACACAATCCAATTTAATGGAAATGGAATAACTGTCACATTAAATAATAATAGCTTAACAAAGCATCCTAGTTTGTTTAAACTCTGTGTTTTGTGTAACACAATATTTTTTAGTAATAAAATTCATTGAAGATAAATATTTTTTTTAAAATTTTAGGGTGTTACATTATCCCCCCCTTTAATAATTTTTTCTTCACAATTTTAACTTCAGATCGTTAATCAAGGGTGTGACATTTGTAAATTCATTTGTGGGAAACCTACATCATAAAAGGGTTAATAAAACATCATTTTAAAATAAGGAAAGAGGAAATAATAAATACATCACAAAACTAGGTTTTTGAATAAGATAACATAGGTGGGAAGTGAAAACATGGATATGGAAGAAAATCCTAACTCTCAAGGACTAATAGAGAGTGATAGGGAACTTGGCTAGGAGAAACTTAACCATTAAAACCTGTAAATCTATGATGGGTTAAAATACTATTGAATTATCAGTAAGAAAAGTAAATGGACAACATCTTTATTTTAAATAACTTTTTATAAATTCTAGGTATTCTTTTACTAACCATTTATATAACTAAAATAAATAAACAAAATTTATTTCTTTCTATATAAGAAGAACAATATCATCCTTTGGTTGTGCTATGATCAATTTATACTTCATTTATTATGCCTAGTGATGGATATTCAAGATGAATATTTTTTAATACTGAAGCACTTTTAATGAATCATGAGATATATAAGTCATTCCATAATCCTATAAATATTTACCAAAACCAAAATGGTTAGTACAGGTTATGATAAATCATACTTTAACTTCAAAAAATAATATCTAAATTTCAACTTAATCCATTCCACATGTAGTTATCCTTAATAATCCTCTAAAATATTACCGACCATATTAAAAAAAACAATATTTTGATCTCATATCCTTCAAGGATCAACATATCAACAATTTTAATAACTCATAAAGTCTCATACCGAAATGTATATACCTTGATAATATATTCTCTAATTTATACTAGTCATTTCCAAAATGGTAAAAATAAGATCATATATTCTTCTAAGAGATATTTCACCCCTTAATATTTAAATAAGATATTAGCTTATCCAAAAAAATTTCCATTGGAGTATTGGGATAATACTTTCACTAATATATGATCATAGGATGATTTAGAATATAAAATATGATTTATTTTTTTCTATAAATATATATGGAATATATAAAAGGATAGTTTATCAATGCATAGAATAAATCAAATTTGACTAAATTATAAGTCTTTCATAGGGATTATTCATAAAAATATCTACATGGAATCCCATATTCTATATTAAAGGATAAGTGTTCCCTAACATTCATTATTCACTTCAACTATCATAATTTTATAACCTTTCCATTTATCCTTTTAATTCAGAGGTTATTGTGTCTTACTATCTTCATTATCACTTGGATTAGGTAATTGATTCGTATAGTGAACAAACTCTTTGCATTTATAGCACTAAATTTTGAGTGGTGTATTATATTGTGCTCTCTATCTGTTTATTTCATTAACTAGACTATTTACTTCACTCTGATTTTTTTGCTCAATGAAATAGCTTCCCACACTGGAAACATCTACTTGTTTCTTTTAGTAATTCACCTAAGTCATCCTTACCACATTTTGGTCAAGTATGAGGTTGAAACATTTTCCTCCCTCCTTATAAAAACCCATTGTAGCTTCCATGAAGCTCTATCTTCCATTTCTTATCACTAGAACCTTGAGGGTTTCCAACTTCCATTTCTACTTTTAGTGCACATCAAATGATTTATTCATAGCTTACAATATTACTTATGGATAATTCATTTCAAATAATTGGTTTCAAACCATTAAAAATTGATCAATTTATCTTTTAGGGATGACGATTAAACCTGAAGAATACCTTGAAAGTATTGTAAAATTTTTATCATAGAGACCAATAGATTCATTTTCTTTCTGGTTAAGACCAAAGAATTCCATCCCCAATTTTGTACTTGGAATATGTGGGATGTAATTATAGAAATATATTCCCTTAAAATCATTCCATTCCATGGATCCAATTTCATCCTCTTCCTCAGATTCTTAATAAGATTACACCATTGATCAATTGTTCCTTCAAAATGATAAATATCTATGATTTTTTCATGGTCTAAGCACTGGAGAATGGAAAATTTCTTTTCCAACACATTGCTCCATTTCTTATAAACTAGTGGATTGGAAGACCCATAGATGGACAGTGTTTGTCGTCACATAAATTATTCAATAACATGTTGTTCCCTCATTGGTGAATTCAGAAGTTCAAGATGATTTGTGTTACCAACAATAGCTTGAGAATTATGAGTGAGAATATTAAAAATATATTGCATGAAATATCACAATCCATTCAGTTTTTCATGAGGATGGTCATTAGATTGACCATCACAGTCATTTTTCACAAAATTCTTTCAGGTTCCATCCATTAAGTAAAACCAAAAAACATAGTGTGAGAAACGATTTTCATAGTGGAAGTCCACATAATCATGAAAAATCATTTAAAGGATTTCTAAAACATGAAACATTATATGATACCATATCTTTAACCAAGTTCATTCAAGATATTTATAAAAACATTAGGATTTTATCCTATACTTAGACTTATCCCCATGGTTCTCACTAATTTTTTCTCATCTTAGTTTCCAAAGGTTAACAAAACATCACTCTAATACCAACTATAACAATCCAAAACTTTTTATATTTATAAATCATATCTTAATAGATGAATAATCATTAAAAACATAAAAATTCATTCTAGAATTGTATAGTTCTAGTGTCTTTGGAAACTTTGACACATAAAAAATTGGTTCAGAAATGATATATATCATCTCCCAATAAATTATTCATAACTAGAACCCTTTTTATACATATAAATTCTAAAACCATTCTTCTTAACTTGGAAAAAGGAAACATCAGAAAGGGTGAGCTTAAATGCTCAGTAAGGGTAAATAAGTGAGATATCAATGATCACATAAGTATAATATGATCATAAGGGTATGAGAACTTGATATTAACATTTGAAATCTATAACCTATAAATCATTGTTTCGTTCTTTGGTTTTCGGCCACGAAACGCCCAACGGCTTCGTATCAAATGATTTATGGACCTACTTTCCAAAGGAAGGAGTCCACCAGATGGTCTGACCAGTGACTCTTAAGAACTCATATTGGTCGAGTGGATGGGAATTCGGGCTCATCGCACCCTTTTGGGGGGAATTATTGCCAGTTCTGGGACTCTCTTATAGATTTAAGATGTATTCATATGTTAGCGAATCTTTGGTTTATACCCAAACATAGTATCCATGGATTCAACCCTGGTGGGCAATGACAAACTGGACGCAGGGGTTCAGAATCATTTATTCCTGAGGATTACCATCCCTAATTGGATTAATGACCCCGAAGAGCTATAACTCGCTTGAGGCGGCACTGGGAGTGGTGAAGTGAACTGACGTAGAGATGGTCAGATCGACCGGCTGTTGGGCCTGAACCTCAGAGAGGCTTCTTATGTACCCTACTTAGGAAATAGGGATCAAAGTCTACATAGTTCGGATAGGTTTCGGGGAACCGACGTGAAGAGAGACCAGGTGGTCCGATGGGTGGTGGGCTTGAACCTTTTGGAGGCTTCCTACGTACCCTGTCTAGGAGGCAGGGATCAAAGTCCACGTTGTTCACATAAATAGTTTAACATCATGTTGGATGGGGGCATACAATTTAACGTCATGTTGGATGAGGGTGGAGCTCGACGTGAAGAAACGACCGAGTGGTGGGCTTGAACCTCATGGAGGCTTCCTACGTACCATGCCTTGACATGGATCAAAGTCCTCGTAGTTCGCTTTGGCTTGGGGCTTACGCTCTGGGGCATCCCAGAATGATGGGTTGGGGCTTACACTCTGAGGAGGCCCATAAGAGGATGTCATGGTCGATGCTTACTCTAAGCCCACATGAGTCATGCTCGGTGTGAGAAACAAGAGGCAGCAGGGACCAGACGATCACGTCGTGAAAGGTGCGTCCGTGAGAAGCAGAGTAGGGATTACGCATGAAGGTGGACCAAGGTGATGAATTGGGGCTTACACTCTAAGGAGGCCCATAAGGTCGGGGCTTACTCCGAGATGGACGCCCGGGGTTACAAAGCCCAGTGGGAGAGGGAAAGGGGGTGATCTTGTCCCATGTCCTCTCTTGCAGTGCATGAGGGCTTCCTTCCGATGGGTATTTTAACATCTTCAAGGAACCCTCAACAAGTGGAGGGGCAGAAAAGGGATTCCCGAGCTCAGACTCCACATTACTATGGGAATGTGAACCCAAAACTTCTTTAGGAATCTGCTCAAGGGTCGGGGAAACCCCTTTTCCCCTGTTTACCATGGGTATGTGAACTCAAAATGGCACGCTGATGCACCTGAAAGTTATACCACGCGGATCTGGTGGCTCTGGTGGAGGCCTCGGCTCGGGGCCGATGAAGAGGCTGATGAAAGAGCCATGGAAGACTTGGCTAGATCGGAAGGATTTTACCTGGCTCTGGAAATGAGAAAACTGAAGTATTTGGCGGCCCACTGAGAGGTATGAGTGGAGGCGCCCTTCGCGTGGGGAAGTGCCATGAGGCTGGAGAAGCCATCCGCGAACCAGGGTGGTCCGCAGACTGATCAGCGCCCCGTGAACCAGGGTGGTTCGCAGTTTCGGGTTCAATCCATGAACCAGGGTGGTTCGCGGCTTCAGGTTCAATCCCCGAACCAGGATGGTTCGCAGCTATGGGTTCAATTCGCGAACCAGGGTGGTTCGCGGAGGATTTTAGGCGGGCATCGGCGGCCAAGGGCGGTGCCGATCGAAGGATCATCGTTCGGGGATTTGCCTGTGGGGGAGGGTGCTACGTGATACGATGGATGGGAAAAGAGGCATAAAATTCGTGGTCTACGGGGAAGTCATCCGCAGAGGGGGTATGGTTTGCGGTTCTCCTTTTTTTGTTATTTTAGGTTCTCAGTTCACCAAATTGTTATGTGTTTTACAATTCCTTCTTAATTCATATACCTACTGTAGTTCGCGGATGGGAATTTCTCTGTTGGCGAAATCTGAAGCCTTCCTTCAACCGATCTCCTATCCCATCGAATCTGATTCTAGTTCTCCGATCCTTCTCTTCTTTACCCCTTGGTCTCCTTTTATAGAGTGGGGAAAGGAATGTATATGTGGCCATAAAGAACCTTTTGCGGAGGCCCATAACCAAATACCCAGTTCACAACTGACTTGGTCAATCCACGATTCGCGGTGGGTATTGATTGCTCCCTTCCTCTGCGAGGCGAACTCAGGGGGTGCTCTGCAGCTGCGGAGGGTTCCGCCTCCATTCCACGAACGACAGCGGGTGCGGCTTGATTCGG
The DNA here is from genome assembly GCA_963277665.1 of Viscum album. Lineage (NCBI taxonomy): Eukaryota > Viridiplantae > Streptophyta > Magnoliopsida > Santalales > Viscaceae > Viscum > Viscum album. Next base: position 1,831,027,665 of record OY728129.1, read on the forward strand.
TCAACGCGGTCCGCGGTTGGGGTGGTTCTTGATGTTTAATCGGACTGGCGTCCATCCTGCCTTGCGACCACGGAGCCTCTCTACCTCCATTTCGCGAACAACACTGGTTTGCGGAGGGGGTGCCTCGTGGCATCTGGCTGCATTGTGCTTCCCTAGACCGGTTCGCAGTTTGGTCCTTTGAGTGTCCTCTTTGATTATTTTCCCCTAATTCTTTTTGGGGATTTTAGTAAAATATCCTTTGTGGATTTTTCCAGACCCTACAAATTTTCCCCATCAGAATGGGGTCCGATTGGAACGAAGGGGAGGCCATTACGATGTGAAGCGGTCCTGAAACTGAGATGGTTTGCGGAAGAAAGGTGGACCCAGTAGGGGACCACGCCTATAAATATAGGGAGCCCTCAATTTTCCTTTACCGAATTCTTCATGAAACCAGACCTCCTTCGCCTCCGCGTGTTTTCTCCTTCGTGAAGTGCCTCATCTGTGAACCGACAGTAACTTCCGCGAAACATTTCTTCTTCATGGTCACCTTCATTCGTGAACCAACTTTCCAACCGCAAACCATTAATTAAAAAGTAAGTGATGAACAGTTGGGGAGGAACTTGCTTCGCTGTTTCGATACTCCGTGGAATAAACAACTCTTGAACTTGAAAAAGCATCTGAATCTTCCGAATAAACTCAAGATTGAGTTTTCGCGAAGCGACTTGGTTCGCGGTTTCCTGGCCAATGCTCCGCGGGCCAGGGCTTCGCGGACTGATTTCACGAAGGGCTGGTTCACGGGATGGTGCCATCGCGAACCATCCTTCAAGGCCTCCTTGCGGATTTGGTTATGAAGGCTCTTTAACCATTTATTTGGTTCTTTTTGTCCAGATTTTTATTCCGGACTAACCAATTGTTGTCTCTCATTGTGTAGGGAGAAAATATGGTTCCCCCTCGTTCTGCGCCGAGGGGTGCTGCAGAGCCCCTCTCCACCACCTCAGAGAGACGTTCAACTATGATTCACAGAGCAGAGAGCATCACAGGGGACCCTAGCCGGTCTTTCATTCCTGATGATGGTGCATTGAAGAACCTGCTCTCTCCGGATCTTATGAGTTATCCATTATCTAATCGTCTCATGCTCTATGTCTTTGGTCTCCAGGTTGACACCCCTATCCCCCCTACTTTTGCAGGTCTCCCTTCTCCATTTCTAGAAGCGCCTTCAAAATGCATTCAGGCAAACATTACCCAATCCGGGGAGATAATCTCTAATTTTGGTCCGAAAGACACATCTATTCTGATGGGCTCTATCTGGACCCAAAGCGATCAGTGTGCTAAAGACTTTTCTCAGAGAGCTTTCCTTAAGGACTACCCTTCTATTATTAATCTTTCTCGAAGGGATCCTGATACGGGGTGGGTTCCTAGATGGGATCTTCGGTCCGACGGGATCTTATCAAATGATTGGGCTTTGGATTTCTGGGTCCATCACCACTATTGGAAGTCTCCCAATTCCCTGGAAGCTGTCAACCTATACTCTGAAGTGTGGGCTTCACAATTTGCTGTCTACCCACTGTCTTTGATCCTGCCCGACCTGTTCAACCGCTGGTGTTCAAGTACTAATACTTTCCACCTTGCCCACGGTGAAGTCGACATTATTCTGTGGGACATCTACCAAATAGGAGGACTACCGATTGTTGGCGAGATTTATGATGAATTTTTTCCCACTCCTGATGCATGGGACAACGTTGAACATGTTCCTTGATTGGAGAAAGAGTTTCTGACCATAGCGGAGCAGTCACTGGGTCAGGCCTTGCGTGCCCGCTCACTTATTCCTTATAGAATTTGGATAGAGTTATTTTTGAACACCACCGGTCCTACACCGAAGATTAAGCATCCCAGGACTCATCCTTCCCAGCAGTCACGAACCATTCCAGGTTCTTACTGGGCGATTCTGGAAGCAGGTTACTACCTTTCATGGGGTTACGAGGCATGCCCTGGTGTGTCGCCTATGCTCCGGTTGTCCGGTCTATTTTCTATGTTTTTGAGAGGATGGCTATTTCCTTCCCAGGATGTTATCCTTGGTGTCCGGGCCTGCACTTTGATGATGGCAGCTGAGTTAGAAGAGGATCGCTTGGTGAATTTAGCTGCACCCACTTTGGCCCGTATCTACGAGTTACCGGGCCACATGCAGGTGGGTAGGTCACCCTACTGTCTAAGAGGTCCATTTCAATTTTTGTATGGTTGGGTGGCAGATCACTGTCGCTGTTATGAGTATCGTCACGACATGGCCATCCTACTCCCTACCTTTCGGCCTACCCTACTGGATATAGTCGGAGTTCACTTGAAATCTCTCAACTCTAGTAAATTCATCGAGCTCCTGAGCGACTTCTCCCAGTTCATCTTCACTCCCTACCCCACCCCTTCTGGCATCTTAGTTGACAACCGCCGGGGGAGCTTGGAGGAGCGCTCTTACATGGTCTCCCTGAGGGACAGGTTTCTGTCCGCACGGATTGACGACGTCTCTTTGTGCGAGCTGTACGTCCTGTATCGCTTTTCTCGCCAGTTCGGATGCATGCAAGTCCAAGCTTCCCTTCCCCTCCTCGGGCCTAAGGACTGCATCCATCCATACTTCGTCAGTGGTGGATGATGCTGACATGGGAGGATCTGATGCAAGCGTTCCCCTGCCTGATACGGGCACGGCTGCCGGCCTTTCCCTGAACTATGCAAAGACATGGGTAAAATACTATCTTGACGGGATCCTAGGGAGGGATGTCCAGTAGACTCCCAAACCAGAAGGTACGGTGGCTGCCGCGTCCACTACACCTTCCTCATCAGTTTCAAGGGAGGACCGACTAATGGATCACCGATCAAAGCGATTCAGAGAACTTACCTCTCCCGACCCTACTGTGGCCGCAGTTCGGGCAAGTTCATCCTTCTTGTGTGTGGATGAGGACGACCCTGTGGTGTCGGGTACCAGCAAGACCATCCTAGAGGTTCCGCCAGTCGATATCGGGCTTAAAAACATGGTCCCCAAGCCTGAACTGGGGTTAAGAGCTCCATACTTTCCAGCTTCAGAGCCAACTTCTAGTGAACACACATCCGCATGGGATGCCATTCCAGACTTTATTCTCGTGTCATCTAGTGAGGATACCAAAGATCATCGCATCAGGGCGGACCATAGGGAAGTGTGCAGGTGGTCCTGGCCCCGAATCTGTGAGATCATCACCGAAACCCCCTTAGCCGAAATGGAAACGAAAACTGAAGCTCTTCGTCAGCTCTTCCTAGGTTTGGGGTCGGGTGGCTTTGACTATCGGCACTTCCATTCTCTTACCTTCCAAGTTGTCATGTCCCATGAGGAAGATTTCACTAGTGAATTCACGCTCACTCACTTTGAGACCACTCATTGCGGGGCCCGAACCTTGGAGGAAACCACAACAAATCTCCATCAACAGATAGCACGGGAGGCGATCTCCCGAGATCGGGCGGCCATCCTATCCTCTGAGTTGCATGCATGCGAGGAACGAGCCACGATGCTGAGGGATTAGTTATCGGCTATGACTGGCCATCTTGAAGTCACCAGAAAAGGGATCACCGATCTCCAAACCGCAGTGGAGCGTATTCGTCTGGTGGCTGAGGCTGAGACTAGGGAGAAGGCAGTGTTGGAACAATCCTGTGACGGCCTTCACCACGCAGTCGCTGATCTGGTCGGGAGAGAAAGTCAAGCTTCTTTATAACTATCAGAGCTACTTTTGTATCCCTTGTTTCACTTAACCCTCTGTCCCCCTTTCTTATTTATGTATAAAGGAGAGACCCCAGCTTTGTGGACGTCCTCTTTTCTCTTCTTTTTAATGAAATAAAATCTCCACCAATCACTCGTTGCTATGGAATTTGATTGTTACTTAGAACAATTGTTGTGAAAAGAACAATTCACTGAATCAGAACAAATCATAACTCATAAAAACAAGCTCTAATTTTTGCCTTAACCACGGGATCTAGCGAGCGTAGTCTGACTATTGCTAGGGTTTTATAGGAAAACCCCACAAACTTTTTGTCTTTTTCTTCTTTTAATGCCTTGATTTTGCCTGGTCCCATTAATATGGACCTAGCGGGTATAACCCGACCATTGCTTAGGTTTCCCTTTTCGGGTTTTAGGCCTAACAGGCTTTGTGCCTCTTTCTTCTGTGAGCGGTTTAAAGTCCCACCGACAAGACTATCATTACTGATGTTTTAGGTCGAACAGCTTTGACCAAATAAGGTGGGGCGAGGGCCCTAATAGGGTTCAACTAATTAAAAGACATCTTAATGCCCTTTAGATGCACGTGGGGGGAACATATTTGGATTTGAGCGACATGCAGGGTAGGTCTCAAGGCATGGGAGTCATTTCGGTGTAAAGAGGTAAGAAGAGCATTGCCTAAGGAAAACTTTCCTTTGGTAGACGGGCCAAGGGAAATCAATATGCAGAGCCGCTGAGGGCATGGTATGCATAGTCATACAAAGGTGTCCTTAAGTCAAAGACTTATCCATTTCTGATGGCTAGGGGACTTCATGGAAGTCTGGCTTATGGAAACCATAATGGGTGGCATGGAAAGGAATGAAAACCACCAGGGGTGGCTCAGAAGGGGAGTGTGACATCTGAAAGGGTTTTGGGAACGTCCGTACTAATCAGGAGCGTGGTCCGGAGACCACCCCCCTACGTGTTTAGTTAGCGTAAGGGATGGTTGAGGCTTGGCACAGTTTAAAGTCATGCAGCTGGGACATTATCTGAAATGGAACGACTTCTCCTGGTTCTCAGTGATCTCATCAAAGACATTTCGCCGCATTCAGGTAGGACTTTGAAAGAGGTTGGTAATCTGTAGCTCATAGGGTTTCCGAATCCCGGGATATAAATGGGGGCTCAGAGGCCAAGAGGCGTACGGAGAGAATCATCGCCTAAGGAAATCATCCCTTTAGTAGAAGGGCCAGGGGAAATTAATATGCAGAGCCACTGGGGGAATGGTATGCATATTCATACAAAGGTGTCCTTAAGTCAAATACTATCCACTTCCTATAGCTGAGAAACTTCAGGGAAGTTGAGATTTGGAACCACCAGGGGTGGATTATGAGAGTTTAGCTTTTTCTGAGTACATAGTATGGTTTTTGATGAGAGGGTTTCTGAATACGGGGGAAATATCTAGACTAAACTTCTTGAGAACAGGTGAAGTAATTCTTTCTCACGTTGGTGTGAGGCGGTGGTTCGTGCAGGTCTGAACCGTGCAATGAAAGATAGAGAAAATCCTTTGTTTCTTAATTACCCTATGATGGGTTCGACCATGCAGTTTAACGTCATGAGGTAAATATGAGGAGAATTATTAAAGGTTGTCGTGCATTTTAACGTCATGTGGTGAGGATGAGGGGAATTTTTGAAGGTCTCTATGCTATTTAACGTCATGAAACGAGGACAAATTCTGTGCAGTTTAACGTCATGCAGCGAGGACGAAGATATCTTTAAGGGTTGCTATGCAGTTTAACTTCATGCAGCAAGGATGGGGGCATTATTACGAAGGCTCCTCTTCACCAGAATATAACTGGGCTTGAATAACTCAACATGTCCCAGGCGTGGAAGGGTGTTGATTGGTGTAAATCATGATTCTGGGGCTTCATGGATTAGGAGAGGTGATATGGGGGCTTTGAGGCCAGTAAGTGTACGGAGCTAGGAGAAGTACCGCCTATGGAAATGTTTCCTTTGGTGGACGAGCCAGGGGCTATCATTATGCAGAGTCGCTGAGGGCATGGTATGCATAGTCGTACAAAGGTGTCCACAGGTCAATAACTTTCCACTTCCGATGGGCATTAGTGGTTATGAGGATCCGCGACTGTCCAGGCCACGAAGTCTGTCATTTGGCCGGGGAATGTCTGGAAATGTCGGGGATATTTGTCCCTGGATGCTATTAAAGCTTAAAGAGCCCCCCCCTGCGCTGATTTATCATGCTCACGGGGGTGTGCCTTCACTCCGTGCAGTTTAACGTCGTGCGGTGAGGATGAAGTACTCCTAGTTTATCGGTCATAGAGCTCGGACCATTGGGTGACTATTGCTGCAATCACTCGAAGGATAACTTGGTCAGGATGTTCTGGTGTACTTGGAACAAGGTGGGGGATGAAGGTCGTAAACTAAAAATTTGAGCTTTCCCGGATCAGGAGGTATGGTGTGGGGGATGTGAGGCCGGTAGGCGTATGGAGCTTGGAGAAGTACCGCCTGAAGAAATCTTGCCTTTGATGGACGAGCCATGGGCTATCATTATGCAGAGCCTCTGAGGGAATGGTATGCATAGTCATACAAAGGTGTCCCCGGTTTGATAACTTTCCACTTCTGATGGCCATGAATGATTGTGAGAATCTGTGATTGCTCTCAGTGCAGAGTTTTTCATGTGGGGATAATGGTGTTCGGGTATACAAGAAACATCTTTACCACAATTGTCCGTTGAGTCAATGTAGCCTAGTCCTGGCTTGATGTTTGTTGATGCAGGTCGCTATGTGAACCACTGGCGGACACACAGGCTATCCAGATAGAAAAATCCTGGCAACACTCGAATGTGAAAAGGGGAATGCACTTGTAGACCACTTCACCATAAACTTCTGGATCAAGAGATATGGTCTGGGGGATCTAAGGCTGGTAAGCGTATAGAGCTAGGAAGAGTGTTGCCTGTGTAAATCTTTCCTTTGATGGATGAGCCAGGGGCTATCATTATGAAGAGCCGCTAAGGGCATGGTATGCATAGTCGTACAAAGGTGTCCACGGGTCAATAAATTTCCACTTCCGATGGCCATGAGTGTTTAGGAAGATCCATAATTATCCGGGTCGTAGAGTCTTATGTACGGAAAGGATGTATCCAAATTTGCAAGGAGTATCTCCATCTCGTTTTGCCATGTGTTCTGGGTGGGTCGTGACGAAGTCTGTGCAGTTTAACGTTATGCAGTGAGGAAAAACTCCATGCAGTTTAACTTCATGCAGTAAGGGTGAAGGTAACCCGACGTGAAAGAAAAAAAGGGGGTCTATGTAGTTTAACATCATGTGGTGGGGAAAACTTCTATGCTGTTTAACATCATGCGGTAAGGATGAATATATACACCCCGTGAAGGTCTGGTCCATACACGGGGTAAGGGGAATTTTTTACATCATTGTCCGTGTAGTTTAACGTCGTGCGGTAAGGACAAGAAGTACACCCCGTGCAGGTCTGGTCCATATGGGGGAAAGGAGGCATTCTTAATTTTGAAGGGCTGGGCCAAGACTGGGGATCCTGGCGTCGTGACGTATCCTGTGAGGGCAGGAATCAAGCCGTACATAGTTCTCTGGAATCCGTGCAGTTTAAAGTCATGCAGTGTGGATGGAGTTCATACAGTTTAATCGCCATGTGGTTAGGACGATGAGCACACCCTGTGCAGGTGTGGTCCATGCACGGGAGGAGGGAATTCTTAATTCTTCTTCATCCTCATAGTTTATCATCGCGCGGTAAAGACGAACTCCATGCAATTTAATGTCATGCGGTGAGGACGTGAATACACCCTGCGCCAGTCTGGTCCATACACGGGGGAATGGACACTTTTTTTTAAAGTGGTTGGGCCAGGATAGGGAATACCAGCATCACTACGTATCCTGCGGGGGCAGGAATCAAGCCTGACATTATTCTCTGTAAAGATGATACACCCCGTGCAGGTCTGGTCCGTACACGGGGGAAAGGGCAATTTTATTTTTCTTTTTGAGGTGGCTGGGCCAGGGTGTGGAATTCTGGCGTCACTATGTATCCTGCGAGGGCAGGAATCAAGCCATACATAGTTCTATATGAAGATGATACACCTCGTGCAGGTCTGGCCCGTACACGGGGGAAAGGGGACATTTTTTTGAAGTGGTTGGGCCAGGATAGGGAATCCCAGCGTCTCTACGTATCCTGCGAGGGCAGGAATAAAGCTGTAAGTAGTTCTCCGAAATCCGTGCAGTTTAACATCATGCGGTGAGGACGTGGTCTGTACAGTTTAACATATTGTGGTTAGGACGAGGGGGAATTATTAGATTCCGTGCAGTTTAACGTCATGCGGTAAGGACGAGGTGCTTGGTAGTTTAACGTCATACAACTCGGACGACGTGTACATCTCATTTTTTATTCTCTTCATCCGTACAGTTTATCGTCGTGCGGTAAGGATGAACTCCATGCAGTTTAACATCATGCAGTGAGGACGTGAATACTTCTTGGTCTCTATAAGAAATAATTCTTCAGGAATATCGCATTGGTAGGAGTTGTAGTGAATTTCCCGTCCATCGAGATCAGGGCGTATGATCCATTGGAGTAGACCTTGTGTATAACATATGGTCCCTCCCACTTGGGCTCCAGCTTTGGAGGCTTCTTTCTGGGTACCATTGGGGTCCAGAGGACCAGTACTAATTCTCCTTCTAAGAAAGACTGAAGGCGGACCTTTTTTTTGAAGGCTCGTGCGATACGGTTCTAGTACACTTCCAGGTGGTGCAGAGTGTGCAGCTGATTCTCATCTCACTGTTCCAATTAACCTATCCACTTTTCTGACTATTCATCATTGGATAATCGATCACAGATGGAAACGCGGAGTAAGGGAAGTTGGAGTTCAATGGGCAGGACCAACTCCGTGCCGTACACCAATGAGTACAGGGTAGACCGAGTAGCGGTGCGGGTTGTGGTTCGATATGCCCACAATGCATGGAGGAGTTTATCCGGCCATGAATTCCTATCTTTGTCCACCATTTTCTGGAGGATGTTGGACAAGTTCTTGTTGAATGCTTCTATTTTTCTGTTGGCCGCTGCATGGTAGTGGGATGAGTGGTTAGCCTTGATACCATACTCGTGGTATATCTTTTCCAACTCAGCAGAGCAGAAATTGGTATCGTTGTCCGTCAGTATGGTATGAGGGACACCAAATCTAATGATGATATTGGTCTTCAAAAATATGACAATATTTTTTTCCCTGACTTCCTTGAGGGGTATGTCTTCTGCCCATTTGGAAAAGAATTCGGTCGCTGTGAGGATATACTTCAGCTGTTTGACCGTGGTGGGAGGATACAGTCCCATGACATCCATCCCCCAGACGACAAAAGGCCAGGAGTACTTAGTTTGATGAAGCAACTCCGGGGTCTGGTGTATGAAGTTGGCATGGATCTGGCATGAGTGGCATTTTGCAGTAAAATGCTCGCAGTCCCGTGCCACTGTAGGCCAGTAGTACCCAAGACTTTGAACCTGATGGGAAAGCTTGGTCCCTGGTTGATGTGCTGCACATGCTCCTACATGTACTTCAGTCATGACGGCGGCGGTTTCTTCTCAGTCAATGCATCTGAGGAGCACTCCATCGAGGCCTCGTTTGTAGAGGACCTCTTGCTGACCCGTGTCGCCATATAGGATAAAATTGATTTCCCTTCTCCGTATTTGATCTCATTAAGCCTTGTCTGATGGAAGCTCTCCCCATTGAAGGTGGTTCGTGATGGGGGTCATCCAGTCGGTGGTAGGAGCATATGGCTCGGGGAAAGGACTGACTTCATGGATCTCTTCCGTCTTAGCTTGAACAAATGGCAATACCATTCGACGGTGAGCAATACTGATGACCGTTTCATCCTGATCTGGGTCGGCTAGGGCTGTGGCCGCATTGGCTAATGTATCATCCTAAGCATTCTGGGACCGGTGAATATAAGTCAATGTTGGGTCTGTGGAGAACTCAGCCATTAACCCTCGGACATGGTCAAACAAGGGGATCAATTCCTCCTTTTTAATTGCATAGTCACCATTGACTTGCTTGATGACTAGCTCCGAGTCACCTTTTACCTTAAGGTACTGTACTTGTGCCTAGAGTGTGAGTTCCAGGCCTGTAATGAGGGCTTGATATTCTGCTTCATTGTTTGTACATCTCTCTGACAGGAGGAAGGAATATGGAAAAACTTCCTTTTCTGAGGACACGAGTATTATCCCCAGACCCACTTTGTTGAATCAGGGATCCTCTATCCTCTTCTCGGTGGGGCTTCATGATGCACCGTCAAAGTACATTTCCCATGCTGGGACCTCCTCTTGAACCAAGAAGGTATCTTCATCAGGTAGTTCAGCATCCGGTGCAGTGGTCCCTGTTGAAGGGTGCTCTGCCAGAAATTCTGCTAATTCCTGGCCCTTGATGGCTTTTTGAGGCACGAACCGGTTGTCGAACTATTGCAGGATGACCGCCCATCGGGATAGGCGTCCGGTTAGCATCGGGAAACTAAGGATGTACTTGAGCGGGTTACTCCATGAGATCAAATGGACCTCATGATGTTGCAGATAGTGTCGCAGATTTTGAACCACGAAGACCAAGGCTAGACAGCTCTTCTCGATATTTGAGTACCGAGTCTCAACATCAATCATGGTTCGACTGAGGTAATAGAGACTGTTTTCACTACCGACGTCATTCTTCTGTGCGAGGAAGGCTCCCAATGACCGTTCTAGGGCCGTCACATATATAATGAGAGGCCTTCCTTTGACCGGGGGAATGAGCACCAGTGGGCTTAAGAGGTACTTCTTCAAGTTGTCGAATGCCTCTTGGCAGTCATTTGTCCATTGGTACGTGACCCCCTTTTTCATCAACCTGGTGAAGGGAAAACATTTGCCTGCTAGGTTGGCTATGAACCACTTAATATAGGCTAGGTGTCCTTGGAATCTGCTCAGCTTGGTGAGATTTCGAGGGGGCCGTAGGCTCAGGATATCTTTCATCTTTTCAGGGTCGACTTCGATGCCGCGATGGCGTACGACGAAGCCAAGGAACTTCCCTGAGGTAACCCCGAAGGCACATTTTAAGGGTTCATCTTCAATCTATGCTGTCGCAGCTTGTTGAAGACGGTCTCAAGGTCTGATAGGTGATCTGAGCGCTTTCTGGACTTAACCACTAGGTCATTCATGTAACATTCAATGAATTTCCCCAGGAACGACTTAAAGATCTGATGCATGGAACGCTGATACATGGCGCCAGCATTCTTGAGACCAAATGGTGTGACCCTATAATAGAATACCCCTTGAGGGGACCTGAAGGCAATGGATTATTCGTCTTCTCAGGTCATCCTAATTTGATTATATTCGGAATAGCCATCCATGAAGGATTGAGCCTCATACCCGACCGTCACATCAATTAACAACTCAGTGATTTGAACTGGGAAGTCATCTTTCGGAAAATGCCAATTTAGGTCTCTGAAGTCAATGTAGAAGGGGATTTTCCCGTTCTTTTTATTGACAGGGATGATGTTGGCCAAACAAATGGTTTACTGGACCTCTCTGATGAAGCCTGCTTTAATGATCTTATCGACTTCAGCCTCTATCTTGGTAGCATGTGAGGGGTGTGTCCTTCTAGCGGCCTGTTTGTAGCCCTGATGGTCTTTCAGAGGACCCAAGTGATGCGTCGCTACCTCGGGATCGAGTCCTGGAATTTCTATGTAATTCCACGCAAAGACATCTCAATGCTTCTTTAGGAAGGATGTATATACCTCGTGTTCCTCGGGAGACACGTACGCGCTAATGATAGTAGGACTCAGGTCTTCTTTGGTACCCAGATTTATTTCCCTAAGCTCATCCATAGTGGTGGAGATACCTTCCTCAAATGCCGGAGTTGCATCCCTGAGATCTTCTCCCTCTTCTTCTCCCAAGTCCTTAACCTCCTGATCTGACGAGGAGAGAGTTTCCGGTCTGAGACTTCGAGGGTTTGAGGGAGAGGCATCGTGGGAATCCCTGCATGAGTATTTGTCCCCAAGTCGAGGGTTGGTAGAAGTTCCCGTACTGTCGTGCTCGACCATCGTGGCTGAAGTCATGAGGACATCCAAATGTGTGTCCGGACTCGAACTCCTACTCTCAACATGGTTGATGGGCAGGACATAATCTCTACCAAGCTACTAAATGGGGTCATCGGGGACCATTTTCAGGCCATTTAGAGCGGGGATCTAGTCGACGTCGTTGATCAAAGGATTCTTCTTCTTTTTCTCATAGAACCCGACGTTGATGTAATGTGACTTTGAGAGCTCAAAAGGGGCCTTGTCAGTGTGAAACGTCCCTCTTTTCCTATTGATGCAGTACTTGATACACTGGTGGTAAGATGAACGAATGACTATGTGCTTTTGGAACCATGGCCTTCCCAGCAGGGCATTGAATGCTGTGCTCTGCTGGACCACCAAGAATTCCGTGTAGGCTTCCAGGTCACCAAAATGGGTTTTTAGCTTAATCTTTCCCATTGGTTTCTGCTCACTCTTGTCGTAGCCTAACAAAGTTGTGGCTGATGGAATTAGATCGTCCTCACTGTAGCCCAACTTACAAAGTGTCCGCAGGGGAAGGAGGTTAACACTAGAGCCATTGTCTATAAAGAATTTTCGTATCTCAATACCATTCAGTGTGTCAGACACATATAGCGGTCTGATGTGCCCCTGAATGATGGAATCTTCTTCCTGATCGGTGAAGGAAATCACCTCATTGCATTCAGTCGGGCCAGTCTCCATCCGGTAAATCTCGGCGGCGGCTACCTCAGCTTGGAATTCCTAGGGGCTGATTAAAGCTTCTATAAGCGCCTCCCTGAGGTCGGATGATAAACTTAGGGCATCCAGGATTGACAACCTAGCTGGTACTGATGCCAGCTACTTAAGGATGTCGTATTTTTGCTCCAGAGGTCGACGCTTCTCCGTTGGCAGGAGAGTCTTAGCAGGTGCTTTGGGGGCTAGAGCATTTGATGAGGAGGGACCAACTACGGGGTCGGATGTCGATGGTGTTCCCGCGTTTTTAGGACTTAGCCTGGCCGGTCTGTTTGTGTGCACTAGGCGACCAGACACTTGCTTCTCCTCTGGTGGGTATCGCAGAACAACAGGGCCAAAGTGGCTACTTGTGGGGGTGGAGGGGCATTCCCTCTCCTACTGAGTCCGCTGAAGGTCTCTCCAACGGGTTTCTGTAATATTGACGGTCTGGGCCGGGGTCCAACCGTAGGGTTGGTTTCGGCCGCGGCTATGCCTCCCCTGGTTTCCTCTGCCTCTGCGATTCCTCCTCCCGGCTCCTCGTGCAGGAAACTCGGGTTCATAATCATACCCTTTGTCAGGGAATGATTCCCCGAGATGGATGACATTGATAGAACCAAAGATCAGCTCCTCATATTCTGACAGGTCAACCAAGTCGGTTTTCTCTGATGGTGCTGTTTGGTGGGTCGGTGCCCGTTGTGCTAGATTCAAGGGCATGAAATCTGGAAGGGTCGGGACTAACTTTGGCCCCATCCCGGACTGCTCCTCTTGTGATTGTTTCCTCCTTCGGCTCTATCCAGATGACCGGCTTGTGGAGGGTTTTGAGGTCGATGTGGTCATCTTTACGGCTCCAGGGGCTGCTGGTGGCAACACCGGATGCTGTAGTTGAGCTCGAAGTATGCCCTAGGCTTGGTTTATAGTCTTCTGAGTCATACAGTTGTGAAATTTCTACCCTTTCTTGCTGGTGACTTTCTTCCACCCCTCCTCCTTGTCGGAGTCGGTGGTAGAGATACATTCCACATGTGCTGGGGGTGGTCCCAGCTCGACTTGTCTGGAATCTACCATCCTCTGTAGGAGGTCTTTGAAGACGAAGCACTCTCGGATACTGTGCCCCAACATCCGATGGTAGGGGCAGTAATCTGGCCTGTCATCACGGCCGACTTATTCAGGTCTCATCGGCTCAGGGAGGAGGAGCAAGTTGCAGTTCATGACAGCGATGAAGTATCCGCAGACTTGATTGTCTTGGAAAGAGTATACGTTTTCTCTTCGTTCCTCAAACTGGTTCTGGTTCGGCCCTCTCTGATCGTCCCATTTAGGCAGGGGGGACCGCTGATATGCAGGGGGCCCTTAATGATTCGGTGGAGGCCTGAGCGGCGCAGTAGGCACAAGGGCCGGCTTGAGCGTGACAGCGGATGCTTCAGCTCTAGGTGCTCTTTTTACAGGAGCCTACGAAGCTATTCGGGACTTTGAATTTGTTCATTGTAGGGAGTCCTCAATTCTCTGGGCAATGGATGAGAGATGGCGGAAGCCAGTGGTCCACTCCACCGGTATGAGCTGTGTTTGCATCTCATCTCTAAGATTATCGATGCATATGGATAGCATCTCATCATGAGGCATTGGCCTGTTCAGAGAAGAGGTCAGACCTTTCCATCTGGTGATGAAATCTGAGACCCTCTTGTTCTCCCTCTTCTTGCAGTTCATGATATCACTGACCATTGTTTTAGGTAGCGTTGAGCTGAAGTGGAACAGGAACTACTGTCAGAGGTCCTCCCAGCTCTTTATTGATTGGTCCAGTAGACTTGTATACTAGACAAAGGCGGATCCTTGCAAGGTCCATACGAAGCATCAGAGTTTCACTACTTCTTGTTGTTCTGGAGATCCCATCATAGGGTCTCAATAGGACGTATAGTGCATCAAATGCTACTCTGGATCTCCTGATCCATTGAATATGGGGAATATAGGGCTCCCAAAATTGGGTGGAGGTGGTGTGTTGGTCACCCAATCGGGGTAGGGTTTCCGGTCCGGCTGTATCGGGGCGCGTCGACCTTCCATCGCTTCCAATCAAGCTGTTAGTGCCTTGATGGTATTGGTGAGTCCCTGGTTTACATCCTGTTGGGCCTGGTCCTGGGCAGGCGTATCCCGAGGCATTGCCTGAGGATCCGGATTGGCCGGCACCAAGGGTTCATATTCCGTCCGGGGTACCCTCGGAGGGTTCGAGCATACTTTCTCTGGTTGTCTCCTAAGTGGAGGAAATCCTGGTATTCATCATCCACGTTTAGGTAGTTTGACGGACCAGGCACCTCATTGGGCAGGAGCCCTGATCGTGCTTCATTTTCCAGGGAAAGCCTTAGCCTTTGAGGTGCACTTGCTGGGAGTGCATGATGTGTCTCTTCTTGGGATGCACTTTTGATAAAGCGGTTCCTCTGGAGTAGCTCGGCGTTAAGCCGCCTCAATTCTTTCATCTCTTCTTCCTGTTGAGCGAACCTCTCTTCGAGCGTGAGTGGCTCTTTTTTATCGAGAGAAGGGGAAGGGTTAAGGGTAACTGTTCCTTTGTTCTTGTCCTTGTTGGAAGCTCGCAGGGTAGGCGGAGGGAGGTTAGCTGAAGGGGCGGCCATATTTAAAGCGGCCCTTTGGTTCTGAGTGTGCACACCTGAGGTTTCGTTGTGAGTCACAGCCTGACCGGAACCGTTGTCTCCCGATCTTTCTGGATTTGCATTTTCTCTGGCATCACCCGTATGTTTAGTCTCAATGGAGTTAATGAACACATATTGTGGGGTGGAGGGTACGTCATCTTCCAATTAGGAAGAGGATCTCCCGCGTCTTCTGCTGGCCTTCCCTTTCATGACCTGGGATTGCCTTTGGACTTCTTGGCGAAGGGTGACACGAAGAGTTCTTTGATGCGACCTCACGGTGTGCCTTCTTCTCAGAGTGGATGATGATTCATATGATAGGATGGGACGTGAGACTCCTCTTCTGACTGTCCTCCCTAGATGATAGAATACCGACTCTCGTGGGGGAGGTTGTTGTTGAGGGGGTAATAATGCCCCCAGCCCTGAGGGCTGGGGCTTGCTCCGTTCCCTAGATGTTGAGTCTCTTCCCGGTTTTATTGGTCTTATGGGGGTATTTGTTGTTAAAAATGCCCCCAGCCCTACAGGTTGGGGTTGACCCTGGATTGCAGCAGTGGCTGCAGCTATCATGACCAGCCTGATCTCACGTTCCCCCATCCGGGGGTGATCCAGATCTGGTGCCGAATCCACATGTGGATCCATCCCTTCTGGGGAGGCAGGAAAAGATCATTGACTGGCCTCTCTTAGGCGAGAGGCCTACTGTATGCTCTTGGTGGCCTGATTCACGAGTTTTTGAATGGCTCGTTCTCGCTGGGCCGGACGCTTCTGGGACTTACTCGAGGCCCGATGTGGTTGGGTGTGTTGCCTCTCCTTAACAGGGGGTCCACCCGATTTCCATCTCGATGTGATGACATTGTAGGACACCATACCGAACGAGTTCTTCTGGGCGACGAGTGGAGTGAAATGAAGGGATCTGTGTTCCCCCCAGCCCCTGATATGGACTCCTGCTGGAGTGTCACCGATGAGGCGGCGCAACTGATGCAGTGCGCGGAGACAGGATATCTCCATGTTTCCTTTGCGCCTCTCGGGGCGTTGTTGTCGCGTCAAGGAAAGGGCCTCTAGGTTGATGTGACGCATGAGGTCCCCTATCATCTTGACATGGTCTAAATACCTATCATAGGGCAGGAAGCTTGATTTCAGCCGGCAGAGGGTCGTCCATATATTATAGCGGATGTCGTGCATGCACTCTTCCGATAACTCTCTGGGTATGTCGAACTGAGAGGTGGCCGTGGGCCAAAACATGACTGGTATATCATTCATGGCCAGTCGTTTCCTCAGGTGCAACATATCGGCATACTCTCCTGCCTGTGATTCTTCTACCTGGTTAGCCCAGCTGAGGCACTCACTGCTAGTGTGATCAGAGGCAGTGGGACCAGTAGGTGCTGAATCATTATGTAAGAGATTCCGAGGTGGTTCAGAAGATGAACGTGGCCTCGGACCGTATCTTTATCGAAGAAGGGCGTCGTTAGTGACAAGATGGGAATCTGACATACTCGATTCCGTACTTCTGAGTGCCTCGGCATACGAGGGCTTTTCGGCGCTTCATTCGGCAGGAGGAGGACCTTCCTGTCGATATAATATTTCATCAAAGGGAGGACCTTTGCAATGATGTCCGTAATGGCGAGGAATACCATTACTTCTTGATGCTTCACTGCATAGAGTAATTTTTCAGTGCACACCCTGGGGAGGACCTCCAAGGCATGTTGCAGCAAGGGGAGGACCTTCTGGCTGTGTAGCGTCGTTACGGGGATGACCTTCGCAACAACTGCCATCATGGTGAGGATGACCATCATGGATTGATGTTACACATGTATGTTGGGTAGGACCTTCAGGACATGCCACGACAAGGGGAGGACCTTCTTGTTGCTTGGGGCCATTGCAGGGAGGACATTCGCAATGGAGGTCGTGGTGGCGAGGACTACCATCACAGCTGCGGCAATGACAAGGACTACTATTACTACTACCGCAGGGAGAATATCTGTGGGATACATCATGGGGAGGGCCTCCAGAATGTACCGCAATGAGGGGAGGGCCTTCTCGTTGCTCGGCGTCTCTACGGGGAGGACCTCCGTTATCAGGGTGGCGAGGACTACCACCGTGACCTAATTCCTGGCTGCGTGGAGTTTCGTTGCAGCGTAACCCCTGGGGAGGACCTTCAGGGCAGGCCACGACAAGGGGAGGACCTTCTTGTCGTAATGAGACGTCACTATGGGGTGGACCTCTGTAGTTGCGACTATGATAGCGAGGACTACCGTCATAATCTGTGGTCCCACTACATGGAGAGTGATTGCAGTGTATACCCTGGGGAGGACCTTCAGGGTGGACCGCAGCAAGTGGAGGACCTTCTTGATGCTCGATCTTCTGTACATGTGGAGGGTTTCTATTACTCGCATCAAGAGATAAGATCTTGTGACCGATCGTTATATTCCCATGGGGGATTCCCCCGCGGGTGCTCTGGGGAGGACCTTCAGAGCTGCTGGTAGCGACATTGCGGGGAGGACCTTCGCAACTGCTCCTGCCACTCCCATAATATGGTAATGGGTCGTCAGGGTTTCGAGACTTTGATGTGTGCGTAGCGGTGTTAGGAACCCCAGCTTCCATCAGAGCGGAGTCATGAACCCGCTCTTTATTTTCCGGCTTCCTTCGGCGAGTTCGGGGCGCTCTTTTGCGGGCAGCGAGGACCATCTGTTGTTGACAATGACCTTCACCTTTGGGTCCCTGTCTAATTGGGTCCCATGACATTTCCGAGATATGTCGATGAACATCTTGAATTTTAGCAGGGATATATGCCTGCTCTAGAGCATCTATCGTGATGGACGGGTTTCCCCTAGTTGGAACGAGTGAAGCTGCTCGATCCTGTTGCCCTTGCATCGCGGAATATAGCCAGCGACCCTCCTGTGCTGAAGCAAGGATACAGATCTGCTCCAAGGCGGCTATCTCATCTCTTAGATGAGTCGCCTTAATTGGGGAGACGGTCTCACGGGCCCGAGTCCTTGCTGTTGCCGCCGAAGTAATTACATGCTGGCAAGTCTGAAAGATATGATCTGGGATCGATACCTGCTCCTCCATCATTGCCAGGATATGTAGAGAGACATCTTTGGCTGGGACTGGTATGAAGGCCCATTCCGGTATCAGAGTATGAATATCCTACTCCGGTCCTCCAGTGGTCAGTGGGTACTGACAATTCTCCTATGTCGGGGCAGGTGAACGAATCTACCCTTGTACTGGGATACGCTGGTTTCTCTCTCCATTTGCCGCCACATCTGATTGGCGGTCTTCACTTGCATCCGCAGGGAGCTGGCCCTGCATATATTGATCTCCCACCATATCGAGTTGGTGGCCTTTGTTGGTGGGGAGACGTGCCCACCTATGATTTTCCACCACATCTGGGTGGTAGGATTTGTTGATCGCCACCATATCAGGATGGTGGGAATCTGAAGCAACTGCCAGGAGCTGGTCCTGCAGGTCCTGGGTCGCCACCATGTCGAGCTGGTGGGCTTCACGACCCTGGGAAGGGAGAGGTGCCTGCCGAGTAAGTGTCGTCCTGCATGAGCGACGTGCTTGATGGGGCTCGGAGGGGATGCAGGATGGCTCGTATGATGCCATCAAGTCTGGATGGTGGGCTTGGGAGGAGCGAACAGGTGTAGGTGCCTGTTCGTGGTACATCTCCATGGCTGGGCAGCGAAGCTCCTCCTCATGGACCATGGTGATGACCGGTCCCTGATTGTATGTCTGTCACCCTCGTCGGGCGGTCCGAGGGGCCGGAGCTTGGGGAGCATGGGCCTGAATCCTCGGGGAGACATCCTCGTCGGTACGAGGATGTCGGGTCGCGACATGACCGCGATGATGTCTTCCAGTGGGGGCCTGAGAGCGGAACCCCCGTTCGATAGGGATGAAGTCCTCAACATCGACCTCATCTGCCTACCTAAGATAAGGGAGGTACGCATTGTCCCATTCCAGGGATAGACTCCCGAAACGGTTGGAGACAGCGACATGGGCTGTTTGGGTCCGCCTTTGCGGTCGTTGCTGGGAAGGAGACCAACGAACCTTGATAGATTGGAGGGAGTGCATGGCCGCCTCCACAGTTGGGAGAGTACCATTCACGTGGTACTCTCAGATCAGCATGTCCGAAACCCAGCGTTGAAGACACTGGGTGGGTGACGGGGTCCTCCGTTGTTGAGGAAGTCTCGTCCTTGCGTCGTTGGAAATGCGCATTTGTGAGTTCTTTTGCGATTCCATTGGATCGAAGGGAGTTCTGAAAGTAGTACCTTGGTTTTCCCTAATTTAGAGCATAAGGGGGCATTGGGTGAGATTAGGTTTAATCCATCATGTTTGGTTAAAGATTCACGTCGGTTTCACCATTTTTTGTTTCGTTCTTTGGTTTTCAGCCATGAAACGCCCAACAGCTCTGTATCCAATGATTGATTGACCTGCTTTCCAAAGGCAGGCGTACACCGGATGGTCTAACCAGCGACTCTTAATAACTCACATTGGTCGAGAGGATGGGAAGTTGGGCTCATCGCACCCATTTGGGGGGAATTATTTCCTGTTCCAGGACTCTCTTATAGATTTAAGACGTATTCATATGTTCGCAAATATTTGGTTTATACCCAAACATAGTATCCACGGATTCAACCCTGGTGGGCACCGACCAACTGGACACAGTGGTTCAGAATCATTTATTCCCAAGGCTTACCATCTCTCGTTGGATTATTGACCCTGAAGAGCTGGAACTCGCTTGAGGTGGCACTTGGAGTGGTGCAGTGAACTGACGTGGAGATGGTCAGATCAACCTGCTGTTGGGCCTGAACCTCAGGGAGGCTTCCTACGTACCCTTCTGAGGAAACAAGGATCAAATTCCACATAGTTCGGATAGGTGTTGGGGAACCGACGTGAAGAGAGACCAGGGGGTCCGATGGGTTATGGGTTTGAACCTCATGGAGGCTTCCTACGTACCTTGTCTAGGAGGCAGGGATCAAAGTCCACATAGTTCGCATAAACAGTTTAACATCATGCTGGATGGGGGCATACAGTTTAATGTCATGTTGGACGAGGTTGGAACTCAACGTGAAGAAACGACCGAGTGGTGGGCATGAACCACATGGAGGCTTCCTACGTACCATGCCTTGACATGGATCAAAGTCCTCGTAGTTCGCTTTGGCTTGGGGATTACGCTCTGGGGCAGCCTAGAATGATGGGTTGGGGCTTACACTATAAGGAGGCCCATAAGAGGATGTCATGGTCGATGCTTAATCTAAGCCCATGTGAGTCATTTTCGGTGTGAGAAACAAGAGGTAGCAGGGACCAGAAGATCACGTCGCGAAAGGTGCGTCTGTGAGAAGCGGAGTGGGGATTACGCATGAAGGCAGCCCAAGGTGATGAATTGGGGCTTACACTCAGAGGAGGCCCATAAGGTCGGGGCTTACTCCGATATAGATGTCCGGGGCGACAAAGACCAACGGGAGAGGGAAAGGGGGTGCTCATGTTTCGGTCTCCTCTCTTGCAGAGCACGAGGGCTTCCTTCCGATGGGTATTTTACCATATTCGAGGAACCCTCAACAAGTGGAGGGGCATAAAAGGGATTCATGATCTCAGAATCCATATTACCGTGGGAATGTGAACCCAAGAATGCTTCGGGAATCAGATCAAGGGTCGGGGAAACCCCTTTTACTTTTTTTACCGTGGGTATGTGAACTCAAAATGGCACGATGATGCGCCTGAAAGTTATACCACGCGGATCCGGTGGCTCTGGCGGAGGCCTTGGCTCGGGGCCTATGAAGAGGATGATGAAGGAGCCGTGGAAGACCTGGCTAGATCGGAAGGATTTTACCTATCTATGGAAATGAGAACACCAAAGTATTTGGCGGGCCACCGAGAGCTATGGGTGGAGGCGCCCTTCGCGTGGGGAAGTGCCACGTGGCTAGAGAAGCCGTCTACAAACCAGGGTGGTCCGTGGAATGATCAACGTCCCACGAACCAGGGTGGTTCGCAGTTTCGAGTTCAATCCGCGAAACAGGGTGGTTCACGGCTTCGGGTTCAATCCTCGAACCAGGGTGGTTTGCGGCTGCGGGTTCAATCCGCAAACCAGGGTGGTTCACAGAGGATTCTAGGCGGGCATCAGTGACCTAGGGCAGCGCCGATCGGAGGCTCGTCAGTCGGGGCTTTGCCCGTGGGGGAGGGTGCTACGCGGTACGATGGATGGGAAAAGAGGCATAAAATCTCTGGTCCACGGGGAAGTCATCCACGGAGGGGGTATGGTTCGTGGTTCTCCTTTTTTTCTTATTTTAGGTTCGCGGTTCACCAAATTATTATGCGTTTTCCAATTTCTTCTTAATTCATATACCTATTGTAGTTCGCGGATGGGAATTTCTCTATTTGTGAAATCTGAAGCCTTCCTTCAACCGATCTCTTATCCCTTCGAATTTGATTCGAGTTCTCCGATCCTTCTCTTCTTTCCCCCATGGTATCCTTTTATAGAGTGGGGAAAGGAATGTATCTGTGGACATGCGGAAACTTTTGCGGAGGCCCATAACCAAATACCTGGTTCATAGCTGACTTGGTCAATCCGCGATTCGCGGTGGGTATTGATTGCTCCCCTCCTCCGTGAGGAGAACTCAGGGGGTGCTCCGTGGCTGCCGAGGGTTCCGCCTCCATTCCACGAACGACAGCGGGTGCGGCTTGAGCCGGTAGACGCGGTCCGCGATTGGGGTGGTTCGTGATGGTGAACCAGACTAGCATCCATCCTGCCTCGTGACTGTGGAGTCTCTCAGCCTCCATTTTGCAAATGAAAATGGTTCGTGGAGGGGGTGCCTCGCGGCGTCTGGCCACGTTGTGATTCCATGGACCGGTTCGCAAACCGGTCCTTTGTGTCTCTTCTTTTATTATTTTCCCCCAATTCGTTTGGGGGATTTGGGTAAAATCTCCTTTGTGGATTTTTCCGGACCCTACAATCATAGACTATAATATTGTGTCATGGAATAAATATTAGAATTTCATAATACATGAATCATAATATAATCAAAGAACATGATCCATGAGATCCTGAAATTATTATACGATATAAAATTGTTGTATACACATAAACATATATCTTTTTTAACATCTATCTATATAAATAGATATACTCATTAAGTTAAGGATGTTAAAAAAGGCCCTCTCATAAAATTATGGATATGAAACCTTGTCCACACTTGAGATTGTGGACATGAAAGACAAGTGGAGGCATAAAATTTTGAAAATGAATTCTAGGTCCATTAATAAACTTCTGGATAAGAAATTCAGGACCATGGATAAAATTTTGAACATGAAATTAGGTTCCCACATAATATATTTATCTCATGAGTTAAAAAATAGGACCCAATGCCTTGGGGGGGGGGGGGGGTTATAGGTACAACCAACTATATAATAAAAAACCATACTTATGTGTTCCATAATATCATAAACCATTCATCATATCATAATCCATGAAAATAAATAGGTTTTATAACTAATTTTTCATTATAAACTTAAATTATCCATAGAAATAATAAGAATGGTATCCTTAGATAATATTCCCAATAAATCTTAAATAATATCAGAGGATGTCATATTAGATGGAAAATGATTTTTAAATATCACTTCCTATAATTTTTAATGAAAATAACCCATCCATTTTGAAATCAATTATTTTTAAAAAGAATAATAATTTTAATGGAAAACATTTTTTGAAGAGAAACTTTTAAAATTTTTAATTAAGCTTAAAATATATTCATAATGATAGGAAAATATGTTCATGCTGTAATAGTTAAAAAAAATCCTTCCATACTTTTTAAAAAAATATAATAAATGACCTCATTTGTAAAAGTACAAAAATATTCCTTTCAAACCATTTTAAAAAATTGAAACATGGGTAAAATTAATTTAAAAAAAAGGATAAGAGTAAATTTTTTTTGGAAAATATTTCTAGAAAACATGGATATGGAAGAGAAATATTCCCTAACAAGGATATAAACATTGTTGAGCCTAAAATTTTACTTTATAATTTTCCTTTCTGTAGTTTTGGAAATCAAAAAAAATTCTTAAAACTCTATTTTACTAGCTTTATATATCCAAAGTGTTTTATTATGTTTTTAAAGAATTCATTTTTTATACCAAACATAAAAATTGTTTTAAAGTAAAATAAATTTAAACTTTTATTATTTATTCTGATCTATTGGATAGACTATTTGTCTAGTACATTGGATTAACAATTATTATATTTAGTGATTAGACAATTTTTCTTTATATTATATTGGCCAAAGTCATAACCATCAAACTAAAAATAGTTTTAATTAATTATATTGACCATAGTTTAGTCCATCAGATTAACAATCAATAGTATAGTTCATTGAGTTTTCTAAATTATACAATCAGGGTATTTAGAATTTTTCAATCAATTAGAAATTATTTTTAAGACAATGATGGCGCTACATAAAACAATATTAGAAAAAATTAAAATTCCTTCTTACCTATGAAGATCATGATCCAGATCATTATGATCTTTTAAATTGAAAATTTTCAGAAGTTATTATGGCCAACTCAGAAATATGAATACTAAATATTTAACCATAAATAATAGGTCATTTAAATATATGGGAGCTGATGTATTTTACAACCCAACATTTTTAAATACCTCTTTTTGTGAACATATCATTCCTAATCTTTATAATCTTTTATAGAGTTATAGTTCAAAAGAATTTGTGTGAGGGTTGTAAATTCCTTTAATCATTTTTATTTTGTATTCTACATGTCCAATCATGGTTATATCGAGGGCTTCTGGGGATATGAAGATGGGTGAATATGATCCATCATATCATGGTCTTATAGGGCTTGGAAGATAGAGACATAGCAATCATCATATTGAGGGTTTCCAAGGGATTAGAAGACAAAGAAATTATGGTCACTGTATTGAGGGATTTCCAAGAAAGGAATGACATACCTTTACAATAGGTATTGAAACTATAGATATCATAAGTTATTATTTCTGAATTCTTTAACTCTTAAGGTTAAAAGAGTATATTTACATTTTTATAAATCTTATAAGTAATTCTTTCTATTATACGATTTTGTTTTACTTGTTTTTACAAGTTTAATATTCTATTTTTCATTTAAATTAGAAAGTTAGATCTTTAATAATATTTATAATAAATTACTTTATTGGTATATCTGTGATACTAATAAAAAATATTTTATATAGAATATTTTATAGATCTAATTTTAACAATCTGATCATCGAACAAATTCTGAGTCTGAAATTGTTAACTAAATAGGTTTTCTGCTTTTTCTTAGTTTAAAATTTTAAACAAAATTCACCTCCACTCACATTGCCATTGTATACTATTTCAATCTAACAGTTAGTATCATAGATGGATCTACTAATATACTTGATTAGTTTTTACTTTTTATATATAATTAATGTTATTAAGTTTTTTATTTAATATTTTTTATAAACTTCTTATATACTTATTTTTTTATAAAAGAGTTTCTATTTGATAAGATTGTTGGTCAGAATGTCAGTACATTAGAAAATATGAATCCTATTATACCACCTATTTTTGATTGGAAGGATTATGAATAATAGAGACATAAAATAAATATTTTTTATCAATACTGGTGGGCATAACGTTTTGATTCTAACTAGATATTATGAGATTCCAGAGAATAAATTTACCACTTTTACCAATTAGAAAAATAAATAATATCAATTGAATTATATATTAAGGAATAATCTACTTTGTTTTATGAAAAAAAGTATCTATAGTCAAATTTATTCATGATAAAAAATTAGTAGTATATGGAAGAAGTTAGAGGTTACTCACATTGGAATATCAAAAGTTATTGAGACTAGAAGAGAAATGTCGAGATCTGACTATCAAGATTTTAATTTTCTACATAGAGAATTGATAGCTAAAATGAACCCAAGATTTAGGACTATTGTTAATATTTTGAAATCTATGGGAGAGAAATATTTATTGGATATAATATGTTTTGAGAAAATTATAGTGATTATTCCCAATGAATGGGAATATAAGAGAATAACTTTAGAGAATATGATAAGAATAATAAATCGTACGCTAGATGATCTCATTGGTACCCTTATACAATACAAAGGTACATAGAAAATGGATACAATTAGGATGAAAAATAAAAATAGAGGAGTTGATTTTGAAATTGTATATATTGTTCCTATTAAAGTTTGATTTGCTAAAAATGTTTTAAAATATTCTTGAAATAAGACAACTATTATTGAATCAGATACTAGTTCATCAAAACCGACTGGAAATGTGTTTTCTAATATTGAAATAAGGATGAATATTATTTTTAGAAAAAAATAATTTCATTATAGATATAAAAATTTTCATTAGGATAAGAGTGATACAAAATAATCTACTTAATTATTATGTTATGAGTATAAGAAGGTTATACATATAAGACCTGATTTTCATAAGTTAAAAAAAGGATAATAATGAGAGGAATTCTAATAGGAATACTAAGAATTACTATAAGAGAAAGTGCAAGAAGAGTCTAAATGATTTGGACACCTAGAGTGCTAGTGTATTAGATAAGTCCTATTAAATTTCTTAAGATAATGAGAGTTCTGGATAGAGAAATATTGGTTTATATGCAGAAATACCCAAGGTGAAAAAATATCTCATGTATAAGGTAACTATTGATAAATCTCATAATAATCTTAATTTTAATGAAAATTAACATGATAACAATGATGATAAAAATTCTATATCTTTTAAGGAAGAATCTTCCATAACCGAAGAGAATAATACTTTTCCAAGATCTGAATAGGTATTTAGGTTTTCTAAATTACATGAGAATGAAAACTATACAGTTTCTAAAAAACATGATAATGATTAATAAATTACTATTAAGGAAAACTCAAGAATTACTACTTTAACTATAGAAATATCATATCTTTCAAAATTACTTTATAAGACTAATTTTGAAAGAGACATTTATAATGATCATTAAAGGCTATTATTGAAAAAACTGGTTTACAAAATGATTTTGTAAAAATTAGTTTGAGAACAAGTTCTAATAAGGATAAGAATTTAGTTTTAAAACTAAAATACAAAATCTCTAGTTTAAAGATAATTTTTTTCTAATTTTACCTATGGAAATGAAAAAATTGACAACATGTATAATCAAATAAAACCTTGTAGAGATATTTCCAAAATTGGTTTTACTAAAAAAACAATTTTTTTGTAATAATTAATTTATTCCAAAGAGTGATCTATTTTACACTAAATATCAAATTGATGGACACTAAAAAAATACATTTTCCTTAAATAAATTTCATTAATTAGGTTTCCATAGAATTTTTTTTTAAAATAAATGACATTTTCTCAAAATAATTTTTTTTGACAAATGTGGATACTTAAGAATTTAATTTATGATATTACAAGACCCAAGAAGGTTTGGGTTCGGAAACACTGGTGTATTTATTTTATAAAAAACACAGAAAGTACCAATAATGGAAACATTTGGTAGATGGATAGTGGTTTCTCCAAAAATATGAATCATAAAGAATATTTCATTAATAAGATCATAAAGTTGAATGGTGGAAAATTAACTTTTCAAGATAATGATCAATAATAAATTATCGGTATATGTAATATTTTTCTTCTAGGAGAAGATTTAATTTAAAATTATTTATTTTTTAGATGAATTTAGAAAAACCTTATTAGCATAATTAAATTATTTTATGAGGGTTATCTTTTGAATATTAGGACTGAAAAATGTATTGTTCATAGTTCTAAAGATGAATTTTTTTCTTCTTCCAATCCACATGAGAATGTTTACAATTTAATCCTAGAATACCTTAGGATCCAATATCTATGTTGAATTAGTGTAATGTAATATCAATCTTTGTTATGTCATATATAATTAGGACACTATAATATTATAACTTTAGCTATGTTGGCTAATAAAGGACTAGTTAAGGATCTACTAGAACATAGATTTGATTATTCAAAATTCCATGATCCTTGTAAATTTGGTAAGAAACACAAGTCAATATTTAAATCTATTAATGAAGTCTAAACTATTTATGTTTTAAAGTTAGTTCACATGGACTTATTTAGTCATACCAAAATTGGAAGTATTGGTGGGAAATATTATGTATATGTTTTAGTTGATGACTAGACTAGATATACTATGGTCTATTTTATAGAAAGGAAATATAAAGTCTTAATTTATTTTAAATTTTTTATATCCATAGTTAAAAATGGGAAAAACATCTTCTTGATAACTATTCCTAGTGATCACGGTGAATAATTTTTAAATTGTGATTTTGAAGTGTTTTACAGTAAAAAAGTTATTATGCATAAATTTTTGGCACCTATAACTCCACAATAAAATATTTTAGTTAAAATAATAAATAAAGTTCTTGAAGATATCACTATAACCATGTTGAGTGAATATTGAATTGCTAATATTTTATTGTGAATATGTAGTTATTACTTCCAACTATACTATAAATAAAGTTTTAATTAGACCATTTATTAATAAAACTCCATATGAGCTGTGGAATGGTATGAAACCAAAACATTCATACTTAAATATTTTTGGATGAAAAGTATTTATTATAAATACTAAAGATAATATGTATAAACTTGATCCAAAATTTGATGAACTAATATTTTAGGTTATTCAAAAACTAGTAAGGTATATAGTGTTTTCAATAAAAACACATGTACAATTAAGGAAATAGTACATGTTAAATTTAATGAAATCGACCCCTTTGTTTTAAAAAAACCTCAACCCAAATATTCAAATGTTATTTCTAAAACTCATTTTCAACCTATATTGAAAATTTATTATCCTGAGATAAAAACTAAAGATTATATCTTTGAATTTATTCCTCAAGAATATTTTCATACTATTGTTGGAGAATATGCTTTTTAAAATCTATGAAATCAGTTGTTTCTTAGGAATCATCCTAGTGATAATATAATTGTTGTTGTATAGAAACTACTTAGAACTAGAAGTTATTTGAGAAATGAAATTGAACATCTATAATTTTTATCTCAATTTGAACCGAATACTCCTCATGAGGCTTTAGATAATAAATATTGGATAAAAAAATGCAAGAGAAACTCAATGAGTTTGAAAGGATCAAAGTTTGGACCTTGGTTGAATGACCTAAAGATATATCTATAATTGGAGTAGAAAGAGTCTCTTATAATAGGTGTGATAAAAATGGAATAATAGTTAGAAATAAATCTATAAATTTTTATAAGGGTTATAATCAATAATAAGGAATAGACTATGAATAAAAGTATGCTCCAGTAGCTAGACTTGAATATATTTTTATACTTCTATAATACATAAAATTCATAAATTTAAAACTATTTCAAATGGATTTTAATTGTTCTTTCATTAATTTTTATGTTTAGTAGGAATATTATGTAGAAAACCACATGGTTTTAAAACTAAAAAATATCCAAAACATGATTTAAACTTAATAAGGAACTATATGGACTTAAATAAGACCATATAGCCTTGTATTATATGTTAACTAAATTTTTATTACAAAAAAAATATTTAAGGGAGATACAGATCCCACAATTTTTATAAGATATGTTAATAAAAATATTATGATTGTAAAAAATTGTGTTGAAAAAATTATATTTTGTTCAACTTGAAGGACTTTAATAGATTCCTTTGTGTGTCTTATGAAGTCTGATTGTGAAATGAGTATGGTGGGTGAGTTAACATACATTCTAGGATTTCAAATTTTAGAAAAACTATAAGGAAACTTTATATCTCAACATAAGTATATAAAATATATTCTTAAGAAATTAGGATATGAAAACACTAAATGTATTAGTACACCTATTAGAACCACAAATACATTAGACAATGATGAAGCTAGGAAACCATTTGGTCAAAAGACTATTATATTTATGATTAGAAGTTTAATTTTATTAACATATAGTCATCTAGATTTAATGTTTTATGTATACTTATGTGCTAGATATCAAGCCAGTCCAAAAGTGTCCCATCATAAAGATGTTAATTGATTTTTTCATTATTTTAATGGAACTACGAATTTAGGATTATTCTATTCTTCAAGAAATGATTTTGTGTTTAAATTTCATTTAGATGATACCTCTGGTGGATGTAGAATGGATAGGAAAAGTAACTCTATAACATGTCATTTATTTGGAGAAGCTTTAGTTTCTTAGTTTTTCAAGAAACAACACTCAGAAGCACTTTTAACTACTGAAGCCAAATATGTGTGTAACAACCCAATTTGTTTTAATAAAAATTCCTCTTGATCTAATTAGATGTATTCTTATGTAAAATGGTTACATAAAACATATGAAAATACTTGGTTTTATGTTTTTTGTATTTTAAAATACTTTTAATAATTGTTATTGTTGCTAATATAGTCGTTGAACAATAATCACATGATTTGTATAAATATAGGGATTTAAAAAAAATTCAATTTACTCAGAAAAAAGATGTGATGGACTCATCTAGTAGGATTGCTCCATAAAAATCCCATTTTTTAGAGATTAGAAAGGAGGTAACATCACTGGGCTTCACTCTTGACTAAGACCAAGCCGAGTTTCAACACGTTAGGCTTGAACGGAACCGCCTATGGGAGAAGTAGAAGTCAATAGAGATTACCACCCGAGCAATGTTATCCAAGCCGCACTAAGAGTCTGTCACCATCACACACCTTACCCTAAGGTCTTATACGGATGTTAAAATGTGTTATGTAATAATACCCTAGCACTATGATTATGTTCATTATTTTTTTTATAAATAACATACATTCATTTTATTATTGTTACTTTGTAAATGGTTTTTAAAACACAAATAATATTTTTAGCTAATATTGAAATTAAATTAAGAAATATATTTTGATGAATTAGTGGATTTTTTAAATAAATAAAATATTATTACTAAATTACTATTTATGAAATATAAATTATTTTATAATTTTATGAAGATAATTGTAATTTTTATTATGGTCTGAATGTTATTTTTGTCAAAACCATGAATTTATGATAAATGTCGGTTTTTATTTTAAATATAAAAATTAAAATTTTTGGAAGATTATTTAGATAAAATGAATATTTTTTTTATTTAGGATATCAAAATTATCTAATGGTGAATTTTTTATAATTTTCTGAGATAGTCAAATTTTTTTGTAAAAATTAAATACTGTTTAAATATATAATGTGTTTTATGGCATCATAATGACCAAATAGTGATTTAATAAAATACTATAAAAGGTTTATTAGAAAAATATATGTTTTACCTTTAAAATAATGTGATTTTATATTTTTTGGATTAAATTTATGGTGCCTTAGTGGACCCTCCAAGACTTATAAAATATTTTAACATTTTAAAATGATTTCCTTGAGAGTGTGACTCACCTCCACATACGAAAGCCTAATATTTTAACAATTTCAGCCATTGGAATTATAAAATAATGTTTTACAATACACTTTAGAAAAAACCATGGGCAAAAAATATTGGATGGTTTGTGGTTTTGATTAGTTTAATGTATAGTGTCCAAGACCTAAATAATAAAGAATTCCCTCTCCTTTCCTATATAAACCCACTCAATATCTCATTCATCTTCACTAAAAACATTTGTAGGTCAACCAAACCCTTCCCTATTATCTCCATAATCCTTAAAAGGTTCCCTAATATCCCAAGAATCCTCTCTAAAGCCTCTCCCAAGCCTCTTCCAAGCCTTTTGGATCACACATCCAAGTAAGGGATCCTCACTTTCCTTCCTTATTTTTGTCCATGTTTTCTTATATTGTTATACCCTTTTATTTTCAATTAAAAATGTTAGGGTATCATTTTCACCTCCACTATACTTCCATCCTTATTTTTTAATGATGATATAACCCTTTATCTATCATTAATTCCTCCCATGTACACCTGTTACCATGATGAAATTCCATAAGGGATTTTTCTCTCCTCATTTACATTCAAGTAATTATTTTATATTACACATATAAATTCCAATAAATATGATTGGATATTATTTTCCATTACTCCCTTACAGTAAATTTCATGTATAAATGATGAGATACCCCTTTCTCTCTCATCAACCCATTTAATGATTTCAATTTGATGTTGTTATGTTGTTGAAGTTACACCAAAATTTTCCATGCCAAAATCATCATGTAGGTAAATACCATACCCATTTCTCTATCACGATTATTCACAATTATGCACATGTACATGTTAATTTAGGACTTACATTTATTTGTTCCACATATCTTATTCTTGGAATAAATTATGATTTTTAATGAATCAATGTTCTATGATCTATATGGAACACTTATGCATGAAATAAAATTATTAAGAATGGTGCACCCAGATAGTGCTTCAATGCATTGAGTAAAGATTAGTATCATGCTATATTAAGTGCAATGAGGTTTTACTCATTACCCCCTCACTCATGCATGAAATAACTTTTTTATATATTTTTGGAACTTCTTTGATCATCCTTATTTCAATCTTCATATTTTAAAATCATTGTTACAATTTAATTTTGAGTAGAAGGTGTCTTATCATCCCCTTTTCCAAAATTATTCCAGTAACACATGGGAATAATTATCTTGGGAAAAAAATATATGATTCCTATATTGATAAATTTCATTTTTGAAAAATAATTAATCTCTATGAACATATACATCACAATAATTCCTTCATTTTAGTGGAAAATTACTGACATGTTTTTTATTAACCGAAAAAATCATACCCTCAAAATAGATAATAACTATAAGATAAGTTGTCTTTATTTCATTGATGTATATATTGTTTTCCACTTTTCTTATTCTAAATTTCAAGAATATTATACATGATTTAGGATTTTGGAATCATGATCATGGAGTCATTTTAACCTATACAACAAATTATTCATATTGTAAACACATCACTCCTCAACTCATAGAACAAATCCTTCTTGTTTATCAATTTATACATCCTCTTAAAGTTCAATATTGGGAAATGAATGAATTAATATTCATTTGTATAATATTGTACCTCCTTTGATTGGATTTGGAAAGAAAAATAATTTTATTTATGAGTCAAGGAACCTAATAAAATGTATTATTAAATTATATATTTCTTTATCCCAAGACTAAACTTTACATACGATCCCTGCATTGCTCCTCATAACCTACCCCTTATTATTAAACTTTTTACATAACATCAACATTGTTCTAATTAAATTATTATTTATTAGTTTTGGAACCAAATACCATGTAATATACCTCTCTATATAATCCATCCCAATATTTTTAGAATAATTCCACTCATTATTCATCAACGCATCACTTAGAACCCTCAGTTCAACATGAGAAATAAATGAGCAATGAGATGTTATCCATAGAGATCTCATAGTTCGTACCCATTATCCAAGGATAATAATGATATAATGTACCTATAATATATTATTAATCCATTGAAAAACATGATTTATCCATTCATTATAACTAAAAATAGTCAATTTAGTATCTTATTTATTTACATTACTCACATATTCTACAAATCTATTTTTTTTTCTTTATATACATTAAATTTATAATCTTTTTAATTGTCTTTAGAATGTGATTTATTCTATTTATAACCGAGAATTGATATCTAGACACCCCAATGTTAGAAAAATCTACCATCCTACAAGATTATTTATTATAGAAATGATATCATTTTTCATTTTGTGGAAATATAAGGAAAATATTATCTACTCTTCATTATTCAAATTTCTATATATTTAAACCCATTACTTGGATGAGAGAAGGAATTCCATATACCATTAAATAATTAATTCATGTGGTATTCTTTAAATTATTCTCATATAAAGATATCTCAAAGTTTATATGATATAGACATTAGTTTCAAATGTGTACCTATGTCCCAATCACTTTCTTCCGGAAGAAATAAGAATTATTTTGTTCCACCAACATGGTTTGTGCCATCTTAGAAAAAACATGATTTAATATATTTATAAAATACTTTATATTATTTGGTAAATAGTCCATTATACTAAGGATGATTCCCATGATTCTATAAATAATCTCCAAAGCATTCCCTCAATTGTTTCCTCCATTATATTAATACAACCCCTATAAGGATTAACTAAATTCCATCTCAACACTTCTCTTAAAACTCAAAAACATCTTCCACACATAAAAGTTTTTCCTCATATACATGACTAATGTGATTATAGTGAAATATTAAATGAATGATATAATCATTTAACATTATTAATAAATTTATTCTTTATCAATCCATAAATATTACAACAGATAAGTTCCTAGGGATGAGTATTTTGTATCTCCACATTAATTTTTTTCTTTAATAGACTGAATTCATTCATGTTTTATTCATTTTTTGATAATAATTATTTGAAGGGTTGAAGGGGAACCCTGACATTACAAGACTTGAAGGTCTTAAAGTAATTCAATCATTACAAACTATGGATACATAAAATTGCCCCTCCCCATTATATCCATCATGATTATATCTAAACCTATGCATGTTTGTGTGGATAGTTTTCCTTTGTAGAAGTTAACATGTCTAGTACTAGTGTAAAATTCTATACCCTCTCATTCTTCCAAATTCGTTATCGCTGGTCTGGTGAATGTTCCTTGCTTAGAATCCTCTTTTGGGTCTTTTTCCTTGTAAAATTTGATTTATCATTCCCTGAACATCCCAAAAAATTAATAAATCTCATAAAACCTATCTAATGTGATAATAACACACTTCTGGGTAACCACGGGTGATACCTTTAAAATTATTTTAATGTAACTGACACCACTAATGTTTTCTACTTTCCTTTCTCTTTATTCTAATTTAATCTACACAAATTATTCATTATCAATTACACTAAAAAAATACTAAACATTCATCAGTTAAGTTTTCTAGATAATCACATCATCCATAAACATCATTTAGAACTTGTAACTAAATATTTACTCAAACACCTAAATACTAATATTTGTTTCAAAAATTCCTTTATACAAATGGTTAACTCTCAATTAATTCCAACATTCCAAAACTTCTTGAATATCTAAAATAATTAAAATCTAAAAAAATATCTTGATGTACAAACATTTATAATTCAATTAATTTTCCATTATTAACATTGATTTCAGTTCCTTTTGTTTAAATTAAATTTTTTTTTCTTTAAATATTTCCCATTATATTGCAATTTTTATTAATTTAACACCTTATGATTTATAGAGACCCTTATTTTTCATACATATTTTATTACATCATTTAAAATAAGAACAATATAAAATAATTACACTATGAGGATCCAAATGTTTAGTGTCTCGAAAAAATTAGGTCCATATATGACATTTAGAAAATAAAACATAAGCATTTATTTAATTCCATCTTCTCTAGCTTCTTATTGTCCTTTGAATTCTCCATAGTACATGTAAGAGGATAGATAAGAACATGAAAGAATATAACATTGGGTTAAAATAATAATTATCACCATAAGATAATAATATGATCAAAATCATGATAGGAATTATTAAGAAAATACATTGAATATAGCGACACAAAAAACTGAAACATCATGTCTAGTGGTCAACTACCACACATAGCTGCCAACAAAGCTAGAATCATGTTCATAAATATTTAACATTACTCAGGAGGTAATTCACATTATCCAATGCATTATAGTTCTATATAATTTTTGGTGAACCCGTCACATCATAACATTTATATTGTGCTATATAATTTTGGGTGCACCCATTACATCAAAACATTTACATTATCATGTATAACACCTAGAAAATATATGACTCTTAAAGATATAATAACCCAAGAAATGAAATAGGTTTCCTTTCACAATCATACATTCATAAAATTTTTGTTTCCAAATGAAATATGGAATAGAATACTTGTTATAAGAATCATCAACCATGAGTAAAGGAAACAATCTTGGGAAGTTAAAGGTGCATTTTTTAAAAGAACAATTTTTTTTAAAAACATTGTTCGTGTCATAAACAAAAGTAGAAAACATTTATATAATAGAAGATGGGATATAAATAGAATAAATTATTTTTAAGAAAGAACCATACTGAAAATGTGGTGAAAGAGGGAAAATCCAAAGAAAGAGAGTTGGGTTCGAGAAATCCCCTTACCTTGTATGAAAATGCATTCTTCACATTAATATCCAGTATAACAGAATTAGATTAATTAATTGAAAATTAAAAATCCTTTTCTACATGAATATGATTTATTATGGTTTTATTAAGTTCTTTTATGGTTCTTTGGATGTGTTATATAGTTTATTTTCTTCGTTTGGGACTGTTCGTTTTCATAGTTTTCATGACCGATTCATTTGTATACATTAACAGAAGTTTTTTTATAATGAGTATGAACAGAAATAATTAATATTAAGTGTAATAATTGATAATTAAAAAGATTAAATTATATTTAAAATTATTGTTTTATATACCATAAGTATGATTCATTATATATATGTTAATTATTATCGCTTTGGGTTAATTTTGGCTGTTTTTTGAACTCAACACACTTGTTTTGTTTTTTCATTCATAATTATGAGTATAAGTTATTTTTCAAACATAAAAATTTTTATAACATACACATTAAAATATTATTTAAACAATTTAATGGCCTTATTAATATAATTGAATACTTTTAAGTAAAATGAATGTGTATTACTAACAATGTCGGTAAATAGATACATCACTGACGATGATTTCATTTTCAAGATAAAATAGAGAGAGGGAGGAGTTTAATGTTGGATATTGTCACGAACCATCCTTGGGGCACATGGTGTGACTATCCCAATCCCACCTTTCATAGGCCAAGGGATGGAAACTAGCACCAAAGGCATAAATCCCAAAGCTGGAAAGGCATTTCCTTTATGAAAGTAAAAAAACACAATAGAGTACGCAATAAGAAGTAAACACTAAGTAAAACTGAATACAAAAGAGTGCACTGGAAAGTAAATGGGCCAGTATACAAACCCAACTGAACAAAAAATACAAGTAAAGGGACAAACAGCTGAAAGTAAAGAGCAGCTCCTGAATCATCCTCTGGGGATTCATACCTGAAGGGTAGGTAAATATGGCCACCTCAGCACCAATGTCCGTCAGTCTCCACCGTGTGCTGACTCGTCGCAAGGTCCACCTCCGGGTACCATCCAATCATGGCGCTCTAGGCCTCCGTCAACGCTTTCTGTTGTCTGCATCCAACACAACGTGGTGCGGGCATAGCCCGTGCAGGGGTGAGTATAATGATACTCAGTAGGGACCAAAAGATCCACGAGGTCTCACAATATCTTCTAAGGATAAGAAAAAGAATAAATATACAACACAAAGTATCGACCAACCCTACTTAGGTATATGCCCATACATATACCTAAGTTACCACTCACAGTCCGGCTCCAACTCACGAGCCCAAGCACAACTCATTACACACAAAAAGTAAAGTCATACACTATGATGATAATGGTTGAAAGACATGACTCAGATCACACAGGTATACATATTTCGTATATCGATAGAGATGATTAGTTGTAGTCACTGATTCATCTAAGCTGTCGAACCCACGTAAGATCCAAATAGAGTAGTCGTCACTGTCGAACCCACATAGGATCCAAGTACAGCAGTCATCCCTATCGAACTCACGTAGGATCCAAGTACATTAGTCGTCACTGCCGAATCCATGTAGGATACCAGTACAGTAGTCGTCCCTACCGAACCCACGTAGGATCTCAGTACAGTAGTCGTCGCAGTCACAACCAGCTCTAGGGTTCCCGCACATAGCACGCTCAATTCCAAGAGCGTCCGCTCCTCGAGAAAAGGGGTCATTACATCAACTATCATGAAGTCCAGAGTTGATGTACCCCGAAGTTCCGTCTCTTCACAAGGAACCCAACGTGACAGACAATGCATCAATCGGACGCCGAGTCTAAGAGTTGTTGGCTTTTCTGTTCCAGGGGCCCAGTTGGAATTAATGTAACGACCCAAAGTTTCATTAAAGGAAATCCCACTTGATCTAATTAAATGAATCTTTTTGTAAAATTTTTATATAAAATTTCAACTTCTTTGGTATTATGTTATTAATTTTGACCATTTCTAATATAGCCGTTGAAAAGTGATCACATGATTAGTATAAATATAGGGTTTTAACAAATCCAATTTACTCAGACAAAAGAAGCAATGTCCTCATCCAGTAGAATTGCCCAATATGAAGCCCATTTGTCGGAGCTCGGAAAAGAGGTGGCATCTTTGGGCTTCGCTCTTGACCAAGCCCAAGCTGAGCTTCATCATGTCAAGCTCGAACGAGACCATCTACAGGAAATGTGGAAGTTGATAGAGATTACCACTCGAGCGATGTTATCTAAGCCACACCAAGAGTCTGTCACCATCGCACACCTTACCCTTAGGTCTTATACGGCTGTTTTAAGGGGTTATGTAACAAATCTATAGTACTATGTTCATGTACATTTTTTTTATATAATAATGAATTTACTTTATTGTCATTATTGATACATTGTAAATGGTTTTTAAAGTACAAATAGTTTTTTAGTTATTATTTAATTAAGAATTATATTCTATTAAATTAAGGTATTTTTTAATTAAATAATATTTTAATAAAATATTATTATTCTTATTTAATTATTTTTTATTAAATATAAATGATCTTATAATTTTATGAATGCAATTGTAATTTTTATTAAGGTTTGAAAGCCATTTTTGTCAAAACCCATGAATTTTCGATAAATGAAAGTTTTTATTTTAAAAGTAAAAAATAACATATTTATAAAATTATTTAGATAAAATAAATGTTATTTCTGGAATCAGGACGTCAAAATTATCCAATTGTGAATTTTTCATAATTTTCTGAGACAATCAAATTTTTGGGTAAAAATTAAATACCGTTTAAATATATAATGGGTTTTATGACATCATAATGAACAAATAGTGATGTAATAAAATACTATAAGCTTTATGTTCGGCCAATATATGTTTTACCATTAAAATAACATGATTTTGGGTTTGTTTGACTTATTTTACAAAGCATTAATGGACCCATCAAGACTAATTAAACATCTTGCCTTTTTAAATTATTTTCCATGGGAGTGTGACTCACCTCCACATAAGAAACCCCATTATTTTAAGACGTTTCGACTTTGAAATTATAAAATATTATTTTCCTCCTCCATTTTCAAAAAACCATGGCCAAAAACCATGATCTGATTTGGGGTTTGTATTAGTTTAATGTAAGGGGTCCCAAACATAAATAATAAAGAATTCACTCACCTTTCCTATATAAACCCACCCAAGATCCCACTTCCTCCTCACTCAATTCCTTTGGAGTTAGTCCAACCTCTACCCTAATCTCTCTATAATCCTCCCAAGGTGACCCAAGCTCCCAATAAGCCTCTCTCAAGCCTCTCTCAAGCCTTTGGAAGTACACTTCCAAGTAAGGGTTTTTCTTCCTTTCTCATTTTTTGTCCAATGTTCTTTAAGTTGTTTTTCCCTTTTAATTTCAATTATGAATTCTGGGGTATGGTTTTTCACCTCCCTCATACTTCCCTCTTTATTTTTGAATGATGGTAGACCCCTTTATCTCTCATTAAATTCCTCTCATGTACACCCATTACTATGCCAAAATTCTGAAAGGAACTTCTCTCTCCTCATTTACATTCAAGAAATACTTTTGTATCATGAATCTAAATTCCATTAAAATTGTTGGGAAATGTATCTATATTACCTCATTACTGTAAATTATATTTAAATATGATTAGGAACCCATTTCTCTCTCATCAACCATTTTTATGAATTTTTATGTCATGACGTTACACTGCCGAAATCACACTGATTTTCTAAGCCAATGCCATTGTGTAGTGAATACCATGCCCATTTCTCCATCAAGGGTATTCACATTTATTCAAATTTACTTATTGATTATAAATTTTCATGTATAAATTCCACATTCCTTTATCATGGAATAAATGATTATGTTTTATGAATCCATGTTTTATGATCTAGGTCGCACACTTATGCATGAAATTAAATGTTTAAGAAGGGTGTGCCCTTATAGCGCTCCAATGCATTGGGTAAAGTATAGTATCATGATACGTCATGTGAAATGAGTGTCGAATCATTATAATTCAATTGAAATAAGGGTTTACTCATGCTTCATGTTCAATGAGGATTTACTCATGCTCCATGTGCAATGAGCCTTAGCTCATGCTAATTCCATGGTAAGTGTTGTTGCCACATTTCCATGTTATTATTATCATGCTTTATCATGACTTTATGTTCATGTTTCTCTTGTGACCTATTGATATTCCTATTGTCTAACATTTATTGTAATCCTCATGTATTCCTTGTTTATTCCCTTACTGGGCTTTATAGCTCACCCATTTTCTTATGTATGCCCTCAGGTTATCCCATGCAATGCTAAGTATGAAGGAATGTAGTGGTCATGTAAAGGATGTTTTCAATAAAGATGTTGTATTTCATGTTTTAAGTTGTTATGTAATGATCCTAATCCCCAAATACACTATATCTATCGATCATCCATGTTGTATCAAGTGAATAGTTTATGTAATAAATCATATTTAAGTTTGTAATAAAATCAGGGTTGTCATAGTTGGTATCAGAGGGTAGGTTTAGTTATTTTTGGGATTAGGATTAGAAAACCCTAGTAAAGACTTTGAGACAAGAATAAGTATAATAAAAACATCCCTAATTTTTGGTAAGTACTGAGTAAGTGGTTTATCAAACAAATATGTACCTGTCTGGATATGAGAATGTACAGGCGGCTCTGGCACAGATGTATCCTAGGGGTAAAACCCAAAAACACCGATTTGAGCTAGACTCGAATGAGAACTGGTGCATGAGAATGGGCCTTTCTGTAATCTTGGTTATGAAACTCTTGGGGGATATGTTTTGATAAATTCACAAGCTTATAATGAACCCTTATTAAGGGAATAAAAAAATTCCCCTATGAAAATATGTTAGAAAGTAGATCATGAAAAGCCTAGATTGAAGCCTATAAAATCATGAGTTAAGGAAAAAAGTTTATATATAAGTCAAAAACTTTTGTCTTTGGATTACCCTTTATGTGTTACCCCTAACTTTCCTTTTATTCCAGCCAATGGCCGGTAATAGGAAGACTTGAGATAACAACTGATGTGAAGTTCGGTGTGATGACTGTACTAATGAGATGCCCAATCCAATGGGAGCAGGAATTGTGAACTTTGTCATGCTTCTCTCTCAGATAACTCAAGATTTGAATAGAAACACGGGTCAAGAGGAACGTTAAAACCCCCTAAGAATTAACAAGTCGCTATTGAGAGCTTCATTAGAAAAAGTCCTCCTACTTTTAGTGGATCATCCGACCCCACAATCGCTGAACAATGGATCAACTCCATTGAAAAGATCTTCTCCATCCTTCAATGTTCTGAACAAGATAAGATTCTCCTAGCGGATTATCGTATGGAGGGTGTAGGTGATCAATGGTGGACGTTGATCAAAAATATGAAGCCTGAGGAGGAGATCAAGGCATTGGAATGGAAGTATTTTCGAAAGATGTTTTTTGATAAATATTTTCCACACACCCTCTGACTTAAGATGGAAAAAGACTTCCTTTCCCCCAAGAAAAAAAGAAGAAGAATCTGTTGGATCGTATGAGGAAAAATTCACATGGCTTGCACGATACGCTTCCAGATTTATCATTACCCCCAAATGCAAGGATGACCGCTTCTTTGGTGGGATGAAGCCTAGCCAGCGGAAAGCATTAGTGATCCGTGACTTCGACAGCTATGAGGAAATTTTCTGATGTGCCCTCAAGGTCGAAATGAAGATCGGGGAATATAGGGGTATCATGGGGACAAGAAGCATAAGGTGGACTTCAATGCAGGCGATCCGATGTATAAATCCAATGGTGCTAAGAAGATCTAGCACCCCACTTTCCAAAAGTGCAGAAAGAAGCACCCTAGAAATTGCCTCAAGTGGATGAGAAAATGCTTTAGGAGTGGAAGAGAAGGGCACCTAGATGTTAACTGTCAGCAAGAAAGACATGAGGTTGCAACAGAGGATAGGAATGCTTCGTTCAAACCTCAACGCATTGTTCATTGCTACAACTGCAAAGAATTGGGGCATTTTGCAAATCAGTTCCCTAATCCAAGGGTTTTTAGAGGCAACCTACAACTTCCAAGGTAGAAAGGAAGAGCTTTTTCCATCACTTCTGTCGAAGTGAACCCCGACAACGAAGTGGTGATAGGTATGCTAGTTATTCATTCAAGAATAGAGAATGTACTTTTTGATTCAGGTTCTACGCATTATTTTATATCTCGAAAGT
Organism: Viscum album; assembly: GCA_963277665.1. Taxonomy (NCBI): domain Eukaryota; kingdom Viridiplantae; phylum Streptophyta; class Magnoliopsida; order Santalales; family Viscaceae; genus Viscum; species Viscum album. Next base: position 1,831,069,134 of record OY728129.1, read on the forward strand.
TTATTAGAACAATCCCAGCACCACCACAAATCATGGAAGTGAAGATGTCAGTGAGTACGACAAATGGGGAAATTATTACATCCCATGAATATAACTCCTCCCCTGTCATAATATGTCGATTGAATTTCCCTTAGAACCTCGTCATACTCCCTCTAGTGGAATTTGATGCAATTCTTGGCATGGATTGGCTTTCCTTATATAAATCCAACATAAATTTTCAGGAGAGGGAAATCACACTCTATATGGAGAATAGACCCCCGATTATTTACAAGTGTAATGAGGAAGATGAATCTCCTTTATCTCCATCATCTCAATCATGGATATTACTGCCCTATGAGAATGTGTATCTGGCTCAGACGATTGAGTCCAAGGAAGAAACCATCCTTGAAGAAATGCCTATTGTGAGGGAATTCACTGAAGTGTTTCCCGAGGAACTTCCTGGTCTTCCTCTTAGAAGAGGCGTTGAATTATCAATTGAACATATACCTGGGGAACTACCAATATCCAAGACTCCATATAGAATGGTTGTTGTTGATCTTGAAGAGCTGAGGAAACAACTACATGAGAATCTGGATAAGGGTTTATACGCCCAAGTGCTTCACCATGGGGTGCACCAGTCCTCTTTGTCAAGAAGAAGGATGGGTCAATGCGGCTTTGCATCGAATATCGTGAACTTAAAAAAATCACGATAAAGAAAAATTATCCTCTTCCACAGATCGATGACTTGTTCAATCAGCTACGTGGAGCATAATACTTCTCCAAGGTAGATTTGTAGTCGGGATATTATCAAGTAAGGGTGAAGAAGGAAGATGTCCCCAAGACTGCTTTTCGTACAAGATATGGGCACTATGAATTCATAGTAATGCCTTTCAGACTCACCAATGATCCAACAATATTCATGGACTTGATAAATAGAGTCTTTAAATATTACCTCGACAAATTTGTGGTAGTCTATATAGATGATATTATAATATAATCTAAAACCAAGGAGGGTCAGGAGGAGCATTTAGGAACTGTACTAGAGACATTGCGCAAGGAGAAGCTCTATGCAAAGTACAACAAGTGTGAGTTATGGTTGAAGGAGGTCTCATTCTTGGTCCATATCATCACAAGCAATGGGATATTTGTGGATCCCTCCAAAACAGATGCAATTGAGGGATGGTCGAGGCCAACATCGGTAACAGATATCTGTAGCTTCTTGGGGTTAGCTAGATATTATCGAAGATTTGTGAGAAATTTGTCACGATCATCCAACCCTCTTACCAAGCTAACTCGAAAGGGAGTAAAATTTTCTTGGAGTGATGAATGCGAAGAAAGCTTCAAGGAGTTTAAAATGAGTCTTATCACTGCGCTCGTGCTCACTTTACCTACAAGTGGGGAACTTTTTGTGGTATTGAGTGATGCTTCGAAGAAGGGATTAGGCTGTGTGCTGATGCAGAATGATAAAGTGAAATCCTATGCCTCAAGGCAGTTGAAAATCCATGAGCGAAACTATCCAACGCATGATCTGGAGTTGGCGGCGGTGATCTTTTCCTTGAAAAGCTTGCGGCATTATCTCTATGGGGAGAAATGTGAGATATATATTGACCACAAGAGTATTAAATATATATTCACACATAAATAGCTTAATATCCACCAAATAATATGGATAGAACTCATCAAGGATTATGAATGTTCAATACATTACCACCCTGGGAAACCAAACAAGGTGGCAGATGCCCTAAGTAGAAAGGACCCAGCGAATCTATCAATGATGATAATTGAGAAGGATACAATATTATTATACTTGATGAATATGGAAATGGGAATCATAAATAAGGGAACATCATCAATACTTTCACAAATGATTGCTCAACCGTCTCTTTTGGAAAGGTTAAAGGATGCTCAAAAGGATGATGTGGGAATTCAAGAAAAAGTGGAAGCTATCAAAAAAGGGAAATCCTTGGAGTTTAATGTTAATGAAGAAGTAATTGTGAGATTTGGGAAAAGACTATGTGTTCCATAAATTCCGAAGCTAAAGAAGTAACTTTTGGATGATGCACATAATTCAAATTTCTCTATTCACCCAGGGAGCAGAAAGATGTATCGAGTTCTCCGAGAAAACTTTTGGTGGGAAAATATAAATAAGTAGATCATTGAATATACATCAAAGTGCATGGTGTTCCATCAAGTGAAGGAAGATAGGAATAAGTATAAGAAGATGATGAAGTTGAGTTACCCACATCTGTTTTAGTGTGGGAAAAGGAAAATTTCGAGGGTGAAATTTCTTAAGGGGGGAATATTGTAACGACCCAAAGTTTCATTAATGTAAATCCAAATTGATATAATTAAATGTATCTTTATGTAAAATGTTTATATAAAATGTCAACTTCTTTGGTTTTATGTTAAGAATTTTGGCCATTGCTAATTTAGCTGTTGAATAGTGATCACATGATTAGTATAAATATAGGGCTTTAACAAATCCAATTTACTCAGACAAAAGATGTCATGGCCTCATCCAGTAGAATTTCCCCATACGAAGTCCATTTGTTGGAGCTCAGAAAAGAGGTGGCATCTTTGGGCTTCGCTCTTGACCAAGCCCAAGATGAGCTTCATCATGTCAAGCTCAAATGGGACCATCTACGGGAAACGTGGAAGTTGATAGAGATTACCACTCGAGCGATGTTATCTGAGCCACCAAGAGAGTCTGTCACCATCACACACCTTACCCTTAGGTCTTATGTGGCTATTTTAAGGGGTTATATAACAAATCTCTAGTACTATGTTCATGTACATTATTTTTTTATATAATAATGAATATACTTTCTTGTCATTATTGATACATTGTAAATAGTTTAAAGGGACAAATAGTGTTTTAGTTATTATTTAATTAAGAATACAATTCTATTAAATTAATAGATTTTTGAATTAAATAATATTTTACTAAAATATTATTATTATTATTAAATTTATTTTTATTAAATATAAATGATCTTATAATTTTATAAACGTAATTGTAATTTTTATTAAGGTTTGAAAACCATTTTTGTCAAAACCCGTGAATTTTCGATAAATGTCAGTTTTTATTTTAAAAGTGAAAATTAACATATTTAAAAAATTATTTAGATAAAATAAATGTTATTTCTGGGATCAGGATGTCGAAATTATCCAATGGTGAATTTTTCATAATTTTCTGAGACAATCAAATATTTGGGTAAAAATTAAATACTGTTTAAATATATAATTGGTTTTATGACATCATAATGACACAATAGTGTTGCAATAAAATAATATAAGCTTTATGTTCAGCCAATATATTTTTTACCATTAAAATAATGCGATTTTGGGTTTGTTTGACTTATTTTACAAAGCATTATTGGACCCCTCAAGACTTATTAAACATGTTGTCTTTTTAAATTATTTTCCAAGCGAGTGTGACTCACCTCCACATAAGCAACGCCATTATTTTAAGAAGTTCAGAATTTGGCCATATAAAATATTTTTGCCCTCTTCCCTTTTCCAAAAACCATGGGAAAAAACCATGAGCTGATTTCTGGATTGGATTAGATTAATGTAAGTGGTCCCAAACCTAAATAATAAAGAATTCACTCACCTTTCCTATATAAACTCACCCAAGCTCCCACTTCCTCCTCACTAAAAGCATTTTTAGTTCATCAAAACTCTTCCCTACTCTCTCTAGAATCCCCCCAAGGTGCCCTAAGCTCCCAAGAAGCCTCTCTCAAGCCTTTGGAAGCACACTTCCAAGTAAGGGTTTTTATTCCTTTCTCATTTTTTGTCCAATTTTCATTAAGTTGTTTTACCCATTTAATTTCAATTATGAAGGTTGGGGTATGGTTTATCACCTCCCTCATACTTCCCTCTTAGTTTTTGAATTATGGGAGACCCCTTTCTCTCTAATTAAATTCCTCCCATGTACACCCGTTACTATGCCAAAATTCCGAAAGGAACTTCTCTCTCCTCATTTACATTCAAGCAATACTTTTGTATCATGAATCTAAATTCCATTACAATTGTTGGGAAATGTATCTATATGACCTCCTTACTATCCATTACATGTAAATATTATGAGGAACCCCTTTCTCTCTCATCAACCATTTTTATAAATTCTTATGTCACACCATTACACTGTCGAAATCGCACCGATTTTCTAAGCCAATGCCATTGTGTAGTGAATACCATGTCCATTTCTCCATAAAGGGTATTCACATTTATGCACATTTACTTATTGATTATAAAGATTCATGTATGAATTTCATATTCCTTTATCTTGGAATAAATGATTATGTTTTATGAATCAATGTTTTGTGATCCTTGTGGAAAACTTATGCATTAAATGAAATGTTTAAGAAGGGTGTGCCCTTATAGTGCTCCAATGCATTGGGTAAAGTATAGTATCATGATACGTCATGTGGAATGTGTGTTGAATAATTCTAATTAAAGTGCAATGAGGGTTTACTCGTGCTTCATGTGCAATGAGGATTTACTCATGCTCTATGTGCAATGAGTCTTGGCTCATGCTAATTCCATATTAAGTGTTGTTGCCACATTTCCATGTTAGGATTATCATGATTAATCATGCCTTTATGTTTATGTTTCTCTTATGCCCTATTGATATGCTTATTGTCTAACATGTATTTTACTCCTCATGTATTCCATGTTTATTCCCTTACTAGGATTTATAGCTCACCCATTTTCTTATGCATGCCCTCAGGTTATCCCATGAAATGCTAAGTACGATGGAATGTAGTGGTCATGTAAAGTTTGTTTTCAAAAAAGATGTTTTATTTCATGTTTTAGGTTGTTATTTAGTGATCCTATTCCCCAAAAACACTATACCTCTCGATCTTCCATGTTGTATCAAGTGAATAGTTTATGTAATAAATCATTTTTAAGTTTGTAATAAAATCAGGGTTGTCATAATTAAGCTCGTTCCAAACCCAACCATTTTCCAAAGTTGTCCAAAACTCACATAGAGTGTTTCAAAAGGACCGCCTCGTTGAGAGGATCCCAGTGCCGTAGACGGCGTGTCAACCGGAAGCGCGGTCTAGAAGATAGTTGCGTTTAATCGAAACGGGCCCGGCCCATCAAGCCCAGTGGGCTGGCAGGTCAGCCCGGCCCAGTTTTACGGGTCGGTCCCAGCTGGGGGTCGGCCCAGGCCGGTGGAGTGTGGCTAACCAGGGACCCGGCCTGGCAGGTCCGACCCAATTTGGGGGTCGGCCCGACACGGTGGGGCACGACCCACCCGCAGACCCGACTCGGGGTTGCGGGCTGGTTCGGCTCACCCGGCAGTGCCGCCCCTCCTTGCTGCCCAGCTAGCCAAAGCTAGACGGTTTGTCTGGCATGATAAGCCTGTGGTTCTTCCGCACGTGGCGCCAAGAGGCACCACGGTCTTCCCATCTCGGCCGGCAGGATACCGGCCGGTTCGCCCTACAAAGCTTCCCACACAGCGGACTGCGCTCTCCTGCCCAGCCTGCTGTAGCCAGCTGGTTCATCCAGCAAGGGGCCCACGGATGTGGGCCACACCTCCTCCGCGCTGCACCTTCAGGTGTTGTGGTTCACCAACCCGGATGGCAGTAGATGTCCGGTTCTTCAGCTCGAGCGGCCCGTGGTTGCGGCCCATGGTTCTTCTTCATGCGGCCGGTGCACGACCGCCAATCCTTCCACCTGTTGTGGCCCACATGGCCGCGGACCCTTCCTTCCTCCGGCATGGTGTGACAGCACCATGCCCTACCAGTTCTACCACCTTAAACAACTCAAGAGAATAAACGGAGGGTCTTCAGGCCGTGTTTGTTCAGCCCGCGCCCTCCACGTAATGTGGTAACAAAAGGCCAACGTCGAACCATATAAAAACGAGGAATGAGGATTTAATTTAAACAAGACAAACCCATACCTCGATTCAAGGTTCGTTCATTGTAGTCGTGGAAAACAGCGTCGTGGAAGACGGTGTCGTGGAAGTCGGTGTCATTCCGTCAATGTCAGAGGGAGAGACGTTTGCGATGTACTTCGCGGGCGGCGTCTTTTCCCTGGGCGCAGAGGAAGAAGAAAGAAGATGGACATTCTTCATGGGTGGCACCATTCTTCGTGGGCGTCGTCATTCTTCGTTGAGAGAGGAAAATGTTCTTCTTTGGAAGAAGATCCCCTCTAATCTCCAAAGTTCCCCAACACAATATGTGACAACCCCAAAAAATAATAGCTTGGCTATTATTTTTATTCTTGACATAAATTTCAAAATAATTCAAAAATTTAGAGGATCCAATTAATTAATTGAACATTAATTGAGAGTGTTGGAATATTTTTGAGGGAGGGTGGAATGTGGAGTGTTTTAAAATTAAAGAGGAGAGGTGGAGAGTTTAGGAGTTAAAAGGGGGGTTTCAAGGGAAGTTAAAGAGTCTAATCTTGTGTGGGACCCACCCTTAGTTATATCCTCCCAAGGGAAGTTATGTGGGGTGTGTCCCCACCTCCAACTTCCCTTTGGAGGAAATAACAACCACTTAAAAATAAAATTTTCTAACACAACAATTTTATTTACTTTATTATGAATCCCCAAATTATAACTTCTACTCTCGACCAAACGTAACTACGGTAAAGGTCTCCTTAAGTGAATACCGGCACTACGAGTTCATCGGTGTCCTCAGATTTCAATTCTGAGCACCGCTTCAAAAGATAGAAAACCCGCACATATGTTTACTGAACGTACCTGAAAAAAACTTTAGAAAAAGATTCCGGGCACAACGGGCCTCGTAATCTGGCACCGTCAGAAACTGTAGACTCGTAAAATTCCAATGAAATTATGAAAAAAATTTCCTTGAAATTTCTGGGTCTTTACATTACCCCCACCTCAGGTCTTTACATCCCCATAAAGCTACAACACACACTAGGGAAAGAAATGAGGGTATTGAACACTCATCTGAGCCTCCCACTTCCATGTGCTCTCCTGGAGGTTCCCAAGCTGCCAGCGAATGCGCACCACAGGAATTGACCGTCCATGTAGGACTCACTCCTGTCAATACTAAATCTCCACTGGGACCTCCATGAAAGTTGCCCCATCATCGATTTCCATCTCCCCATGGTTGATGATGTGGGATAGGTCGTGAACGTATCTTCTCAGCTAAGATAAGTGGAAGACGTCGTGCACCCAATGCAACTGAGGTGGAAGGGCCAGGCGGTAAGCCACCTCTCCTACTCTGATGAGGACCTACAAGGGTCTGATGAAACGCAGAGATAACTTTCCGCCTCGGACAAATCTCCATAGACCTCATCGAGGTGAGACCCGTAGGAAGACGTGGTCACCATCCTCTAACTCCAGTGGTCTCCATCTTCTATCAGCATAGGATTTCTGTATGCTCTGTGTAGTCTTCATCCACTCCTGGATGATCTGCACCTTCTCTATCGTAGCTTGAACTATCTATGGTCCTACAAGTACTGACTCCCTTGGGTCTATCCAGCATAGAGGTGATCTACAAGGTCGGTCATACAGTGCCTCATAAGGTGCCATCCCGATGGTGGAGTGGTAACTGTTGTTGTATGCAAAATCCACCAAGGGTAAGTGATCCTCCCAGATGCGACCAAAGTCTAGGAAACATGCACGGAGCATGTCCTCGAGAGTCTGAATGGTCCTCTTAGTCTGACCATCTATATGAGGATGGAAGGCGGTTCTCAAGTGAAGCTACGTCCCAAAAGCCTCTCGTAACCCCTTCCATAGAGAGGAAGTGAAATGAGCATCTCGATCAGAGACGATAGTCGATGGTACACCATGAAGTCGTACGATCTCCTGAATGTAGAGGCATCCCAAGATCTCTACTGATCCCTGCTTTCTGATCGTTAGGAAGTGGGCCGACTTGGTGAGTCGGTCTACGATCACCCAAATAGAGTCGTGTCCTCTGGATTTATATAGAAGCCCCGTCACGATATCCTTGGATATCCCATCCCAGTTCCACTCTGGGACCTCTAAGGGCTGTACCAAGCCCGCTGGTACATGGTGCTCTGCCTTCACTTGCTGAAAAGTGAGGCATCGCAAGACAAACTCTGTTACTGCCTTCTTCATACCCAGCCACCATTCCTGTTGTCTGAGGTCCTGATACATATTCTCCACTCCTTGATGTACCGCTAGAGCGGAAGTGTGAATCTCCCTTAGTACTTCCTCCTGTAATGCAACGGGTACCATGGTACATCCTCTAAAGAGGATGACGTGCTACCCACCTTCAGAAAACCCATCAAGTGCCTGCCCTGAGGATATCTAAGCATGTCACGTCTCACAATCAACGTCCCCACACTGTGCCTCCCTGATCCCCTGAAGTAGTGGAGGAGTGACTGTGAGAGACTGTAGAAAGGATGCTCCATCTCTATCTACAAAGGATATCTGCAACGCGACCAGCTGCTCTATTGCCTCTCCTAGCAGCTAAATGCCCGTTCTCCAACTGAGAGAATCTACTACAACATTCCCCTTCCCAGGATTATAGACAATATCGAAGTCATAATCCTAGAGGAACTCGAGCCATCGCCGCTATCTCAGGTTCAGGTCCTTCTGCGAGAAGATGTACCTGAGACTCTGGTGGTCAGAGTAGACTATAAAACGCTCGCCCATCAAATAGTTCCACTACATCTTCAAGGCGAAGACCACTACTGCTAACTCCAGTTCATGGGTAGCATAGTTCTGCTTGTGTTGTCTCAACTTCTGAGAACCATACGCGATCACTGCTCGCTCCTGCATAAGGACACACCCGAGTCCGGTCCCTGATGTGTCACAGTAAACTACGTACCCTACACCCTCCTCCAGTAGCCTCAATATGGGTGCACTGGTCAACCTCTACCTCATCTCCTAAAAGATCTGCTGGCATCTATCTAACCACATGAAGGGTTTCCCCTTCTTTGTCAAAGCTGAAAGCGGCTCTTCATCTCTAGAGAAGTCTGGCACAAATCTTCGATAGTTATTGATGATCCTTTCCTTCACAGAGTCTAATGAATGAAAAGGGAAATACCTTAAACACAAAGTGATTCATCCTTTAAAGAAACATCAAAAAATCGAAAAAGGCATGAACATGGATTTCTTTAAGCATGGGCCACGCATGTTCCAAGATGGTCTCACAGGTATGCCTGCTCGCCACATATTGAATGAGCAGGTTACCTACGTGCCCTATTTGATTTTCACCCAAGGTCTTTAGCAGCCAATAAATACCCCTTGTAGGCCCCCCATTTCGAGGAAAGAAAAATTACAAAAGTCATATTTGAACTCCCGGGGCCCTAGACTCTTCTTGAAGTCTTCCGAACACTTATAAGGTAATTTATTACCTATAATGGAAGATCTAAAGAGGGAGAATAAGGTCTAAGTGTTGAAATTCACCAACACCTGCATGCCTAAGTGTCTAACCCTTAAGTGAAATGGTCACACCTGCGCGCCACCTTATACCTTCAACAGAACCTACACACTGCCCTTTTGTAAGAATTTAGGAATACTACTAAGGTTTTGAGCCAAGTCTCTCCCATGTATTACCCTATAGGATGACCGTCACTTAGGTACACTTGTGTGGCGCAAGTACACTTGCACGACCAGGACCTATGCACCTAAAAAAAACTCGCACGCCTACCTCTTTTTGGGTGCCCCTCCTGCCTATTCAGCTCTTTTCTTCAAATCCACCTATCCTCTTCAAGACTTAGCCTTCAAAACCATCTTAAAAAGCCATTTTTGGCATGGTTCCTTTGTTCTCTTCCTTATATGAAAGGAATTATTTGGAACATCTTTTAAAACCTAGTGATTTACATATCTTTATGTCACTAAGGTTAGAGATTTCATTCATTCAACCTCATCCATTAAGATGAGAGGGTCTTTAATTTGGGCCTCCTTTTCAGGAGTTAGCCCCAGTATTAATTTCCTTATATTGGGAATCCCCCTTAGGAGTAAGCCCCAAGTCCCCTATTCATGGGCCTCCTTCTCACGAGTAAGCTCCAAATTCCAATTTCTCTAACCTGGGCCTCCTTTTTAGGAGTAAGCCCCAGTCATAAATTCCACTTAACATAGGACTCCTCTTCAGGAGTAATCCCTAGTCTTAATTTAATTTTGATTTGGGCCTCCTTATAAGGAATAAAACCCAATCACAAGTCCTCTCTAACATGGGCATCCTTCTTAGGATTATGTCCTAAGTTAAGTATCCAAATCTCCATAAAGCATATATTCCTTTATGGACCATGTTCTTGGGTTTTCTTCCCTGAATTAAATCCAAATATTCATCTATCTCGGTATTCATACATACACAAGCCCCACATCAATTCTTATAATTGCATCTTTCATGGCACAATCGTCAGGTTTTACTGATACCTCTTATTTCTCACACCGAGCATGACTCACGTGATCTTAGAGCGTAAAAGTAATTATGAAATCTTTCTTTGGTCCATCAATCATGCATAAACCTCATACTTCTTTACTCGAACTACATGGGTTCTGATTCCTTTTCTAAACAAGGATATGTAGGTATCCCATCTGCGGGTACGATCCCAACTCTAAAATAATCCATGTCATTCTGAACGACAATAAAATTCAAGAGCCCCACTAAGTGGATTTAAAACCAGTATGGTTATCATAATGACCAAGAGATCTCTATATAATGTATTGAAGGATACCATTGACTAATAATATCTAAAAAATACAGATGATTCTCTATCGATGAAGAACCTCGAATACATATAAAATATTCTCTAAATCTCATACATATCAATCATTGATTGTCAGATCTAAAGGAAAGCTCATTTTTATACTTGGTAATTTAATAAGGATTCACGAACATAACTAAAATCTATAAATAGAGTCCCAGAGTAGACAATAATTCCCCTCAAAAATAGTTATGATGAGTCCGACCTCCCATCATCTCGACCAATGCAAATTCTTAAGCCTCATCGGTCCATACCTAATGAGCACCTACCTTTGGAATGTAGGTCCAAATGGATATAGAATCATTGGATGTTTCCGGTTCTACGAACAAACCCATTATAAATTTATTGGAATGTTTGAACCTTAAACCAATGAGGTCATCTCCATTTCCATAGGGAAACAAAAAATGGTGAATCCAACATGAATCCTTAACCAAGTTAAAGTGATATTTTACTTATTTGTTAGGACCCTATTTAAACTCAATGAGAGGGCCAACAAAACAATCAATAACATATGTGCTCATCCAAAAGATATAGTGGCTGAACATATCTTGATTATGTTTGTTATATCAAGTAGGTACTTTTTTCCAAGATCCTCTGCGTTACAGAAATGGATTTTCTAAAGTTCACACTTGTGAATACCTCTGCTGTAAATACCTCTGTGCTACTCCTACTGGATATTCGTCCGCTCTGAGGACGGCATCACCTACTCAGCATATTCAATGATGGGTATAAAATGCACTGGTTATGTAATACCATCAACACGATACCATTCCGACTCTGGATGCCGTTTGACAATCCCTCCAAGTCAATAATTCACCCTGGTTTTCCAGACAGCAACGACCAGCGATCAAGAAGCAGGTGGTGCCAACCATTGTCTCCAATTGTTTCGGGTCGTTATCCCCAGAATGCAATCACCAGTACCTCCCGTATTCTGTGGAGGTGAATGAGAAGGTCACTCAAGGCCTTGGTTCAAGGAGACAGGAGTCCTTCCTGAGGTCTCCCATCAACAATCGCCGCCAGACTCGTGCGGCAGTGCACCCTCAACATGAAATGGGTATCACCTTTAGGGGTTCAGCTCAGGTCCCTCAGACCCGAGTCCACAAGATGAACCTCCAGAGGCAATATCTGGTCAACAGGGAGTAGTTTCATACTTCTTCCCCCTCCGGATAAGTCCATCAAGCCAACTTGATGGCAAGCAATGAGCGGGCATATACACCCATTCATCCTGATGTTACTTCCCAACAGACTCGTCTGGCAGCAACACACCAATCCCGCCAGGAAATTCTGGCGGAGTATTATAGGCAGACATATACACCTATTTATAATTCATCATCTATTCAGCAGGCTCTTCTGACTACAACCAGAGAAGGTAGCCAATTTAATATGGTGGCAACTGCTAAGAAGGAACATACACCTGTTTACAATCAACAATTCTATCAGCAGTCTCGTCTTCCAGTATTGATGGAAAATTGTCAACCATACTTGATGAGGAATAAAAAGTAGGAACATACACCTGCCAATGTTAATCAAGACTTCCAACAGACTCATTTGGTAGCACTCGGAGAAGTCAGTCAGAAAGCTCCGACGACAAATTTGGAGCAGACTCAACTCTCTTCCCCCACACATGAGTACTGTTTGAATTCACTAACAGGAAAAGGAGGACAGGAGTAGGAATACACACCTACTCCAAGCATGGAATGGACGTATATTCCCATTCTGACAGATGAAGTCACCAAACACATTCTAACAATAGTGAAAGAGAATAATCTAATCCCTGCTCATATTCTTGATGCCTGTCAGAATATTATAACAGCTTCAGCAACATCACATGGAAATAAATGAAAATCTTTCCCTACCAATGGAGTGACACATCAACATATCACTTCAAAACAGATATACACCTCTGTTCCCGTCCAAGAGGGTTGTGGGGAATACTCCGCCATGTCATACAGACAACTAAGTCAGGCACATACTCCTGATTTGAGTAGAGATAATGAGCCTAACCTGACTATTTATCCTGAGTAGGCACATACACTTTCCCATAATAACCACTTTTGTAAAAAAGTGGTTACTAAAGTGAGTAATAAGGCATCTAAGAAGAAGACCCATCCAGCACAGTCATGAAATCAAGATCCAATATGTAATAAGGCCTTGCTTGATGTTGGAGTTCATGAAGCCCTCAGACAATTATCTGTTGGAATTCAATATTCTACTCTCTCATTTCCCAATAGTGGGAACATTAATTCTGAAGGTCTTCATCAAACACTTCCTCATGAAGGCTTGCTTGATGACAGTTCGGTCGATCTCAAAGTTTCATCTTCAGATGAGAGCCACAAGAACCCTCTGTGTGGACAGAATATCAAGGAGCAAAAGGTTTCATCTTTTGTTGTAACCCACCATGGTGGTCATCCCCATGATGAAGAATTTAGCTGTGAAAGTCATCTCTATAGTAGTAATGCACATTGCCTGGAAAATTCTCCAATGAACAATGTAGTGACGAGAAAGACCTCTTATCTTGAGGCACTTGAAAATGTGAAGCCAGTCATGTCTGATGCTTTACCACTAGCAGGTGAAATACTTTCTCAATAAGAAGATAACCCAGGGTACATGTCATTCTCTGAACCACCCCTATGTCTTTCATCTTCTAGTTTGATCAATGAATTCTCTACCAATATTGTTGAATCTGATGAAGCAACAAGGAAGCACCAGATCTAGTATAATCAGGTAGAAGAATTTTCATTGAATGATAAAGAGGAAGTGATGAATATGAGAAAACAACTGGCGAAAGGTGAAGTACCACTCATGTTTTTTCCTCCGGCTGACTCTCATTATGACATTCTAGAAATGTTGATGGAAGATTGTATTCACGATATTTGTCTCAACATGTGGAAAAATCATTGTCAATTGAAAAAGAAAATATTATCTTATGATGAATAAGAAAATAATTTCAAGATAATAGAAGGGTTACAATGAAAAATTGATTTGGCATCTCTCTCAGTTTCTCGATATCCAAAGGCTAAAAAGAAACAGAGATCCCTTCAGCATTCATGCCTTGGCGCACTAAAAAGATTGCACCAGTTAATTTCCAATGCCCCATCTGGTATTCATATCATGGGATGGGGTGTTCATGGAGCACTACATTTCATTGTACTATCCAATAAAAAAAGTCTGCCAAAAATGGTCTCATGCAATGTTATTTCCCATGGCCGGCCACAACCAATTGGATTTGTTTGTAATCAAAGGATTTCTCAGGAACATGCCTCAACTAGTTCTTCCCAAAGTCATTCATACAAAGAAAAAGTTGTCGAATTACTTTTGCATCAGGAAAATGAGAATATCGAACATGCTTCTCGATTAGAGAGAGCACATCATCAGGTGACAGAAGTGTCAGAAATCATCCAGTGTTCATTTGAGCCAGGTGATTTGATTGGATGTAGGTTGATGCATCCAGCCAATTTATGGACTAAAGTCCGCAAGATCAGGAGAGATTTTCAGAAAGTCTTAGATATATCAGCTCAATAACCACCCCAGCTTTCCAGACTGGGGACTCTTTTTACCCAACCCTCAGAGTCCACAAATAGGATTCGATGAGTTGAGCAGAAATAGTAGGAAGAGCCCCAGTCCACTGGACTGGGGAATTTTTCAAATCCTCAATCTCTTCCTCAGAGAAAGTCAGTATTATATCGATTAAGGAAGAATAAAAAAGAGGAACGCAGAGACGAATTATCAGGAGATTCCCTCCAAGTTATGGTTCATCAAGAAGTTCCTGAGCGATCAAATCAATTAAAGGCAGTGTCTCATCAAGGAAATGGAAAAAGACAGTATCACAAAAATGACGATATAATGGATGCAATGCATTATGCATCAATTAATGTCATCAATGTCGTTGTTTATGATCTTCCAAAACATGAGGCTCACTCAGAGGGATCAGATGAAGAGGTTCATGCTCAAGAATTTGTACACACAGATACAAATGAAGAAGGTGTGTGTACATGAAATCAAAGGATTACCTAGAATCTAGGTTTCCTTCAAATAATCAACATCCCCCTCTCCGAAAGATATCCAACAAGGGGAAAGGAAAAATTAGGTTACATAACCTTCCTATGGAGAAGGCCAATCACTCTCACTATAGAAAAAGTTCGCACAACAAGAGGGAGAAATGAAGGAATTGAGGAGGTTGAATGCAGAACTACTTCAAGGTAGTCTTCCTCCTAAGCGTGCTAGAGTTAGTCAACCAAGGGAATTTGTTGCGGCTACTGATATGGATCAAGAATATCCTCATTTATCAGTACACCCTCATAGGTCTAATCCTATGGGTCAGGTGAAAAAACAACCAGTGGTGTTATAATCAGTTATAGTACCAGCCACCACATCTTTCTAAGCCCCAATTATTGCACCTGCTCAGGTCCAAGCTGAACCGGATGTTTCTCAAAATTTAATAACTACTATTGAGTCATTAACAACTCTGTTGGAAGCTATGGAGGGGAAAAGTCCTCAAATTCATCGAGAAAAGAGATCTTTCCCTGAATGGGTTGATGCAATTCCTCCCCCATCAAATTTTTCAAGTACCACATTCCCAATATTTAATAGTTCATGAGACCCAGAGTAACACATAACACATTTTTTTTATCGTTGTGATCCTATGATGGGGACCCCTCAGCAACAGGAAGCAGTTAAGATCAGGTGTTTTGTACAGTCATTACAAGGGCCTACTTTTGTTTGGTAGACAAGATTGCAATCCCGGTCGATTACTAGGTGGGAAGATCTTAATCAACGATTCCTTATTCAAATCAGCTCAACTTTTCCAAAGACAACAGTTTTTGATCTTACAAATTGTAAGAAAAGGGAGAATGAAAGATTTTCGAATTTCATTGCTCACAGGAAGGTATTAACATATTCCCAAGGATTAGAACTCCCTCAAGAGGAATTATTTCCAATATGTGTGGAAAATTTACATGATGAATTACACACACCGTTGATCCCTGTGAAATACACAGGAGGGTTTCAAGAAATTACTTCAATCGGTCAACATATTGAAGACTCTCTTACGAAGACAAAGGATAAAACTCATGTAATTCCATCAGCTCCAGGAAGGAGAATGTGTAGAGTTGAGACTGCTACAGTTACACTTAAACAAGCACCTGTACCTACTTCCACTTAAAAACCTTCATCTTTCTGAAGGGCTCCACCTCCTGAGCATCAACAACAGAGGTCGTTTCATCAAGATGATCAAAGAGATCAAAGACAAAAACAATTTGAGGAGTTAAAGAGAAAATTTTATTCTTTATGAAATGAAAAAGTTCCTAGTTACTTCATTTCGCCTCTGGAAAATAATTTGGTTCAATTGCCAAGGCCCAAAAGGCCGAACAAGGAAAGGGATGAAGACCATCCCAATTATTTCCCATTTAATCAGATGCTGGGGCATCCCATTTAGTAATTTTTTGTCTTCAAGGACCACCTACAAAAGTTGTTGGACTCGGGAAAAGTCAAATTAAAAGTTTCTTCAGCTCCGGTAGCATGTGTTACTGCTACAGATCCGAAGGAAGAAGGAGAGTGGCAAGAAGTCAAAAGAAAAAATGCGTAGAAATATGATGATTAGATGGTCAGAAAAATGATCAACCGAACTCGTGCCACTTTACGAATGCAATTGAAGAAACCAATTGTGTCTTCTGATATGAATACCACAGCAAATCCCCCTTCATCAGAGGGAAAATCCTCAAAGAAACGACACGATTAAATGAAAGAGGAACAATCAGAAGAAAATGAAATCATGTCAAATACCAAGTTGTATTTGACTCTGGAAGATTTTATGCCATCTACTTCAAATCCACAGGCACTATCCCACCAAAAGGTACAACCTAAATTGGCTAATCAGAAAGAGTCTTCATCATATAAAGAGTAGATATTTGGTTCTGTTAACATGATTCACCTAACAGATCCTTATGCCAGTCACAGTTTCGATCTTGATGGACCTGAGTTCCTTGTATCAAACAGAGGAATTAGAGGGAATTCCAGAGGTATGGGATACAGAGGAAGACGTGGATATCCCAGAAGCAAATATTACAATTATACCCCTTCTAGAACTATATATGCAGCAGAAACTCATGGAAGAGCCCTTCAGCGAGCTCAATAAGAACAAGAAAGTTCTTCCATGCAAGGCAGATTCAGTCCTGGCACAATTATTCTGGAGGATCGGTTAGAGGTTACACCATCTTCCTCTCAGTAGGTAAATAGACATATTCGGTCTAATATTTCAAATCCAGGAGTATTTCCAACTCCTACCCCAATACAAGATGCCTATACTTCCAAATCATCAACTTCTAAGGCACCTGCAAAACCACATGTTCCTATTGGGAAACGCAGACCTTCAGATCAAAAATATGATGTCTTGAAACATTTGGACCATGTAATTTCCAAGTTATCAATTCTGGATGCCTTGAATATATCAAAGGATCTCTGGGAGGCACTCATTGAGGCTTTGTCAAGTCCTCATGAATTCGAAACTGAAATTGTTACGGCTGAAGTCTACTATGTAGAGAATAATCCTTCAGAATGCCATGTGGTGAAATCTTTCACAGATGAAGATGAAGATGATGTTGTGCATGGATATAATAGACGTTTGTATTTATCTGGAAAGTCCAATGATATAGAAATCCGAAGAGATTTCATTGATAATGGTTCAGGAGTCAACCTCATCCCCATTCATACAATTTGTCGATTAGGCCTCAACGAATCTGATTTATCTCCTTCTACTTTGGTGTTTCAATGATATGATAAAAATGAACAAGAACCTCTAGGTGAGATCACACTCAGAACTCAGTTTGGAGATCTTGTATCCAATTCAGATTTCATGGTTGTTTGTCATGACACAGCTTTCAATATTTTTCTTGGAAGACCTTGGCAACATCAACATGCAACTATTCCTTCATCATACCATCAATGTATCAAATATTGTTTCAATGGTCAAACTGGGACATTTTATATTGATAAAACCTCATTCAAAACATTGGAATATCAATACATTGAGACGGAATTCTATCACATGGAGGGAAAGGAGAAATCCACAATAAGGGAGGTTACCAAAGTTAATGCTTCATATAGTTTGGAAAAGATTCTAGTAAACCCATTCATACATGTGAGTACCGATTATGTGTTTCATATCAGTCAAATTGATAGGATAGACCCAAATCCAAATACTCTTATGGAAACGTCCATAATGTCAATTACGGTAATCAAGCCAGACAACAAAGGAGAAATTAGTGATTCACCAAGCAATGATGAAAGCTCAAATGGAGATGTCTTCATTTCATCTGCTGAAATCCCTCAAGTCTATACTACGCCAACTAGGCCAGAAGAAGTTATAGTAATGTCAGAGGTGAACGATGATTTCTATTCTCAATCCATCATCCACTCTTTATTACCCAAGGAAGACCCTTCATCATCAATATGGTCAGAAATGGAAGCTTCTTCTTCAAGATGTTTAAATTTTAACATCTCTCTTGATTCTGGAAATTTTGCTTCATAATCTACTCTGCAAGTAGAAATAGAAGAAATAACACATGTTGTAGAAGAAGAGGAAGATCTCAGGGATGCTCCTCCAACATTTGAATAGGGTATCTCTACCACTGTGGATGAACTCATAGAAATAAATCTGGGTACAAAAGAAGATCTACACACCACTTTAATTAGCGCGGCCCTGAATCTTGAAGAGAAATAAATGTATATTTAATTTTTAAGAAAAACCGAGATATATTTTCTTGTAACTATACAGAAATATCAGGGCTTGATCTCGATGTTGCTACTCATCGTTTGGGTTTTCCAGAAGAACATCAAGGATTCAAGCAAGCCGCAAGAAGAACACACCCAACTTATGCTTCCAAAATTGAAGCTGAAGTGGATATGATTATCAAAGATAACTTTATTAGCGAAGTTCAATATCCCAAATGGTTGGATAATATTTTCCCTGTGAAAATGAAGAACGAACAAATTAGAGTTTACATTTATTTCAGAGATGTTAATTGGCATTGTCCCAAGGATGATTTTCCAGTTATGATCACAAAACTCTTAATTGATGCAACAGCTGGATATGAAGAACTTTCCTTCATGGATGGATATTCTAGGTATAATCAAATCCAAATGTCTCCAGAAGATGAAGAATATATAGCCTTCATAGCCCCTCAGGGTGTGTTTTTCTATCAGGTAGTGCTTTTTGTCCTGAAGAATGCAGGCGCAACATATCAACATGCCATGCATCATATCTTCAAACAATTTTTAGGGAAATTTGATGAATGTAATGTGGATGATTTTGTGGTTAAATCCAGATGACGTTCTAATCACTTGGCTGATTTGGAAATCATATTCCAAAAACTTTGACAAAACAATTAGAAGATGAACCCCTTAAAATGTGCTTTTGGGGTAACCTCAGGAAACTTTATTAGCTTTTTTGTATGCCATCATGGTATCGAAGTCGATCCTGAGAATAAAAAGTCAATCCTTGGTATGTCAACTCCTCAAAATTTGAAAGAATTGATAGGACCTCAAAGAAAATTGGCCTATAATCGGCGTTTCATCGCCAATTTGGCAGGGAAAAGTTTACCCTTCACCAAATTGATGAAGAAGGGAGTCACTTACCAGTGGACTGAAGAATGTCAAGAAGAATTCAATATTCTCAAGAAATATCTCTTGAGTCCACCGGTATTAATGACACCTATTGAAGGAAGACCACTTATTCTTTATGTGACAGCTTTAGAGCGATCATTGGGTTCTTTCTTTTCCCAGAAGAATGATTCTGGGAATGAAAACAACCTTTACTATCTCCGTCGGACTATGCTTGAAGCAGAGACCCGATATTCAAGTATTGAAAAGTGCTACCTAGAATTAATATTTGCAGTTCAGAAATTGAGATACTACCTACAACATTATGAGGTCCAATTGGTATCTTGTAATAACCCACTCAAATTCATCCTTTGTTGTCCAATGCTTACAGGACGTCTGGCAAGGTGGGCAGTTATTTTGTAGCAATTTGATATCCAGTATGTGTCTCAAAAGGTAATAAAGGGCCAAGATCTGGCTGATTTACTTGCTGAACACCCTTCAGTAGAAGATACATCTTTAGATATTGAACTTCCTGATGAGGAAGTCTTTTCTATTCAAGATAATCTTCAAACATGGGAAATGTACTTTGATGGTGCTTCTAGAAGTCCGGCAGGGAAGAAAATAGAAGATCCTAAATTCAACAATGTTAGGATAAGAATTGTGCTCATTTCCCCAGAAAAGGGAGTGCTACCCTATTACTTCTTATTGTGTGAAGGCATTACCAATAATAAAGCAGAGTACCAAGCTCTCATCGTAGGATTGGAGTTGGCGCTTCAACCACAAGTGAATCACTTAAAGGTGAAAGGTGATTCAGACCTGGTAATCAAACAAGTCAATGGGGATTATGCCATCAGAAAAGTAGAGTTAATACATTTGTATGATTATGTCAGAGAGTTAATGGCATAATTTCCTTTAGAACCAACATTTTCTTACGTCCTGTGATCACAAAATGCCCAAGATGATTCACTGGTTAATATAGCCACATCCCTAGCAGATCCAAATCGTGATGAGACAATCATTGGTATTTCCCACCTTCGTACAATTTCACCTTATGTTCAAACCAGAACAGATGAAATTAATGAAATTAGTCCCATTTCTGAACCATATGGTCATACTACTAAATGGATGACACCTATCAAGGAATACCTTCAAAATGGAACACTTCCACCTAATAGAACCAGGAAAGAACAAATCCGGTGAAGTGTGGTCAATTTTACTCTTTATGATAGCCCTGATCACCTAGAAAAAATTCTTTGCAAAAGTATTTTTGATGGAGTTCTCTTAAGATGCATTGACGGTGAAGAGACAATGGTTGTCATGAAAGAAGTTCATGTAGGTGTCTGTGGTGCCCATCAATCTGGACATAGACTATCTAATCAAATTCAAAGGTTTGGATACCTTTGGCCTTCAATGATACAAGATTGTTTTGATTTCATGAAGAAGTGTCATTCATTCCAAGTATGTGACAACTTAATTCATAATCCTCTAGAGTTGCTTCATACATCTAAATACTTGTGGCCGTTTTCCACATGGGGAATGGATGTAGTGGGACCTTACCCTTCAGCTACAACCAAGCAGTTTAAGTATATTCTTACTACTACTGACTTCTTTTTCAAATGGGTAGAGGAAATAACTCTCAAGGAAGTTAGTTCTAAAATCATTGTTAGCTTCATAAAGTCTAACATCATTACCATATTTCGTGTCCCTCATACCATATTGATGGAAAATGGCACCAAGTTCTGTTCATCTGAGGTAAAGAGGTTGTATCAAGAATACAACATCAAATCTAACCATTCATCTCGGTATCATGCAGCGGCCAATGGCCAGATAGATGACTTCAATAAAAAACTTTCAAATATACTGCAAAATATGGTGGATAAAGATAAGAAGTCATGGCCTGATAAAATCTTTCATGCTTTATGGGCTTATCAAACCACCACCCGCACTGCAACGCAGTCAACTCCATATTCATTGGTATATGGAAAGGAAGCAGTATTGACCATTGAAGTTTAATTACATTCTCTCAGAGTAGCAATTTGTGATCAGTCATCTACAGATGAACAATATCAAAAGCGATTGGATGAATTGGAATGATTAGATGGAAAAATATTGTGCACCCTGCATCACTTGGAAGTCTATCAGAATCGAATAACACGAGATTTCAACAAAAAAGTTCATCTTCATTCATTCATTCAGGGAGAATTGAAATTTTTTCTCAGAACTCCAATGATACCAGGAAAGAAACCTCCCAATATCGAGGCAAAGTGTGAAGGACCTTACTCAATACATAAGGTTTACTCCAATGGGGCTTATTCTTTAATCTCAATGGATGGAGAACTCATCACTACTCCAACCAATGCCAAATTCTTGAAGAAGTTTTTTTTGTAACACAAATACTTTCGTCCAACATGACGTTAAACTGTGAAGTCCAACATGACGTTAAACTGTGATATCCTAGCTACATGATGATAAAATGTACAGAAGTACCTTACGTCCAACAAGACGTTAAACTGCATAACCATTGTCCTAGCTATACGACATTAAACTGTGCACCTCTTCATCTAGCATGACGTTAAACTGTGACGTCCAACATGATGTTAATCTGTGATGTCCTAGCTACATGATGCTAAACTATACAGAAGTCCCTTACGTCTAGTAAGACGTTAAACTTCATAACCACCATCCTAGCTATACGATGTTAAACTATGCACCTCTTCGTCCATCGTGATGTTAAACTATGACGTCCAACATGACATTAAACTGTGATGTCCTAACTACATGACACTAAACTGTACAGAAGTCCCTTACATCCAACAAGATGTTAAACTGCATAACCATCATCCTAGATATACGACGTTAAACTATGCACCTCTTCATCCAACATGACGTTAAACTGTGACGTCCAAAATGATGTTAAACTATGAAAAAGTATCTAATATGTCCTAGCTACATGAAACTAAACTGTACATCACTCTTTCTTCCAACATGACATTAAAATGTTTTGTCCTTTCTGCATGACACTAAACTACACAGTCCCCTATTGTCCAACATGATGTTAAATTGTATTCAGTCCCTTATACGTCCAACATGACATTAAAATGTGCTTTGTTAGGGTTATTGATACCTCTTGTTTCTCACACAGAGTATGACTCACGTGATCTTAGAGTAAACTTCAACCATAACATCCTCTCTGGGCCGCTAACCATGTGTAAGTCCCAACACCATTTTTTAGATCGTTGTCCTCAAGAACAACATGATCACTAATTCATTCTTCAATTGAACTATACAGACTTTGATCCTTGCCTTCTAGGCTTGGTACATAGGCAACCTCCTGAGGTTTAATCCCAAAACCAATCTCTTCACATCGGTTCACCTCCATCTCATACGATGTTGAATTGTGAATCCACCCCCAGAACCAATATTTTTTACATTGATTCACCATCATCCTTGCTATATGATGTTAAAATATCAGCACTTTTTTCCTGTATGACAATAAACTACAAAATTCTTTGACACCCTCACCTGAGAGGGAATCATTATTTATATTGATCTCTAATCATGTTATATTTTAAAGACTTCATGCATACATGGAAATGCCTGAACCTTTTATCTTGGTTCAATCCATCATTGCACTAAATTCCCCTTTCACCCTTCACTTGTACGAACCAAATCTGTACAGAGGGTATTTCAAGAACTACGTGCGGTTTGATTCACATCCTTATGGGATATGTAGGAACATTCAAGCATCCCTATAATCCATCCCCAAGTCTTTGGGCCTATCCCCAAATTCCACTTTTAGTCCCTTGGCTGAAAATTTCCCTTGTGAAAACATGAATGTGGTATGAAAACCCTGGTCTTCATTCACATCAGGTTTATAACAAACACAAATTTTGTATTCCTTATAATGGTCAGAGCTCGATGACCCTAAACTAAGATCTCCTACACTCTCATCCCACATGACGTTAAACTGTATTTCAAGAACTATGTACGTCTTGATTCCCATACTTATGGGATACGTAGTGAAGTCCAGCACCTCAATTCAGGACCCAGCCACAACATTATTATGGTTAGAATTATCCTATGTATCTTTACATACATTGGAAAATTCCCATTTTGATGTGTCATACTCCTAACCTTAAATACATCCAGATCTCCACAACCCTTTTCTTGACTTCGTGTCACAAAATGTCTGATACATGAGAATTATTTTTCCTGACTATGCAGCACATGTCCTTAAGAGGCCTTGCATAAGTAGTCTACATAACAGACCTGTCGGCCAAAAGATGATATTATTTGACTATGTAGCCAATTCCCTTAGGTGGCCCTGCATAATTCAATCCCTTAACGGGTTTGTCAAATAGTGGTAACTTCATTCTTGTGAGGAAAACCTCTTTTTTCTTTATTCGTCTTAATGAAAATATATAGGGATCTGCAAAAATAGTCATTCTTAACATATTTGTCCCATACACTTTTTCATGATATGAAAGTATTCAAGTATATAGTATTTATTTCCCTTCCCTATGTTTGGGTTAGACCTTCGCAGGAGTGACATTCATCCAATTCTTAGACAATATTGATTGAAAATATCCTCTCCATATTCTAGTACCTCTCTCCACACAACAGACTCTATGCTTTGGAAAATTTGAATCTCAATAAACATTCACTGGATTTTTAGTAGTAGAAAAGTAAATTTTTGAGAGTTCTTTTTCCTGACTATGCAGCACGTGCCCTTAGGCGGCCTTGCATAAGTAGTCTACACAATGGACCTGTCAGCCAAAAGATGCTATTATTTGACTATGAAGCCAATGCCCTTAAGTGGCCCTATATAATTCAACCCCCTAATGGGTTTGTTAAATAGTGGTAACTTCATTCTTGGAAAATAACTTTTCTAATGCCTTTTATCCCTTTTTCATATCATTCCTCAGATTCAAAATTTCTTAAGTCATAGTTTACATGTTTTCCCCCATACTTGAATATGGTAATATGTTTTTAGATAAATTATCATGGAATTGAGTTAATTTAAATCCTTTCAGTCAGAGCTATTTTGACCTTAAACATTAGACTTTTTTATGTCCGACGTACATGACTTTAAACTGCCCACAAAAGACAAGGGAACTCTTAGAAAAAGTCAATTCCCAGCTCCCTAAACAAAGATTTTGTATGATTTAGGTAATATTGGGAAATTAAAAGATTCAAATTTTGTAGGGTTATTTTTATAATCCTAGTAGAAATCAAACTATGCTTACTAGGCCAATTGGATTAGGTAAAAATTTTAAGTAGGTAGAAAAAGAATGCAGACACAAATGATTTAAGATGAAAGTATTCTTCATTGATGCACAAGAGTTAGAAGGACATCCACAGACTGGAGTCTCTTCTCTTTTCCAAGAATTACAAAAGGCTGTCAATATAACTCTTCATTTGATTTACGAAATCCCAAGGTTCATCAACAACCACCTGGAATTCATTCATTCAACTGAACACAATAAGAGATGCAGTGATACCATCTCTTCTTGGAACAATTGTAAAAGAATGTTCTTGAGTGCGGTTTGAGAAAATTATCTGCTGATCAAACAATGACTATTTTTCCGTCCAAGAGACTTGGAAGATGGATACATGGATTTTAGAATGGAGCATTGGAAATAAAGAGCCATTTAGAGAGAGTGCTCTTTTTAGATATTGTTCTAATGCCATGATAATCTTCTCCCCACCAATCAGCAGCAGAAAACATATCAGACCATGGGTTTTCCATTTTTAAATATGCAAGGAAATGGAATAGAAGAAAAATTTGAAAGTTTACCACATTGTTGCTACTCTTAATGCACCGCATAACCGAAATAGAGGGGTAGCAGTGCGGCTGCATCTCAGGAATATAGTTCTTTGTATCTGGAACGTTGACTTCTTGCAGATGACCATGCCCATATAGAGGCAAGTAGATGATCTGTGGAAAATTACGATTATACTTCTTCAAGTACTTTTCCAGATCTGGGAGAGTGCTATCAAAAATATCATAGTAACCATGGCCAACACAATTAATCATGTCATCAATTCACTTTCTAGCAAGTTCATCAGCTGTTCCAATTCTTCTAGGGGTCATTGAATCTTCCCAAAGGTCGAATAATTAACTCTTAAGTGAGTTGATTTTTTAATAAAATTTTTGAATAAAAGTGAAAAAATGACTAAGGCATTAAGGCGCGAAAGTCAAATGTTGGCGCACAAGTGTAAATGTGTCGTGCAGGTTTTGGCATGTAGGTATCACCATGCAAGTCCAAATACCTCTATAGAAGTACGAAACAAATAGAAGAAATGAAAACTGCAGAAAATCAGCAACCTCCATGACGAGAGCAACCTACGCAGAGAGAGCTCAGAAGCATTCAAAGATGAGTGATTTGTGAGATAATGGAATGCATATTTATAGGCAAGGCCACAACCCTACGCGCTGAGGCCTCCGTGGCTCGCACCTGCGCGCCACTACCTGTGCGCTCAAAACTTGCACGCCATTCTTCCTTGGTTTTCTCCTTTACCTCAGAGCCAAATCATCTTTCCTTTCGGATCTAACTCTGAGTGGGGACTTTTTTATTCTCCTTTCCATCATAGAGTCTAATGAATGAGAAGGGAAATACCTTAAACACAAAGTGATTCATACTTTGAAGAAACATCAAAAATAGACAGAGGCATGAACATGGATTTCTTTAAGCATGGGCCACACATGTTCCAAGATGGTCACGCAGGTATACCTGTTTGCCACATATTGGGCGCGCAGGTTACCTGCATTCCGTATTTTATTTTTTTTCCCAAGGTCTTCAGCAGCCTATAAATACCCCTTGTGGGCCCCCCATTTCGAGGATGGAAAAATTTCAAAACTCATATTTGAGTTCCCGGCACCCTAGTCTCTTCTTGAAGTCTTCCAAACACTTCTAAGGTAATTTCTTACCTAGAATGGAAGATTTAAAGAGGGGAAAAAGGCCTAAGTGTTGAAATTCACCAACACCTACATGCCTAAGTGTCTAACTCTTAAGGGAAATGGTCACACCTGCGCTGTAACGGCCCGAAATTTTGAATAAATATTGTTTCCTAATTTTTTGTGTTATTTCATACTCAACAGAACTTTTTTCATTTAATAAAATGAGTATAACAAAAATAAGACCGTTGGGTTTTGACTATTATATGACCGTTAGTCAGTATAACCATTGGAAACAGAATGTTGCGACTATTGTCTCTAAAAACAAGCGATCTTGGTTAATTAATATAGAAAGAAGATTCGATGGCCTCATCCAGTAGTCTTGGACCGATCGAAGCCCATCTAACAGAACTTGGGAATGAGGTAGCACCACTGGGCTTTTCTCTAGACCAAACCCAAGCCGAACTTCATCGTGTTAAGCTAGAATAGAATCTCCTTCGCAAGAAGTTCAAACTAATAGAAATTACTACTCGTGCGATTTTGGCCGAGCCACCCTCAGATTCTCTCACCTTAGCACACCTTACACTTAGGTCCTATGCTGGGGTTATAAGGGGATATGTAAGGAGACCATAACTACATTGTGTAAACCTTTTTTATAAATAAAATTTTGTTCTCTTCTTATGGTGAAGTTTGTGAATTTTCAAATGTCCGGATAAATATAGTATGTATATTTTTGATGAATTTTTTTAAAAAGGATATTTTAAAAATGTTTATGTAAACCTTAAATAATTAAAAATGTGTAATGATTTTAAAAAAATGGTCTTCTAAAATTATGTTCAGTACAAAATTTAGAGTCTAATAAGATCAACTTAATTTTTGATGAATAGTAAATTATGAATAGTGATTTTGTGCTTAGGATTAGTAATGTGACCAAATAGATTAGTAATCTCACTTAAAGAAAGTATTAATATAATCTAGGCACCTTGATTAAGTAATGTGATTCAATAAGATGGTTAAATAACAGTTTCATAAATTATTAGTCAAGTATTAGTTTTTTTCTAGTGAATAGTGTTTTTTAATTAAAAATTAAATTAAAAATAGTTAGAAAATTAATTTTATAAAAAGGACTTTATTTTTGAACTCAGAGCATCGATATTGTGTTAAGGTAATTTTTGGGGTTTTTTCTAAAAAAAATGAATTTTCGGTGAATAGTGTATTTATTTAAAAATTAAATTAAAAATATTTAGAAAATTATTTTTATAAAATGGAGTTCATTTTTGAAATCAGAGAATTGATATTTTCTTAAGGTGAAATTTTGGGATTTTTCTGAGAAAGTTGAATTTTCGATGAATAGTGAAAATACAATTTTTAAGTTACGGGTGTTTAATGACATAATTAAAAGATGTATTAAGTATGTAATCAATATGGTCGACTTATGAATAGTAAGATAAGGTATGAGGTGTCCCAAGTGTCCAATACCATGGGCAAGACCATGATTTTGCTAATACCACCAATGAGGTGTCCCTTGGCCATTAATGCCTTGTCCCCTCACTTTCCCTATAAATACCCACCTTTTCCTCCATTAGTTTTCACTCCAAACTCTCCCCCAACGATGCTCTGGTCTCATTACCTCCTAAGGAGTCCTCCCAAGGTTCCCCCAAGCCCTCAAGGTCCCATCCTTTGAGTTTTAAGAGTTACGTTTTAAGGTAAGGGATCCGACCTCTCTCTTTCTTTTCAAATACTCTCTTTTAAGTCATTTTTTATGCTCCATGTTCTTATGTTGTAGGATGTTCTTTTATATTCCTCTTACTTCCCTTTTCATGTTCATATGATGAGAGATCCCCTCTTACTCTCATCATTTCATTTTATGAATGTTTAAGTGGCGTTGTTAGGCTGCCGAAATTTTTGTAACAGATTCTTTCACCCTTCTCATTTTCAAGTTCTATTTTCTTATCAAGTCTTTCAATTTCCTTTTTATAATGTTGGGGTATGATCTCTATATCTATCATACTTATCTTTTATTTTAATATGATGAGAGACCCTATTTGATCTCATCAATTCATTTTTTTTGAAGTTTAAGTGATGCCTTTAGGCTGCCGAATTTTTAAGGGATTCTTTCACCCTTTTCTTTTTTTAAAAGTTATACTTTCATGTCAAGTCTTTAAAGATCCTTTTACTATGTTGGGGTATAATCTCTATATCTCTCAAACTGATATTTTATGTTTATATGATGAGATACCCTATTTGATCTCGTCAATTCTTTTTTTGATGTTTTAAATAACGCCGTTAGGCTGCCAAATTTTCATAAGAGAAATATTATTTTTCTCTTCCATCCATGTCTTTCATTTCATATGGTATATCTTTAAAATTTCATTAACATGTTCTTATATCCATTATATTATGTCCCTATACTATTTTATGGATATTTTATGAGTTGTTGATCCATGTCCCCTCTCTTTTCAATGTTTTCTAAAACCCTATAACATAGCCGTTATGCTGTAGAATTTTCGTCTCAAAATGCCCCTCTCTTTTTCTCAAATTATTTTATGTTATTAAGTGAATACTCAAAGATATTTCTTCTACAGGGATATTCACATATATATCAAAATGATCTATTTTAAATTCTGGGATTTATATACATAAAACCCGCTTTCCTTTTCCGTGGGTTTAAAGTGACATAATGATCATGTCTTTGAAGCAGTTTTTAAAATGGTATGATTATGAAAGGAAACCCATTTATTTTATACTATATGGGTTATTTATGAAATTTTTAATGATGACATATGTGGCTCACATGATAATAAAGACAAATTTAAGGGTGCGCCCTGATAGCGCTCCAATTCATTGGGTAATTATGTAACCACTAGAGATTACAAATTTAAGGGTGGCCCCTGATAGCACCCCATTGCATTGGGTAATGATGTAACCACTAGAGATAACAATTTTAACAATACCCTGGGGTTTACCTGGGTAATTTCAAATGACACCTTGGGGATAAAACTTGGTGATATGTTCATGACTGTCTATGTTAAATTTTGTAACCACATATTCAAGTTATGAAACGCGTTATTTTAATTATGGTATGCCTCATAATCTCTTTCTCATGCCTTAAAGTTATTTTTCATGACTTTTGATGTATCTCAAGTTCTCATGTAAAATGTTTCCCTTTTTTCTCTTAATGAGCATTTTGCTCACCATTTCCTTTGATGTATTCTCCAAGGTTATGAGATGTTGTAATGAACTTAGGATGAACAAATGAAGAAGCCTTTCAAGTGTTTAAGAAGAATTTTTTTTCTCATGTAATATGTTCCTGGTTTCCAAGACACTAAACCTTAAAGATCCTTGGTTTTGTATAATTTAATGAAAAGTTTTGTTATAAAAATGTGGGATGCTATAATTGGTATCAAAGACAGTTTAGTTATTTGTGGAAATTAGGATATGAAAACATTAGGAAGAAACCTATATAAATGTTTAAATATAGGAAATCTTCCTGGTATTTTGGTGAGTATTGAGTAAGGGGATTCCAAGAAAATGCATCCCTGTCTGGATACGATCAGGTAGAGGTGGATCTGGAACAGATGTACAAAGGGGTAAAACCTGAAAACACCGCTTTGAGCTAGACTCGAATGGAAACTGGTACACGACAATGGGCCTTGCTTCACTCTTGGTTACGACACTCCCAGGGGATATGCGTTGGTAAATTCATAAGCTTAGTATGAAGCATTATTAAAGGAACAAAGATAAAATAAAATAAAGATTCACATAAGAATATATGATCATGGATAACCTAGTTTGGAACCTAGGGGATCACAAGTTAGGGTATACTTTTCTTCTACAAGTTATCCGTCTATGCTTTATGTTCCTTTTCATGATTATTGACGAAGTATTTAAGCCCCCTAATTATACTTTCTTTTCTTAGTTAATGGTGGGAAATAGAAGAACACGTCCCAAAAACCAATGTGATAGGAAATGTGGTGATTGCCATATTAATATGAAAAAGATGACGAGAGATCAAGTTGAACATATTGTGATCATGCCAACCAGCTATCAAAAATCACAATTAATAATTTGTACCTAGTTGAATGACCAAATTCATCAAGGAAGAAGAAGAAGAATTCTTAAGGATGTTCATCTGATAAAGTTGATTAGGGGATTAAAAGAAGATTATTATTTTGGAAGACGTTCACTATTTTGGGAACCTTATTTGATCGAGGTAAATAGATTACTACAGTATTTTCTTTGAAGAGTAAAGGTTGACTTATATTTTTAAGAATTGATGAATTTAAGGTGAACTTATGGTAATATAGGAAATGATTAACCTATCTTGGGGAAAATATGTTTAGGTTAGCTACTTTTTTTATAAGATGTTAGGAGTGGTTGATGTTGTTTGGAGATGAACGATAAAGTTTATTTTAGAAGACTGTGATATCAAATCCTTCTTTCATTTGAGTTTCAATCTTAGTTTGGTTTATTTTGAGGAATTTTAAGGACAGTTGTTTATGGAATGTTCTATGATGAACTTTGGGTAGTACCGTGGAACTTTGAAGATTTAAAGTAGTTTCCCTTCCTCTGGGGATCTTTCTTTTTTGAAGAGTTGTTTTATCTTACCCTTTCTGTTTTTGGGATAATGTTTAAAGATAGAATAAATAGATAGTTAATCTTTGGTGGATTATCTGATTCTCTAGAAGATGATTCTTGTGTTTTGATGAGACCAAGTGTTTTTGAATGCTCATCGTTTGGAGAAAGGATTAGTTTTGATAGAAACTTTTTAAAGGATGAAACTCTACTTGAAGGTAGGTATATTCCCTTGTATTTTTATTCTATGTAGTAAATGAATTCCTCAAAACTATGAAAAGGAACGTAAAACAAAAACGTTTTCTATTAACGTTTCCTACTGGGAAATAAAATACCGTTTAACCCATCATAAGTTTGTGATTTTCTTGTTGTTAACTTTCT
Source organism: Viscum album (assembly GCA_963277665.1). Taxonomy (NCBI): domain Eukaryota; kingdom Viridiplantae; phylum Streptophyta; class Magnoliopsida; order Santalales; family Viscaceae; genus Viscum; species Viscum album. The sequence goes on from OY728129.1 coordinate 1,831,100,227, forward strand.
CCTAATTATGTTTTCTATCACTCTCCCTCAGAACATGACCCTTTGTTTTCTCCTCCATGTCCCGGTTTTCCTACATGGAATCCTAGTATGGGTTAACTCGGGTGACCTTTGTACTTCCTTTTCATTCTTTTAAAGTAATAGTGTTACTGACTCTTTTTCCGATGTGGGACTTTCAATGAAATTTCCAAACCCAATTTAAAAAAAATGTGAGGACGTAATTTCTTAAGGATGGAAGATTGTAACGACCCAAAATTTTGAATAAATATTGTGTCCTAATTTTGTGTGTTATTTCATACTCAACAAAACTTTCATTTAATAAAATGAGTATAACTAAAATGAGACTGTTGGGTTTTGAATATTATACGACCATTAGTCAGTATGACTATTGGAAACTAAATGTTTCTACTATTGTCTCTAAATACAAGTGATCTTGGTTAATTAATATAGAAAGAAGATTTGATGGCCTCATCTAGTAGTCTTGGACCGACCGAATCCCATCTAACAGAACTTGGGAAGGAGGTAGAACCACAAGGCTTTTCTCTGGACCAAACCCAAGCCAAACTTTATCAAGTGAAGCTAGAACGGAATCACCTTCGTGAGAAGTTCAAACTGATAGAAATTACTACTCGTGCGATGTTGGCCGAGCCGCCCTCAGATTCCCTCACCTTAGCACACCTTATACTTAGGTGCTATGCTGGGGTTATAAGGGTCTATGTAAGGAGACTATAGCTACGTTGTGTAAACCTTTGTTATAAATAAAATTGTGTTCTCTTCTTATGGTGAATTTTTTGAATTTTCAAATGTCCGGATAAATATAGTATGCATATTTTTGATGAATTTTTAGAAAAATGATATTTTAAAAATGTTTATGTAAACCTTAAATAATTAAAATTGTGTAATGATTTTCAAAAAATGGTCTTCTACAATTATGTTCAGTACGAAATTTAGAGTCTAATAAGATCAACTTAATTTTTGATGAATAGTAAATTATGAATAGTGATTTAATGCTTAGGATTAGTAATGTGACCAAATGGATTAGTAATATCACTTAAAGAAAGTATTAATATATTCTAGGAACCTTGATTAAGTAATGTGATTCAATAATATGGTTAAATAACAGTTTCATAAATTATTATTCACGTATTAGTTTTTTCAGGTGAATAGTATTTTTTAATTAAAAATTAAATTAAAAATATTTATAAAATAATTTTTATAAAATGGAATTTATTTTTGAACTCAGAGCATCGATATTGTGTTAAGGTAATTTTTGGGGTTTTTTCTAAAAAAATGAATTTTCGGTGAATAGTGTATTTATTTAAAAATTAAATTAAAAATATTTAGAAAATAATTTTTATAAAATGGAGTTCATTTTTGAAATCAGAGCATCGATATTTGGTTATGTTGAAATTTTGGGATTTTTATGAGAAAGTTGAATTTTCGATGAATAGTGAAAATACAGTTTTTAAGTTACGGGTGTTTAATGTCATCATTAAATGATGTATTAAGTATGTAATCAATATGGTCGACTTATTAATAGTAATATAAGGTATCAGGTGTCCCAAGTGGCCAATACCATGGGAAAATACCATGGGCAAGCCCATGATTTTGCCAATACCACCAATGAGGTGTCCTTTGGCCATTAATGCCTTGTCCCTTCACTTTCCCTATAAATACCCACCCTTTCCTCCTTTAGTTTTCACTCTCAAATCTTCCCCAACGGAGATCTGGTCTCATTACCTCCCAAGGAGTCCTCCCAAGGTTCCCCCAAGCTCTCAAGGTCACAACCTTTGAGTTTTAAGAGTTACATTTTAAGGTAAGAGATCCAACCTCTCTCTTTCTTTTCAAATACTCTCTTTTAAGTCATTTTTTTGTGCTCCATGTTCTTATGTTGGAGGATGTTCTTTTATATTCCTCTTACTTCCCTTTTCATTTTAATATTATGAGAGATCCCCTCTTACTCTCATCATTTCTTTTTATGAATGTTTAAGTGGTGACGTTAGGCTGCCGAAATTTTTGTAACAGATTCTATCACCCTTCTCATTTTCAAGTTCTATTTTCTTGTCAAGTATTTCAAGATCCTTTTTATTATGTTGGGGTATGATCTCTATATCTATCATACTGATATTTTATGTTCATATGATGAAAGACCCTATTTGATCTCGTCAATTCATTTTTTTGATGTTTAAGTGACGTCGTTAGGCTGCCGAATTTTTAAGGGATTCTTTCACCCTTTTCTTTTTTTAAAAGTTCTAATTTCATGTCAAGTATTTCAAGTTCCTTTTACAATTTTGGGGTATGATATATATATATATCATACTTATCTTTTATGTTCATATGATGAGAGACCCTATTTGATCTCGTTAATTCTTTTTTTGATGTTTTAAATGACGTCGTTAGGCTGCCCAATTTTCATTAGAGAAATCTTATTTTTTTTCTTCCATCAATGTCTTTCATTTCATATGGTATGTCTTTAAAATTTCATTACCATGTTCTTATATCCATTATATTTTGTCCCTATACTGTTTTATGGATCTTTTATGAGTGGGTGACCCATGTACCATCTCTTTTCAATGTTTTCTAAAACCTTATAACATAGCCGTTATGCTGCAGAATTTTCGTCTCAAAATGCCTCTCTCTTTTTCTCAAATTATTTTATGTTATTAAGTGAATACTCAAAGATCTTTCTTCTATAGGTTTATTAACATATATATAAAAATGTTCTATTTTAAATTCTGGGATTTACATACATGAAAATCTCTTTCCTTTTCCGTGGGTTTAAAGTGACATAATGATCATGTCTTTAAAGCAGTTTTTAAAATGTTATGATTATGAAAGGAAACCCATTTCTTTTATGCTATATGGGTTATTTATGAAATGTTTAATGATGATATATGTGGATCACATGATAATAAAGACAAATTTAAGGGTGCGCCTTGATAGAGCTGCAATGCATTGGGTAATTATGTAACCACTAGAGATTACAAATTTAAGGGTGCACCCTGATAGCGCCCCATTACATTGGGTAATGATGTAACCACTAGAGATAAAAATTTTAATGATACCTTGAGGTTTACCTGGGTAATTTCAAATGACACATTGTGGATGGACCTTGGTGATATGTTCATTATTGTCTATGTTAAATGTTGTAACCACATCTTCAAGTTATGAAACATGTTATTTTTATTATGATATGCCTCATGATCTCTTTCTCATGCCTTAAAGTTATTTTTAATGACTTTTCGTGTATCTGAAGTTCTCATGTAAAATGTTTCCCTTGTTTCCCTTACTGGGCCTTTTTCTCACCCTTTCCTTTGATGTATGCTCCCAGGTTATGAGATGTTGTAATGAACTTAGGATGAACAAATGAGGAAGCCTTTCAAGTGTTTAAGAAGAATGTTTTTTTCTCGTGTAATAAGTTCCTGGTTTCCAAGACACTAAACCTTAAAGATCCTCGGTTTTGTATAATTTAATGAAACGTTATGTTATAAAAAGGAGGGATGCTATATACGCGCCACCTTATTCCTTCAATAGAACCTGTGCGCTTCCCTTTTGTATTCCTTTAGGGATAATACTAAGGGTTTGATCCAAATCTCACCCAAGTATTTCCCAATAGGTTGACCGACGCGTAGGTACACTTGTGCCGCGCAAGTACACTTGCGCGCCCAGGACATGCGTGCCAACCTCTTTTTCGGTGCCCCTCCTACCTATTCATCTATTTTCTTCAAATCCACCTCTCCTTCTCAATAATTAGCCTTCAAAACCCTCTTCAAAAGCCATTTTTGGCATGGTTCCTTTGTTGGATTCCTTATCTGAAAGGAATTATGTGGAAAATCTCTTAAAACCTAGTGATCTACATATCTTTATGTCACTAAGGTTATAGATTTCATTCATTCAACCTCATCCTTTAAGATGAGAGGATCTTTAATTTGGGCCTCCTTTTCAGGAGTAAGCCCCAGTCTTAATTTCCTTATCTTGGGCATCCTCCTTAGGAGTAAGCCCCAATTCCCCTATTCATGGGCCTCCTTCTCAGGAGTAAGCTCCAAATTCCTAGTTCTCTAACCTGGGCCTCCTTTTCAGGAGTAAGGCCCAGTCATAAAATCCCCTTAACCTGGGCCTCCTCTTTAGAGTAATGCCCAGTCTTAATTTAATTTTGATTTGGGCCTCCTTCTAAGGAATAAAACCCAATCACAAGTCCTCTCTAACTTGGGAATCCTTCTCAGGATTAAGTCCTAAGTTAAGTATCCAAATCTCCATAAAGCATATATTCCTTTACGGACCATGTTCCTGGGTTTTATTCCTTGAATTAAATCCTAATCTTCATCTATCTGGGCAGTCATACATACATCATCCCCACATCATTTCTTATAATTGCATCTTTCATGGCACAATCATCAGGTTTTACTGATACCTCTTGTTTCTCACACCGAGCATGACTCACGTGAGCTTAAAGCGTAAAAGTAATTATGACTTCTTTCTTTGGGAAATCAATCATGCATAAACCTCATACTTATTTACTCAAACTATGTGGGTTCTGATTCCTTTTATAAACAAGGATATGTAGGTAGCCCACATGAAAGTACGATCCCAACTCTGAAATAATCCATGTCCTTCTAAATGAAAATAAACTTCAAGTGCCAAACTGAGTGGCTTTAAAACCAGTATGGTTTTCATAATGACCAAGAGATATCTATATAATGTATTGAAGGATACCATTGACTAAGAATATCTAACAAATACAGATGATTCTCTATTGATGAAGAACCTCAAATATATATAAAATATTCTCTAAATCTCATACATATCAATCATTGATTGTCAGATCTAAGGGAAATATCATTTTTATACTTGGTAATATAATAAGGATTCACGAACATAACTCAAATCTATTAAGGGAGTCCCGAAGTAGACAATAATTCCCCTCAAAAAAAGGTGTGATGAGTCTGACCTCCCATCCTATCGACCAATGAAAATTCTTAAGCCTTATTGGTCCATAACTAATGAACACCTACCATTGGAAAGTAGGTACAAATGGATATTGAATAATTGGATGATTCCAGTTCTACGGACAAACCCGTTAGAAATCGATTGGAATGTTTGAACCTTAAACTAATGAGGTCATCACCATTTCCAGAGGGAAACAATAGTATCTTGCTAGAACCAGGAAACTGCGTGCCTCCGTAACACTCCTGGGTGGCTCCCAAGCAAGTACTGCCTCGATCTTTGTTGGGTCCACTGCAACTCCAGCCTCTGAGATGACGTGTCCCAAGAAGTGAACCTCTCGAATACAAAACTGGAACATCGAGAGCTTAACATAAAGATGGTGATCTCGGAGTGTATCCAGTACCACCCGAAAATGGTAGGCATGCTCCTCCTTAGTAGTCGAGTAAATTAGTATGTTGTTGGTGAAGACTATAGAAAATCGATCGAGGTAAGGATGGAAGATCCTATTCATGAGACTAATGAACACAACTGGAGCATTGGGTATGCCAAAGGGCATAACCAAGAACTCATAGTGGCCATACCGACACTTGAAGGCCATCTTCTGCACATCCTCATCTCGAACTTTGAGCTGGTGATAGCCTGACCTGAGGTCTATCTTCGAGAACCATCGTGCTCCCTTGAGCTGATCAAAGAGATCGTCAATCCTCGGGTGTGGGTACTTGTTCTTCATGGTCACCTGATTTAGGCGATGGTAATCGACACATATTCGCAAGCTCCCATCCGCCTTCTTAGCATACTGAATCGGGGATGCCCAGGTTGAAACACTGGGTCAGATAAATCCCTTCCCCTATAAGTTCTCCAGCTGTACCCACAACTCACGAAGCTCGACGGGAGCCATCCGATATGCTGGAGTAGATATCGGTGCTGTCCCGGGGTACAGATCAATGTAGAAGTCTACCTATCTATGAGGAGGTAGTCTTGGAACGTCGTCAGGGAAAAAATCCGCGTACTGATCCACCACAACAAGAAAACTCGGACTCCTCACATCAACTGCTCCAAGGATGAGACCAGCCAACTGATGTGTGATCGGCTGCCCCCTCCTCTGTGTAAGTACATCCTACACTGCAAAGGCTCCCTTCTCGCCATTGAAGGTGAACCTGGTCCCATTAGTGCAGACACACTGCACTTTGTGCCTAATAAAATCGATCTGAGCATGGACTGTAGAAAACCAGTCCATACCCAATATGACTTCGTAAGGCCTCGATGTCGCTACAAGAAGATCCCAGCTGAAGCTCTCACCTCCTAGAGTAAGCTCACACTTCCGGCACTAGTGCATAATTGTCAAGTCTGTCCCCGTAGGAATCTATAGCCATAAGGATCGAGCCAATGAATTCGTCGGAATCCACAAGCTCCGAACAAGGGCAACGACAATAAAAGAACGACTCCCACCTATGTTTATAAGTACTACAGCAAGGGTGGAGTAGACAAAGACAGTACCTAGAATCATCTCAGGTGGGTCGTGGTCGTAGTCCTCGACTGCCTGGAGCTGAGCCTACCTCTGTCCACCAGCTCCCTGTGGTTGGGGTGGACCTCCTGGTGATGGTGGTGGTAGTCCTTCGAAATGTCGTCCACCACCCGCTGCTCGGCTAGCTCCTCTTCCACATCTGCCTGCTCCCGATAGACCACCACGGTCGAACCTATGCCTCTAACTGGGAGGTCCCTATACTATTTTCTACTCATCTGCAAGGCGGGTCAGGCAGTCTCGAGCCATGTGACCCTATCCGCCGCATGCATAGCACTGCCTGCCCCTTGAATGGCTGGCTCTGTTTCGTGTGCCCTGCACAACCAAACCTGTATCCTAAGGTTGCCCACCTAATGGCCTGGTCCGCTTGGACCTCTAAGTCAATTATCTACATCCGGCTATATAAGAATCTTCCATGTGTCGTCCTTTGGTGGGTCTCTATGATGGTGACTACTCAGTGAGAAAACTCTCCACTAAAGGGTTCACTCCAGCACCCCCGCCTGCGTCGGGATGCTGAGGCGAATCATCGAAGACCTGATCTCATGCCAGAGCCCTTGCTCGAAGGTCTGGGCCCTAAGGAATGGGTCTCATACCATATCCATGGAGTATAATTAGAGGTCGGTGAACCTCGCTGAGTACTGAGCTACTGTCATACTGCCCTACTGCAGATGAAGTAACTCCGGAATCCGCACCGCATGAAGGGTGGCTGGAACAATCTCTGTGCGAAAGAGACTCTCGAAGTCTATCTAGAGTAATGATGCCTCTTCATGCACCTGGAGCATCAGGCTCCACCATCTGCCTACTGCTGCATGCAGGAGACTCGTGACAAGGATCGCCATAAGGTTGGCTGGTGTCCCTATCGTGAGAGTTTTCAGATTGGTTACGACCCGTCCTCGAGGCCTGTGTTGTGACTACCCTGAGCCCGCCTTCCATAGGCCAGGGTCTGGAGACTAGTACCAAAGGTATAAATCCCTAAGATGGGAAGGCATTGCCTTTATGAATGTAAAAAACACAATAGAGTACGCAATGGGAAGTAAACACTAAGTAAAACTGAACACAAAAGAGTGTACTGGAAAGTAAATGGTCCAGTATACAACCCCAACTAAACAACAAGTACAAGTAAAGGGAAAAACAAATGAAATTAAAGAGCATATCTTGGATCGTCCCCCGGGGATTCCTACCTGATGGGTAGGTACAGATGGCCACCTCAGCACCCACATCCATTAGTCTCCACCGTGTGCTGACTCATCGAAGGTCCACCTCCGGGTACCGTCCAATCGTGGCGCTCTCGGACTCTATCAGTGATGTCTGTCGTCTGCATCCAACACAACGAGGTGCGGGCATAGCCCGTGTAGGGGTGAGTATAACGATACTTAGTAGGGACCCCGAGACCTGATAGGTTTCACAATATCCACTATGTATATGCAAAAGAAGAAAGATACAACACAATGTATCGACCAACCCTACTTAGGTATATGCCCATACATATACTTAAGATACCAGTCACAGTCCGACTCCAACTCACAAGCCCAAGAACAACTCACTCCACATAGGAAGTAATGTCAAACACCATGATGATAATGGTTGAAAGACATGACTCAGCTCACACAGGTATACATATTTTGTATAACGATAGAGATGATCAGTTGTAGTCACTGATTCATCTAAGTTGTCGAACCAACGTTGGATCCAAGTACAGTAGTCGTCACTGTCGAACCCACGTAGGATCCAAGAACAGTAGTCGTCAATGTCGAACCCACGTAGGATCCAAGTACAGTAGTCATCACTGCCGAAACCACGTAGGATCCCAGTATAGTAGTAATCACTGCTGAACCCACGTAGGATCCTAGTACAGTAGTCATCGCAGTCACAGCCAGCTCTAGGGTTCCTGCACACAGCACGCTCGATTCTGGGAGGGTCCACTTCTCGAGGAAAGGGTTAATTAAATAAATTATTGAAAAGTCCAGAGTTGAGTACCTTGAAGTTCCATCTCATTTGAAGGAACACAATGTTACAGCCAGCACGTCAATCAGAGGCCCGGTCTGAGAGTTATTGGGTTTTCCATTCCAGTGGCCCGATTGGAATTACGTTCGTTCCAAACCTGGCAGTTTTCCAAAGTTGTACAAAACTCATTTAGATTATCGCAAAAGGAATTACTCATCGAGAGGATCCCAGTTCCGCAGACGACGCATCAATCGGACGCGTGGTCTAGAAGATATTCATGTTTAAGCGAAACGGGCTTGGCCCGTCAAGCCCAGTGGGCTGGCGGGTTATCCCAACTTTTTTTGGTGGGTCCAACCCGGCTTGGGGTCGACCCGGCCCGGTGGGGCGTGACCCACCCGCGGACCCGGCCCGGGGTTGCAGGCTGGTCTGGCTCGCCTGACGGCGCTGAGCGGCGCCGCCCCTGTAAAGACCCGAAGCCTGACGTACATGGACATTACATTACTTTTGCGGAATACTTAGTACATAACAAAAACACACACACAAGGATCGTAATAGTTTAGTGTCTTTGGAAACTCGGAACGTAATCTTCTAATCGTGGTGAAAGATCTTCAATATCTCCCATAAAGATCTTCCTTTTTTTTCTACCTAAAACCTTTCTTTATATCCTGGGGAAAAGAAAACATAAAAGGGTGAGCTAAAATGCTCAGTAAGGGTAAAGAAAAGAAATATCAATCACATCATATACATAAGCACATAACTTTTGGAAATCTTAACCTGCAAAAGAGATCATAATTTCATAACATGGGGTAAATCATGGCAGTGAAATGTAATCACAATAATCATAACTTAAAACATGAAACTTTGTGGCATTCACACATAATCATAGAGAATCATTTCTTGTTAGTCAAGACTCATTACCAAGACTATCTTAGTGGACAAAGTCCCTTTCTGAATCGAGTAACCCTCGTTTCAGTCCTGTTTCACTGAACCGGTATAACCTACCATTCTAGCCATGTCTATCTCATGAGATATAAAATCTTTACCCAATGCATTGGAGGGAGATATAGGTCCCACCCATCTCATCATGATACCATTCTTATGTGTGCCACAAAATCATAAATCATACATCATTTCATAACCCATGTAATAAAAAATGGGATTCTTAAACAACATGACATCATAAAACCACTCATATAAGATAAAGGAATTCATAAACATAATTCCATCACAACATAGTCAAATCAATGTAAAAATATGGATAGAAACAGAACCCTTTATTATCTTAGATGGAAAATAATTTTGATAAAACACTTGAATTGAATTCTTGAGGAAAATATCCTTTCTTCTTCAAAATCAATTTCTTTTCAAAAAACATCATGAAATTTTAAAAGAAAGAGATTTTATTGAAAATAGTCATGAAATATTTTAGAGGAAGCTTCATGAAAATAATTCTTTATAAAACAGTAGAAATCCGTTCGTTCCGTATAAGTTAAAAAAAACATTCTTTGTACTTTTGTCGAAAAAGTCAAAATGTACCTCGTACGAAAAATGACAAAAGATTCCTTTCATATCTTTTACTAAAAACTCACCAAAGGGTAGAATTGGATTTAAAAAATTGTAGGTGGATGTAAATAACATTACATATTGAGGAAACATAGATGTGGATGATAAAATACACCCCAGTAAATACTTACGAATAAACAATCTCGGATAAAAATGAGATTGTTATATTTCCCTTACCTTAGGTCCAATTTGCTTCGTATGTGTCCGAACCTCCTGTATAATGATTTAAATAATGTCATTGACTTATTACAGAATCATATTCATTGTTATGATATCATATATGGTTCAGTTATGACATTATATTACCCGTTCTTTTGTAAATTCCATGTTAAAGAAGCGTTTTGGGTAAAATCGTTTCATTTATCGTAGGTGTTTTGACTTGTTGTTCTTGACATCATTATTACTTATATCATGATTTACTTACTTCCAGATTATAAAATATGATTTATATATCGTATATATTCAGTATATATATATATATATAATAGATAGATAAATAAAATGAAAAACACCGTTCATGGAGACGGTAGTCCTTACGTACGCATGAACGCTGTTTTTCTTTCCTTATTGTCTTGAAATGGAAGTAAGTAGATGACATACATATGTATATATATACATAAATCCAGTAGCTTTATAATGTCATATATTTCATTATTATTTCTTATATATACATTATAATCATTCTTAAATGGTTAACATGGAGAATGAATCTCATCGCGTCGTGGAGACGGTAGTCCGTACGTACGCACGAGCGATGATATCATTTCTATAAATATTGAATTGAATTGGAGTGGATTATACAATATATCAGAATCAATATGATGTTGTAATAACTATGTATAGTTATTCTTTACACCATTATACCCATCCATGTAAGGTGGTGGTGGAAAATAGATTACACCACGGCGTGGAGACGGTATTCCGTACGTACGCACGCGCGGTGATTTCTTTTTCCATAGGATGGATAGATGGTGAAATAGGGTTGTTTCATACTTATAATAACATATCCGTATATGAGTGATACTGATGTTATTACTTCATAATGAAACAACCTAAGAAGAAGAAGTGGAAGAAGAAATAAAGATGAAAGAATTGGTAACGGTAATTAGCTCTTCTTTGAAGCGCCTCTTTGAGACCTCCTCTTAGGGCACTAGAATTGGTCTTTGAGGAAGACCAGAACCTCTAGGATGTTTCTAGGGAAGTGGAGAAGGGATTTTGGCAGGGGTTGGCCGAGCTTGAGTTCTCAAATTGGTGTGAGGAGGAGGGGGAGGAGGTGTCCTTTTATAAGGGAGGAGAGGGGCACCTTAGGAATATCTCAAAATATTATTTTATATTAAAGTCAAAATCGGTTTATAATGGTTCCAAAGGGTCTTATTTCGAAGATAAGGTGGGGAGGGGTCGAAATCCTATCAACCAATATAATTTAGACAAGTTTAGGATATTATTTTAACCTTATCAATTAAATTTAACTCTAAGTTAAATAATTTAACTTTTACCATGTCTTTTTGTTTTCTTTCACTATATGGTTAATAAACTTACTATAAAATGCCAAACGAACCCCATATTGTTTATTATTAATATATATATCCTTATATAAGTCATTTGGACGAACCTTAGATTTTTAGGAATACAATAACAATTAATAATATAATATTTGATTTAAAAACTATTTTGTGTCAATTTTGACACTATTTGATATATGATTTTTGTGAAAGTCATAACAGAATTAAATGTTCGAACCAGGTTGATTAAATCAACATTAATATATCATAGTAACATAGAAAATTAGTGTAATTCATAAAAAATCTCAAATTACATTTATTTTGGTGTTTATAACATCAATTATGTCAATATTTCATTAATAAGATAATTACTGCATCATCGTTGTGTCATAAATAAATTAAATTATTTTATGTCTAAAAATTACAAATAAAATACCATCAAGTAGGAAATCTTTTTAGCTTTCTAATGAATATTTACAATCGAATTTATCTTATGTATAACCCCATATTAAAAATGATTTACTTATTAAACTTTGATTTTAACTATTTTAACCTTTCTTTAAATAAATTAATAATAAATGTCCTAATCTAATCCAAGTGGGCCTAAATGGTCATATTTTATTCCTAAGTTTGTTTTTGGTCGAATTACACTTGTCCAATAGAATTAGGACATGTTTTAGGGTAATAGTAATATCATATTTACCCTTAGTTACCCTATTTACTATTAACCGCGGTAAAAAGTAAAAAGTTACTATTCACCAAAAAATTATTTTCATCTCATTGAACCACATTTTAGTCCTTGATATTAACCGTGTCTCTCGGATTTTAGAAATTCCATTCACAGAAGCGGCAAAATTAAGTTTTATGAAAAATTCAGTTTTTTTAACTACCACTTAGTAGTTTCACTATTCATCAAAAATTGATGTTTTTAAGAACAATGCCAAAATTTCATCCTAAGCTATATTTCATATTCCGAATTCAAAAATGAAATCTATTTTACCAAATTCATAACATAGAAGTTGCATTAATTAGTTTTATAATTAAATCTCGCTGTTAAAATAAATAGCGTGTTTTTAGGAAACAATATATATCAAAAGATTGACACTTGATTATGTCTGGTTTAAATGTGAAATTACAACCAATGACCAACATTGTATTAAATTGTAAAAATATATTCTAAATATACTTTAAAACCACTCAAATTAATAATTTATCACTATTAATTATTTCGATTAAAAAAGTTGTTTTTAATTATAATTTAGTAATTTTTCACTATTCATCAGAATATGAAAGTTATCCGAAAAGTACCAAAATTTCACCTTAGGCTAAATTCGATACTCCGAATCCAAGAATGAAGTTCATTTTGAAAAATAAGATTTACAGAATTTTAAAAAGTGGTTATTACTATTCATAACGGCTAGTTTTAATAATATTTTAATAGCACATCGTTGTTTAGTGAAACTCGGTATTGCGTATTACACACGCTATCGAGGAAGGTCGCGATTGCGTGTAATTCAAGGCAAGACAAGGATGCGTGTTGTGCAAGCTCCTTTTGGTGTAGCGTACAACACAAGACATTAATAAAATTAAAAAGAATATTTCTTTATAAAATCTTGGGCTGTTACAGCCCCTCCTTGCTGCCCAGTAAGCCTAAGCTGACCGGTTTGGCTGGTTTGAGCGGCCTGTGGTTTCAGGCTGCGGTTCATCTGCACACGACGCCAAGAGGCGCTGCGGCCTTCCCAGCCCGGCCGGTAGGTGCCCAGCCAGTTCTCCCTGCAAGGCGGCCCGCACAGAAGGCCGTAGTCTTCCCACAGCGCAGCCCCATGCGGCGCCGTAGTCTCCTTCCAGACCGGTTAGTCCAAGAAGAGGCCCATGGTTGCGGGTCGCGGTTCTTCTTCATGCAGCCAGCGCACGACCACCGCTCCTTCCGCCCGCCACAGCCCCGCATGGTCGCGACCCCTTCCTTTTTTCGGTACGGTGCGACGACACCGCGCCCTATAGGTTCTGCCACCGTCATCAACTCAAGATAATAAACAGAGGGTCGTCAGGACGTGTTTGTTTGGCCCGCGCCCTCCACGTAAGGTGGTAAAAAAGGCCAACGTCGAACCATATAAAAACAAGGAATGAGGATTTAATTTAAACAAGACAAACCCCTACCTTGATTCAAGGTTCGTTCGTCGTAGTCATGGAAAACGGCGTTGCGGAAGACGGTGTCACAGAAGATGGTGTCGTTCCATCAACATCAGAGGGAGAGATATTGGTGATGTACTTCACGGGTGGTGTCTTCTCCCTTGGCGCAGAGGAAGAAGAAAGAAGATGGGCGTTTGATGTGGCCTTATTTTTACTCAGTTTGCCACATCTTTTTATTAATTTTTATACAATTTATTTAATTATTTTAAAACTTTTTAATAAATAAATGCAATTTTTTGTTTTTATAATTAATTTTTTTAATTATACATTTTTCAAAATTAATTGTGTAATTTTAGTCTTTAAAATAATAAATTTATTCTTTCTTTATTTTTAATATAACTAAGTATCAATTATTATAATTAATTTTAATCTGTTCATTTAATATGAATTTTTCTTTATTATTAATTTATTTATTTGTTAAATAGTTTAATTTTTTATTTTATTTTTTTCGTTACCGTTAGTCAGGTTACCGCTATAATGTAACAGTGACCTTTGTCACCGTTACGTTTAGTTTTTCTATCTATCAGTGACCCTGCATGTATCGGTAACCATTGCCACCAACACTCTTTCCTATCGGTAGCACTTATCTAAGTATAATGGTAACTTTAATTTAAATTACCAGTGAGCTTTTAAATTTATCAGTAGCGGTGATCCTTATATTACAAATTTGCAACGGTTAGTTCTTTTTAGTTTGGTTTATTATAATTCTGCTTAGCTTTTTATTAAGTTAAATTTTATTTTAAACAATTATTTACTCAACATAATTCTAATTAATTTATTATTTGTTTAAATAATTAATATTTTAAAATAGTTACATTAGAATAGGTTAATTATTTTAATTAATTTTTCTAGACACTCCGCCAACTATCTAAGTAAGTTGTGTGTGTTTTTTTTTAAAATTTAATTAAATGGTTCGCCCTTAATTATTTCTGTGCAATTAGTTAATTAATTAATTAATTAAGAGTTTTTAAACATTAATTATATTATTTTATGTATGCAGATTGATTTTTTAATTCATTTTATAATTGTTTTAGTCTACTGGCGAGGTAGACTATTGATAGCGGGGACCTATTGGTTCAGTGATACTCCTTTCATTATTCACTGGTACTTTGTAATTAGTGTGTTTAGTAATTCAAATTTAAGTCATTTATAATCTTAGTTTAACAATTATTCAATTTATAATTTTAGACTTGTCATTTAATAATTTTAATGTTTTAAAGGTTAATAAAAATTCTGTTTTAATTAATGGTGTTTAGAATTATTTTAATTAATTATTTTATGTCTTTTTATTTAGTTCATTTACGTTTTAATTTTATGTTTATTTTTTGTGTTTTGTTAAAAGTTCACTGTTAGTTTTCTATCGGTGACCATCTCACCATTTGCAGCTTACCGGTAACCTTCATATATTTTGCTAACGATGAGTATTCTAATTTCATTATCGGTGACCCACTGATTTAAAGTAATGGTGAGCTCATCTATATGCCTAACAATGGTCCGCAACTACTATTCTACCGGTAACCTCTTCTTTTTAATTTGTAATGGTGAACTGCTTTTATTTTAATTTTATTTTTAATGGTGACCCTTTTTATTGCGTAAAGGTAGGCTTCTATTTATCCAATAACGGTGACCTTTTGCTTTACTGGTGACCCTTTTTCCTTACCTCACCATTACCCATTCTTTTTTCCTCCTCACTGTTACATCCATTTTCCTTTGCTCACCGTTACCCGCTGCAATCTAAAGCACCCGTCGCTGCTGTTGTGCCGCCGCTTGCTAGATAAGAAGATATCCGTGCCCTGCCACCGAAGTCTGGTCTCTTCTCTAATGGGATTTCCAACTCAAGTCCAACGTATTTTTTGAAGAAGATCCACCGTAGTGTAGCTACTATCCGCCGCGCCATGCTGGAGCCGAGGGAGTCCTACTATGCCGCGATTGAAGACTTGGAGAAGAGAAGATGTGCCGCCAGGTTCAAAGCAGGGAGGTCCGCGCTGCTGATGGACTCGCCCCGCTAGCAAGGAGGTCCGCCGCTGTGCACTGTTGGAGTTGAGGAGCGCAGGACATCAGTTTCAATGGAGGAAGTCAAATCCTCCCCCTTGTTGCGCCAATTTGGGTGAGGAAGGTAAGTAAATTAAAAAAATAATAAATAAAAACAAAAGTTAACAAAATATAATAATAAAATTAAGTCAAAAGACAAAAAAAGAAAAGACAAAAGCAAAAGTTAAAGTAAAGTAAACTTTAAATAAAGTTAACTTTACATAAAAGTTAATTTTATAAAGTCAAATTAATATAGAATAAAATTTATAAAATTAATAAACTTAAAAAATTATAATATTAATAACTAAATAAATTATAAATTAAATTACGAAACCAAATTTATAAAAAATTGGTAAAAAAATAATTAATATATTGATTATATTAAATATATAAACTATAATAATTATAAATAAACTATAAAATATAATTATTAATTAAAAAAAATACCTAAAACTACGTAATAAATTTAAATTACTTAATTAAAATTAACTAATTAATTAATTAATCTAATGATTAGTTTTCTTTTATAGTAATAATTAAATTATTAATTTAATCGAAATTATTTTCTTAATTAATTATTTATTTATATTCTTAATTTTTCATAACTTAGTTTTAAAAAATGGATAAAATTAATAACTTAGTAATGATATTTATAAACCTAATTAAATTAATAACTTTTTAATAAATTTATATATCACCTTAGTTTTTGAATAATTTTATAAAGTATAAAAATAATTATCAATCATTTTTTATTAACCTTGTAAAAATAACCCTTAACATAAAAATTAACTAACTTTCTTCCTTTGCGCTCCCATTTATTTATTCTATTTTTCATGGCAGGTTCATTCAAGGGACTTAAACACGTCCGGGTTCATCCAACTAACTCATCCGGAGTTAGTTACAAGGAAAAAATTCGCGCGACGTTCCTGTCGCGTGTAAAACGCACGTGCGCGGTGCGCTTGTGAGAAAAACATGGAGTCGGTGGTGATCGAGCAGTGACGTGTAGCAGATGAAATGAGGTATTTTAAGCAGAGAAAGCAGCCAAATTTCGGTGGGACTCTCATTCGACATTCCAAGACAACACCAATTCGAGAGCGGAGACTCCCGGGAGCAGCACTGGAGATGAGCAGAAGACCTAGGAGCCCGAGAGCAGAGCAGTACTTGGGGAGAACTTCTTCCCTCTGTTCTTAATTTTTGTACTCTGTTCTTGGATGTATTTCACTTCTTTAATGAAAATGATCCTAATCTGGTATGTTTTTAGCTTGGGAATTTGACGCTTCTCGTTTTTATTCTTGGTTTCTTCACAATCTTTACAATATTTCATAAATCATAACAATCGGCGAGATTGATTTATGATTCGATGTTAAATTGTTCACACTTCAGTTATCATATTACAATTTCATTAATTCTAGATCAAATGGAGAATTAGATTTTGAATGCATTTTTTGATGCTTTTATTGTCAACAACATTGGGAATTTACGGTGAGTTTATTTCTAGTTGTTGTTCTTTTTCAACTTCCAAGAAATTCAATTATGTTTTGGTGTGGTGAACTCAAAAACTTAATTCTCTACTTGTTGAATTTCCTGGCGAGGGAGATTCTTCATATTATTTTGAAGTGTGACTTAATTAAAGTTGTGAAGGAATAAATCATTTCAACCAGTAGATTAAATTTCCCAAGTGTTTCATGTGACTAGTACTTCTTTGTCTTGCTTCTTAACACTAGTATACAATATTAATTTAGTTTATCAGTATTAGTGTAATTTTCATTTTCTATAAAAAAATACTATTTCATCATCCTTTTTCATTTTCATTTTAATAAAAAAAAAGATAAAAAAAATGTTCACTTCATCCACTGCTGACAACAGTGGAGTTTAATAAAAATAAACCTTATAATTCTCGTCTGCCTTCTCTGTGGATCGACCCTGCACTGCTATACTAGTGTAGGAGTAATACATGTAATTTTTAGGGTTGTGACGACCTCCGACACCCTTCAACGTTCTTCGTGGGCATCACTATTCTTCATGGGCATCACCGTTCTTCGTCGAGAGAGGAAAATGTTCTTCATTGGAAGAAGGTCCCCTCTAATCTCCAAAGCTCCCCAACATAATATATGCCAACCCCAAAAATAATATCTTGGCTATTCTTTTTATTCATGACATAAATTTCAAAATAATTCAAAAATTTAGAGGATCCAATTAATTAATTTCTCATTAATTGAGAGTGTTGGCATCTTTATGACGGAGGGCGGAATGTGGAGAGTTTTAAAATTAAAGAGGAGAGGTGGAGAGTTTAGGAGTTAAAAGGGGTTTTCAAGGGGAGTTGAAGAGTCTAAACTCGTGTGGGACCCACCCTTAGTTATATCCTCCCAAGGGAAGTTATGTGGGGTGTGGCCCCACCTCCAACTTCCCTTTGGAGGAAATAACCACCACTTAAAAATAAAATTGTGTAACAAAACATTTTTATTTAATTTACTATGAATCCCCAAATTATAACTTCTACTCTCGACCAAACTCAACTACGGTAAAGGTCTCTTTAAGCGAATATCGGCGCTACGAGTTCATCGGTGTCCTCGGATTACAATTCTGAGCACCGATTCAAAAGATAGAAAACCCGCACGTACATTTACTGAACGTAACCGAACAAAACTTCAGAAAATGATTCCGGGCACACTGGACCTCAGAATTAGGCATCATTAGAAACTGCGGACTCGTAAAATTCCAAAGAAATTAAGAAAAAAATTCCCTTGAAATTTCTGGGTCTTTATAAAAATTACAGTAACATGATATAATTATGTTATATTTAAGGTAATGGAGTTATCATTCCATTTTGATTAAGTGTTTTTAGGAGAGAATAAGAAAATAAATGAAATCCAAAATGCATTTAAAAGAAAAAGGATGAGTATTTTACCTTTTAAATCTCTCCTCCATGAGATCCTCAATTGGGAAGAGGTTTTGGCATTTTGATGAGACCAAGAGCTCTTGGATATAGGGAGGGTTATTGGGAAGATTATTGGGTAAAATTTAGGAATTCCATAAATATTTAGAGGTTTGAGGAGAAGAATGGGCGAGGGGTGATACTTATAGTGGAGGAGAGGGGTGTTTTCTTATTATTTAAATCATTAATTTATTATTGTTCTCAAGAAAAGTAATAATGGGGATTATTGATACTAAATATAGTAATTAGTTCACATGAGTTTGAATTCTTTTTTATTAAATCAGCGATGACTCAATGAATTTTTTTACTTATAATGTTTATATATCGTAAATTACCACATTTAACTATTCACCAAAATTGAAGTAATTCGGAAAAATCCAAAAAATTCACCCTAACAATTTTTTGATGTGTTGAATTCCAAAATGAACTCTATTTTATGAGAATAATTTTCTAAATATGAGTAATCTAATTTTTAATTAAAATCATCATTTACATAGAAAATAAAAATTTTAAAATTTTAAATGATTTATGTCACTTTGTCATTTTATTTAAGTCTCATAAAATTATTATAAATTCAAAGGACATAAAAATAAAAATTTAGGACTATATTTTATGAAAATAAATTTTCATTTATGTTGTTAAATTAATCATAATGTAACACCCCCATATTTTATAGTAAGTTATTTTCTTTAAAATAATTCAATAGCTTATGCTACATGCAATACCGAGTTCGAGGGCACCATGACATACCAAACTAGTCATTCAAAAAATAGTTATGAATGGTATTAACTGCATTTTAAATTATATATACTCCATATAATTTAAATATCCAAATTATTTGTTTTTTAGAAACAATATATAACAAATTCAATTTTGCAGATAAAAGATGTATTTTTTCAAAAATTGAAAATTTACCACCTTCTACTGGGGAAACCTTTTTAAATCCAATAGTTTACACTTTTATATATTCATATTGAAAAAATAAACTTCTTATTTAGAATCAGGACATAAAAATTTAGTTTGGATAAATGTTTTGTGCTTTTTGAATAACTTTCATATTTTGATGAATAGTAAAAAATACTAAATATTAATTGAAAATGACTTTTTTAATCAAAATAATTTATAGTATTAAATTATAAATTTGAATGGTTTTTAAGTATAATTAGATTATATTTTTATAATTTAATCCAATTTTGGCCATTCGAATTAATTTTAATTCTAAATTGGATATAAACACATATCAATCTTTTGATAGTTTTTACTTCTCAAAAACCCATTTTCTGGTTTTGACAATAAGAATATTTTATTATATTAATTAATACACATTCTATGTTTTTAATTTTGTAAAATAGAAATCAGTTTTGAATTTGGAATATCAAAAATAGCTTTGGGTGATTTTTTTTTATTTTTTAAAATCTTTCAATTTCTGATGAATAGTGAAAACACTGCGTTATTGTTTAAAGCCAACTTTTTATTTAAATAATTATTTATAATTTAAATTTATTTTAAATTCAAAATAAATACATAATACCTATATTATTCAAATGTAATTCATTGAATACATTGTATAATAAGATTAGATATATAAAATGTTATTGAACTTTTCTGTGTCTTTTACCCAACTTCTAAACACATTTTAAAATTTTCATAAAACATAATTTCACATCTTCTGTTAATTGAATTTAAAAAATCTGAGAGACATGGTTTTCATCTCTAAGTAAAATGTGGTTCGAAAGGATGGAAATAATTTTTGGTTAATAGAAACTTTTGAATTTTATTTACCATGGTTAAAAGTAAACAGGGTAATTAAAGGTAAAAATGATAATATAATTACCCCAACACATGTCCTAATTCTATTAGATAAGTGAATTTTGAAAAAAATAAAACTTATGAATAAAATATGATCCTTTTTTATCAACTTGGATTAGATTATGACATTTATTAATTTTTTATTTTAAGAATTGTTAAAAGTGTTAAATTCAAAGTTTAATAACTAAATGTTTTTTATTATATGACTACACATAACATTAATACGACTATAAATATTCATTAGAAATATAAAAGGATTTCCTATATCATGGTATTTTATTTATAATTTTTAAACAATAAATAATTAAATTTATTTCTAACACAATGATGATGCAGAAATTACCTTACTAATGAATTATTAAAATAATTGATATTATAAATATCAAAATAAATGTAAATTTAGACTTTTGAGAAATTACACGAAATTTATAGGATAATATAACATGTTAGGGTTTATTTAATGTATTGTTTTAGAAATAATCAAGTTTTTTCTACTTTCAAAAAAACTAAATACTAAATAGTGTCAAAATTGACATAAATGAGTTTTTAAAAAATATACTATAATAATAAATGATATAATATTCCTAAAAATATATATTTACGACAAACGACTTATATAATGATATATATGTCATTAATAAACCACTTGGGGTTCTCTTGGAAATTTATAGTATGATTAGTAACCATAAAATATAAAAATACTAGAAGACATTGTAAAAGATAAAATATTTAGCTAAGAGTTAAATCTAAAAGATAAGGTTAATATGGTGACCTAAATTTGTCTAAAACCAATTGGTGGAGAGGCTTTACACCCATACCCACTTTTATATATATATAAATCAATTTTTATCCATTATAAATCAAAAATTATTTTATAACAAAATAATATTTCAAGCTTTTCCTTAAGTGACCCTCTCATCTCTTATAAAATGGCACTTCCCCTTCTCTCAACATCACACCTCCAAATACATTAGGCTCGACCAACACCAACTCAAATAACTTTATAAATACCCTCAATTAATCCTAGAGTCCATTCTTTGATCATAAATCCAACCTAAAGATCCCTTTAAATCAAATCAAAAGGAAGCACCCAAAGAAGAGGTAATAATTTCATCACCCCATTCAAAGTTCTTTTCTTATTACAATTCCTCTTTCATTGTTGTTTCCATACCAAAATAATAACCCCAGTACCATATAAATATTGTTATGTTATTATAAATATTGTACAACTATATTAATTATTCAATCTATAATACAAATGACATTGTCACCATATGTGCGTACGTACGACTTTCAATCTCCACGCCATGGAGAGGTTTTTTATTTAACACATTATTATTTGGATGGGTATAATAATGAGTATAACTGATATAAATAATAAATATTACATGTTAATTATTCAGTATATATAATATGCCATCTAATTACATACTATTTCACCACTAATATAATGATATTTTCACTCATGCATATGTGAAACTTACCATCTCTAGGACCCGATGAGATTCAGTACCCATCATAACCTTTCAAGAATAATTTTAATTTGATGATTAAAAATAATTTTTAAGAATTTAATATAATTATGTATAGAATCAAATACATCCTATCCATAACAAATATAACTTACGTAGCAAAACATATAAAGGAAAACAAATCAGTTAACACCCCAAACAATGATAATACCGAAATATCAGTAACAAAGAAATATTATATGATCATATATGATATCAAGTTCATGTATGTGGTTATTGAATAATTTAATAACAATTATTTCACCATTATATTGGAGTTTAACCTACCCTCTATTAGGAAAAAGTACAAGTTAAAGGGGTTTTAATCTCACTTCTTATTTTCACGATATTCATGCTATATTTCCACAATTTCATTTTGTGTGGTGTATGTACTGCCCATGATTGTATTATTTGTGTAATATAATTTAATTTTTGGTTATTCACATATTCATTGAAGGATCCTTCTTTCATGGGCTGTATGTTTTGTATGTTACCAAATCAGTAAGGGAATTTCTAATTTCGATTTCCACTCATTGGGTTTTAGGAAAACTTTATTGATTAATTTACTCTAAGATTGTATGTGAAATCACTATTTATTTATTTATGTAGTAATTCCCACTCCCCTTTGTGTGGATATTTATTTATACACATAATAACTACACTTATAAATTCTCAAGAACTTGATATGAACTTGATAAGGATAATCTTAACTAAATTTCCATTCATTGAGTTATACACCCAAGTCATTGGTTTTGTTTTTACAAGAATATGTGTGAATGTCCACTTATTGATTTACACTGAATATCCAATCATATTTATTGTATTTATATTTTTCACACATAATTATGTTATTTATTAATCCTTAATATAAGGATATAGTTTTTATATGGGATTTTATCTCAATTTACAGTCTATTGAGACGTCTTTGTTGTTATACGCCAATTCACTTTTATATGGTGTATATACTATCCTTTTACATATTATATCATGAATTCCTTTATTGTCATGATATTATAATGTTTTGATTAATGTTATTCCTAAATGTTTTGTATTCAATCATCTCTCATTTGGATAGAAACTTTTTAACTAAAATATCATTTTAAATGTTATAATGATTTATTCCTCTAAATCGTTCTCATTGATGTCCATGTTTTAAAAATAATTTTAACAATTTATTTATGTGGACATGAATGTTTTATAATTAAAATTACTTTCAAAGGATCAATGTGGTAAGGGACACTTTGATTCAAAAATATCTTTTAAATGACCACTTTGATAAATAGTGTGACTTTTAAATGATTTCAAGAACAAGTGGATATTTCTCCAAAATATTTTTACTGGTTTTTTTCATCTATGTCAATATACTTCATTATTCTTGATTGAGGTTGATTTATTATAATACAATATTCCATATTGTATTGAATGAGTAATGTTGGACTGCAGATGTTCTATTTTTATACCATTCATGGTTTTTGGTTAAAATATTATCATTTAGTAATCTTGTTTTAATAAGAATGTTTAGATTGTGTTTCAACTTTTTTATATAAGGAATGCATTGGACTTAGTTAGTGATGGGTGGAACCCGCTATAGCTCCTCGATGAATCAGTAGTTATCATGAGACAAACTAGTGTCTTGGCACAAGGCCTGGACAAAATATTATTTGAAGTTTTGGCACGAGGCCTTGACTATGTGGTTATGATGTCTGACATTATGCATTCTTTCGTTATGAAATTTTCAATTGATATTAAATGTGATTATTCAACTATTAGAATATAAATGTGAATATGTAAATGGAATTATTTGATTAATATTTTCCATATTATACTGATGTTTATGTTTAAAAGTCTTCTGTTTTTGTCTTACACATTACCTTAAATGTTTATGCTTATTTATAATGGTTTCCACTATATTGTTATCTATAATGAGTATCTGAGATCACCCCTTTATTATGTTTTCTTTTTCCCAGGATGTGAAGAAGTATATTATGATTGACCTGCAGGGATTGGCTAAGGTATATGAGTGTGTTCAAAGGGGACACACTTTTTTAGTTTTTTCATTTCATGATGTAATGTAAAACTTATGTATGTATCTAGTACTTCTGAGGATACTAAACTAATCAGTCTTTTGAGACTTGATCTGTTGTGATCATGCCAATGTTATGTAATAATGCACTGAATTTGGGTAACTGGGGACTAAGAATTATAATTGGTATCAGAGGAAGTTTAGTAAAATCCTTGGAAACTAGATTTATAAAAAATATGATTAGAGAACATCACCCTAAGATAGAATTCGAGGATTAGTATAGAATAACTTCCTAGAATTTTTGTAATGTTGATATTTTTTGAATTTTACAATCAATACATCCTTGTATAGATACTAAAAGGTAAAGGTGCCTCTAGTAAAGATGTATCTAGGGTTAAAATCAGAAAACACCTCTTTGAGCTAGACTTGAACAGGAACTGGTGCACGACAATAAGCTTTGCCGCAATCTTGGATACGACACTCCTAGAGGATATGCTTAGGATAATTCACATTTTCTTTACAAAAAAATTTTATGGATTTTAATATAATATGATAATAAATAACCATGGTTAATCCTAAGGTGTTTTAGATTGAAAATAATTTGTCATGATATTCTCTAAATGATTTTATGACTATTGTTACTCACACTATGATTTCTGGTTTGAGTAAATTGCTAGATTTAGAGGAATTCATAGTATCATTGAACATGATGTACTAGGTGGGAATGATGGGGGAAATGAGAAACTAAATGTAATGTTGATAGGAGTAAAATATATCATGTTCATGCCGAAGAAGGTTTCCATAAATATGATCAACAACATATACATTAACCAACTCCTAAACTCAACAAAGTAGAGAAAGGCATAGAATTATAAGAGCCCCAGTAGTGGAGATTGTAGAGTAAATAAAGCCCAATTTTCATCATGTGGGAAATGTGGAAGTAGACAGCCTAGAAAGTGTCTCAATGGAACAAATAAATGCATTATGTGTGGGAAATAAGGACATAATGTAAATAATTGCTGAGGAAAAATGACGAGTATTATAGAAGAAAATAAAAATAATCCTAAGAATCCATTTACAATAATTTTCCATAAATATAGGGGACCAGGGTATTACCCGAGTCAATGCCATATTCTATAGGATAACAACTAGGTTAATGAAAGATCTATATGGAAATAAATGGAGGTTGAAAATTTTAATGGTATTAATTATCTTTGTTTATGGGAATTATTTGGAAAAGTTTCCTCTTGTATGTGTAACCCTAGAGTTTGTTATGTGAAAATTCTATTTGAGGAAGAATTATATTTTATTTTGTGTATATAGTTATAAGGAAACATTTGGGTTTAAATTATCCTTTAATTTGAGGCAATTAATGGTTTTTAATTTTTGGTAAGAAAATGCGAGGTTTGTGATAACATTTGTAGTTAAATTATGTTATGGTTATTTTGAGGAATTTATCTCATTTTGGTAATATTATAAAATATATTTTTTGAGAAATGACAACATGATGACCGTGTGACAACCAGTCATGTTTGACAAAGTTGCAGGAATCAAACCCAAAACCAAAGTACGGCTGGGATTTTTTTCCTACCACTAGACTAATTGAAGTCCCTGGTTAGTGTGACTAATTATTTTTAGTTAAATTATTTTATTGATCAATAATAAGTTTATTTTGGATTTTATGTTTTATCAAATGGATATCCTTAGTATAGAAAAATGATTTGGTGATTAAGTGAAAAATGTTATTTTGGAAGATGTTCGCTCTGTTGAGAACACTATATGCCAAAGGAAAATAGAATACTGTGGGATTTTATTTGAGGAGTAATGGTGGATTTTTATTTTGGAAGAATATATGTTATTTATATAGATTCAGGTTATTAATGTAAATGATTAACCTATCATAGAGAATATGTTATTTGGTTAATTACAGTTCAGTATGAGACTTTAAGAGTAAATGATTTAATTTGGAGATAAATGTTAATATTTACTATGAAATACTATGTGATTAAATCCTTATGAGTTTTTAGGTTCAATATTTGTTTGTATTATATTTAAGGATATCAATGGAAATTGTTTATTGAATGATCTTTATCGATCTTCGGGTATTGTTTCTTTAATTTTGGAAATTAATATTTGTATTTCTTTCTATAAAGGATTATCCATTTTGGGGGTCATCTGATATTGTACTAACCTTTATTGATTTTGTTAATATCTAAAGACAAGGGAAATATATAGTTCTTCCTTGGTGGATTATGTGATTCTCTAGAAGTTGATTCTAGTGCTTCAAGTGTAACCATGTTATCTTTAATACTCATCATTTTGAGAAAAGATGAGTTGGTGGTAGAAATTTATTAAAGGATGAAACTCTACTTAAAAATTTAGTATATATCTTTATATTATTAGAAAATATCATAAATAAATTCCTCATCTTTATGAAATTGAACTTAAAGAAAAAAACATTTTTTGTTTACTTTTCCAACTAGGAAACTAATGGCCGTTTAACCCATCACAAGTTTGTGGTTTTCTTAATGTTAACATTATCCTGATCAGGTTTTCTATCACTATCCATCAGAACTTGACACTTAGTTTATCTTCTATATCCATGATTTCCTACATGGAATCCTAGTACAGGTTACCTTGAGTAACCTTTGTACTTCTCTTTCTTTCTTTTAAAGTGATAGTTTTATTGACTTTTTTCAGATGTGGGACATTCAATGATGTTCCCAAGACCAATTTTAAAAATTCCCAAGATGAAATTTCTAAAAGGGGGGAAGAATGTAACACCCCAAGATTTCATAGTATGTAATTTTCTTTAAAGTAATTAAATAACTAGCGCTACAAACAACAACGAGTTCGAGCGCACTACGACTTACCAAACTAGCCATTCAAAAAATATTTATGAATAATATCAACTATATTTTGAATTTTATATACTCCATATAATTTTAACATCAATATTATATGTTTCGTAGGAATAATATAAGAACAAATTAAATTTTCAAGATAAAAGAAATATTTTCAAAAAGTCCAATTTTACAACCTTTTTATGGAAAATTTTTTTTAAATCAAATATTTGACACTTTTATATATTAAATTTGAAAAAATTATATTAATTTTGAAATGGGGCATAAAAATTTAGTTTAGATAAATTTTTGGTTCTTTTCTGATAACTTTCTTATTTTGATGAATTGTGAAAATACTAAATTTTATTTGAAAACAACATTTTTAATCCAATTAATTTATAGTGTTAAATTATACATTCGAATGGTTTTAAATTATAATTATATTATAGTTTTATAATTTAATCCAATTTTGGTCAGTGGATGTAATTTTAAATTTAAATTGGACATAAACACATATCAATCTTTTGATAGTTTTTACTTCTCAAAAACCCGCTTTCTTGTTTTGACAACAAGAATATTTTTTTAAATTAAGTAATACCACTTCTATGTTTCAAATTTGGTAAACTAGACTTCATTTTTTAATTTGGAATATAATATTTATATTTGTGTGTGTTTTTGTTATTTTTCTAAAAACTTTCTATTTTTGATGAATAGTGAAAAACTCTGTGTTATTGTTTAAAGCCAACTATTTATTTAAATAATTACTTTAAATTTTAATTTATTCTAAAGTTAAAATATATACATAATACCTATATTAGTCCAATGTAATTCATTGAAGTCATTTTATAATAATATTAGAAATATACAATTTTATTGAACTTTTTACTATCTTTTACCCACATTCTAGGCACATTTGTAATTTTTCATAAAACATAAATTTACCGCTTATGTGAATTGAATTTAAAAAATACCAGAGACACAATTGAAATTTGTAAGTAAAATGAGGTTCAATAGGATGGAAATAATTTTTGGTGAATAGTATCTTTTTTATTTTGTTTACTAAGGTTAAAAGTAAATTTGGTAATTAAAGGTAAAAATGATATTATAATTACCCCAACACATGTCCTAATTCTATTGGATAATTTTATTTCTACCAAAATAAACCTTTTTAATAAAATATTATCCTTTTTGATCCACTTGGATTAGATTAGAACATTGATTATTTTATTATTTAAAGAAGAGTTAAAAGTGTTAAATTTGATGTTCAATAACTATTTTTTTTAAATATAGGGTGACCCAAAATGTAAATTAGACTATAAATATTTATTATAAAACTAAAAATTTTTCCTACATAATAGTATTTTATTTATAATTTTTAGAGATTAGATATGTAAATTTATTTATGACACAATGATGATGCAATAATTACCTTATAAATGAATGATTAAAATAATCGATATTTTAAATATCAAATTAAATATAAATTGAGACTTTTGATGTATTCCAATAATTTTATAGGTTACTATGACATGTTAATGTTGCTTTAATGTATTGTTTTCTAAGTAATCATGTTTTGTTGACTTTCACCAAAACCAAATACTAAATAGTGTCAAAATTAACATAAATGAGTTTTTAAAAAAAATACTGTAATATTAAATGATATATTATTCCTAAAATTCTATGGTTCAGCCAAAGGACTTATATAATTATATATATTTCATTAATTAACCACTTGTGGTTCTCTTGGCATTTATTGTATGTTTATTAACCATGTAATATAAAAATACAAGAAGACATTATAAAAGATAAATTATTTAACTAAGAGTTAATCTAAAAGATAAGGTTAATATAGTGACCTAAACTAATCTAAAACATATTGGTGGAGTGGATTTATACCCATACCCACCTTATAATAGAAATAAATCCATTTGGAGCCATTATAAACCGAAAATTATTTTATAATAAAATAATATTTCAAACTTTTCCCAAAATGACCCTCACCACTTATATAAAAGGGTACTTCCCCTTCTCCAAAAGTCACACCACAAAATCCATTTGGCACGGACAAACCCTGCTAACATTTCTTTCCAACTACCCTCAATTAACCTAGAGGCCTTAATTTTATCAAAAATCTAAACAATGGAGCCCTTTTGGTCAAATCAAAAGGAAGCACCCGAAGAAGCGGTAATAATTTCATCACCTCCTTCAAAGTTCCTTTCTTCTTCCACTTCCTCTTTCATTGTTGTTTCCATACCAAAATAATAACCCCAGTACCATATAAATATTTTTATGTTATTATAAATATGGTAAAACTATATTAATTATTCAATCCATCCTATGAATGACCTAGTCACCATACATGCGTACGTACGGCTTACAATCTCCATGTCGTGGAGTAGTTTTTTATTCAACACATCATTATTTGGATGGGTATAATAATGACTATAACTGATTTAAATAATAAATATGACTTGTTAATGATTTTTTATATATAATATACCATCCAATTACATACTATTTCACCATTAATAGAATGATATTGTCGCTCGTGCATGCGTATGACTTACCATCTCCATGACGCAGTGATATTTCATTCCCAATCGTAACCATTCTAGAATAAATTTAATTTGATGATTAAAAATAATGTTTAAGAACATAATATTATTATGTATATGAATATTATACATCATATCCATAACAAACATGACTTAGGTAATAAAACATATAATGTAAAACGAATCAGTTAACACCCAAAACTACGACACTACTGAAATATCATTAACAAAGCTATATTAGAAGATCATATATGATATTATATTTATGTAAGTGGTTGTTGTATAATTTAATAAAAATTATTTTACCATTATACATGAGGTTAACCTACCCTCTAATATGTAAAAGTACAAGGTAAGGGGTTTTCATCTCACTTTTTATTCCCGTGAGATTCATGCTATATTTACAACATTTCATTTTTTGTAGTGTATATACTACCCATTATTGTATTCTTTGTGTAATATAATTTAAAATATGGGTATTTACATATTCATTGTGTGATCCTTATTTAATGGGGTGTCTGTTTGGTAAGTTACGAAATCGGTAAGGGAATTTCTTATTTCAATTTCCACTCATTGGGGTTTACGCAAACTTCATTGATTATTTTTCTCCATGATTTTGTGTGAAATCACTATTTATTTATATATGTAGTAATTTACACTCCCCTTTGTGTGGATATAATTTTGATACACATTATCACTCCAGTAATAAATTCTCAATTCATTGATATGAACATGATAAGAGTAATCATAACTCAATTTCCATTCATTGAGTTAAACATCCAAGTAATTGGTTTTGTTTTTACAAGAACATTATGTGAATGTAATATTATTTATTTAAAATTAATATCCAATAATATTTAGTTTATTTATATTTTTCAAATATAATTATGTCATTGATTCATCCTTTATCTAAAGATACATTCTTTATAAGGGATTTCATCTCAATTTACATTCCATTGAGACTTATTTTTGGTTATGCACCAATTCACTTTTATATGGTGTATATACTGTCCTTTGACATATTATATCACAAATACATTTATTCTCAGGATATTATAAAGTTTTTATTAATTTTATTCCTTAATTATTTGTATTCAAGCATCTCTCATTTGGTAATTAACACTTTAACAGAAATATTGTTTTAAATGTTTTAAAGATTTATTCTTCTAAATTGTTCTCATTGATTTCGATGGTTTAGAAATTATTTTAAGGATTTATTTATATGGATATGAATGTTTTATAATTAAAAAATACTTTAAAATTTTCAAAGTGGTATTTGACACATTGATTCAAAAAACTCTTTTAAACGACTACTTTGATTAATAGTGCTAATTTTAAATGTTTTCAAGAAAAAGTGGATATTTCTCCAAAATAATTCTACTAATTATTTTAATCTATGTCAATATCCTTCATTATTCTTGATTGAGGGTTATTTATTATTATACAATATTCTATATTGTATTTAATGAGTTATGTTTGACTGTGGATATGCTATTTTTATACCATTTATTGTTTGTGGTTAAAATATTGACATTTTTTAAACTAGTTTTAATACAATTGTTTAGATTATATTTCAATCATTTCATATGATGAACGCATTGGACTTAGTAAGTAATAGGTGGATCCCTCTATAACTCATCGATGCATCGGTAGGTCTCATGAAACAAACTAGTATCTTAGCACAAGGCCTTAACAAAATCTTATTTGTAGTCTTGGCACGAGGCCTTGACTATGTGGTTATGATGTCCGACATTATGCATTCCATAATTATGAAATTAGATAATGATATTACATGTGATTATTCGACTAGTAGAATATCCATGTGAATAAGTAAATGGAATTATTTGATTAATTTTTCCCAAATTATACCAATGTTTAAGTTTAAACGGCTACTGTTTTAGTCTTATGCATCGCCATAAATGTTTATGCTTATTTATGAAAGTCTCCACTATATTGTTATCCTTAATGGGAATCTGAGCTCACCCATTTCTTATGTTTTATTTTTCCTAGGATGTGAATAAGTATATTATGATTGACTTGTAGCGATATTCTAAGGGATATGAGTGTGTTCAAAGGGGACACAATGTTGTAGTTTTTCCATTTCATGATGTAGTGTAAAACTTATGTATGTATCTAGTACTTCCCAGGATACTAAACTAATTGGTCTTTCAAGAAATGATCTCTTCTGATCATGAAAATGTTATGTAATAATGCACCGAATCTGGGTAACAAGGGTCGAGGCATTACACCTAAACTTTTAATTAATTATTTATGACTTTTAAAAACACTAAAACTTAATTAATAATTTTTAAAATATTTATTAACTTATACTATGATATAATTATATCATATTGTAACTTATAAGATGGATAAATTTTATTTTTAATTTCATTGGTATGTCTAATATTCATTTGGTCGGTTTACTATTCATAAGGGTGATATTACTATTCATAAGGGTAAAATTACTATTCATAAGGGTAGTTTACTATTCCAACAAAAAAAATATGTTTATCCTATCATACTCTAAATAACTTATTGATCAAAACTGTGTATGTCATATTTTTGAAATTAAAATCCCAGATTAGGAAAATTATGTTTCATGGCTAGGCTATAAATGTCACATAGTATTTAGTAGTTCATTTAACCATGATTTGGAATTTTGTTTCCTAACATGATTTTGTGCGAAATAATAATTAGTAAAGAATTTGTATTTATAAAAAATTGGGTCATTACATTCTTCCACCTTTTGAAATTTCTCCCTCAAAATTTCATTTTTCAAAAACTTGTGAGGGTACTTCTCCTTCATTTCCTCCTCTTGTTCCCAAGTTATTTCCTCATACTTATGGTTCCTCTAAAAAACAATGACAAGGTGGGTTTTCATGTTACTTAGATCCTTATATCTAATGTCTAGAATCATTATAGGATTCAATTAATAAGAGATATCATCTTCTATATGTTCTAGCTCTAAGTTCAGTACTTGTGAGGGATTTGTTTTGTACTTCCTCAAGAGTGATATGTAGAATATATCAATAACATGAGCCATATTTTGTGGAAGTGAAAGCTGATAACTCATGGATCATATACGATCAAGGATATAAAAGGGGAAAAGGTATATTGGGATTAAGTTCCATGTCATTTCAAAATTCATGACTCTCTTACCTGGTGATATTTTTAGGAAGACATTATCTACAACCTTAAACCCCAATCCCCTTTGATAGTGGTCATAATACCTCTATTGCCGACTCTAAGCATCTTTCTTATGTTGCTGGATGGGAGGGACCATGTATTTCATCTATTTCATAAGATCACTTCCATATAGAATTATTTCGGCAACTTCATCCCAACATTTTGGAGCTCTACATAAGTTTACATATAGAGCTTCATATGGTTCCATTTGAATAATCGAGTCGAAGCTATTATTATATGAGAACTCAACCAATGGGAGATGCTGATCACATAAAACTTTGAACTATAAAGAGAATTATCTTAGCATATCTTCGAGCATCTGAATATTTTTTTCAGATTGGCTTTAACACCCCAAGATTTCCTAGTACATTATTTTCTTCAAAGTAATTCAATAAATTGCACTACACACAACACCAAGTTCAAGTGCACCACGACTTAAAAATCTAGCCGTTCATAAGAGGCTATGAATAGTATTAACTTCATTTTGAATTTTATATACTCCATATAATTTTAACATCCATATTATGTGTTTCTTAGACATAATATAAGAACAAATTCAATTTTTTAGATAAATGAAGTATTTTTCAGAAAATGAAATTTTACCGTCTTTTGAGGGTGAACCCTTTTTAAATCCAATATTTGACACTTTTATGTATTTAATTTGACAAAATAAACTTATTTTTAGAATCAGAGGATAAAAATTTAGTTTTGATAAATATTTGGTATTTTTCTGATAACTTTCATATTTTGGTAAATAATTAAAAATACTAAATTTTAATTAAAAACAACTTTTTAAATAGAAATAATTTATAGTGTTAAATTATTCATTTTATGGATTTTTAAGTATAATTAGATAATATTTTTTTCATTTAATACAATTTAGGTCATTATATTTAATTTCACTTTGAAATTGGACATAAACTAGTGTCAATCTTTTGATAGATATTGTTTCTTAAAAACACACTATTTATTTTGAAAACAGGAACTAATTTTAAATTAATTAATGAAACTTATATGTTTTGAATTTATTAAAATAGACATAATTTTTGAATTTAGAATATCAAATATATCTTTGGCCGATTTTTTGGTCTTTTTTTGAGAAACATCAATTTTTATTAATAGTGAAAAACACTGAGTTATTGGTTAATACTGACTTTTTATTTAAATAATTATTATTTTTATTTAAATTTATTTTAGGTCAAAATAGATACATAATACCTATATATGTTCAAAATAATTCATTGGATTCATTTTATAATAAGTTTATATATATATATATTTTTTATTGAACTCTTTACCGTCTTTTTACCCACCTCCTAGGAGTATTTTCAAATTTGCATAAAACTTAATTTTACCGCTTCTGTGAGTTGAATTTAAAAATTCAAGAGACGCATTTAATATCAGTAAGTAAAATGTGGTTCAATAAGATGAAAGTAATTTTTGGTGAATAGTCAATTTTGACTTTTATTTAGCACGGTTAAAGGTAAATAGGGAAATTCAAGGTAAAAAGAATATTGTAATAATTAAAAATTACTTTAACACATGTCCTAACCTTATTTGATGAGTAATGCCCGACCATGGACATTCTTGAGTCGATTTTGGGACCCCATGGAGCCACTTATTAATGATAATGACACTTTAGATTAATTAATTTAATGTAAATGAAAAATTAACATAAAAAAATATCTTTTAGTAATTAATTTTTATATGGTGTTATATAAGTAATCCTTTTGACTATAAATATTCATGAGAAAGATAAAAATAATTCCTACATCATGGTATTTTTTTATAATTTTCAGACATCGAATAAATTAATGACATAATAATGATGCAGTATTTACCTCATTAATAAATGATGTAAATAAATTAGATTATAAATATTAAAATAATATCCAAAACATGTCCAATTCTTATGGGATGATTTTATTTCGACCATTAGTCATCTTATCTTCATCCCTAATGATTTTTGGACCTTTATAAACCGAATATCATTATATAATAAAATAATATTTTCACACTTTCCTAAAGAGCCCCTCCTCCCCTTATAAAAGGAGACCACTTATAACCAATTAGTCACACCTCTCAAGCCTTTAGGCTCATCCAAACACTGAAAAAGTAAGCTCCATACATCCCTATCCTTCTCCAAGAATCCTTACGTTAGGCAAAAGACACTTCAATAAGTCCTTTTGGTTCAAACCAAAGGAAGTTACCCAAATTAAAGGTAATAGTTTCTCTTAACTTCATTTCTTTTATTTTACTTATCCAACCCCTAAACTATTTTTATTAATTTATTTTATAACAAAAAAGTATCCTCAATATAATAGGATGTTTTTATGATAAGTATTCGAACTACACTTACAGACACATCTATCTAATGGGTGAAGAACATAATGTTTCTGTGGAAGGCAAACTAACGCCTCACAAAACGATGATTGTTCAATTACCTCCTACCGCCTCTCATGGTGGTCATTATGATCAAACTATATTTATATATGATATATATTATGTTTATGTTTTCTTCATGCTTCTGTATTTTTCTTTTATATCATACCTTAATGGTTTCCATTATTGGTAAACGCGATAATTTTATTTGAGGAAGTGCGGACTACCGCCCCCTCAAAGTGATATGACTCGTTAATACCATACATGGTATGTATAAAAGATGGAGTTAATGATATTATATATGATATTATACTGGAATTATAATATACCTATATATAATTATGTTTTAATTACATTAAAATAAGAAATAGAAATGAAAGTAGCGTTCATGGGTACATACGGCTTACTGTCTCCATGAACGGTGCATTTCATTTCTTACCCCAAAATGATATATACTGTTATAAATACATGTATATACTGGATATATATGATATATATGATATCTAAATCATGAATATAATTCTGGATATAATGAACCTTTTACCATGCGAACAACTTGTGACTATAAGGTGTTCATTTTTGACTCAAGTGCCAAATATCGACAAGACGAACGTTATTAACTTAAATGATTACATAATGTTTTTAACACGGTAATAAGTGATATAAATGAATAATAAACTTCAAAGAGGTTCTTAATCAATTATAAATTAACTTTAGTATATTATTCAGGATATTAAAGAACGAATGGGTCAAGTCAGACATGAGGTAAGGGGTTTCTTATATCACTTTTAATTACGTGAGATTTCCATTGTTCACCACTTATTTATTGCATGTGGTGTATTGCATACTGCCATTTGATATATATTTTCATGATTATATTTATATTCATGATATTATGTGATTCATTTGGTTGTTATTGACTATTTTTCGTACAAATTGATTGATTAGAACGAGGTAAGGGTTAATTTCACAATCTATTTATTATCCAAGGTTGTTTTTATGTAAGTATTTACTGGGACCTCATTATCATCCACATCCATGTTTCTCAAAAATGTATTCCAAAACATTTTTTCCATTTACTAAACTATGGGTTAAATTAATTTATACCCCTGTTTTAATTTTTATAAAATGGTTTGAAAGGAATCTTTCCGTTGTTTTCCTAACAAGGTACTTTTTGACCTTTTCGACAAATTTAAGGTAAGAATGTTTTTTTAACTTAGACAGCGGGTGCGGCTATTTTCCGCCATTACAACATTGTAGAAGCTTCCCTTAAAATCTTATAAGAATATTTTCAAAATGAATGTTTTCTTTATAATTACGTGACTCTTAATTGATTTAAAAATAGAAAGAGATATTAATCTAGAAAAGGTTTTGATTTCATCTATGTCAACATCATTTAATGTATTTTATGTTTATTTGAAGTTGATTTATTATGATACAAAACTTCCATTTTGTATTGATGGTTTGGTCATATTTTTGATTATGGATGTCCAATTCAAATACCATTCATGGTTTATGGTTAAAGTATTGACATTTCGTATGCTAGTTTTAATACTAATGTTTATGTTATATTTCAACATTTTCTTACGATGAATGTATTGGACTAGTATGTTCCGGGTTGGGGATAGGTAAAAGTAAGTACTCCGGGTTGGGGTTCAGTTACAACAGACCCTCCGGGATGGAGTCCGGTTATAGAGGCTCTCTAGGATGGAGTCTTGTTATAGAGGCTCTCTGGGTTGGAGTCCGATTATAGAGGCTCTCTAGGATGGAGTCCGGTTACAGAGGCTCTCCGGGTTTGGGTCCGGTTATAGTTATCCCATAAGTCCTGGAATGAGGCCTTGACACAGAAATTAAAGTATGGTATTATACATTCCCTCATTATGAAAATAATATTGATGGTTCATGTGCTCATTCAACAAATAGAATAACAATGATTATGTTTTATTATGGAATTAATTACTCAGATCATATTCCTGCCATTAAAGTATTCATGTTTATTATTGGTAATGTCATGTGGTTTAAATTATTCACCATGCTTAATATTTATGTAATCGTCAGTTGTATTACTTACCCTTACTAATCATTTGAGCTCACCCGTTTCTTTATTTTATTTTCCCCAAAATTCCAAGAAGTGTATTGTGATTGATATGCAGGGTTAAGATAAGGGAATAATGGCATTCATAAAGGATTATTTATTTTTTGTTGTATGTTATAATGTTAAATGTAACATTCATGTATGTAATCTATTTTCCAAGACTACTAAACCGTTCAGTCCTTCAGGAATTGATTCCTTGTAAACATGCCAATGTATTAAAATAATGCACTGACTCTGGGTAACTGGGGTCGGGGCGTTACAGTTGGTATCAGAGGAAGTTTAACAATAACTTAGGAATCTAGATTTTGATAAACTTGGATTAGAACACATAAACTAATATATAATTTTAGGATTAGTATAAAAGAACTTCCTAGAATTTTGGTATTGTAGAGATTTTGTGAGTTTTCCAATAAAATCCATCCTTGTCTGGATACGAGCAGGTAGAGGAAGCTCTGGCACAGATGTACCTAGGGGTAAAAGCCAAAAACACCACTTTTAGCTAGACTCGAACAGGAACTGGTGTACAACAATGGGCCTTGCTGCACTCTTGGATACAACACTCCCAGGGGATATGCTTACGATAATTCTCATTTTCTTCAGAAATCATTATGAAGGGTTTATGAGTATATACTTATTCCAATAAAACATTTTTATGATTATGGATTATATCCATAAACTGTTCAATTTATGTTAAGTTTTTTACAAGTTTGGAATTATGTATTTCGATTCATAAACTAATCTAGTTTATGCCATTGTATAGAAATGGTTCCCAGTAGAAGGAATGTGAACTTTAGCAATACGTATGATCGAAAGAGTAAGAATGATCATATATTTCACGGTATTAAGTCAACATTTAGAAGGAAAATAGTCACCCATGTATTCTCAACATATGAATAAATATTATCATTTGTTAATAAGATAAGTAAAGAATTATCTGAGTCCTACGGATTTGAAGGGAAGCAAGAGAAGAAAAAGATTGAAGAGAGAAAGATTGATAAAGGGAAGAGGGAAAAGAAGGATTTTCCCATATGTGATAAATGTGGAAGGAATCACCTTGGTAAATGATTGAAGGGAATGTGAGTTTGTTATAAGTGTGGAGAAAATGGATACAAAGTACGTGATAGTAAGGGTAAGAAAAATGTTTCCAATGTACAATGCTTCATCTGCATGGAGTTGGGACACTACGGAAATCAATTTCCAAATCATCAAAGTATACCTCAAATGCTGCTATTGGATAATAATAAAGTTATGATACTACTAAAGATGAAGAGGAATGATTATATTTCATACTTTATTATTAAATTATTGTGTCATTTGAGTATTGTATTAATGATGTACATGTTATAAGAATTATAGAGTATATAAGGATTGTACTACAGAACTATTTCATTAAGGACTTGAGATTGTATGGAACCCAGACAAGTGACTCAATTGCAGGTTAAATTTTTGGAAAATATATGGTTGATAGAAAGATAAACCATAATATGGTTCTAATACCGAGGTTGTGATTTTGGAATAAGAGATGGTTGATTTGGATAAATTATATTTGATATTCTTGACTTCCTTGGAACAAATTAATAGTTTGTTTATTTCATCATTGTTGGAATATTCAATATTTTTGGATATAAGGAATATATCTGGAATTATATAAAGGATAATGGATAATTAATGTAATCAATAAGGTTTTATGGTAATTCAGAGTGTTACCAAGTTTTAAAATAATACATGATGAAGGTGTTCACATGTTTTTAAGTGAAAAAAAAGATCTTCATTGTGTAACTTCCTTATAAATTTTGTACTTTGAGATTGGATAGATTTATTTTGGATAAGTCTAAAGGATGGAATGGATTAAGATACTATTGTTAAGGTTATTTTTGGATTTTTATAAAAAGGACAACACACAGACCGTGTGACAACCCGTCGCGTCGGACAAAGCTGTGAGAATCGAACCCACAACCATAGTGTGATTGGGATTTATCACCTACCACTGGACTACGTGAAGTCCTTGGATTGTATAATGTAGTTTCATTTTTTAAAGGGTCTGATAGGTGAATTATAAATTCATATTTTTTGAACTCTATATGAATAGGATAATTTTTTTTAGTTCTATTATTTTTATAGTGAAAGATGAGTTTGTTGTAGAAATTAGTTAAAGGATGGAACTCTACTTGTCAAGTATATATATATTTTTTACTTATATTATATGAAGAAATTAATTCTTAAACTTTAGGTAAGTGATCTTAAAACTAAAAATGTGTTATCCTAATACCTTATGTTTTGTTGAACTGATGATATTTTAAATCATCATAGATTGATGACTTTGAGGCCCTCAATTCTACAATTGTTTGTGACTGGTGACCTCATTCACTCACTATAAATATTTACATTTTTTCTCCAATTATGTGTCTCTAATTGACACTAATATTCTCATAATCGAGATCATAATTTGGTGGTGATTTTTTCATTCTCCTTTTCCTTTTATTAAGACTAAATTTTATTAACCCAATTTCTGATGTGGGTTTTCCCACAAAGGTATTTTATATTTTCAACCTTCTATTTTGGAAGAACAATTTCAATTTTTTAGGAAGCTATTTATTGAATTAGGGAAGAATGTAACACCCCAAGATTTCATAGTATGTTATTTCTTCAAAGTAATTCAATAACTTGCACTACACGCAACACCGAGTTCAAGCGCACCACGACTTACCAATCTGGCCATTCAAAAGAGTTTATGAATAGTATTAACTGTATTTTGAATTTTTTATACTCCATATAATTTTAACATCCATATTATGTGTTTCTTTGACATAATATAAGAACAAATTCCATTTTTTAGATAAAGGAAGTATTTTTCAGAAAATGAAATTTTACCGCCTTTTGAGGGAGAACCCTTTTTAAATCCAATATTTGACACTTTTATGTATTAAATTTTACAAAATAAACTTCTTATTTAGAATTGGGAGATAAAAATTTAGTTTTGATAAATTTTTGGTATTTTTCTGATAACATTCATATTTTGGTAAATAATTAAAAATACTATATTTTAATTAAAAATAAATTTTTAAATCAAAATAATTTATAGTGTTAAATTATTCAATTGATTGGTTTTGAAGTAAAATTATATTACATTTTCATAATTTAATACAATTTAGGTCATTATAATTAATTTCACTTTGAAATTGGACATAAACAAGTGTCAATCTTTTGATAAATATTGTTGCTTAAAGACACACTATTTATTTTGACAACAAGAATTAATTTTAAATTCAATAATTCAAATTATATGTTTTTAATTTGGTAAAATATACATCATTTTTGAATTCAAAATATCAAATATATCTTAGGCTGAATTTTTGGTATTTTTCTAAGAAACATCAATTTTTGATGAATAGTGAAAAACACTGAGTTATTAGTTAAAACCGAATTTTTATTTAAATAATTATTTATTTTATTTAAATTTACTTTAGGTAAAAATAGATACATATACCTATACATGTTCAAAATAATTCATTGGAGTCATTTTATTATAAGTTTAGATATATAAAAATCTTATTGATCTTTTTACCGTCTTTTACCCACCTCATAGGAGTATTTGCAAATTTGCATAAAACATAATTTTACCACTTCTGTGAGTTGAATTTAAAAAATCCAAGAGACATGATTAATCTCAGTAAGTAAAATGTGGTTCAATAATATGAAAATAATTTTTGGTGAATAGAAACTTTTGACTTTTATTTACCACGGTTAAAGGTACATAGGGTAATTAAAGGTAAAAAGAATATTTTAATAATTCAAAATTACCTTAACACATATCCTAACCTTATTTTATGAGTGATGGCCAACCGTGGGCTTCCTTGGGTCTATTTCGGGACCCCATGGAGCCACTTATGAATGATAATGGCACTTTAGATTAATTAATTTAAAGTAAATGCAAAATTGACAAAAACAAATATCTTTTAGTAATTAATTTTTATTTGGTGTTATATAAGTAATCATTTCGACTATAAATATTCATTTCAAAGTTAAATTATTTCCTACATCATGGTATTTTTTTAAAAATTTTAGACTTCGAATAAATTAAATTAGCTATGAAACAATAATGATGCAGTATTTACCTCATTAATAAATAATTTAAATAAATTAGATTATAAATATTAAAATAATTTCCAAAACATGTCCAATTATTATTGGATGATTTTATTCCATCCATTAGTCATCTTATATTCGACCCTAATGATTTTTGGACCTTTAGAAACCGAATATCATTATATCATAAAATAATATTTTCACACTTTCCTAAAGAGCCCCTCCTCCCTCTTATAAAAGGAGATCACTTATAACCAATTCCTCACACATCTCAAGTATTTAGGCTCATCCAAACTCTACCAAATTAATCTCTCTAATTCCCTCTCCTCCTCTTAGAAGCCTTAACTTAGGTATAAGGCACTTCAAGAAGTCCTTTGGGTTCAAACCAAAGGATGTTACCCAAATTAAAGGTAACAATTTCTCTTAACTTCTTTTATTTTATTTTACTTCTCCAACCCCTAAAATCTTTTTATTCCTTTATTTTATACCAACACCAGTATCCTAAATATACTAGGATGTTTTTATGAAAATTATTCGTACTAAAAAAACACACACCTCCATCTAATGGGTGAAGAACATAATGTTTTTGTGGCTGTAAAACTAATGCCTCACGAAACGATGATTGTTCAATTACCTCCTACCGCCTTTCATGGTGGCCATTATGATATAAAAATATTTATATATGATATATATTATGTTTATTTTTTCTTCATTCTTTTTTATTTTTTTATAGCATACCTTAATGGTTTCCGTTATGGGTAAACACGATAATTTCATTTGAGGAAGTGCGGACAACCACCCCCTCAAAGTGATATGACTCGTTAATACCATATGTGGAACATATAAAAGATTATTTTAATGATATTATATATGATATTATACTGTAATTATAATATAACTATGTATAATTATGTTTTAATTCAATTAAAATAAGAAATATAAATGAAAGTAGCGTTCATCCGTACATAGGACTTACTGTCTCCATGAATGACGCATTTCATTTCTTACCCCAAAATGATATGTACTATTATAAATAAATTTTTATACTAGATATATATGATATATATGATATCCAAATCATGAATATAATTATGGAATTAATGAACCATTGACCATGTGAACAAATTCTAACTATAAGGTGTTCATTTTGGACTCAAGTGCCAAATATCGACAAAACGAACGTTATTAACATAAATGATTACATAATGTTTATAATATGGTAATAAGTGATATAAAAGGAATAATAAACTAGAAAAATGTTCTTATTAAAATAGAAATTAAATTTAGTTTATTATTCAGGATATTAAATAACGAACGGGTCAAGTCAGACACGAGGTAAGGGGTTTCTTATCTCACTTTTAATTCCGTGAGATTCCATTGTTCACCACTTATTTATTGCATGTGGTGTATTGTGTACTACCATTTGATATATATTTTCATGATTCTATTTATATTAATGATATTCTATGATTCATTTTGTGGTTATTAACTATTTTTTCGTATGAATTGATTGATTACAATGAGTTAAGGGTTAATTTCATAATCTCTTTTTTATCCAAGGTTGTTTTTATGTAAGTATCTACCAGGACCTATTTATCATCCACATACATGTTTCTTAAAAATGTATTCCAAAACATTTTTTCTTTTTACTAGACTATGGGTTAATGTTATTTATAACCTTGTTTTACTTTTTATAAAATGGTTTGAAAGGAATGTTTCCGTTGTTTTCCAAACAAGGTACTTTTGGACCTTTTCAACAAATTTAAGGTAATAATGTTTTTTAAACTTATACTGCCGGTGTGACTATTTTCCATCGTTATAACATCATTGAAGCTTCCCTTACAATCTTATAAGAATATTTTCAAAATGATTTTTTCCTTTATAATTATGTGACTCTTAAATGATTTCAAAATAGAAAGATATATTTCTCTAAAAAAGTTTTTTGATTTCATCTATGTCAACATCCTTTGATGGATTTTAAGATTATTTGAAGTTGATTTATTATAATACAAAACTTCCATATTGTATTGAAGGTTTGGTTATATGTTTGACTATGAATGTTCTATT
Organism: Viscum album; assembly: GCA_963277665.1. Classification (NCBI taxonomy): domain Eukaryota; kingdom Viridiplantae; phylum Streptophyta; class Magnoliopsida; order Santalales; family Viscaceae; genus Viscum; species Viscum album. The sequence goes on from OY728129.1 coordinate 1,831,143,412, forward strand.
CGTATACCATTCATGGGTTATGGTTAAATTATTGACATTTAGTATGCTAGTTTTAATACAAATGTTTATGTTATATTTAAACCTTTTCATATGATTAATGTATTAGACTAGTATATTCCGGGTTGGGGACCAGTAAAAGTAAGCCCTCCGGGATGGGGTCTGGTTACAGAAGACCCTCCGGGATGGAGTCCGGTTACAGAGGCTCTCTAGGAAGGAGTTCGATTAGAGAGGCTCTCCGGGTTGGAGTCCAGTTATAGAGGCTCTCCGGGATGGAGTCTAGTTACAAAGGCTCTCTGATTTTGGGTCTGGTTACAGTTAGCCCATAGGTCCTGGCACGAGGCCTTGACATAGAAATTAAAGTCTGGTATTATAAATTCCCTCATTATGAAAACAATATTTATGGTTCATGTGGTCATTCCACTAGTAGAATACCCATGATTATGTTTTATTATGGAATTAATTACTCAGCTCATATTCACACAATAAAATTATTCATGTTTATTATTGGTAAAGGCATGTGGTTTAAATTATTCACCATGTTTAATATTTATGTTATTGTCTGTCGTATTTATTACCCTTACTGAGCATTTGATCTCACCCCTTTCTATGTTTTATTTTCCCCAAGATTCCAAGAAGTGTATTTTGATTGATATGTAGGGTTAAGCTAGGGGAATAATGGTGTTCATAAAGGATTATTTATTTTGTGTTGTATGTTATAAAGTGTAATGTAACATTCATGTGTGTAATCTATTTTCCAAGAATACTAAACCGATAGATCATTTTGGACTTTATTCCTTGTAAACATGCCAATGTATTAAAATAATGCACCGACTATGGGTAACTGGGGTCGGGGCGTTACATTAGCCATCAATTTAGGGGTGATAAGTTGCGCTGAAATTCAATTCAGTACTCAAGTCATGTTAAAAACTCCTCCAGAATTTAGATGTGAACCTGTTATCATGACCAGATACAATCAATAGTGGAACCCCTTGATGTCTCAATACTTACTTCACTTATATCTTATCAATTTGTTCAAGCAATAGATCTTCCCAAATAGTTATTAAGTGGGACGTCTTGGTGAGTCGGTCCACTACAACCCATATCGTATTATTTCCTTTGGATGTCTTCAAGAGAAACGTGAAAAGGTCCATATTGACATTCTCCCATTTCCATATGGGTATAAGAAAGGGATTCTTCATCCATTTGGACTTATGTTGCTCTGATTTAACTTGATAACATATCAAGCACCCTGAGATATACTCCAAATTATCCTTCTTCATGTTTTCCCGCTATAAGTGTTTTCAGAGATCAAAGTATTTATTGGTACTCTTGATATGGACAGAGAAATTTGAGATATGTGATTTGTCCAATAGCTCCTTCTTTATACCAAGTGATGAAAGCACACAAAACCTAATTCCAAATCGAATCATTCCATCATCATCGATATAGGTCTCTTTTAGTTTCCCTTCCATTACAGTATTCACTCTCTTTTAAAACTCTATTTTATCCAATTATTCCTCCTTAATCATCTCTTGGATAGATGGTTGGGAAATCATTTGATCAATGAAGGATGTATTACCTACCGTTATGATTCCCAAATCCATAATTTTCATATCCATGATGATATGTTCTTTCTCAATCCATAACACAGATAGAGTATAAGGTTATTTTCTACTGAGAGCATCAGCTACCTTGTTCACCTTCTTATGATGATCGTGAATAGAGAAATAATAGTATTTTATTATCTTTAACCACCTCCTTTGATTCATATTGAGTTCATTTTGGGTGAATATATACATTAGTATATTGTGATTGTTATATATGTCCCACTTCTCACCACAGAGGTAGTACTGCTTGTTTTTCAAGGAAAACATTAAAACTGCTAGCTCCAGATCATGCGTAGGGTATTTTTGCTAATGTATATTCAACTACCATGAGGCGTAGGCTATCATGTTATCATTTTTCATGAGTATAGAACCCAATACCTTATTGAAAGAATCATTGGATATAAAAAAACATTCTTCACTTTATAGTAATGTGAATATAGGTGATGTGATTTTCATTTTCTTTATCTCCTTGATGCTTTCATCACATTCTTTCGTCCAAACATATTTTACCCTTTCTTAGTTAACATAGTTAGCATGCTTTAAAATCATGAGAAAGTTCTCAAAAATTTTGATAGTAGACTGCTATTCCACGAAAACTGTGGATTTCTATGACACTAATGGGTTTGGTCCATTCCTCAATCACTATTATTTTTGAAGGGTTCTCCTAAATTCCCTCACTTATTATCACATGTCCCAAGAATGTGACTTGCTACAACTAGAAATCACATTTTCCAAACACAGTGTAAAACTTATCCTTCATCAATGTCTCCAATATAAATCATAGATTTTCTTCATGTTTGTCCTTTCTCTTTGAGTAAATGAGAATATCATCAATAAACACTGACAAAAATTTGTCGAGGTAATGTCTAAAGACTATAATAATAAAATTCATAAAGAATGTAGGGGTATTAGTAATTCCAAAGGGTATCACCAAAAACCCAAAGTTCTCATACCTTATATGGTAGGATGCCTTCAAAATATATTCCTTCTTCACCTTTAACTGATGATATCTTGAATGGATATCCACCTTTCGTTTGTATCAAGATCCTCTAAACAGATCAAATAGTTCATCAATCCTCACAAGAGGATACATGTTCTTTATGGTGATCTTCTTGAGTTCCCAATAATTGATACACAAATGCATTGATCCATCATTCTTCTTGACAAGGAGCACTAGAGCACCCCACAATGATTTAATCAGGCATATGAACCTTCTATCCAAATTCAATTACAGCTGATTATTTAACTCCTCCAGTTCTATAGGAACCATCCTATAAGGATACATTGAGATAGGAGTATCCCTGAGTATGAGTTCTATTGAGAACTCTACCTCACTATCTGAGGGTAGTCTGTGTAACTCTTCAGAAAATAAATCAATTTATTCCCTCACGATGGGAATTTCTACTAGGTTTCACTTCCCTTTGACTCAACAATTTGAGATTGGTATTCTTTTTTATAGGGAATCAGCACCCACACCGTTGAAGTATTTTCCAAATGAGATTCATGATCTTCCTTACATTTGTAATGGATCATGGGATTGACCATAATATGAAAATATATTTCCTTTTATTGACAGTTGATGTGTGATCTATATAATAAGAGCCAATACATTCCCAGTATTGCATCAAATTCCACCAAGGGAAGTATTAAAAGTTTTTTTGGAAGAATATTCCCACATACGCCAATAGGAGAGGAGTCCAACACTTGGGTTGCTATGATTTCAACACTATGTGTTTTTATTGATATCTCAATTTCATGGTTATGGGAATTTGATTCAACAGTTCTAAAAATATTTTAACATATAAAGGAATTCATATAAACATAATCAAATTAAACATTTTCCATTATTCATTGAATAGGATGTGTACCTTGTACAACCTCATTTTCTTTCTCCACTTCTGTAGTAGTAATGGAATAATACTTACATTTCTCCATTGGTTTTGGTGGTTGATTATGCTGATTACCTTAGAGAACTCAATGTTTAGTGAACTAGATTTTAGAGTTTCATTGTTTATTAACTTGTATAATTGGACCATGGGTGGTTCTCTACTTTCGTCACCACATTTTCTAAAATATTGATAAAATTTGGACATTCATGAGCTTGGTGGACTTTTCTCCCACACTTGAAGAATTTCCACCTCCCTTTGAGGAAGTTACCATGATGATTCTTCCCACATTTTTGACATGTGGGTGGTTGTGATTTCTTTCCACATTTCTTATGAGATCCTCTTTCATGAAACTCCATCCTTAATTTCTTATCACCATAGCAAGGGGACCATTCTCCAAACTCCATATCCACTTTTAGAGCACATCAAACAACTTATTCATAACTCTAATATTATTTAATTGAAACATTATTTCAAAGGTGAGGTTTTAGATCACTAAAGAATCTATCAATTTTTCTATCACTGTTTATAAGAAAACATGAATCATACCTTGCTTGCCTTTTGAGATTTTCTTCATAGGCTATGATAAAATATCCTTCATTTTTCTTCACCTATATGAATTATCTCTTCATCATTGTATGATGTTTTTTAGGGAAATAATTATTAAGAAACATTATGATAATGTATTCCCACTCCATCTATTCAATTTGTTCCATTGGCATGGTCATTGTTATCAATGCCCACCATTGGTCGGCCTCTCCATCTAGAAGATAAATGTTCAGAGTCCCATTCTCTATCTCATAAAAATGATATACAAAAAATATTTTCTCCATTGAGTTGACAACTATTTTGTGACTATGGGATCAAAAGATCCATTAAACATCCATGGTCATTGGAACATAAAACACTTGATAAGAATTTTCACTGTCTTAGGTGAAGGAAGATGTTCCATATTATTAAAGTTATTTTTCATAACCTGAGATAGATGTGTAAGAGTCTCCCTGAAATTTTTAACACCACCTCCTAATGAATTGAGGATTTTGTTCAGGAAACTGCTACATTGTCCATCACTGGGTTTGTTAGCCTGGCTTCTCTTGTTTCCCACTATTTTCAAAAATAGAAAAGGTTAGAAGAAAAAATAAGTCAACAAGTCATCAATAATCTATCCCTTTGTAAAATTAACTTGAAATACATATCATATCAGATCCCTATATTTATAAAATACTCTTATGTTCTTATATATACAGAGTCTCCTACTGTCGGTTTCATAAAGGTTCCCTAATCATAATTCATAAAATAACTAAATCATCTTTTGATGCCAACTATAATGACCCTTATTTTTCTTACATTTCTTACTATTTTTTTAAAGAAAAACATCTTAATATCATCACACAATGAAGATACAAAGGTTTAGTATCATTGTAAAATTAGGTCCACACATAACAATTTCAAAATGAGACATAAACATTTATTTAAACCCTTATTCTCTAGCTTTTTATTGGCTCTTGAACTCTCCTTTGTACTTGTAGTCACCTGGGGATATACATCATAAGGGGTGAGATGAAATCCCAATAAGAGTATAGAAAAGAACATGAAATAATATAACAAAGGTTTATCATAAACATTATCATCATAACATAGGCATGACATGAAGAATTAATAAAAGACTTGGAAATTGGCAACATGTAAAAATGAAACATCATGTATTAGTGGTCAACTACCACACATTGTTGAGAGAAAAGATAACATCATGTTCATGTATATTTCACTTTACTCATGACGTTATTCACATTACCCAATGCATTGGAGTGCTATATAATTCTGGGTTCACCCATCACATCCTGACATTTACATTGTGGTCTATAATTTTAGGTGCACCCATCACATCACAATATTTACATTATCATGCATGACACATGGAAAATATTTCAATCTTGAACATATAATAACCCATGTAAAAGGAATGGGTTTCAATTAATAAGAATACATTCATAAACATTGGTTTCACAAATGAATGAGAGAATAACATACTTTATATAAGAATCATCAACCATGAGTGATGGAAACAATCTTGAAAAGTAAAAGGTTTTTTTTGAAACAAAAGTTCTTTTTGAAAACATGGTGCTTATAAAAAACTGATGTAGAAAAAATTTCTATTCTAGAAAATGTAATAAAATTATGAAAAAAAATATTTTTAAAGAATAAACATACTGAAAATGTGGTGAATGATGGAAACCCCAAAGAATGAGAGTTGGGTTTTAGAAACCCCCTTATCTTGTGTCTGAATGCTTTCCTCACATTAATTTCATGTATAATCACATTAGATTCAAAAATTAACAATTCAAAAACCATTAATAAATGAATCTGATTCATTATGGTTTTATTATGTTTTTATGTGCCTTTGGATGAGTTATAGAGTTTAATTTATTTGTTCGAGGGTGTTTGTTTTCAAAGTTCTCATGATTGGTTCTTCTAGATACATGAATAGAAGTTCATTTATATTGAGGATAAGCATCCATAAATCTTAAAACATGTTATTAATGATACTACAAGAGCATAAATGATCTCAAAAAATATTTTGATATACACTATTGGGACGATTCATTAGATATAAGTTAATAATAACCGTTTTAGGTTAATGTAGGCGGTTGTTAAAACACAATGAACTCGTTTTGTTTTATAATTTTGTATTAAGAATATAAGTTATTTCTAAAAAATGTTACAAAATAAAAATTAAAATATGTTTTAAACTATTTAATGGTATTACTAAAATCTTTGATGATGTTTATGTAAAATTAATGTGCATCACCCTGGATGTCACTAAATTGAAACATCATGGGTGAAAATTTCATTTTTTATATAAGAGAGAGAGGCTGGAGTTTAATGTTGAATATTCCATTAACATGATATAATTACGTTTATATAAGGTACTATATTTATCATTCCATTTTCATTAGGGTAGTTGAGTAGAGAATAAGAAACTAAATGGATTTGCAAAATACTTTAAAAGAAAAAGAAAGAGTACTTTTCATCTTAAATCACTCCTCCTTGAGATCCTCTATTGGGAAGAGGTTTTTTTATTTTGATGAGACCAATAGATCTTTCATATAAGGAAGGGGATTGGGAAGATTATTGGGTATAATTTAAGAAAGGATAAAATACTAAGAGGTGTGAGGAGAAGATGGGGTGATGGGTGGTATTTATCTTGGAGGAGGGGGTGTTTTCTTATTATTTAAATCACTAATTTATTATTTTTCTCAAGACAACCAATAGTGAGGATTATTGTGACTAAATATAGTAATTAGTGCATGTGAGTAAGAACCAATGGTTCTTACATCAGCGATGACCAAATGAATAGTGTATTTAGTTGATAATATATATATATATATATATTGCAAATTATTGTATTTCATTATTCACCAAAAATTCAAGTAATTATGAAATACCAAAAATTCACCGTAAACATTTTTCAACATGATGAATTCATAAATGAATTCCATTTTATGAAAATTATTTTCTAAATATGAGAAATTTAATTTTTAATTAATGCCATCATTTACTTGGAAAATACAAATTTTAAAATTATAACTTATTTAAAAACACTTTGAAAAATTACTTAAGGTCCCATAAAATTATCTTAAAATCATTAGACATCAAAATATTAATTTATGAATTAATTTTAGGAAAATAAATGTTCTTTTAAGTTATTAAATTTATCGTAATATTGTAAATAATTATATATGACTTACTAAAACATAAACACTTAATTAATAATTTTTAAAATATTTCTTTACTTATACTATGATATAATTATATCATATTGTATGATATAAGATGGAAAAATAATTTTTATAAATTTATTGGTGAGTACAATATTCATTTTGGCAGTTAACTATTTAAAAGGGTCATATTACTATTCATAAGGGTAACATTACTATTCATAAGGGTATGTTACTATTCACTAAAAATTATGTTTTTCCTATCAGACTCCAAATATCTTACTAATCGCAACTGTGAGTGTCATATTTTTGAAATTCAAATCACAGATGTTGAAAAATTATGTTTAATGGCTAGGATATTAAGGTCAAATAATATTTAGTAGTTCATTTAAGAAAGAATTGGCATTGTGATTCCTAATTTGATTTTATGTGACATAATTATAAGAAGTGAATTTCTATTGATAAAACATTGGTTTGATACATGATTTCTATAAGATTTTTGTTTCAACTCACCACTTCCATATTTTTCTGAATTCTAGAATTCTAACAATGAGGAAAATTTCATATTCTTATTTTATTTTCCTTCCCTTAAGTATTATTCACATTGTAGTCGTGATTTTTTGAATTGAAAGTGTGATTTTTTTGATATGATTGATTGAAAATAAAATTGGTTGTTTCTCTAGGAATTTCAATTCTCTTCAATAATTCAATAAGTTCAGGAATATATTTTTTAAAATAAAATTTTATATTTTATAGTTAATCATAAACAAAAAATAAACTTTTCATATAATTAATATTTTAATTTTCCAATTCATTGATTTTATCCTTCAAGGTAGCATTAAAATTGTTATCATTGGATAGTGGTAAACTCAAAATCAACACTTATTTAAAAAAATAATACTCCCTTTCTCCCTCAGATTTATATACCCTATATGGAACTTGAGTTATCATAAAAAATTCTTGTTATTCTTATAAATCGTAATGATCTTAATGAGAAACACCAAAACCTCTATTTTACATATGAATCCAAGGTTAGTTTCATCTTAATCTCCTTAATTAAAAAACTCATCTTCATACACCCTTGAAAAAAAAAATTATCACCATGATAAATAATAAATAAATCATCATCACTTTTAATGTAATCACACACTTATCCTTACACCTTAAAAAATCACACTTAATTTTGAATTTTGAAATTTTTTCCCCTAGACGGTTTCTTATTTTAATTAGATTATGAATAATTATTTCTAGATAATTTTTATAAAGAAAAATTCTATTCTTCTCATTCTTCATCCTTGGATTTGGAGTGTTTTTATAAAAATGTTGAATTACTCCATAGCTTTCATGAATATTTCATTGATTTTCCCTCATTTGTTTTACTATGTTGATCCATATAACAATTATAAACTATTTCTTTGAATCCATGTCTAATATAATAAAGTGAGATAAACTAAAAAACATCAATTTTTTTAAAACATTACAAATTTAACCTTGAAATGTGGCAACTCAATTACTAATAACTGAATTTATGTGATCTATGAATAAAAAATTCAGAACCTATGAAATAAATAGAGATAAATTATTAAAACATCTTCATACAAACTTTATGTTTATGAATGAAAACCATTTCCCTATCAAATTTATTAGAAACTACTATCAATGTAATGTTGTCCCATGACAGGTATCCACTTAGAGAGGGGGTGAATAAGTGAATATAAATCATTAATAACTCTTCCCCTAATCCACATTCATCATCGATTTGGATTATAACAAATTTTATTTCACCAAACATACCTTTTCACTATTGAACATTTTGATGTTAATTATTTCAATTTTGTGATTTAATTCACATATCTGCATAGTAAAAAATAATTCATTGATATACAAGGTTAATTATTAAAATTTTGTTACATCATCCTTTAAATGGATTGATATAATATATCTCCACATAGTCCACTAAAATATCCAAATAGATTAAAATGGGAAATGGTTATCCTTGAAACATAAGGGTGTGAAATGATATCCTGAAAAGTATGATTTCCAACCATAAAATTTATAATTACTATTCAAATAAATAATAAATATAATCTTCTCAAATCACAATGATTCTCTAAATCCCTTATCAAAAAGTACCACCTCTTCTTATTCACATTGATTACTAAAACTCTAATATTCAGTAACCATGATAGTATAATAGAACACTGTATATATTTTATCTCCTCCAACTATGATATCTCAAAATATAGTAAAATATGTTATCATCAAACAACTTGAACATGTTCAAGAACTCACTTCACTTCCATTGTAGTCCGTATTCATTAATGAAATCCTTTAGTCTTCACCACATGATGATTCTACATTAAGAACTAGTGATAATTAATTATACGCCTAATCCTAAGGGTATCTCTATATATCTATCCCCATTACAACTAAAACTCATGATACAATTTTAAATTATATATCACACAAAACTATAACACACTTCTTATGCTTTTTAAAATTTAATAATTACGTAAACTTCAAATTCTTCTACTTCCTTTGAGATCCAGGAACAATCCAGACCTATTTTTAACCTTTGATATGATTTATAGACACATAGTTTCATTTTAGTGTATAATTACTATAATAAATAAATAAAAATCATAAAAAATCAATAAAAATGACTTTAAAAATAATAAAATAATGATAAGGTGCTTCATAAAACAATTCAGGAGGTTACCAAATGGTCACCTCCTGCTACTCTCAAAGTAAGTCTTATTATAGGAAACATATAGCATGTTTATCTTTATTGTGACCTTAAAAAACTTTATAGAGATAATATATTTTATGTTGGACTGAACCGCTATGGCGTGTTTAGAAATTTAGTGGATCAATGTCTTCCTTCATCACGTAATTTGTCCACCCACAAAAAAAACAACCTGGAAAAATAAAATAATGGTAAAAAATTGTGGTATTATATATATATATTATAAAATACCAACTTATTCTTTATCACAATCAGGAACTAGATCATGCTTTAATCCCTTCATATTATGATTTGATTTCTTCCACCTCACTAAAAGTTATTTCTTTAATGAAAATAAAGGCATCACTACTACCAATTGTGGGGATATTTTTTCTTCCTCCCCAAGAACACCTTAGAAAATTTTCAAAACAATTCCAAACAAGTCCAAATATCATTAGGATTATTTAAAAATTCTATTAAAAAAATGAAAACACCTAAAATTATGTAAATCACCTGATTTATGATTTTATGGATTTAATAATAAAAGATAGTAAAATCACTCCACATACATACACTTACAACTTATTCTACCATTTTAAATTTATCAACCATCCATTAAAGATCCTACATTCATAAAAATATTCATGGTTTTAATAGTTATCATTCAGTTCCATCACCTAATCCAAGAAAACAAAAAATCAGTACCCAATACATAAGAAAATTATACTCCTCAAGTCCACTATGCCAAGAAACATTGGTGTTATCTTATTTTATCAACTCTTGATTTGAATCTACTCACCCTCCAATCAAGGGATATAATAAAATGGGGAATTATTTAATTTTAATGAACCTTTAATTAATTTATACCTATCTTATAATTAAACCATTAATTCTATCTTCAATTATTCTTGCACCACAACTGCACCATAAATTTCTCTTCCATCGCTCACTACCCCACAACCTCAATAAAAGAATAATGACTCACCAAATACATTAGTCATATCATTTTTTATTATATTCCTCACATAAAACTTTACCAAAAAATTGATTTATCTATTAGAAGTGTCTATAGAGAAAACCTCTAGTACTAATGAGGAGGAAGCATGAATTTTTCCTGAAACACAAGTTCCCATTATCCTAAAAAATATTTATACTTGAACAACCCAAATAATAAAAGGTATTATCCACTCATATGACCAAAAAATCATTTTCAAACCATGAAAGTGTGCATGACTATATAATAGACCAAAACCATGATCATAAATGTTTATCTCTAAAGTTAATTCCACAGAATTGAAACACAATTTGGGTTTTTAGTATGACCTGAATCCCCAAATATTACCATATAAATATAAATTTACACATTTCTAGACATTTTTACCATTAAAAATAATATTTATGGTTTTTATAACCTATAACTATTTCTCCAAAATTGTATAACCCTTCCTGTAGCATAAGTGATAATTTATTTCCTAACAACCGTAGGGTTAAGTTTTCAATTTAAAAAGTTTCCAACCATATACCATGATTTAAAACACCCACTAAAATCTTTTTTCACAAAATAATTCATTATTTAATTTATATAGTTGAAATGATAGTGTCAATCCATGCCTTACAGAAATAGTTCGATTATAGATCATCTATTATAAAAGTTTGACGTATGTTTACATGTGATATCATAGTTTTATCTTCTCTAGAAAATTATTTTGGCACAAATGAGTCCTTAGAATATTATCAATCCTCACCTACTAAACACAAATTATTTTAAAATCATATGTTGTAATATATAAATATCAATTTATGTTCCATGATTTACATATATTATAAAATCTATCCAACACCATAATTAAGAAACAATTGTGATTTAAAAAACAATAAACCACAATATTGTGGTTAAGATAAACAAATACTAATAACAAATGATCATCATCCAAAAACAATTATCCCTCTATTAAAAATTCCCTATAATAAGAGAAATATCATATATAAAAATGTCTTTAATAGGAAAAAAACATCATTCTATCTTATCTAGCAAAGGATTCACTGCCAAGTATCTAGATCACCCCATAGGGAAGTATCTAAAACTGAATGTCATTAAATTAATCCACTAGATGAGTTATATCATCCTCAATAATGATCTCAATCATTGTATTGGTGTAGGTAAATTCTACTCACACATAGGAACATAGAAGAATCTATTGTTATCCTTATGACGGAAAATGGGTGAAACTTATAGAAATGATAACTAGATCATTCTCACATCATGATTTCATTTTCTAGTTTCTTCATTTTTCAAAAAAATATTCAAATAATTTACTAATCTTAATATGTTTTTGACTTCTAAAATATAGAATCTTGAAGATATTAATAAAAATTTCTTAATGTACATCATAAAACAATACCCCTTTCACAAGTAAGAATACATATATATCTTTTCTTAGGAAATATATAGTTAATGTACAAAAACCAATGAATCCAAAATTAATGATTTACGTAATCAAGTTAGAAATTAGACAATTAGAGTCCTTGAATTAGAATGTAATAGATAACATGACCTACAATAGTTTCTCTCAACTATCAGGATAAACTCTAATACATTATAAACTATTTGAAAATGTTCCTAATATTGACCTCCAACATCATTCCATTAACTATCTATTAGAAAAACACTATATACATATAAATAACCGAAACCCAACCTATAAACAACTTATAATGGGTGTGATAGGGGAAAATCATAATCTATTCATTAAGAAAATCATGTGTTAATAGGATGTTGGGTCATTTTGGGCCAATATAATTTTTAGAATTGGTCTAAAGGGGGGATATATCTTCTTTAAAATATATTTAGATAAAAAAAAATTATGTTCAATATCTAATATTATCATCATATGAAGATTATAATATATATATTTTATTAAAATAATATAATGTAGATATGTTGGCGAAATATAAAACAATGAACACATAATTTTTATAGTAGTTTACAATGACTAATCCTAAATCTACACTCCACTCCCATCTACACAACCTGCGGAATATTACCCCCTAGTCACTTAAATTTTAAAAGGTACGATAAATCTTTATAGACAATAATTTTTCTTCACCTAGAGGCAAATATTATCATATCTATCCTACATTTATATGGATCAAATCACAACCAATAATAACTAATTTTTGTTCAGGAGTCAAAACCCTGGCACGTAACATTGTTTAGGAGGTATAACCAATCACTGACATGATTTCTATTGGGAAATTAGTAAAATGAATTTTTATAAAATAAACCAAAAATATAAATAATGCTACAACAGTTTAAATAAAAAAAATAAAAAGTAAAGAACATCATGGAGAAAATGATGGAGCATTGATGTAGCATCGGTCCCTTCAATATAAAAGAATCAAATGCTAAATCTCACTTCTAATCTCATTAAGAATGGAAATCGATTTATATATTTAAACACAATAATATATGAAATGTTATGTATACTTTTATGTTTTATATTTAATAAATAAACAATGTTTATTGTGTGTAATTCAAAAATTGTTCATAAATGATTATTATTTTTATCAAGTTTTCATGATCAAACTAATTACTAATATCATCCTCTTTAATGGGAATTGATTACCCTTATATAGAATTATGTTGAATTGATTGAAAAAAATCTCATGAATAAAATTTCACAAAATATATAAAAATCACTTTTTATATAATCATTATCATTTATATATATATATATATACGTTACAAAATTAATCAAAATGAAAAAATGTATTAGTTAAAATTTCCGTAAATCAAAATATCAAGATGTTAGAAACATAGAGTATCAAAATTCCATTAAAATGATAAGGGATTTTTTCTATAAAAATAATTTATAAATATATGTAAAAATAATTTTAATTTTATGTATTAAACATATTTATAATTTATATAAACATCATCTTAAATTATTTTGTAAACATTATTTTCTTTATGTAAATTTTTACAAATTTTCATAAACATGAACTTTATTTCCATAAGAATGATTTTATACTCTATATTAATGAATACATGTTATGAGTATTCATGAACTGTACCAGTTTAGCCATAATCTAAATTCTACAAAAACATAAATATGGTTTTCAAAAACATGGAATAGGTCTACATAACCATCAATGCTGCTTTTGGTGAAAACATCACCAATATAGAAAATGAATGTTTCAATTCATATCAATTTGATAACCCAAATTGTATGAATTTAATAAGCACTTATTATAAATTTTATGAAATCGTATGCATTTAAAAATCAAATGAATTCAATTGAAATTCTTAATTCTATAGATAAACACAATGATTGTATAAGAATTTATAAAAAATTATAAACATAAAACACATAAATAATAATAAAATTTTGATTTAATAATGTTGTGAAAATTATAATTATCTAATTCAAATAAGTGAGGTATTTTAATTAATTTTATGTATTTATAAACAATGTCAAGTATTTGTATACTCTAAAAAATCATTAATAACATCAATTGTAAAAATATTTTTATTTATATAACTTACCACTAATATTATCAGCATGTTGAATATTAAAAAATAAAAACAATTTTTTAAAAAATAAAAAAACATTTACCTTTTTTAAAATATATTAAAATGTTAACAAAAAAGTATATTTCAATAAAAACTATAACCCTGTTAAAGACATAGAATACTGAATTTAGTGATCTTTTAATACTTATATTAATGATTACTTATTTTCAAACATTTAATCTCCCCATAAAAATTCATAATAATCTTTAACGTATAGAAAAGAAGACACAAAAAATAATCAATATATTCAATAAAAACCTATTTATAGAGTTTATAAAAATATAAAAAATAGTAAGAAATAGCAAACCAATTAAAATCAGAATAAAAAATTTCTCATAATCATAATTATAGAAAATATAAGAGCTTATAATTTTAGTTGAATTCAAAATATTAAGTTCCAATACATGAATAATATTCATAGAAATGATTCAATTAAATATATGATTTAGATTTTTTATAAACATACAATTTTCATAAAATGCTAAACCATAATATAAATGATGTCATATTTGTTTTGAATTAATTTTAGGTATAATGATTGATGAATTATTCAGAAAAGTACATTAGTAGAGGTTTTTTCCTATAATAGAATTTTAAAATTAAAAATCAGGAAGTTTTCGATCAGGAAGAAGTTAGGTTTAAAATAAATTTTATATGATGTTGATATGTTTATATGGTAATTTACACTAAAAATTTATTCTTGCTCATTATGTTATTGATTGGTAGGTATTTCTTATGGTCAATTTAGTGTATTAGATTAATAAATTGTGAGAAGTGCTTATTCAGAAGATAATGAGAGAATGTTTCAGTCGATGCTTTTGATGTTATTTACGATTATATATATCAATACAGAATAATAGTTCAACAGTGATTCTCCAAAAGGTTTCTAGTAGTGAAGAAGTGAAGCCAAAGTTGAATCGTTAGTGAATGCAGATGCATTATATTTTGAAATGAAAAATGCATTTATCATACACAAATAAGATATTTTGGGTTATACACGTAAGATCTCATATGAGTTTTTGGGTTGGCCTTCAGTTTTTTTGAGTCAAAATATTATGAAATGGAATTTATCTTACACATATAAGATAATGTAAGACACATAATATATATTGGGATATGAAGATAAGAATTGATACTACGTACAAAAATTTAATTATGTAAGAAGGAAGGTTGACTCTCCCAGATTTTACTAGGGGATTTATCTTAGGCTCAAAGGTGACCATAAGATAATTTACTTATACAGTATTTATTTTAAGCATGTGTAAGTAAATTATTCTATATAAAAGTGAACTTGAGGTCACATAAATAAATTAACCTTTTTATAGGAGAATTGAGATTACCATAAAATAATTCACTTACTCACTATAGTTCTAAAATACCATAATATAATTATGTTATATGAATAGGTAATAAGATAATTTAGTTACATGGAGTGTGTATGATGATTTACTTGGTGAAATTATGATTACCAAAATGTTATATTTCTATAGAATGAAAATAAATGAGTTATAATTAAATTTGGATACTTTGAATAAAAGGAGAATAAAATAAGATTATATTTTTTTATGTTCTTCATAGAGATCATGAATAAAGTTCAAACACAAGATCATTATTCATGCTAAGATAAATATTGAAACAAACAAGGGAGAATGTTGTGATAATGGGACAATACTGTAGGTTTCAGGTACAAAATAATTTTGTGAGGTATGATACCCAACTTTTCTTTTTCCCATTATCAATGATTAATTCGAGATCAAGTGAACATGAATGATATGATCAACATATTTGAATCAACAAACAATCATGGGTAATTAACGCTGAAGTAATAAAATGGTTATCAACACATGTTGTTTATAATTAATTTAATTAAATAAACATTACCTCAAAGGTTATTATTTCTTCATTGATGTGTCTGAACATAGATTTTCAGTACACTGTCATGGTGTTAAATAATCCTTTCATAGGATTCCTCTCACAGTAATCCACACCTGCTCCATGAATCTAAATATGTCACTGAAGGAGTCTTCGGGTGCTAGCGTGGATGATCCTTGTGATTCGGATGTCTGCATTCGATCGTCATACGATCCACTTCCAAAGTTTTCTCCTTGATCTAGTGGTGGAGGATGTCTCTCATTCTTGAGAGAATTCTTGGAGAGGGATGGACTCTCTACGCTTGTGAGGTTTTCACAAATCTGTTGTTCACAATGATTTTATTGGCTAGAGATTTAGAAAATAATCATAATTGGGTATTTATATCTCTAGGTTTAAAATAACATAATTGCACAAGTTCCATTATTTATTTTATTAAACATAGTGAAACCCTGTGTAAAATAATAATAGTATCATTATTATTATTTCTTGATGTGCACCTAACATGCGAATTATAATTAAATATTATTTAATAAAATAATACTCAACATTATTATTTCTCACTGAACACTTGAACTCGGTTCACTAATCCTCCATCATATTTATTGGACCTTGTACAATTTGTATTTATTTATTAAAAAAATTATTTCTACATTATTCACTAATAAATATATAAATATTATATTTACTAAGTTGTAAATAAATATTTAGTAAATATTCCACCTATAATATATTCTCTCATATAACTAGTGTCGGAATAAATGAGATCACACATCTATGAATAATTATTAAACCACAATAGGGAATAATCTTTTTTCAACTTGTTATATAATAAAATATATATATTATTTTACTGAGATACTGGATACACTTATTGTGTGAACCTCTAGGCCTCTTTCTCAGTGGCATTAGGCTAAGTAGCCTAAAGTCCAAGGTTAGCATCTACCAACACGCCACAGAAACCATACAGAAAGATTTTAATTCCATAAAAACATGTCACCTAAAATTAATTATTATTGTGTTATATAATCCCTTTGTCACAATATATATAATAAATAGAGTTGTATTCTAGTTCCATCAACCCAGGTTCCCCATTTCTTCTTCATTTATATCCCGGAAATTGAACTTTCCTATAGAACAACATGGCCATGAATTTATTTAGGATATATCATTTCCATCAAAGAGAATGAGACATCAACTTCCATTAAAGAATATATGGGACAAATCCTTTCTCATATTATTCATTAATGTTGTATTACTCATGACGCACCCAACATATCCAACCTCACCTCAAACATATTTCATCATGTTTTTCATAAATAAATCTAACTGTGAGAGTCATAATACTCATTGATAATAATACTAATGTATAAGGACTGATACAAATTTCCATTGATAGGAACATACAATGGCACTTATTGATGTGGATTTCCTACTTGTGGGTATCATTCTCATAATATCCAGTTAGATATTACCAATGGCGTACACCATGAGAATGTGACTCAAATTCCTATGAGTCTCCACTCCTGATAGCCTGTATCATTTGTGTCCCTCAAATGATATCATTCAACTATATAACATATTTTCAAGAATAGTGTTACAAAACATCCGGGTTTTCATCATAGCTTGTATCTTCTTGACATTTTAGTACGATAGTTACTCTTAGCACATTATCACATAAACGCAACACATAAGAACAACATGATGAAATAAGGAATTTATTAATATTAAAAACCATGAATATAATTAACATAATGTGAACAAATAATTTTCTTCTAGGGAGCCAACTCCAATAGAGTACCATTTTCACTAGAGCCAACAACTATAAACCTTTAGTCCACTAGCTCTCACATGATATTCATGTTTCTACTATGATTTTCCTATAGTCAAGGGGTTTTCCTCATTCTCTTATGTGGGTACTCTAGTCACTACAAATTCACCCCTCTGATAAAAATTCCTTAAGAAGTGATAGTTTCGGGGTATGTTCTTTGTCTGTTGGTGTGGATTTGTCTCTTTTAAAAGATCCACAATTGAAGTATTATTATTATATAGTGTGATATGGTATTTACTTCTAGGTACCACATCATGATCCTAGAGAATGATTGAAATCTAGATGGGTTACTAGGCTATATCAGACGACAAAATATACTTGGTCTCCACTATAGAATTAGCGACAACTATATTCTCTAAACTCTTCCCTCTCATAGATCATCCATTGAGACAGAAAACATATCCTGATTGTGAGATCAGATCATTCTGATCTGTCAGAAAATCAGCATCATCATACCCTTTGATGAAAATCTCATAGCCTCTTACATACACAAGGAACAAATAATTAGTTCTTCTCAGATACTTAAGGATAATTTTAATATTAGTTAATGTTTTTTCTAGGATCTGCTTGATATAGGCCTACCATGATCAATGCATATGAAAAATTAAGTCTAGTATAAAAATTTTTATACATGATTGATCATGTCACTGAAGTGTATGAGATATTACTCATTCCATTTCTCTCCTATTATGTCTAGGGACACATTTTCTTAAAAATATGTAAACCATGTGACACTGTAATGAATCCCCTCTTCAATTGTTTCGTACTAAATATCTTTAGTATATAGTCAATATATGTATATTGGATTAGTCCAAGCAGCCTCTTGCATCTAACATGTATGATCTTGATCCCATGAATGTAGGATGCTTCACCTAATTCCTTCAAAGAGAAATACATGATCAACCTGTCATTAAATGACTATAAGACTGGTATGTCATTTCAAAAAATTAATATGTCATGAACTTACACAACTAGAATAATGTCTGAATTCCCATTAAACCCATTGTAAATACATGGCTTGCATTCTTTTTCAATGAAACCAAATTCAATTATGGCTTCATCGAATCATATATTACATGACATGGATGTTTTCTTCAATCCATTAATGATTCCCTACAATTAGAAAACCATTTTGGCATCACTTGGTTTCATAAAACATTCTAGTTATGTCATATAGACATCTTCCTAAATGTTCCCTTTAATAAATGTATGTTTATGAAACTTTCGCCGGGGCACACATCCATTTATCGAGGACGTACTGATTGTTTCCCTGCATTCCTGCTTTCCAAAGTTAGGTGACATCCTTCACTTATTTAGGGATGTTTTCTCCGTGATCGAAATAGGATGATGGGATGTTGGTTCCTCATTCTGTGGATTCCTCCTCGGAATTTTTTACCTGGTCTAAGTATCCATTAAATATTTGAGTCGTAGTTTTTGAATCTCATTCTAGGTGCCATATATATTGGGATGCTGGTTAATTACACTTCTTCTGTCAGGACATTCCATGGGGTCTTAACATGGAAGAATCCTTTGGTCAGAGTAGATGACAACATCAGGCATGTCGAGGTATCTTTGGATGCGTGGACATTGTTGAACTTGTCTTCTTCTTCATAAGAGGGGATCTCAAGGGCACAGAACCCAAGGCATCCCACGTTGGTTATAGGGTATCTTATTCAACAGGAACGTCTCTGAGGTTTTCCTTAGCTTCCCATGTTTAACATAGGGTGTTCAGTGTGTTTAACTTCTAGAAGAGACAGTTAATCCAAAGGCGTGTCTTTCGTGGTTTTCCTTAGGAATCTCATGTTTTACACAAGGTAAGCCATGAGTTTAACGTCTTGCGGAGAGGTAATGATAGTGATCAGAATGTCCAATAGATACATAGCTGATTGGTATATCCCTAGGAGGGATCACCTGGAAGGTTTACCATATGGATGGATTAGAATGCCCAATGTGGATGGGTTTGAGGTGGTGTGTCCCATAGAGGGAAGATATCACACTGTAAAGGATGATCTAGAAACTGCTGAGGAAAAATAAGAAAGAGTGCATGCCAGGATGGGGAACTATGGATGGATATGTCAGGATACTCAATGAGAGAAGACCCAGGGTGGTGTGTCCCATAAAGGGAAGATGTCACACCATGAAGGTTGATCTAGACACCACTGATGGCAGATCAGGGAGAGTGCACCCCAGAATAGGGAACACCAAGGTTTACCATTGGATGGGATTGAAACTCATAGAGGTTTCCTACATTCCCTATATATATTATAGGGATCAAAACCCATGTATTTCAAAGGGGTGATGAATCAGGGTGTACACAAAGGACAACAACCCAGAGACATGCTGAGGTTTACACATAGTTAGAAGCCCATCACAATAGGGGACTTATTGGTTGGATGATTAGGGATTGTGTGGGGATTATACACGGTTAGCTACCCAAGGGAATGGAATTATCCCCCTGGGATGTAGCGGCCTGTGTAATAATAAATATGGATGATGGAGAGTTTAATGATGTGGAGGGGGAATGAGATGGAACTATCATGAAGGTGACAATAGTGATGGTATTGAATCTCAGACAGTCTTCCTACATATCCTCGTTGTAGGGAATCAATGTCTGTGTAGTTCGATGGGGCCGTGGGATACTTGAGGAGGAGACCCCTGAGAATGGATGCACGAATGGGACCTGAAGGAAGTGGAACCTCTAGGTTGGGGGCATGAAATTGTGGTGCACGTAGAGGACAACGACCCGATGACATGCTGGGGATTACACATGGTTAGCAGCCTCGGTTGGCCTAATGCCATGAGGGTAAACTAGAGATGTGGGTCCCAACAAAGGTGACTACAACGAATTACCGTCAATTGAAAACTACAACGGCTTATCACTGGATAAGGCTAAAACAGCTTACCACTGGTTAGGGTTGGCAATGACTTACCACTGACTGGGGTTCCAATGACATATCATCGATTAGGGAACACAATGACTAACTGTCAGTTGGGAAACACAACGACTTACCATCAGTTGGGGAACACAATGGCATACCGTTGGTTGGGGTTGGACATCATGGAGGCTTCCATCATACCTTGCCTAGGAGATAAGGATCAAATTCCATGTAGTTCAAAATGGTATTGGTGAACCAACGTGAAGGGGGTCAGGAACAGTATGTGTTAGGATTGAACTTGAGGGTGGATTCCTATGTACCTATCCTTCGAAAGGATAAAAGTCCCTGTAGTTTGGAATGGTGTGGGTGAGCTCATGCGAAGGAGATCAGGACTGGTAGGTTTTGGTCTTGATCCTCAGGGAGGGGTATTATGCACCTTGCCTTGGCAAGGATCAAATCCCATGTAGTTCAAAATGGTGTCTGTGAACCGACGCGAAGGGGGTCGGGACCAATAGGTGTTGGGATTGAACCTCAAGGAGGCTTTGTATGTACATTGTTTTAGTAAGGATCAAAGTACCCGTAGTTCAGAATGGTGTTGGTGAACCGACACGATGGGGGTCCAGAACAATAGGTGTTGGTCATGAACCACATGGAGGCTTTCTATGTACCATTCCTTGGAAAGAATCAATGTCCCCATAGATTGGAATGGTGTTCGTGAACTGATGTGAAGGGGGTCGGGACCTAATGGTGTGGGGCTTGAACCTCAGGGAGACTTCTTACGTACCTTGCCTTGGCAAGGATCAAAGTCTCTGTAGTTCATAATGTTGTTGGTGAACCAACGCAAAGGGGTTTGGGACCAATAGGTATTGGGTGTGAACCTCAGGGAGGATTCTTATGTACCTTTCATTGGCAAGGATCAAAGTCCACATAGTTCCATATGGTTTGGTGAACCGACGTGAAGGTTCCAGGACCAATAGGTGTTGGGATTGAACCTCAGGGAAGATTCCTACATACCTTGCCTTAGTAAGGATAAAAGTCCATGTAGTTCCATAAGGTTTGGGTATTACACTCTAAGGCGTCCTAGGAAGGATTCCAATGTCAATTCATTCTCTAAGACCATGTGAGTCATGCTCAGTGTGAGAAACAAGAGGCTGCAAAGAACTCATGATCATGGAGCAAAGGTGCATCCATGAAGGGTGGTGAATGGGGCTTACGTAAGGAAGCTTCCCAGTTGCCACTATGGAGCAGTAACAGTGGATTGGGATGACGCATAGAAACTATCTGGGTGCCGAAAAGGAGAGAAAATGAATGCGGATTAAGAATGGAAGATTCCCAGGTGTTGCTAGGGAGCTGCAATGGTTAATGGGGCATATGCATGGACACTTCCCATAATGTCTTCCTCCTGTCTGGATATGAGGGAATCCCAACTCACTGGTGGGTTAAGGCATATAATTGAGGTCTATACTTATGCGCTAGTGCACAAGTAGGATGACGCCAAGGGTGATGGAATCAATCCAAACAAAGGGAGATAAAAAGTGTGAATCACTTTTCAGACATTCATTAAGGGGTGAGGGTGGCATAACAATCAAGGATGACTATTTAACATGTTCTAAACACAACATCTATATCACGCTAGCCTAAAATAGTGATAAAAAATGATGGTCGACTATTGACCTTGTTCAAAACACATGACCTGACTTGAAGTGTCGTCCAAAGTCTTCTGGGGCATTAGCCCATAATGTTAGATGAGCCGAGGCGGCATGGGACCAGACCATTAGGTGGTCCATTCCGACATGAGAGAGGATGAATATCCGAATGAAGGACACACAAATCATGATGTGGAGTGATGGAATGTTTGAACGGATTCCAACGCTCTTGAAATTACACCACTGTACTCATGGCATGAGGAATATTATGCTTGTCACACAAGCCATCTCTTATATAGAATAAGATAAATCCTATTATTGAATGATAGGAAATTATATAGTTTATAGTCATGTTGAGAGGAATGTTATCATCTTATTCTTGGAGCATAAAGCATTTCTTTTTTAGAGAAAGAGGTATCATATGTTTGGAGAATGGGGTGTACTAAAGTTTTAGTCATGTAGAAAGAACTATCGGCATTTTATGCTTAAAGCATAAGGATTTTCTTGTTTAGAGAATGAGGCATCCTATATTTTTCATATCGGGTGTACTACAGTTTATAGTCATGTAGATAAGACTATTGGCATCTTATTCTTGGCGCATAAGGTATCTCTTGTTTGGAGAAAGTGGCATCCTATATTTGTCATATAGGGTGTAATAGAGTTTATAGTCATGTAGAGAGGACAATTAGGCATAAGGAGCCTAGAAATGTCTAGTGGTGGGACTTACACAAGAGCGTCCCTTTCTGGTTCATCCTAGAAAAGGACCCAAGTGATAGGTTTTGGAGGAGTATCTTGAGGAATGGTTCAAATCAAGGTACTCAAGGAATTGAAGATGACAATCTCAACTCATGACATGCGAAAGGTACCCAGATGAATATGTCGACTCAAGGTGTTTCATGATGTGAAGAGGAGTATCTCGAATCATGGTATTCCATAGGAGGAAGGAGGGTGCACATAAGGGTGCAATGGAAATGCCGATGTCCTGGCCCGAAAGGTTCATGGTGCGACTCATCATTTTTCATGGGGGTTAGTGACGAAAGCGAAAGGACCGGCCCAACACTGATCCCAAGAGGTGGTGTGGGGGCACAAACCCTACGGTATGGACCAGTGGGAATGAATGTAGGAGCTTCAAAAAAGATAGGGATTTGAAAAGAAACTTCACGGATGAAAGGAGCTCATGGAGCATTGGGCCTCGCGAAGTAGCCTCGCGACAACAATTGCACTCATGGAGCATGGCCTTGCGGAGAGTAGGCTCTCGCAGAGCAAAGGGTCTCGTGGAGGAAAGGATATCGTGGAGAAAAGTGTCTCACAGTTCAAAGGATCTCATGGAGAAAAGGGTCTCACAGAGAAAAGGGTCTCGCAATGCCTTGTGTAACCCGAAGAAGCTCCCTCCTTCGCAAAGGGATCCACACTTTGCGAAGGGCATCACTTCACAGTGCTCTAGAGCTCTGCGAAATGGGAGATCAGTAGCTCAAAGGGTCGCATGACAGTGCTTATAAAGGGGGGGGGGGGGTGAGCCAGCTATTTTTAGATGATAGATTTTGGCAGAGTATGCTGCAGAGCACAAATGTGCACCGCAAAGAGAAAATCACACCATGAAGGAAAATGCGCTCTACAACTGAATGAAGTTCCCTCAAGTTTCTTATTACCGTGGATTCGACAGTCATTAAACTTCATGACACTCGCGGTGTCCCCATTCAAGTTACCTCAAGTTATTTGTAACTGTGGAGTCGACCGTCATCGATCTTAACGGCGCTCGCAGAGGATCCTGTCAAGTTCCCTCTGCTCCACGATTGTGGAGGGAGCTTCACGAATGGGCTTCGCAAACCAATTTTCTATCCCAACTTCAAATGTCCATAACACCAAATTAATAACTTTGTTCGGGCCCTACAACCTGTCAAATCAATTCTTGTGAAACAGGCTATGATCTGGGATCATGTATGGAAGCATTTGGAATATCTTTTGGATGCAGTTTTTGGTGCCAACAATGTAGTTTTAACATCCATCTTTCAAATCACATAGTAATGGTAAGCTGCTATGGAAAGTATGATTATTATGTATTTAAACATGTAATGTGTCTAAAATGTCTCATCATATTCAATACCTTAATGATGTTTAAACCCATTATCCACTAGCCTAGATTTATTGGTACCTAATTTACATTCCTTGTCTAGTTTTCTCTTAAATACCAATTTACACCCATTTTCTTTTAAATAAACTGGAACATCGACCAAAACACAAAAATGGTTCAGATATCTAGAATCCATTTCAGAATTCATTACTTCTAGAAATCTTGCATCTTATGATCTCTATACTAACTCCTTGTAGGATACATGTTCATCATTGTCCAAAAATAATGAGCCACCATCCATAGTGACTAGAAAACCATATCTCTTTGGTTTCCTTACATTTATATACTCCTATGTAGTACTGGTGTTTCAGGAACTATTTCTTCTACGGGGACCTCTATAACTTATTCCTGTACCAACTACTATGTATCTTTAACATCAAATTTATTGAATTCAATCTTTCTCCCACTATCCTCTTTGACGATGTGCTTCATCTCAGGAAAGAGGCCTTAACTGGCGACAATCACTTTCTTGTTTGAGGGGTTTTATAGGTAGTATAAGATTGTTTCCAAGGGATACCATATAAATATACACTTAATGCATCAGGGTTCCAATTTATTTCTTGATAAGTTCTTAAAGAAATACTCACAACCCCATACACGTGTATGAGACAAAACGGTTTTCATTCCATTCCATAGCTTGAAGAGAATTCTATTTTCCTAATTAGTTAGTACTCTGGTTAATGTGTAAACCATCATTTGTAATGTATATACCCAAATAGATATTAGATTATTTTCACGACTTATCATTGACCTTACCATGTCCAACAAGGTATGGTTCCTTCTTTCACTAACACTATTCCATGGTGGTGTATTAGGTAGAGTGAGTTGTGAAAGAATCCAAAACTCTCAAAGAAACTGAATGAAATCTTGGTTAAAATATTCATTACCTTGATCTGATTAAAGATTATTTATCTTCATACCAAGATGATTCTATAATTTATTCTTGAATTTCTTGAATTTCTCAAAGGACTCAGACTTATACCTCATCATGTAAATATATACATATCTACTCAAGTCATTAGTAATGGCTATGAATTGAGAATATCCACCTCTAGCTTCTACAGGAAATGGTCCACACACATCAATGTATACCAATCCTAGAAGCTTTTTGGACATTTTTCCTTATCCACCAAAGACGGTTTTCCATTTTCCATTATAAAAAATCATGAAATCTATCAAGTGTTTTTGGCTTAGAATAGTCTAAATAACCATCTTGATAGAGCACTATCAAATGATTCGCATTTACATGACCAAGATGGTGATGCCACGAATTGGTGTTATAAGATTCAAGTGAACTTTATTCTTTATCAATTTCCAACACTTGGTTTTTATAACTTAATACATATAGAATATTATTTAAATGTTTCTTACCATAACATATATTGTCCTTATAATAGAAATAACTTTTATTTCTGAATTTGAAAAAAAACCATATGTATCTAAACATGATATAGAAATTATGTTTTTGGTAATAGTGGGTACATAATAAAAATCATGTAAAAGAAATATCATTCCTGTAGGAAATGAAAAGTGGTTGTCATCAATGGATAGAGTAACCAGCCACACACCATTAGAAGCTCATAGATGCACCACTCCTCTAGAAATTATTGGGAATCTAATTGGATCTGTCATTTTGAAACAGATGTGAGAACAACAAGCTCTATCTTATACACAATGTGTAGATATGGAAATATTTCACTCGATAATGAACACACCTTTAGCTTCCCCATTATATTGGGTGCGGTTCTTCTTCTAGTATCAAAGATTCTCATAAGAAAATCATATTGCCTCCTTTTCCATGCCCTGCCTCTAGATTATCCCCTTCTTGTTAGGACAGTTCTTGAGAGCTTTAGACTATTTTTAGGTATTGTATCCATTTTCCTTGTTCTAACTTTTTTTATTAACCATATGGACTATGGGGTTTTCTTGCCCTTGGTCCTTATCCACTTAGATAATCATGACCAAAAATTCTGGTAGACTCTTCTCATTATTTTTCATATTATAATTCATTATAACACTAGAAAAGGTACTGGGAAGTGATGATATTATGAAATATTTATGAAAATCCTTCATGAATTTAATACCTAAGATGTATAGGCATTTATTGTATCCAATAATCTTGACTATATGTGGCCCAACTAGCACAGAATCCCCAAGAATAGTGGTAAATAAACCATTGGAGATCTCATACCTCTCTTGCCTTGCATTCTCTTGATAGAGATCCCAAAAGCAAGGAATCATTATATATGCATCCATTTCTTCATGTTGTTTTAAAATCTTATTAGACATGGATTATATCATAAATCACTAAACATATGTAGCATCATTTAGATGTTTCTCACATAGAGATAGCTCTTCGCCACTTGCCTCATTTGCAGGCGCCACTGGAAGAGGTTCTTACCACACATAAAATTTTCTTTCATGGTGAAGGATAAACCATAGGCACCTTTACCAATCCTTGAAATTTGTTTTGGTGAGAAGTTTTTCCCTATCATGTATGAATTTTAAAAATATCTTTGGTTCCATTTTTAATATTGTTTCCTCAAATAAGATAAAAAGAGATGTAGTACTTTATCTTGATAAATTTAGACAAGTAAATAAATATTATATTTATTAGTCTCACACTATTTTATCAAAACCCAACAGTCATCACCATTGGCTTTGAAATATCCTATTTCTTGGATATACTATTGGAAAGGATCCATATTCCCATTCTCATTACACCAACATTGGTTGGTCAAGAGAGTTGAATTGTTTAAGGTATACATTCAAAATTATGACTGCATTAACTCAAAGTAACTTGATCTGTTGAGTGGACTCCCCAATCTTAAAATCCATTAAGTCGATTTTCTCATCCTTTGCCTCTCAGTTACATAATGTCTTCTGTTGGAAGTAAACCCTTGATGTGAATCATGTTAATTCAACCAAAGAACTCATGTTATAATACCCTTATAATTGAAAACACCCCAACTTTGGCTGGTCAAGTACTTCGAACTGTTGTTTGATTTTAACCGATGTAGTGGAAGGCCATGCTGACTTAATATTTTATTGAGTGATTTTATCATTTACACATAAATTTCTTATTATTATTTGTATTACATGATTTTTAATAATAAGTGGGATTACTTATGTGATTAACCATGTTTTAGATAATATTTACAAATAACCAAGTTTAATTTGGTTCCATCTTGCATGTTTGTTTGTTCCTGAATTATGTGATCACAAAAAAAATACATTAATTATGAGTTACCATTCTAATGAAAGAAACAAAATGAAAGGTATGATCATAATCTTATCCTAATGGTTAGTTTTTCTAGTTCTTGATAAAAAAATCATAGACCAAGGGGAGAAACACCATGAACCAATTAAGTTCATGTTTACAACTTTCCACCTATCCACCTCTGTATCTTCCTTGGATTGGTTTCATCTAGGTTCCTGAATTGAACCACATCCACTATCTTGGGATCTCCATCCATTAAATATTCTTTTACTCAGATAAAGGTGAGGGGTAAATGGGGATTTACATTAAAGAAACGGTCTGCACGCAAACCCTAAATATTAATTAGTAGAGAACGAATGCAGATCAACAATTTAATTTAATAGTAATTTCAAATGAAACCAATCACCTATAAATGTCTCATTTATCTAATGATCATCCACTAGTATGCATAAAATTACACATTAAATAAAACTAGTATTCAATTAAAAATGATTCTTATATAAGATAAATCACACATGAATCGATTAATTATTAAATTTAATTAGTCAATCCTTTTGTCTTAATCCTTTTTTGAATTTCTTTGATATTATCATCCTTTATAATTTTAAAAAAGTTAAATAAATTAAAAAAAAAATTAATTGTGTACATAACATGTACCTTGGAGGTAACCTGGTGATTATCCATAGAAATCTACCCAACATGTATTATACTTTTTTACACTTTATTCTTTGTTACATATAGTATGAATGACTTATCACGTACATTCATGACATATTCTTAAAAGATGATTAAATTAATTACATGATTTTTCAATATCATGTCTTAGTTTAATGCACATAAGATAACAATTATAATAATAATCATATATGACATGAAAATCATGAATATTAAGCAAACATTAATTAAAAAATTAAATATTTAGGTATATTAAAACCAATCACATGGTGTGCCCAATTATTATAGACACAAAAATGTACATGTATCAATGTTTACATAGTAAAATAAATAAATTTTAAATCTACATAATCTGGTAAAACTACATGTCGTGTATAATCAATCTACACTGCATGTACACCTTTCACCGTATATTCGAAGTACATGTCTAGTGTCTCGGTATGCGAGGTGTACATCGAAAATCTTAGAGCATGGTGTGTCTAGTGGGTGTCATGCTATGTTGATTCCATGTCACACAATCGCTAGTTGGGTATGCCATGTAAGGAATACACAACCCAACCATTAACTAGAAGGAACTACATTTCCAGTCCAATGGGCCACATAGTGTGTAGTCTGGCTAACCATGTTCCAGCTAATCCTGGTCAACACCTAGAGTATTAATGGTGTAATTAATTCCCTAATCAATGAAAAACTTTGAATTTATTTATGAATCAATCCGGATGTGTTGAACATGACTACATGGAATGTAATGCTGATTATACGGTGTGTAGTATCGTGTTGTATGACCAGGATCCTTGGAACCTCCATAATAGATCCTCAATTTCAATTTAATCATAAAATTAATTTTTCTATTAGATCAATGAGAAATGATAGAGGAATAAATAGTTCTCATAATTACTATTTAAATAATGATTAATGCTAAATTGAAAATCTAAATTATCAATGTTTAAATCATTAATGAAACAAGATAGTTATAAATAACAAAGTGACCCATTTGATACCACTTGTACGTTCTGGGAAAAAAAGTGAGAGAGTGATGGTGCAAACTTTTCTTTTTTACATTAACTATGATTAATACAAGATCAAGTGATGATAAACGTCATGATCAATAGATTTTAATCAAAGAACAAGTAAGATTTATTAACCAAGAACCAAGAGAAAGTGGATCAACACACGATGATTATAATTAATTTAATTAAATAATAATTACCTCTGAGGTTATTATTTCATCACTGCTGCTTTTGACTATAGATATTCAACGTTCCACCCTCATGTTGTAGAATTCAAGCATAGGATTCCTCCAGCAGTGATCTACATGTGCTCTGAAAATATCTAGATGTTGCTAAAGGAGTCTCCGAGTGCTTGTGTGGAAGATCCTTTCCCTTGTGATGTTAACATTCAATCATCATGAGAACCACTTCAAAGGTGTTCTACTTGATCTAGTGGAGGATTATATCTCTCATTCTTGATAGCATTCTTGGAGAGGGATGAACTCTCATGAATTGGGAGAATTTCTCTAATTCATTGTGCATAATGATTTTTTGGCCAGATTTTTATTAAATAACCATAATTGGGTATTTATATTGCTGGGGTTAAAATAAAATAATTGAAAAAGTGACCATATTTATTTTATCAATCTTAGAGAAAACCCATGTAAAATAATAATAGTATAATTATTTTTATTTATTGATGCACACCTAACTTTTAAATTAGTATTAAATATTATTTGATAAAGTAATATTCAACATTATAATTTCTCACCGAACCCTTGAACTCGGTCCACCAATACTCCACCATATTTAGTGGTCCTTGAATAATGTATATTTATTTATTAAATAAATATCACTACGTTATTCTCTTAAAATATATAAATATTATTTTCACTAAATAGAAAATAAATATTTATTAAATTTTCCACCCATAACATATTCTCTCAAATTACTAGTGTTAGAATAAATACGATCAGACATCCATGAATAATTATTAAACTAGAACTTAGAATAATCTTTATTCAACTTGTTAAATAATAAAAAATATATATTGCTTAACTAAGATACTGGACACACTTAATGTGTGGCCCTCTAGGCTTCTTTCTTAGTGGCATTAGGTGGAGCATCCTAAAGGCCAAGGTTAGCATCTGCAACACACCAAAGCACACATAGAGAAAGAAGTTAATACTACTACAACATATCACCTTATAAGAATTCTTATTGTTTAATATAATACATTATTCTCAATATCTCTAATCCAGTGGGTTGCATTCTAGTTACATAAACCCATGGGATCTATTTCTATTTCTTTGATTTCTTAAAAGTTGAAGTTGCCTATAGAGCACCATGGGCATGGATTTATTTAGGAAATATAATTTCCATAAAAGGTCCCAATATATCAACATCTATTAAAAACATAAGGGAACATCCTTTATCTCATTATTCATTAATGTATTATTACTCATGAATCACCTGACATGTCCTACCTCACCCCGAACACATGTCATCATAGTTTTCATCAATACATCTAAGTGTGCGAGTAATAAAACTCATTAATAATAATATTAAATTCTAAGGACCAATACACACATCCTTAGATAGGAAAATACAATGAAACTTATAAATGTAGATTTCCTACTATAAGGTCTCATTCTTATAATATCCTCCTCAAAATTACCAAGGGT
Organism: Viscum album; assembly: GCA_963277665.1. NCBI lineage: Eukaryota > Viridiplantae > Streptophyta > Magnoliopsida > Santalales > Viscaceae > Viscum > Viscum album. The sequence continues at coordinate 1,831,174,844 of OY728129.1, forward strand.
GTACACCATAAGACGGTTCCCCAAAGTCTTATGAGTCTCCACCTCTGATGGCCTATGCCATTTTTGGCCCTAAAAGGATATCATTTTTCTATATTACTTATATTAAAGAATAGTGTTATATAAATTCTAGTTTCTCATCATAGTAGGGATCCACTATGACCTTTAGGTGTGACGGTTACTCTTAGGACATTATCACAAAAATTCCTCAAAGAAGAACACTCATTATGTGATCATGAATTTATTAATATTCAAAACAATGAATATAAGTTATCATAATGTAAAAAATATTTTGGTTATAGGGAACCAACTAAAATAAGTACCACGTTCTATTAGATTCACATCCTTTTTTTAAATGGAAATAATATACCAAGATGGAATCTTGTGGATTTTGTGAAATATTTTAAATAATGGAATCCCAAAATATTTAAAATGTCACTTATAAGAAATAGATCGATTATTCATCCATATTTATAAGAATTTTTTCATCTAAACTTTGACTAAAATATTCATATGTTTAAAGGTTAAGACTTCATGAGACTCTAATGGTTACAATTATGGAAAATATGATTTGAGAAATCAGAAACATTGAAGAAAAATAAAGAAAATGAGATGATATTTTCATGATTCATGGGTATTTTGATAACCATTATAGAGATAATATTCCCGTGATATATGGATAATATAAATAAAAATAATGGCATAAGATGGTGTTTTGAGAGTTATGAGAAGTATAACTGTTATGATATTGTATAAAATAGGATAAAAAGAATTATTGAGGGTATTTGGTTTATATTACTTTTAAATAAAAGAGAAATAAGACCATCATATAGAGTCTATGTTGAGGCTGAAGCACTCACCAAGGGTAATTATTTCTAAGGTTTAGTTTTTTTCTATTGGTGTGAGATTGTAGCTGGTTGGTTCCATCAGTTGTACAAGTTTATGTTTATATCATTTCATGAGTTCCTTTTAGTTATTACGAGGAGATTATGTGTGTGGGATAACAACCCATTTTCACTAGGGACATAGTTATCTACAAAGAGGAAATCCAAATTAATAAACTTATTAGGTCTATTTAACTTCTATATTAGTGAGTAACTGTAGAGGAATGTTTTAAAGAATCTCAAGAGTGAAGGGTTTTTGAAATTGTTTACACACTCATTCACCCCCTTGTAGTGCGTATCACTATTTTTGTGATGTATTAATATGTATCATAACAAGGGATAATCTATTGTTTCTCACTTGAACCCATTATAAATGAAAAAAACTTTCCCGCAAAAAACTTATCCCGAAATTTGATGTAAAAGTATTTAATTCATTTTAATATGGTTAGTTCCCTATATGTTATCATTGGTACTTAATAATCTTTATTCAGATCAATATGGATTCACTGTTGTTGATCAATCCTCAAATGGACCCTAACTGGAAATATAAATATTGGAAATGATTAGAAGTCCAAGAAACCATACGATCTGTCTTATTATCAATTAAAATGAAAAGGGTTATGGGTTACAAATTTTTTAATATAATTTGAAAGAAGATTCACAGAATATATGAAGTAAACTATAAGGTGAAATTAGAAAATATGAAAATCAGTCAGCTATAGATTGATGATATTATAATCCGTGAGTATAAAACTATTGATTTATTATTTACTACAATTAATTCAACATTCAAAAATCTCAAAGTATTTAAAGAAATTTTTTTAGAAAACATTGTGGTATAAAAAAATGTTCATATCATTCCAAATAACTTTTATGTGAAGATCATAGCCCCAGAATATAGAATAGTTGATGACATCACCATTGATGAAATACACTATGGTCACAGAAATTATGAGATGCAAATATAAACTAAACCTAAAATTAAAATTATGTAGGAAATAAAAATTATATTCAATGAACTCAAAGATTTGAAGATTAAATAAAAATAGTATTATCTTTATGAAGTAGAAAATTTGGATGATCATTCATAATATCTCTCTCCCTCCCTCATGTTAAGAAAATTAAAAATAGATGGAAATGTAACTATAGAGGTAAAATTCATTACAAATTTTTCAATCGTGAAATTTTCTGTTATATCTAGGATATATTTCATTAACAAAATATAAGAGAATGTGGTAATAAGGAAGCATCCAGGAAAAGAAATACTATAAATATTTCATTTCCTAAATCAAAAGAAAAAAATGTCACTAAGTTCCTTCATAAGAAATTCTATATCAGTTATTGAAGGTGTGTATGAATGTGAAGAAAGTGGTGAAGATGATGCTCCTGAAGGATTCTATTGATGAGTGATCATGGAATGAGAGGAATATGAGGTAAATACATATAAAAATTTATTCTAAACACAATAATGATTATGAAATTGAGGAATTAGATACTTCTATGGAATATAAATTGAAAATGGAGATCAAGATGTGTTTGAAATAAATTAGAAGGATAAAGGAAGAATACACTAAGGTTAAAAGAGGTCCAAAATAATAAAGAAAACCTATTGATGATAAGACAATGTTTTTGAGAGAAGTTGATATGTTGAAGCTTTAAATTTTAAAAAAATTTAAAATATTTGATTAAATGAATTATAAAGTTATTATAGGGATAAATAAATTGATAAACATAGACAGGATAATATTGAAACCAAAAACATAGATGAGGAAATGAAATTAAATAAGAACAAGGATGCTAGATAACAATGAAACAATTATAAGAAGTATAAAAAATATTATACTATAATCAGGATTCTATTTAAGAAATGATAAAGTCTTTAAAATATCTATTATAATGGGATATTATTTCGACAAATGAAACATATGATATATTTCCATCTGAAACATTCCATTGTTTATAACAAAGACATGAATATAAATAAATATATAATGAAATAAATTCAGTAATTGGGTATCCAATGGTCATAAATAGTCAATAAATAACTATATAAAAGTAAATTATTATGTATTCCCATGTAAGGGTTTAAAATTAAATAAGCTATCATCCCACACAATAGTATATTTTTTATCAAAAAAAATATTTTTGGGGTACTGTTGGTGTTGTGGAATATTTCTCTCTAAGGAATATAACTACCAATAAAATATTTAACTCACTAGATAAAAAATATATCATGGATTGATAGGGAGGGAACTTGTATAAAAGGTAACTTAGATAGGGAGTCAAAAGTATAAAAAGAATATATTAGTGATAAATAGTTTTTATTTCGTATAAGATGTGTACTGAATATGTGATCAATAAGGAAGCACTACATATTTTTTTCATTTCACTCCTTCCTACTTAGTTGAGTAGTTATCATTTTTGAAATAGTCATAATTATATTTAGGGAGGTAAAAAAATAAAATATAGTTCAATTTTTATTTAAATATTGTAAATTATAGAAACATTGGATTTTAGATAGAGTATTTTCACCCAACATGAGATGTGATTAGAAAAAAATAAAAACGTGGTAAAAAAGAAGGTGGAGTTATGGAAATTTTAAATTATATATCTTTGAAAATCAGTGGTGTTGAACAACTAACATTGGGAAGAATCCAATCAGTCCAAATAGTGAATTTTTTGTTCATGGAAAAATGATTAACATATAGTGGGTATCACAATTGTGTGATTATATACATGACATAAATTGTAGAAAAATGATGTATAATGAAAAAATGATGGATTTTTTGTTTTAAGGGGTTTATAAACTCCATGAAATTTATTTCATATTGGGAAAAAATATCGAATTTTACTAAATCCAATGAGTAGTGAATGAGTTATGGAATATAAGTTTTTGTCATATTCATAAAAAATATATGATAAGGATGATTAAAAATTAACATGTGATAGATTTTCCATTCTTAATATACAAAATTATTTGTATTTATAAAATGTAAACATAAAAAAGGATTAATAAAACATATAGGGGAGATGGAATACAAACATCCAGAAACACTTTATCTTATACACTCGGATGTTTGTATGCTTATAACTAAAGGGAATATAAGAGTTTATTGATATTTCATCACATTAATATATTAATGGATAAAAATGACTTTCATGTTGTTTATGATAAATAAATAATATACCATGGATAAATTACAAATCTTTTAATGGCTGGTATAGAAGCAAATATGATTGAAATTAAAGATATCGCAGGAAGATAATGGATATGAATATGCCAACCTTTAGTTTATTGAAAGTTTCAACATGCATGGAATAATAAATGAATTTATTGATCTAAATATTCCATTAATAAAGGTATTTTTAAGGGGATTAATGGGAGTCTATTTGATATTTCGATTAGCATGTTGACAATGCATGATACATAAAGGTGCCAATTTTTACATGCTATCAAAATAGATGTATTAATTAAAAATAGATATCTCACTAGATAAAACTTATATATTACACAATGTGGGATTTATTTCAAGAACGATACACTTTTTAAAGAGTTTATAGATATTTGGAGTCTATTTTTGATCAAGGGGAAGGATAAAAATTGAGGAAAATTTGATTAAAATGTTGAAGATTGAATTTTATTATATTATATACCAAATGAAAGATATTATAGATGTTATAATAAGAAATATAAAATAAATTTATATAGTAATGATGTTTGAGGTCATGAAAATGAATAAAGACTCAAAAATACAATTATTATAAATGACGAAGATTATGTTTTTAGTTCTTAATCATTTGATGAAAATTTAGAAAACACATTGACTAAGACTAGAGATATATATTCTTTTATTAAAAGTGATGAATATGTGGATAAAATACCAAAGGGACAAATAAAAGTGTGAGAGAACATGTTGGTGTGTAAAACATAATCGATTATCAAAATCAATGCATGCAAAAAAATAGAACAACTAGTCACATTAACCTAATTTCTTAGGATGATAAAAAATATTTTGAGGAGGATTTTCAATAAAAAGATGAGTTCAATCCATAAAGGAATAACTTGGAAATATTGAAAGGAATAAAACATGGGAACTTGTTAAAAACCCATTGAATAGAATGTGATAAGAGCTAAATGGATCCTTATAAATATTAATTATTAGAATGTTAATATGGAAAAACACAAATCAAGGATGGTATGTAAGTAATATTAAATAATTTAAGAAGTTTAATTTGATTAAAAAATTTTACCACTATCCTGGAATAAGTCAATCAGAATATTTTTTGACATAATAACACCAAAACACATTAAAATGTTCAAATAGATGTTTAATATTCTTTTCCAAATAGTGAATTTAAAATAAATTTATATGTAATTACTAAATGGTTTTATGTTATATTTAGATAGAAGAAGATCATGTAAACCTAACAATTATCTCTATGGTTTGAATCTAGATCCACAGGCCTGGTACCTTATTCTTTATGGGTATATCAACGACATGAATTTTCAAAAAGGGTTAGTGGAAAATAACATATATGTAAAGAAAACCAACGTGAAATGACTTTTTGTGATTGCTTATATTGATTATAATTTTTTTTTCTAGAAATAACTAAATTTCGTGTATGAAATTATTAATACACAATAATAACTATTTAAATGGAAATGCATGGATAAATGATGTTTTTATTATGATTAAAATTTATCCAAGTAGAATATTTATTTTTTTCTATAATAAAAATATTCTAATGAAATGTTGAATTATTTTGATATACAATAATTTATATGGGTATCTATACAAATTTTAGTGCACATTAATATTTGGGTTGCTGATGAAGGAAATTTTTTAATAAATATTTGTTTAGTTTCTTGAGATAGAGTCTTATGTATCCGATAGATATTGGACCATACATTTTGTATATTATAAATATTTTTTACTAATAATAAAAAATTCCTAAAGATTCAAACTAGTGAGTAACTAAAAGTATCTTTTGATACATTTCAAATACAATCAATTATGGGATACTGTATAATAATTCAGGTAAGCTAGATCTGAGGAGATTTACTAATGATGATTGGGAATGACCTATAAATAATTGGAAATCCATATCTGGAGAATTTTTTATATTGGAAGGAGTTCTATTTCAAGGATTAAAAGGAATAAAAACTCCCTTACATTGAGTTATATTAAATATAATTATGTGGTTGCATCACTAGTAGGAAAAATTTATATATATGATGATACAACTACATGAATTCAATGTTGAAGATGATTATCCATTAATTTTATGTTGTGATAATCAAATTTCCATTAATTAAACCAAAAATACACTAAAAAACTATAATATAAACCAGATTGATATTAGGAAACATTTTCTTAAAATAAAAAGTAAAAGACGGAATTCTAAGGTTTAGATATGACTCTTCCGAGTAATAATACATTGATATTCTTATAGAACCACTCACAATAGAGCAATTTTGGAACCTATATCTAATAATTGGAATTAACTATACTCCCACTCACTAAAGAATTTATATAATTTTATTTTCCTTTTATATTATTATTATTATTTGTCAAATTATTGAGGATAATTTCAATTATTAGGGGTAATGCCATTTCCCTGGTTGTGAATTTTTTAGAGTAGTGTACTGTGTGATTCAAGAATGGATTTTTTTCAAGTATGTGATTAGTTGTTGTTAAGTATAACATTGATGGTTGAGTTAATCACTTTTTTTTCTATAAAAATATATCTCATATAAAAAAATAGATGTTTAATTAAATATTCATTTACTTTCAAGAATTTTATGTAAGCCCCAAAAACAATTTACTTTGGTTTTATTCTCAAGAAGGGGAAGATAATGTTGAGGTATTAATAATAATTTCAAGTGGGGGATTATTAAACCCTCTTATAGACGATGTTTTATTTGTTTTCAATAAAATTTTTGTGTGACAATTTATGAAAATAAATTCATGAGATGTACTTGTACCAGAGAAGTTACATTATTTACTATAACAACATTTTGTAGTTCCTAGTTGGGAATATTCCATTCATGAATAAGTTGGGTGAATCATAAATTTATGTTATTAAGGATTGTTTAAATCAACATTTATGCCTTATGTTTGATCATGTTTGTTCATGTGGTAGATTTGAAACTAAATCGTCCAGTTAGTTCACTGCAGTCAATTGAAAAAAGATGATAAGTGTTCATTCTGATGATAATGTGGGATCATTTCCATCAATGATTATCATATTATGTATTGTATCCAATATTTAGATGTTTTCAGATGTTAACCATGATTCATGTAATGGTATTTCATCCTGAATAATTTTATAATGAGTTATATAAAAATATCATATAGAATCTAGAGGTTTTGTTAATAAATTAGCAAGTTGATTTTATGTTGAAAAAATTCGAAAAAATATCCCTTTTATTAGAATTTTTATTATAAAATTAAATCTAAAATCTATGTTTTTTTTGTTGAATACATTAAAGGATTTTAAAATATCCAAATGGGTGATGTATTTCTGTGACATATAGGTATCTGTATCAAAATAATCATTGAAATCAGTTAATTTATTAGTTATCCAAATACATTATGACCAGAAATCATACATTGTAATATATAATTCCCTAGTTGTTTATAATGAAACTATTAATTTCATTTTAAAGCTCCATGAAATTAATCCTTTTCAATGTAAATGAAATTTACCTGAGGTTATCTTTCAATCAAGATCCCTAACTAAAAAATCATAATTAGAATAAGATGCCAAATAAAAATAATTATCATTAGAGTAAAATAAAATATTATTTATAGAAACCTTAAATTTTTTAATTATTATACAAATATAATTTTAATGATTTTTTAGGATTATATTGAAACATTATTAATATAAATTTTTTTTACCATTATATCACGTCTAGATGTTGTCAAAAGAGTAGGTTCCCAATAATTCATCCAAACAGTTTATTATCTATTGGTTTTCTAAATTCATATAAATCAAAATATTAATTTGTACTCATACATGTTTTTATAATTATACAATAACAATAATAAAACTTTTAACAAGTTCTTTCACATATTTAGATTGAATTGAAAATATTATAACTTTTCATTATTTAATTTTAATAAAAAACATTTAGCTCACCCCTTACACTTATATCATATTCATTTGAAAAAAATTAGAATATTCAATACTAATTAAGTAATTTGTATATCCATAAAAATATCCTCAATATGTATTCTCATAATTAAAATATCTTTATAAAATATTTTAATAAAAATATTTGATCAAATTTTCTTTTATTAAATTCATTTTTAAAAAAATTATTAAATCATAATAAGATATTAGATCATGACTTAGATTAAATAAATATATTGATAATTTAATAGAATTATTTATAAATTTTTTATTCTCAAATCTGGGTGGATGATTTATGAAAAACTCTTTAGAAATTAAAAAATTAAAAAATTCACTTTTAATATCAATTTGAAATAATTTATAACCTTAAAAAAATATAACAAAAATATAATATATTATAACATAAAAACTAGTTCAAAAGAATATAAAAAATTAACACCTTATTCATAAGAATAGACTTGTGCAACCAGATTAGCATTATTTTTAACTATCTTATTTGTTTCATAATGTTTATTTTTAAAAATAAATATACTTCCTATAATATTTTTATGTTTTGGATTTTAAACCAAATCATAATCATTATTTCATGAATATTTATGAAGTTAATCATGCATAAACATGTTATAAATATAATATTTTAATGTTTTATCAATATTATTTGGTACAAAAATTGCAACAAAATCGGAATTATCATAAAAATTTTAAACTGATTTCTGCGTATGAATATCAGATTCATCATTTCAAATCACTTTCTCAAGATGATGTTTTTTAAATTTTTAAATTTTTTTTATCATTTAAAGATAATTACTTATCCCCATAAATTATTTACTTTATCTATTTGAATTTCATCATCACTAAATTTGATATATTGAAATTTGACTTCAAAACTATTTAAATCTGAATTCTATTTTACCTTTTTATGAAATTGTACAGCATGGATCCCTAAAATTTAACAGTTATTGTTTTTTATAGTATTTAATATTTAATATTTTTAGTATATCTAATTAAAATACCTTTTTCACTTTTTTAATAAAACATATATAGATTATTCTTAGTATTTAATATAAAAAATATACAACTAAATACTCTAAAATGACAAATCTTATGTTTCTTTTCATTAAAAAATACCAATGTTTTTTCTCTAACATAGGTATAATAAAAAAAATTAAAATCTAAATAAAATAAATAGAGTAACCCTGAAAATATTTTGATAGATTAAATTCATTAAGCATAGGTCTATCCATTTTGTAAATAGAAATACTTTTCATCTTTACAACTCATTTGTTCTCTGTGGTTATAGAATTATAAAAAACTACCGATTAAATTCATTTTTCTCAAATTCTACAACATAAAACTCACATACCTTATCACTTATAATAGAAATTAATAGATTATTATTTTTATTTTTTACCAATTTACTAAAGTTACAAAACATGGTTAAAATTTTACTTTTTTGAGTAATCAATTAGGATAATGCAAACCTAATGAAATCATCTTTAACAAAAAAAACATTCTCATTACCCCCTAAACTATTAGTTTTATTTGGGATAAATAAAACAAGATGCAATTGTTTTAATCATTTAATTATATTAATGTTATTAAATGATCTAAATATTTATCTTTGATTTTACCTTTTAAATAATAATCACAAATAGAAAACATACTTATCTTAATCTTGGGTAGATCCAGAACCTATCCATTTCGGATAGTTTATACAGATATCAAAAAATAACAAGTCCAACCCTTCTATTTTGAATAATATCATTTAATTATAATGGATTATAAAAGTTAAATTTGTTTTCTCTATGTTTATAATGATTTATTCAACAAATATTATATATTCTATGTTCATAAAATAGTAAAAAAACCCCTTAAAACAGTAAATTTATTATCAGAAAATTAACATTTCTTCCCTCATAAAAAAGATGTGAAATAATTATCATGTTATTTTTTCATCCATCTAGAAATAGTATTTTAGACATTGTGATAGATTCATGTATACCAACTTCTCTAAAAACATTGACATTTCTGTTATAATTTTTTATGAATATGACAGAGCCCCTAACCTTTATTATAATATAGAAAACCTGATGGGTCTTGAGATATATTACTAGACAAACCATTGTCTATATACTATGTTTTATTAATAATTTTATGGGAGGTTTTATATAATAAATATTAAGTATGATTTTTTGGTTCCCTTTCTATATTGGGTCCAACATAATTAATGATAACATTCTTTGGCACCCATTCAATTTTAATAAATTTATTATAAAGTAATCTTGAAGATAAATGCATAGAAATAAAAGTCACAGTAACCTTAATATTTATTAAATGTTAATGAGAATTTATTTCCATAGTGTCCTTTAAAATTACCTCTAAATCATATAGAATTGAAAATATTTCCTTAGTAGATTTTAACAAATGAATTCCTATCCATGTTTGGTAATTGATTAGTTTATCGCAAACCATTTTTTATAATTATTAGGTTTATTCATAGCCACCATTATCTCATGTTTTATTTAGCATGAAAAAAATTTAAAATCTTTCTTCATATCTAGACATATCCTTCTTTAGACTCTCATTATCTATTTGAGTAGCTGCCAAGTCATAAAACTTTTTAAGATTTGAATATTTATTTGTATTTCATAGTTTTATATTATCTTTTTTGAGGTTATTACATTATTTTTCAGTTTTATTAATAATCCAATATATTATAAAATTTTATTTCTTAATTTTTATTATTCTTATAAATAAAATCACTAACTGCACCATTTTCAACATTCAATTTCACAACTTCTTTCGTTAAACACTAATTTTCTAAATGAATGAAAACTTTTTCATTAAATTTTAATGTTTTAGAATTTTCATTTTCTTACGTAAACATATAATTATTATTAAAAAATTTATTATTTCCCTCTTGTAACTCTATATAATTCATCCATTCATAAAAGATCCTTCTAAAATTGATCATTTTTCTCTGTTACCTATTTAACATTTGTTTCAATATTAGATTCATTAAATAACCTAGGATGAAAATATTTTTTACCTAATTAACAATTTTTTCAAATATTTAAAGGAAATATTATTCTCTCTATCTCTTTTAAAGTCATAATTTCTTGATTTTTACTCATTGAAGTTTACAGAGGTAATAGTTTTATATTCTTTCATTTTATATTTCTTTCTATTCTGTTCCTACTTCAATTTTGGACAATCTCAAATTATGATTCCATTCATTCTAGACATAGATAATGTTAATTATCATAAATTATTATATTTACTATCATAACATTTCTTATATCCCTTTTGGACATTATCCTGATTATTTCTTCTAGATTACATATTAAAATATATATTTATTTTAATATATTTAAAAACTCATTTCACGAGGTTTAATTTTTCATCATTCTAAAATTCCTATATCTCAATATTAGAATAGTTAATAGAAATATTTATAATATATTTTAATGAAATATCTTACTTTAATTCCATTTTATAATTATTAATATTTTTTAACTACAACTCATACTGAATTGGTGGAGTAATAAGGTCATCTAATGTTTACTATGTAACATTATTACTTCCATCTATTGAAACATCTTTCACATTCCACTTTTTATGTAGTGATTGAACCATTTTAAACAATACCATATTCTCAAAAACCTCTCCACGTGGACTCATACGACCGATGATACTTTTGAATCTATGAAACATATATTTTATGGAGTAATAATCTTCTATTCAAAAGTCTCATTACAGAACAAGTAGCGGACCTAGTTTTGTATATTTATGATTTTATGAATTATAATGATTTACATAAATCATTATCCATGTGTATTTTTTTATAACATGAAGACACATGGATGAAAATGTTAAGACTCGTTATACAATATAATATATTTACTACTTTTTAGTTTAAAACATACTTTACTGCAACATTACATATATGGATATCTAGATCGACATCTTGTAACTTGTATTGTTTCAAAATTATCATCTGTTGATCAATGATAAAATGTTTCTAGTATTAATCCATTAAATCCAGCTAATAACTATAATCATTCCCACCAAAATATTGATGTTTTTTAGTACCCACCTATTATTTAAGTTTATTCCATCCATATTACAAGAATATTTTTCCATATATTGTCTTCTCTCTGAGAAAGTTAGTAAAGATAACATAATATAATATATCAATAAAAACTATACTTAAAAAGGTAGGGATCTGATACTAATTATTTTCATGGTGTTAGATGTTCAGTCATCATAAAAATTGGGTGGTTAATAGACATTATTTAAAATTTATTTTGATTAAAAAAACTATGTTCAGCATTAAAGAATATCAACACATGAAAACTAATATATATATATATATATAATATTTTAATGAAAAAATGAAATGTAGATATAAAATGGAATGATAAAACAATGAAAACTAGGGTTTTGTAGTATTTTAGATCGAATGACTTTATATATACACATAACTCTATGATACTCGGTGAGAGGAATGGTGCTCAATAGAAAAACCAAATTTTAATGGTGTGATAAACATTTATAGACCCTTGTTTTTATCTATCATGGAGGTATAAACCTGCCTATCAATCATTCCATTCAATAGACCAAATAATGACCATTAAAAAATAAATTTTGTTCAGGAGTCACAACTAAAGGATATTCATTTTGGTCAAGAAGAATAACCAACAAAATGAATTATTTTAATTAGCTAAAGCAGAAAATGAATATTTATAGCATAAAATAAGAATAAAAAATATAAAATGTTTTAAAAAAACGATAATGATGATGATAATGTCAAAGATGATGGAGATTTTATATAGCTTCAATCATGTTAGTAGAAAAGAATAAAATATTAAGGTTCTATTATGATCATAGATGGAATAGAAGTCATAGTATCACTTTTTTTTTATAATTATATACGATATATTCTATTAAATTTCACATATTATATCTCCTAAGTAATTTGTGTGAGTTTCATGCATTGAATATGATGATCATAAATGGGTTGTTTTTTTTCAAGTTCCCATGATCAATCTAACAAGTAATATCCTATTTATTAACTCCATGACCATCTTGATCACTTGGGAGTTTATTGAGATCCCATTACAACATTCAATACTCATTAATGAAATAATCATGGAAATATTATTTCCAGTATATGGAAGTATGATGCATAGTCTAAAAAATTATTACCATTCATAAACCGTTACGAAACTATTATAAAATATATTATATACATCATTATTAGAATATATATTCATTTTAGAAATTAATAAAATATAAAAAATGAATCAACTGAAATTTTTGTAAGTCAAAAAATGAAAAATGATCAAATTATATAGTATCAAAATACTCTTAAAATTATAAAGTATGGTTTTTGTAAATATCATTTCTATATACACATAAAAATCATCTCAATTTTGCATAAGAATAATATTCATAATCAATGTATACATCATTTTAACTTCTATATAAACATTATTTTATATATGCATCCTTTTATTATTATTTTTAAACATGTATTACACCTGTGTAATTATGATTCTATACTTCATAATCATGAATCCATTCTTTTCTTAAGTATGAAGTAGAAATATTTAAACTCCATTTAGCTTATTTATAAAAACCAATATTTTTTTTATAAACCTAAATTAAATTTTCATAAACATTAATTAAATTTTCTATGGAAATATTAATTATTAAAAAACGAAATAATTTGTTCATATGAATTTTAAAACCATTTTATTTGAAATTGATATCAATTTAGTTGGAATTTTGTGAAATTTTATTACATTAAAAAAACAAATGAACTTAACTAAAATTAAAATGGATGTAGAAGATAATAGTGACCTCAAGATTATTTATAAAAAATTATAAATATCCAAAATATAGGTAATAAAAAATTATTTAACAATGTTGTTAGAAATTATAATAATCCAATTTAATCATTAGTGGTATTTTTTTAAAATGTGAGTTATTTTTAAAAAATGTGAGGTTTTTTTAAATAATGTGAGGAATTTGTAATATTCAAATCATCAAAAATTGGTAATCATACCTTTAATTTTAATAATATCTATTTAAATCAATCTTAGAACTAACTGGTCATACGAAATATGGTTTCACTATTGTGGTTTTAAGTAATGTGAATGGTGTGCATGTCACTGATGTATCACAAAAAATATAACAATTAACTACTAAAATAATACTATTTCCATAATCAAGTCACAAACATAAACCATCATCATAATATTTGTATAATTATCATCATCAATATATTATCCTCATTATCAATATCATCATCAGACCATTCACATCATCATCATAATTTTACAAATCATAACTATCCCAATGTCAAGTCACTCGTGCTGATAGGTTCTTAGGTAAATATCACCTTATAGGTATTCCTATTAATATTCAAGTCATTTTTTATCATCAATATAAAAATTTGAAGCCATCACCATGAACACATTGAAAGACAAAACCCCTTAGGCCTATCCAATATAGACAAAAAAGGCTTGTCAATGATACACCAAATTCATGTTGCTCACCAAAAAATCATGTTTCGATGGTTACATAATAAAATATTGGATAATCCCCTATGAACATTGAACAAAATGTTTTATGTAGTAATATCATGTAATACACAACTAGGGATATATTCTAAAATTGTAATATCTTCTCTCACATTATAGCCTAACACTTGAACCGGAGTGCATATCAAAAAATAAATATATAATATTAATGCATAAAAGATCTATTTAATACATTTCTTATCCATTATATTTCCCTAAGAAATATACATAATAAATTTTTGTGAATATAAGTATTCTTACATCCAATTTCTTATCTATTTATATTTGAAATATTGAAATATACAATACTCATTTCATTGGTATTAACTTATATTAGTTGTTTATCACTTCTCTCCTTCATGAATAACATCATTTATTCCTCATATCATGATGATTTGATAATACAAATATTTCATTATAGTTATTCTCATTTTCATGGTTATAATCAAGAGCTCCTCACATTCTATAATTGTTATAGAATTTTTTGGAGCATCCATATATACACTGATATTCAAAAATTATTTCAATAATTTTATCATTTATGAAGCTCTAAATAATAAAACATAAGTTAAGTTTTCATTATACTAGTGAAAAGAAAAAAATAATTCCCATGAAAGTTTTTAGGATGAGTTGTCAATTATTTCAGAGTCTGATAACTTAAAATTACAAAACCCCCTTTAAACAACTTCCATGGGTCCCGAAAAATAACAAAAAATGATCAATGTAAAAACTATATCATACACTATTTATTTATTAAAAAAATACACTAGGAATGTGATTTTTTATTTTTCACAATATTTAAATATATTAGGTTTTCCATGTGGTGGCTACTAAGGGAATTATTGGTGGAAAATCATAAATAGGGGTCTTAAATACTACTAAAGTGGGCCACTCATATCCACTATTAAATAGAAATGGATAGACTAACACACTTTAATACATTTTTTAAAATGGATAACATTCCATTAAATACACACAAGGCTTTAGTGCCAGTCTCCTAAAAAAATGCCACCTGACAAATAGGTTGAGCCCCACCCCAAAAATAGAATACCCAAATGGCCAATCCCTTCTATGAACTACTGATTCATGTGGATATCTACCCACCCCAATCACTTCAAATCTAATTCATGGTATGATCAACATAGTAAAATGCCCATTTTTCTTAGATCATGAAATTCCTAAATTTTAATTCCACCCTAAGAAACTAATCCTCTAGATTTTTGGGTTTTATAATATTATATAAGTTTGTATTAAAATTACATAATAATCATGCATGTAAGGTATGATAAGATTTTATCTCCCTCCTTGATTTAACATATAATCAATTCCTCCAATACTATAAAATGGTACTTATGATTTTATAACTTCTAAAAAATTCATATCCCATGGATTCTAGAATTATAAAAATTAGGATTTAATTATAGACTTGATGTTAATTAGTAAATATGAGTTAGGGGAGTTTAATATTCTAAATGACTCATATAATTTTCAATGAATTATGTCTTTAATACTATCCATTATTTTGAATAAAACTCTATAAATTATATTTTATTACATTAAAAGTTTTCTTCGAGTTAATGTTATGATAATGAGATATTTATTTATTTTCATATATAAAGACTTAGAAATTACATTAAATATTACAAAATATTATATATAATTAACCTTAGGTGTTTGAATTTCCTTATTTACAAGAATTCATGAGATTCCTCTACTTGGGTGGGTATGCTTTCATAATTATTTTTTCCTAAATATTTCCCCATACAATTAAATATTTATGAAATTTTAACGGATTTGTGTTATACTATTTATAGATAATTATTTGATTTATCATTGGACTCAAAAAAATATAAAATCCTTTATGATTATTTTCACTTCTTGATATCCATGTATTCATAAATTTTTACTTCATGATGGATGCCATAAATTATATTATTAACATCCAAAACAACATTATTGACAACACTATGATATTCTATGACGGAGAAATACTACATAGTTGATATAAATCAATTGGGTTATGGAATTGAAATTTGTTTTCAAAAATATATTTAGAACAATTTATGTTATAATTATTAAGAATATTTGATATTTTTTATTTCATACTCCTCCACAAAAATGTTAATAAACAATCAAATATAATAAAACTTTTCACACCAACATTATCTCATCAACATCACATAATAAATCTACCAACTTTATATTCACTTTCTAAATAAATATATTTACTAGAAAAGTTAAATATAAATCCTATTCATCATTATTTTTTAAATGAGTATCCATCAAGCTTATTATTGAAAAAAATCCAACCCATCCATAGGGGTATATTCAGTACACACAGACATACACACATATAATATAAATCTTATTTTATTTTATATTTATAAACATATAATAATATTATCATACACATATCAATTTAATCATATATTTAGTTATAAGTAATTAATATAGATATCAAAACTCAATTATTACGGCAATAATTAATTAATTCTTTTAGGGTTTGAGTAAACCAAACATTATGGTATTTTCCCAATTGAATCTAATTTTTTCTTGTGCATGTAATCTTGAATGTTTTATGTGAATATAATACATAAAACCATCCGATGTAATAAAAGAAAAAAAATAATGATTATATTTTTGAAATTATCATGTAATATTTTAAATATGAAAAAAATTAGTGTTTTAAATTCATGAATAATGATTATTATATAACCAACTAACTAACTTGAACCCACACCTAATTCATTTAATATCAAAAACTACATCATAATGAACCTATTATAAATCCCTAAGAAAAGAACTATATTAAACAAAATATTAAAATTCAATGAGGGTATATAAATGCACATATCCTGAAAATAGGATATTATCAAACATGAACATATAAAGGTGGCTACCCAATAAAAAGATAGAGTGGGTAAATACCTAATAGATAAGGGTATCCTCACTTGTTTATATAATCTCCCATACAATAAGTTAATTTAAAAAAACCCACATAAATATTCTAATTTTTTTAATCATTTAATAATAATTTCTATAAACCATTTAAAACATTATAAGAAACAAATAATTTAATAACATTCAATACGTTTTAACTAATCATATTTTCTTGTAAATAACAGTGAAACACCCAAAAAACATTAAAATGATAAATCCTTTAGTAATGAAAGGGGTTTCTTTAGAAAAATTAATAATCAATTTAGTAATCAATTTAATATATTTAAGTTATTCCCTAAAAATAATTTCATCCAAACATATGACCTTTTTACAGAAGATGAGAAAAATATTAGAGGTGATTATCAAAAATGGTACACATGAAATAAAAAAACATTCATGGGGAAACTCCTAAGGTTCGAGGGAATTTTTGAAGAACAAAAATAAAATTAAAGATTTCATAATAGAACCCAAAATTAATAAAATAAAAAATCCCCTTGGTGAGGACTATAAGAGGGAGACAGGTGAAGTATATGAAATAGAAAAATATATTACAGGGATTGAAAATCAATATTATGTTATATAAATCAATAATAATTGTGAAAAAAATGTAAGAGTTGATGAAAAATCAAATTTATTGTGTCTTAGATTTTTAGTCAAGGGTTACATGAGGGGGAAAGGTAAGGTCTTGATATAAAATAAATCTATTTTAAAAATAATTTGGCACATATTATTATATATTCATGGTAATTATATATTTGTTGTAAATAGTAATATTTAATAATGAAAGGTCATAGATTCCAAATTATTTTTCATGTAAGGTTATAATTCAATGTGAACATCCTCAAAACAAATTTTTGACCCGTTTAGCTTGCATAGTTTACAGAACTTGATCCTTACCCATGAGTCATCCTAATTTACACGATACTCTATTTTATACTTGAAATTAATTATAACTCAAATAATTTATTACATATTAATGTGAGGGTTCTATAATTATGATCACCATATATATTTATGCCCTTATAATGTCATTGTGGTCCTCATTTGATAAAACTTTCAAATAATTTTATCACACTATATATTTTCTTTCATGTTTTTTTCATAGACAGGGACATGTTTTCAAGACACCCAAATAATGTTATAACTCTTCCTTGAAAAAACATTTCCATCCATTTAATATTATAAAAAAAATTTGTTCTAAATATTTTTATAGCATTCAGTCTAACTGAATCCCATAAAATGATATATTAAAGGTCATGTAAAAACATTCTACTGATAAATATGGTAGATATCTTAGATAAAACTGTACCAATGAGGTAATTCTATAAGATATATCAATTCCAAAACCCACACATTAATTTTAAAAGACATGACATAAGGAAGTGTAAATTTCCCTTACCTATTAATCAAATGGTTTCCCAACCAAGGTTAAACTCTAAAAAATATAACCTCTAAAAAAATATCCAACAAATAATCAATGATTACCAATAATAAATTTATGTCATAATGACTAAGACTTTATAAATGATATTTTTTCATGAATTAATACGTGTTATATCATATATAATTATAAATACACCCTAAAAAATCCATGGAAAAACCACTCAACATACACTTTAGAAAGTGAAATTTCTTTACAAATCCCCACTCTTAAGCCCCTTATAATCCTTATGGATGTTCTTGAATAAATAAATTCAAATAATTCAAGAGGTTAATAGATGTACAATAGAGTCTGCTTCAAGAAAGGGTAATGGCCTTTAATCTTTTATTATATTTTACTTTTCTAAACTCCACATTCTCCTTTTCTTTTATAATAAAAACCATATTGGAACTATTAAAAAATACATTAACATGATCTTTATAATTTAAATTTTCTATAAAAATATTATATTTAATATAAGAACATATATATAACTCGTACCTCATCCACAGACAATGTCCTATTATGGGTTGGTTAACCATGAACGAGAACATTACTAGTTCTTTTTAATCACTACACTTATGAATTTTTATAATAAATTATTATTAATATATATATATATATATGCATGATTCTATATTTAATATTAATAATTTAACAGAATAAATGAATAAAGATCATTAAATCGAAGAAATACATGATATTTTAAGGGAAAAATTATATTAAAACATTTCACCATTAAAAACGGATTTGATTAATGTAATATAATGATTATAATTGAAAAAAAGAGTTAAAAATGAACCTAATTAACTTTGGGTTCGACATTTTAATAAAAGTTTGTTTATTATCCAGGTGGAAGAAAAGTGATGAAAGAAAGATGTATTTATGGTAAGGGTAATCGCAAACCAAACTCATCATTTTTGGGTTACCACATCATTCACAATATTTTCAATATTGATTTTCATAAAGTGTTTTTATAATTTCCTTCCACTATTATTTCAATTTTTTTTTCAAGGATATAAATGTTACAACCCTTTTAAAACATTCTCTATTCCATTTTCAATGGTTTTTTCAAAAAGTAATTAATTTAAAAAAAAATCACATTGACTCATTTTGATTTATTTATTATCTAATCAATATTAATTATGTTTTATGAAAAATATTATATCCCTCATTTATTTGGGAACCCTAATGGTTAATTATAAATATATTATTTATGAAAACTTTGTGAAACCCATTCCATTCCATAGGATTATTTCATGACTATGATTGTTTTTTGTTTTATGTGACTAGAATGTTTATGGAAATTTGATGATGTGGCATTTTTGGATGAAATTATATATCCCTCTAATTCATTGGTTAATGTGATATATATAATGAGATTATTCATGTTATTGGTGAAAATCATTATAGATTTGTTCAAAATTATGATGTTCTTGTTTATGAAAATATGTTTTGTGTGAACATGATGCTAGGTTTGTTCCCAACAATGTGTGGTATTTTGCCACCATACTATGGTGTCTTATTATTATGAATACGATACATTACATTCATCTATCAAATATGCAACTCATTCTTGTTATGATGATACCATGAATATGAAATTATGATTATTAGTATTCTCATCCATGTACTAATGATTCATGTCTCTTATTCATTTTATCATATCCCTCCCCTAACTAGGATTTTAGCTCACCCCTTACTTTGATTTATATACTCTGATAATTACATGTAATGAGGTGAGTGTGAGATATTTTATGAGGATAAAAATGAATTATTTCGATAATGTTTATATTTTATTACATACAAGTAATGTATGATTCTAATTTTCCCAACATACCAAACCTTTATATCTTGGATTGTATCACTATTATATTCTTTATATTAAAAAATAGGTAGATGTAGTGTATGAAAATGTTGTTCCACTACATATGTTGTCTATGTGTATATTTAATTCAATTTTATGTCAAATAAACTTGTTATGTTTTATACCATAGAAATATAGGCCCTAAAAGAATCATTCAATCTATTTAATTCCAACAAAATGGAGAGTAGAATTATGGTTACTATAATGATTAAAATGGTTCAAACTAGATTGATCCATGATAATTTTTATTATAATAAAATTATACCATATATAGGATATATTTCCAAGATCCCCAAAATGCTGGAGAAAATTACTAAAGAGTAAATAAAAAACCTTGTATCATCCTCTTTGATTAGACATGAGATCATTGATGGTAAACTATAGTCAACATAAATTACATTCCCATAATACTACTAAGTCCCTTATAAAATATCGATGTAAAACATCAGTCTTAGTGATGGATAATAAATTTAACAACCCATTTATGTTTAAAAAAATATTATATATATAATTTCTCTAATTTATCAATTATATAAATCTAACAAATACATGGGATTTAATTAGTTTTTTTATTTTATAACTACCCAATAACATGCCTCCTTAAAAAGAATATAAATAAACTAATAATAAAATCTATTATTATTTCATTCCATTTTCATGTTAATATGAGAGAAAAGAAGAACATAAATACTCATCACTTATGCTTTCCCTTGACCTATTGGAAGGTAAGATATCAAGGAAAAAAACTATTTCTCACTTTTTAAATTAGAAAATTTGTAATTTAATAACATGATATATTTCAGTCTCTTGGGGAAAATAAAAAAACAAAAATAATAGAAACCATTCTTGAATTCTTTTCATATATTAGAATGAACCACAACTAAATTTTTGAAATAAACTTCAAAATTGGGTGCTTTAGTGAACTAACCTATAATTTTACCACTAATTAATAAGATTAACATCCCTTTATACATGGGATAAAAAAAATATCTCTTTTACTTAGTCCAAAAGTGTACAAATAATTCATAACTAAGAAAACAAAATTTACTATCTTTATTCCTCCATATACATGAAATTATAAATAATTCATTCAGTGTTTATTTTTTTATTGAAATCAATTTACGTAAGAAGCATGAAATAGAAAATAAAGGGAGAAAAAATTTACACATAAGGGATTGTCCTAACTAAGAAAATTAAAACTACATAGAAGTGAATCAAATTCCCTGAAAATTTAGGTATCATTAAGTGATCACCCAATGTGGGGAAAGACATTCCATCCTTATTTTATTCCCTTTATATTTTCACGTAAGATATATCAAGGTAATATAGGTACTAACATTATTGTATGTGTTAGGTGATAATAAAAGTAGAAGAGGAGGTCACGACGATACTCATCAATTTATATTTATATATTACTTATTAAACAACTTGATATTATGAATTATATCTCAAATAATTAAAAATAAAATTACCTTTTTACCTGGTGTGTATTCTATCTCAGAAGTTAAGGTATATAAATATCCCACTTGAAGGGTTTTGATGGAATACAATATGTCTAATTGTAATAGAGAAACAAAACATAATCCTGAATCATTAGATTAATATAATACAATAATAAATTAATAACATTTACCTAAATCTTGTAGTTCTCCATGATCACTATGAAATAAACAATAGACTCTTGCCTTTAAATATATTCCAAAAACTATACAGTTTCCAAACAACATTGTAAGCACCTTATGGACCCTACAATATACTAGTATACTCTGATGTAATGTATAGAAAAAATAAATTATGGAGAATAATCTATAATCTAACTTGTATTTAGTATTAACAATGTTTTTATAAAGCTAATTTTATAGATTTATTTAATTAACAAAGTATTAGAGAATTTTTGACATTTCAAAAAAATCATACTAATGATCGAACAATGCACTATATATTTTCACATTAACTATATTTAATCAAGTAATCATTGAACCCTTTAATGAATTATTATTTTAATTAAATATTATGACTCCCATGATGTTATCAAAGTATCATTATTTTTATTACCAATCATTCTATTGATTATTTTGGGATTTGAGATTAAAATTTGAAAAATATATATAATTTTATAGAATGAAATGTTTAAGAAATAGTATAGCCTAATCATGAAAGCGTCTATATTTACATCATGTGGTTAATACATGATTTATTCATTTTTTTGAGAAGCATGTAATATAATTCTATATTTTATGACATATTTATAATTGTAGTACTTTTATTCTTTTTATAACTTCTCACACTATATTATTTCTGGGGGTTCATGGGAACTAAATCAGACACAATAACTTATTCCTCTATCTTCCTGTTCTCTCCATGGTGATTCTATCATAAGAGATTTCAATATGGTAATCCCCTATTTTTTTATGATTTCTTTTATCATTTTCCGCATCTCTCATTTTTTATTCCTCATTTATCTTTTCATAATATTAACATTCCATGTGGATAAGTTATTGATTTGAGGTTATCCAAAAATATTTTTTTTATTCTTATGGTGTGTGGATCCCTCCTTATGCGCTAATCTCAGTATAGTTCTAAAAAACGTATAATTTAAAATAGTTTAAGGTAGGTGTCTCCATAACGTTTCTATTTTATTTAATGGAACCATGGATGATTGATTTTTAATAATTGAGTTCTATATGAATAATCATATTATATGATATTTATGTTTTAGTATAAAAATGATTTTATATTCTTAATATCCATATATAAAAGGATTCCATTAGAAAATTAGTATTTATTCAATTGAATACTGATTTTATAAAGAAAGAGTTTTTGATGAAATCTATATCAATTTTCATTATATTATATATTTACTATAATTTTTTGTTCAAATTTATTTGATTTATAAAGTTGTACTTTTATCATTTTTAATTTATTTCATCGATATAAAGGCCAACACAGTTTGAAAAAAATTGTTTTTTCGGAATTAAAATCTACTGATTTATACTTGAGATTTAACATATAAATATTAGCTTTTGAGTTTCTTATGAAGTATAATTTATTATTGATATAATGTAACTTGAATATTAATTATTTATTGATTTTATATTATATCCCTTGATTATAAATGATGTTATTATTAAAATTTAAAACATATAAGAATGTGATATTACTGAACAAGGGGATATTTCAATAGAGGGAAGAGGAGGGTTTGTTCTAAATTTATATGGATATTATATTTGACTTATTTTGATTTTTGATGATGGTATTTTCATTGAATGATACATTACTTGTTTTTTAGATTTAGAAAACCTCATTGGAAGCCTTAGATAACTAATCATGGTTTTAAAGGTTGATTATTAAACTAGTTGAGATTATGAACTATGTTTTATACACTAGTTTATATTATGACCTGGGTAGGGGATGTCAACAAATAAGGCTAGTAAGAACAAGTTAGGTTTTGTACCTGATCACCTCATAGGTCGGTAGATGGTTTTTCCATAACTTATACAATTTTTATCTTCAGGACGTAGAGTGTCATACCATGTCAATTTAGATATGTCAGTTATTTGTTTCCTAGATTATGATAGTTATTTAATTATATACATTAATTATATATTATATATAATTATTATTTATCTTTTAGTTTTAACATTGTTCATTTTTAGATTGTATATTTATAATTTTGTAACTCATATTAATTTATTATATATACCGTAATAGTTTTACTCGTAATGTATCATCCTATATTTATTTAGATTATGTTTTAATAAGATTAAATTATTTTTTAAAAAATAAAATAAAGGATTCATTGTTATTATTTTCCTCTCTATATAGAAAACTGATTCCATTTATTATTTTAAAATGTTTCTCCAAAATACTCACATAACTCAAATTTGGTATTTTTATTTTAACTAAGAAAATTTAATGGGATAAGTGGGAACCTCAAAAAAGTCATAAACCTGAGGAAACAAAAATAATCATTAGAACCACTCCTTCATCCACAAAAAAAACACATAACGTATGAAGATCAACAAACATCATTACTCTTTCATCCATAGGGGCCACGCCAACATTTCAACAATCATACTCTTATACCGATTTTAGGATAAAGCTAGAGACTGTAAAAATGGAATTGGTTTGTGAACATATATTTATAAAAGAAAAAGTTATTATTTTCATTACCTAATTTAAAACAAGGTTTTTTAGTTTTTCTCATTAAATTAATTTCATCATTACTACCAAATAGGCCTTTAATAGTGATAAAAATGTCCTTTATCAGTACTAGAGAAACTCTGACTACTGGAGTGAGATTAATATACATATTCTTTTATCAAAACATTAAAAAGTGTTAATAATGGGGACCTTTATTAGCTATTATAGAAGTGATGATAAAGGGGAATACATCTGTGTTCCATAATAGCACATTGTTGCACCAGTGTAGTGTGCTGTAAAAACACTTCACAGCACCAAAAACAACAAAAAATCATCAAAATAAAGTAACAATACATAATTTAAATGAAAAATAATTTACAATATAATTAAAAGAAAAAAATTATATTAAAAACATTTCAAACATTGGTTTATACAATTACATAAGTATAAATTATTACATACATTCAAAAACAACAGTATTCTATTGTCATTTGATCCTAAACCATGCTTGAGAATTTTTTTTTACAAGAAATAAGTTCATATGTTAGCAATAATATAGAGAAATAAATTAATATAATGTGTTTATTATCACGACCTATCCTCCGGGGGCCCGTGCTGTGACTACCCCAAGACCGCCATCCATAGGCCAAGGGCTGGCGACTAGCACCGAAAGGCATATTCCCTAAAACTAGGAAGGAATTGCCTTTATACCATATAAACACACTCAACCAATCAAAAAACAAGATATGAACAACAAGTCAACTGTATAAAAAAGGAGTGTTGAAGGTAAAGGGGCCAGAATACAAGCCCAACAGTAAAGGTACAAGTATAACTAAAATACAATACAACTAAAGAAAGAGATAAAGGTAGCTAATGGGTCTTCTTATGAAGTTCCTACATGAAGGGTAGGTACAGATCACCTCCACAACACTCCACGTCCGTCCATATCATCCATGTACCGACTCGTCGTAAGGTCCGCCTCCGTGCACCGTCGAGTCCTAGTACCCTCAGTCTCGATCAACGTTGTCCGACGTCTTCACCAAACACAACGAAATGCGGTCATATCCCATGCAGGGGTGAGTATAATTATACTCAGTAGGGACCCCAAGACCCTCAAGGTCTCACAAAATTCACCAAGAATCAATCACAATAGGAGAAAACAATGGATAACCCTACTTATGTATATGAACATACATATACCTAAGTTATCAAGTAAAAACACCTCAATAATGAAGAAACACAGAGGTTATGACTCAGCTCACACCAGTATTTATTCTAGGGGTAGTAACAAGTAACATCTCTAGTCACATCTTCAAACACCTCGGCTTCTGGATAACCCCTCCTCTAATGATTATTGCTGGCCTGACGCATCACACATCAGTGCTTCCCACTAACCTTGTACTGCTGAGGTACTCATCCTGTCGAGTATCGGGGGTTTATCACGTCACACATTAATGTTCCCCACCATGGGTCTTCTTCATTATACAGAGGTGCTCCCCATCATGACTTGCTAAAGTACTCCTCATTTCATGTACCGTGGGTCTTTGGATTCACATAGAGGCGCTCCCCACCATGGCCTTCTGAGGTACTCCTCATGTCATGTACTGTGGGTCTATTGCGTCACACAGAGGCGCTCCCTGCCATGGGTCTGCCACGTCACACAGAGGCGCTCGCCACCAGGCCTATCAAGTCACTTCGAGTTGAAAAGATTTGCATTCATCAAATCTAAACCAGCTACTGGGTTCCTGCACTATGCTCGCTTGTCTCCGGGAGGATCCCCTCTACAAGCTACTGGTCGATACTCCAACTACCTCGAAGTCTTGCGAAGAAGAATTTCAAAGGCCCTCCATGTCATAGGGGTCTCAACACAACATAAAGCGCGTCAATCAGATGCTCGGTCTGTGAGTTATTATCCTTTTAGTCCCAAGGGCCTGGTTGGATTCATGCTCAATCCAATCTGACCATTCCTAATGTTAATCTAAATCTCTAGTGGGGGTATACTCAAAGGCACCATCTTGCTCCAAGATTTCCAGCGTTGCTGACAGTTCGTCAAATGGATGACTAGTGACAATGTTATGGACAAAAGAAAGTAAATGGGTCGTAGTGGGCTCGAGTCCGGTCTGACTCGGTCGGACTGACCCGGCACAACCAGTTCGGTTCAGCTTGGCCTGCTGGGTCTGGCCCAGCCCGTGCTGGGTGGCCCGGCCCACTATGCGGTCCGACAGGCCGGGAGGGGCTGTGGGGGTTCGGCTGCAGATGGAACGAGGCTGCAGGGGGGCTCGGCCGGGGAAGCTCGGCCGGGGCGGCTCGACAGGAGCGGCTTGGGGATGCGGGCATCACGGACGGAGCGACGCGTCTGCGGGGCTGCTCGGCCGGAGTGGTTTGGACACGGGGAGGCTCTATGAGAGTAGCTCGGCCACAGGGCCACTCGGCTTGAGTGGCTCGGCCGTGAGTGGCTCGGCCGGAGCAACTCTGTCATGGTTGGATTGCACAGAGTGGCTCAGAAGGCTGTGAGTGGCGTTGTCGGGGCATCTCGGAAGGCTGTGGACTGTGTGGATGGGGCAGATCGGTAGGTGTCTTGGTGGGACGGTGGTGGCATCTCGGCTGACGACATCGGCGGCTCTGCAGACGGCGGCGGTGTATCGGCCTGGGCAGCGACAGCCGTGGGTGGCACGGTGGGGCCGCAGGTGGCGGAGCCGCGTGGCGTGGTGGTCATGGGTGTCCTGCAGTGGTTTGGTCACAGGGGTTTCGTGAGGGTGTGAAGTTCGCGAGGCAGCAGTGGCTGCAGGGCAGTGTTCTTGCGTCGTCTCCTTCATCACGTTCAACACCCCAAATCATCAAAAGATTTGCAGAGGGGTCGGGCCATGTTTGTTTGGACTGTACCCTCCGTGTTAAGATGGTTTCATATGGCTAAAAAAGAACTTGAAGAATAACATCAAGCTTTACAACCTACCACAATGATTTATTCCCAACTCTAAAAAATAATTCTAGGGAAGAAAATCGGAAAAGTATTCATACACAAATAAAACCCTACCTCATTCGCTTGATGATGTCGACGAGGTCATGAGGAAGAAGACAGATCGTTGGGAAAAGACGAACGTCAGTGTCATCGGCTTTTCCCTCGATTATCGGTTCATTGATGTTGAAGACATTCCTCATCAATGAATGTCCCATGGAAGAAGTCGGAGTCGAAGTCGGCGTTCTTCTTTGACGTTCTTTGTTGGCGTTCTTTGTTGGAGAGGATAATCCTTCAAGTTCTCTCCTAATTCTACTTTTCCAATGCCTTCCCCAATTCCACTGAGGAGAAAAGAAATAGCCAACACAAAAATTAAATAATAAGTTAAAATTTATTTTTATGTTGTCACATAAAATTAATTGGTAACATAACATTTAATTCTAATGTTGACACATAAAATTAATTGGTTACTTAACAATTAATTTTATGTAAACACAAATAATTAATTGGGGGAGTTGAGAGGTTTCTCCCCCATTAATAGGGGTTGGGTGGTTTGTTCCCCTAAATTCAAATTTTGGAGGTTTTGAGGACTTGGGTGGTCCCCCCCCACCTTAACTCGAGTATAGGTATTTTTAACAAATAAGATAAAATGTGCGATTATTTTATTTTATTATTTCCACGAAAAAACCCAAAAAATTGACTTTCACCCTCGACCTACTGCCATCGAGGTGAAGGTCTCATTAAATGAAAACCAGCACTGCAAGTTCAACAGTTCCCTCAAATTTAAATTCCGAACACTGGTTCAAATGTTATAAAAACCCACTCGTACGTTTACTGAACGTACCCAAAAAAATGTTCAGAAAATCATTCCAGGCACTCCGGGCCTTGGAATCAAGTTCCATGAATTTTCGCAGACTCTTAAAATTCCCATTTAATTAAAAAAATTACATGAAAATTCCGGGTCTTTACATTCTCCCCACCTCAGAGATTTACGCACCCGTAGGCCACAACTGATTACTAGGTAAACAAGTGGGGGGTATTGTGCATACATCTAAGCCTCCTGCTCCCATGTGCTATCCTGGAGGTTCCCATGATGCCAGTGTACGTGCACCAGATGTATCGAACTCCCATGAAGGACATGCTCCTGGAAATCCTCAATCTCTACTAGAACCTTCATAAAAGTCACCCCATCGTCAACATCTAGCTCTCCATTTTCGATGATGTGATAAGGGTCATGCATGTATGTCCTCTGCTGGGTTACATGGAAGACGTCTTGCACCCGGTGCAACTGATGTGGAAGAGCGAAGTGGTATACCACATTGCCAAATCTGGTGAGGACTTGAAATGGTCCAATGAACCTCAGAGATAACTTTCTGCCTTGGACAAATCTCTGCAAACCTCGTCTATGTGAGACCCATAGAATGACGTGGTCATAATTGTTGAACTCCAGAGGTATGAATCTCCGGACGACATACGATTTCTGCCTGCTCTGTGTAGTCTTCATCCGCTCCTAGATGATATTCACCTTTTCTATGGTATCCTCTACTATCTCTGGTCCGACTAGTGGTGACTCCCCTAGGTCAGTCTAGCAAAAAGGTGATCTGCACGGTTTCCCGTAAAATGCCTTGAACGGTTCTATCCCAATGGTGGAGTGATAACTGTTGTTGTATGAAAACTCCAGCAAAGGTAAGTGATCATCCCTTCTGTGGCCGAAGTCGAGGACACAAGTACGTAGCATGTCCTCAAGGGTCTGAATGGTCCGCTCTGTCTGACCATCCATCTGAGGATGGAAGGCAGTGCTCAAACGAAGCTACATCCCGAAAGCCTCCTGAAACCCCTTCCATAGCAGGGAAGTAAAATGTGCATCATGATTAGAGACAATCACTGAGGGTACTCCATGTATTCGTACAGTCTCCTGCACATAGAGGTGTCCCATTCTCTCTACTGAACCTTTCTCTCTGATCGGTAGGAAGTGGGACGACTTGGTGAGTCGGTCGACGATCACCTAGATAGAGTCATGACCACTGTATGTACATGGAATTCCTATCATGAAGTCCATGGATATCCCATCACACTCCCATTCTGAGACATCTAAACACTGAATCATGCCTATTGGTACCTATTACTCCACCTTCACTTGCTGACAAGTGAGGCATCAAGAGAAAAACTCTGCTACTTCTTTCTTCATTCTCGGCCACTAGTGTTGTCGACGGAGGTCCTAGTATATCTTCTCCACTCTTGGATGTACCATAAGAGGGGACGTGTGGAACTCCCTCAACACTTCCTCCAAAAGTGATACTGGTACCATGGTAAGTCCTCTGAAGAGGATGACGTGCTCCCCACCTTCATAAAATATATCAGGTGCCTGCCCTATGGATATTTGAGCATGTTGGGCCTCACATTCAGCGTCCCCACGCTGCACCTCCCTGACTTGCTGAAGAAGTGGGGGAGTGACTGTACGATACAGAAGAAAAACAGCTCCATATCTATCCACAAAGGATATCTACAAAGTGGCCAACTACTCTGTCACCTCGCCTAGTATTTGTATACCAGACCTCCTACTGAGTGTATCTGCAACAACATTGCCCTTAATAGTAGTATAGACTATATCAAAGTCATAGTCCTGGAGGAACTCAAGCCAAAGTCATTGTCTTAGGTTCAGGTCCTTCTGAGAGAAGATATTCCTGAGACTCTTGTGACCTATGTAGACTGTAAAGCATTCACCAATCAGATAGTGCCACCATATATTCAAGGCGAAGAACACTACTGCTAAATCTAGGTCATGGATAGTGTAGTTCTGCTCATCCTATCTCAGCTGTCGAGAACCATATGTGATCACTGCTTTCTCTTACATGAGGACACATCTGAGTCTTGTCATTGATGTGTCGCAGTAGACTACGTACCCTACGCCCTCCACTGGAAGTCTCAAGATGGGGGCACTAGTCATCCTCTACCTCAGCTCCTTAAAACTCTGTTGTCATCTCTCCAGCCACACGAAAGGTTGCCCCTTCTTCATCAATGCTGATAGTGATGCTGCAACTCTGGATAAATCTGGCTCAAATCTTCGGTAGTATCCAGCCAAACCCAGGAAACTATGTACCTCTGTCACACTCCTAAGTGGTTCTCAAGAAAGTATCGCCTCAATCTTTACTGGATCCACTGCAACTCCAGCCTCCGGTATGATATGTCCCAGAAAGTGAAACCATTGAATCTAGAACTGGAACTTTGAGAGCTTACCAAAAAGCTAGAGCTCTCGAAGTGTGTCCAGTACTACCCACAAATGATAAACATTCTCCTCCTTAGTAGCCGAGTAGATCAGAATGTCGTCGATGAAGACTACTAAAAATTGATCAAGGTATGTCTAAAAGATCATGTTCATGAGTCCAATGAACACTGCTAGAGCGTTGGTCAAACCGAATGTCCTAACCATGAACTTTTAATGGTCGTATGGACACTTGAAGGCCATCTTTTACACATCCTCATCTCTTACTCTGAGCTAGTGATATCCTTATCTGAGTCTATCTTCGAGAACCACCGTGCTCTTTTCAACTGATCAAAGAGGTCATCAATCATTGGTAGTGGGTACTTTTTCTTCACGGTCACAAGGTTCAGGCACCGATAGTCAACAAAAAGCCTCAAGCTTCCATCTGCCTTCTTGGAAATTAGAAACGGGGCTGACCATAGGGAAACACTAGGCCAGATGAATCCCTTCCCCTACAATTCCTCTAGCTGTACCCGCAGCTTGCAAAGCTCCGCGAGAGCCAGCCAATACACTGGTGTAGATATCGGTGCCATACCGGGGTACAAGTCAATGTAAAATTCCACATATATGCGAGGAGGTAGACCTGGAACATCATCAAGGAAGACATCCGCGTACTGTTCCACCACTATAGGATAACTCAGACTCTCCACATCAATCGCTCTGAGGGTAAGGTGAGACAACTAATGTGTAATCAGCTGCACCCTCCTCCGGGTAAGTCCATCCTATGCTGCATAGGCTCCCTTCTCGCTGATGAAGGTAAACCTGGTTCCATCCATGCAGACACACGACACTTTGTGCCTCATAAAGTCAATCTGAGCATGGACTGTAGATAACCAGTCCATACCCCAGATGACATCGTAAGGCCTGGATGCTACTACAAGGAGATCCTAGCTGAATCTCTAGCCTCCTAAAGTAATCTCACTCTACTGGAAATAGTGTGTAATCAGTGAATCCTCTCTCGTAGAAGTCTCTAAACATAAGAATCGATCCAACAGGTCCATCAGAATCTTCGAGCTCTAAACGAGGGAAATGGAAATAAAAGAATGACTGGAACCTCTGTCTATAAGTACTGCATCTATGGTAGAATAGACACAAATCGTACCTCATATCATCTCTAGAGCACCATGATCATAGGACTCAGCTGTCTGGAGTTGAGCTCGACCCTGTCCTCCTTCTCCCTCTGGTCGGGGTGGACCTCCTGGTGGTGGTGGTGGTAACATCTTGAATCGTCTCCCACTGCCAGCTACATGGCCATCTCCCCTGCCACATCTACTTTCTCCCTGTAGACCTACTTGATTGAACCTATTTCTCTACCTGTGCAGTCCTTTGACCATCTTCTGATGATCCATATGATGGGTCGGACAGTCACGAGCCATGTGACACTACCCGCCGCATGAGTAACACTTCATGATCCTTGTCTGACTAGTTCCACCTTGGGTGCCCCACACAACTGATCCTGAGTCATGCGGTCGACTACCTGTAGGCATGGTCCTTTGTACCTCGGCAACATCTGTCTTCTA
Source organism: Viscum album (assembly GCA_963277665.1). NCBI lineage: Eukaryota > Viridiplantae > Streptophyta > Magnoliopsida > Santalales > Viscaceae > Viscum > Viscum album. Next base: position 1,831,207,560 of record OY728129.1, read on the forward strand.
TCAGCTGCAAAAGACTCGGCTACGTGATGAATGGTAGTGTGTCCTTCCATTGGTGATTTCTCGGCAAGGAAACTCTCCACCAAGAGGGCTCTCTCTAAAACCTCCGCCTACATCAGGATGCTGAGTGAGAACATCGAAGCCCTGATCTCCCACCTGAGGCCATACTCAAAGGTCTGGGCCCTGAATAAAGGGTCTCTCACCATATCAATGGAGTAATGTGAGAGGTCAGTGAACCTCATTGAGTACTGAGCTACAATCATGTTGCCCTGCTGCAGACGAAGAAGCTCATGTATGCATACTACGCAGAGAGTCACTGGAACAAACTCTAGCCAAAACATGCTCTCGAAGTCTTCCCAGAGAAGCGTCACCTCATCATGAACCAGGAGCATCAAGCTCCACCATATTCCTGCTACTACCTGTAGAATATTGGCGGTAAGGATCGCCATGAAATCTACTGGTGTCCCTACCAGTCAGAAGACTCTCACCACCACCTCCAGCCAATCCTCAGCTGCCTGTGGGTCCATCTCTCCCCTGAACCTGGGTGGCCTCTGGCACTGTAACTCATGAAACGTTCTCAAGATGCGTGTTCTCTATACTACTAGGGATGGGGGCATCTGTGGACCAACAGGTAATGGTACCACAGGTGCCTCCGCTGGTGCCTCTACTGGAAGAGGGCCCTAGACCAGGGCCTCGTCGCTCGGTGGGCTATCACTATGTACAACTCTCGGAACCCTAGCTGGATGTCTGTTTGGAGGCATCCTGAAAAGAAACAGGTTCGTAGTGGTTAATAAGTTATACCTGGTGAGATAACTCAAAATATCATAATGAAAACTTTTGAAAACACACATGCAATCATTGTTTTCATGCACTGAGCCAGAAATTAGAAGTTAGGGTCTTGGTGTATGGATACGTTTACATCCGCACCAACCCTGGGAAACCTGAACTAAAAATCTCACTCATTACCCTTAACACTATTTCTTTATTGAAAAGATGAGAGTCCTAGTTATTCAGTAGAACCGACTCCTCTGATACCAATTTTTCCTAACCCATCCCCTGGGGGCCCGTTCCATGACTACGCCAAGCCCACCTTCTATAGGCTAGGGGATGGCGACTACCACTGAAAATAATATACCCTAAAACTGGGAAGTCATTGCCTTTATAACCTATAAACACACTCAACCAAGCACAAAACAATATATGAACAAAAATTCAACAGTATAACAAAACGAGTGCTAAAAGTAAAGGGGCTGGAATACAAGCCTGACAGTAAAGGTATAAGTACAACTAAAATACAATACAACTAAAGAAAGATAAAAAGGTAGCTAATGGATTGTCCTCTATGGATACTACCTAAAGGATAGGTACAAAGCACCTCTACAACACTCCACGTCTATCCGTCCCCTTCGTGTACCGACTCGTCGTAAGGTCCACCTCTGGGCACCGTCCAGTCCTAGTACCCTTAGTCTCGATCAACGTTGTCTGTCGTCTGCACCAAACACAACGAAGTGCGAGCATAGCCCGTGTAGGGGTGAGTATAACGATACTCAGTAGGGACCCCGAGACCCTTAAGGTCTCACACAATCTACCATGGACCAGTCACAAAAGGATAAAAAACTGATAACCCTACTTAGGTATATGCCCATACATATACCTATGTTATCAAGTAGACACATCTCAATTATAAAGAAACATAGATGTTATGACTCAGCTCCCAAAAGGATTTATTCTATGGGTAGTAACAATTAATATCCCCAGTCCCATCGCCGAAGACCTCCACTGCTGGAGAACCCCTCCACTAACGCGTATAGTAGGCCCGCCGCATCACACCGAGGTGCTTCCCACTAACCTTGGACTGCCGAGGTACTCATCCTATCGATTACCGTGGGTCTTCCATGTTACACAGATTTTCTCCACACCGTGGGTATGTCGTTTCACATAGAGGCGGTCCCCCTCATGACTTGTGGAGGTACTCCTCCTGTCAAATACCATGGGCCAGCGGCATCACACAGTGGCGCTCCCCACTGTGGCCTGCTAAGGTACTCCTCATGTCCTGTACCATGGGTCTACTATGTCATATAGAGGCGCTCCCCACTGTTGGTATGTCGTGTCACACAGAGTTTCTTCCCACTGGGTATGTCAAGTCACTCTAAGTCGACAATATCAGCAGTCCTCAAGTCTTAGCCAGCTACTGGGATCCCACACTATGCTCTCTCATCTCCAAGAGGATCCACTCTACAAGCTACTGGTCGATACTCCAACTTCCACTAATTCCCACAAAGAAGAATAACAATGTTCTACCATGTCATAGGGTTCTCAACGCAACAGATGACACGTCAATCAGATGCTCGGTCTGTGAGTTATTAGCCTTTTAGTGTGGAGGCCTGATTGGATTCATGCTCGATCCAATCTGATGGTTCCCCTTCATAATCCAAAACTCCAGTGGGGGTATACTCAAAGAGTATTTCTCGCTCCAAGATTTATAGTGCCACTGACAGTTCGTTAAACGGATGTCTGATGCCAAAGTTATGGCCAAAAGAATGTAAACGGGTCATAGTGGGCCTGGGTCTGGCCCAGCTCGGCCCGTTGGTTTCGGAACGGCCCATGTTGGGTGGCCTGGCCCACTGGGTCGTCCGGAAGGCCACGAGGGTCCGTAGGGGTTCGGTCGCGGATGGCGTGAGGCCGCAAGGTGGATTGGCTGGGGTGGCTTGGCCAGAGCGGCTCGGGGCCGCGGGGCCAGTCGACCGAAGCAGCTCGGCCATGGGAAGGCTCAGAAGGAGCCACTCGGCCATGGGACAGCTCGGCTTCAGCCGCTTGGTCAGAGGTGGCTTGGATGGAGAGGCTCAGAAGGCCGCGGGTGGCACAGCCGGGGTAGCTCAACCGGCGGCTTGGGGGGACGACTATGGATCGGCGGAGGACGTTGGTGGCTCGAAGGACGGCGACGACGGCTCAGCGGATGGCGGCGGTGGCTCAGCCCGGTCGGCGGCGGCCGTGGGCAGCGTGGTGGGGCCGCGAGTGGCGGAGCCCCAGGGTGCGGTTACCGTGGGTGCCTCGGAGCCGCTCGGCCGTGGGGGTGCTACGAGGGCGCCTAGGTCGCGAGGCGGCGGTGGCCTCAGGCCGGTGTCGTTACGTCGTCACCTTCATCGCATTCAACACCACAAATCATCACAAGATATTTGGAGGGGTTGAGCCATGTTTGTTTGGCCCATAACCTCCATGTTCGGGTGGTAGCATATGGCTCAACAAGAACTTTAAGAAGAACGTCAAGCTTTACAATCTCCCGCAATGATTTATTCCCAATCCCAAAAAAGAATTCAAGTGAAGAACAAGGGAAATATATTTATACACAAATAAACCCCTACCTCATTTGCTTGATGACGTCGATGGGGTCACAAGGAAGAAGACGGATCATTGGGAAAATACGGACGTCAGTGTCGTCGGCGTTTCCCTAGATTGTCAGTTCATTGAAGTTGAAGACGTTACTCATTAACGAATGTCCCATGGAAGATTTCGGAGTCGATGTCAGCATTCTTCATTGACGTTCTTCATTGGTGTTCTTCATTAGAGAGGATAATACTTCAAGTTCTCTCCCAATTCTGTTTTGTTAATCCCTTCCCTAATTCCACTGAGGAGAAAAGAAATAGCCAACACAAAAAATTAAATAATAACTTAACATTTAATTTTATGTTGTTACATAAAATTAATTGGTAACATAACAGTTAATTCTTATATTGACACATAAAATTAATTGGTAACTTAACAATTAATTTTATGTTGAAAAAAATAATTAATTGAGGAAGTAGGGAGGTTTCTCCCCCATTAAGAGGGATCGGGTGGTCCCCACCCCTAAATTCAAATTTGTGAGGTTTTGAGGACTTGGGTGGTCCCCACCACCTTAACTCAAGTAGAGTGGGTTTTAACAAATAAAATAAAATGTTTGATTATTTTATTTTATTAATTACATGAAAAACCCCAAAAATTAACTTTCACCCTCGACCAACTACCGTCAAGGTGAAGGTCTCCTTATGAAAAAAATGGCGCTGTGAGTTCAATGGTGACCTCATATTTCAATTCCAAACTTCGGTTCAAGAGTTATAAAAACTTGCTCGTATGTTTACTGAACGTACCTGAAAAAAATTCAGAAATTAATTCTGGGCACTCTGGGCCTTAGAATCAAGCGCCGTAAATTTTCACGAACTAGTAAAATTCCCATTTAATTAATAAAATTTATATGGAAATTCCTGGTCATTTCATTTAATTTAAACTAAACTTTGAGTCATACAAGGAACTTTGTGTATTAGATTGAGCTGCGGTGGATTCCTACATGTCACACCATTTCTTATTTATCTTTAATCATTATCTCTAAGAGAATTAACTGAATATGTATAAGAAAAAAATGATAAAGAAAATAACTATGTAATAGAAGATAGAATGATAAGAAAATAATCTAGGCTCTTTTTCTCAATTTTGGCAATGTGATGCATGTTTTAAACTAAAATGATACTTATATATTGAAAGGATATACTTGGAGTCATACCGGTCACATCATGAATTTGAGTAAAGATAGTATGATTCTTACTCATCTCAAATATAATATGTATTATTTTCTTAGAGTATCAAAATAATCCTGATGTGTTTTCTCAGTTTTGAGTATGACTCCTTTCTTTTTCACTAAAATGTCATTTTAAAAAGAAAACATGAACTTTGACTCATACCAATCACATTGTGTGCCGGTTTGAGGTGATACCAATTCCTATATATCACAAAATACTTATGAATAATTTTAATAAATTATATAGACAATCCAGGTGTGTTTTCTTGGTTTTTAGTGAGTGATAGTTTTTGAACTAAAATTTAGATTTTAAACTGATTACTAACACACTCAGACATACCAGAAAAATCGTGTATCAAGTTGTGGTGAGGTTAATTACAACACATCATAAATTATTTATGGATCATTTTCCTAAATTATCCAAACAATATGAATGATATTTCTCAATTTTATGTAGGTCATTTGTCATTTTTAATAAAATTGATGTCGATTTTAAATAAAAAGATGCATGTGGAGTCCTAACAATCACACCATGCATCATATTTAGGTGAAGTGAGTTCTTACACATCTCAAATGGAATATGGATTTTATCATAAAGTATCAAAATAATCTGAATGCATTTACTATGATTTAAGTACGTCACTTGTCTTTTTTACTAAAATAACATTTTAAACTGAAAACCCACACGTTTATTCATACCGTTCAAATTGTGTATCGTTTTGGCATTATATCAATTCCTACACAACAAAAATGACTTATGTTTCAATTTATGAAATAATAATGAGAATCCGAGCATATTTTCTTAGTTTCCAGTGATTGATATTTTTTGAACTAAACTGTAAATTTTAAACTGATAATGGACACATTTTTTCATATCGAGAACATCATGCATCATATTTAGATTTGTATAATTCTTACATGTCAAAAATTACCCATGGATCGTTTCGATAAAGTATCAAAACAATATAATTGTGTTTTATTGGTTTTGAGTAGGAAAATTGTCCATTAAAGTGAAATTAATGTCAATTTTAAGGTGCAACTCATTCTTAAAAATTAAAAATGTCTTTTGTATTTTTTTAGATTGTATCAAAACAATATGAATGTGTTTACTTGATTTTTAGTATGCCACTTGTCTTTTTTACTATAATGTAATTTTAAATTGGAAACACAAAAATTGACTGATATTGACCTCACCAAGTATAAATTTGATGTGAGACCAATTCCTACACATCCAAAATGGATTATAAATCAATGTCAAAAATTATCATGAAAATTTGAGTGTGTTTTATTGGTTTTCAGTGAGTGACATTTTTTGAACTAATCGTTCTATTTAAACTAATAACAGACATATTGAGTCATACCAGAACCATGTGTATCAGATTAAGCTGCAACTGATTCTTACACATCAAAAATGACTTATGGATCATTTCCATAAAGTATCAAAATAATATGAATGTGTTTTCTCAGTTTTGAGTAGGTCAATATTGATTTTTACAAAAATAGATGTCATTTTAAAATTAAAAAAACCCTTGGAGACAACATTTTATAACTATGCATCAGATTGAGGTATGACTAATTACTATAAATCTAAAATGATATATAGATTATTTTATTGATGTAAAAAAAATATAAATTATTTTTACTGGTTTAGACTACATCACTTTTGTTTTAGTATAATGGGATTTTAAACTCGAAACACACACTTTAACTCAAACCGATCCCATTGTGTGTTAGTATGATTTCAAACTGATTCATACACATAAAAAATTAATTATGAATCAATTTCATAAAATATTAATAATATCAGAGAATTTTTTATTTCAGTTATTAATTTTTTTTGAACTGAACTGTCAGTTCTAAATTGATAACGGACACATTGAGTCGTAGTGGTCACACCATGCATCAAATTTAGTTGCATATAATTCCTACATACCCTAAATGACATATGGATCAAATACCAAATTTATCAAAATAATCAAAATATCTTTTCTTGGATTCAAATATACTAGTTTCCCTTTTTCCTAAAATTATATTGATTTTAAATTAAAAGAAACACTTGGTGTCATACCAGTCCATCATGTATCAAATTTTGGCACAATTATTTCATACTCATTCCAAAGTATCAAATCAATTCTAAATACCAATGTAACAACGCTTTAATTGCCTTTCTATGTCAAACTAACAACACTAGCTATTGAATTTATTTTCTTAGCTGAAAAACATTTCCCTTTTTTGAATGTCAGAAGAGCAGAGGAAGATCATGTACCCATTATACCACGAGAATATGCTATAATAGGAACATGAACATCCTATACTCTTTTTTCTTTCAACAATGATATAAAGGTTCTTTGGATAAAAACAAAAATTCAATATAATGTATTAGTAGTTCAACAAAGAAGTGAAATTAAAATTGAAAAATTGGTTACATTGGAAGAAATAATCATTGTATATCTTTTATGGCTCATTGAACATAGTTAAAATATAAATACGACTTAACAAAGTATCTATGAAAAAATAATAATAATTATATAAAAATGATAAGGAAATTAACTTAGTTGATAAAATGATGATAAAATTAATTACATAATTTGTAATAATTATAATTTTCTTGATGGTTGTATGCATTTTGGATGCATTTCATTGTTGTCATTTTATCAGTTCTAGGATCGAAGTCCAATCCCTCATGATCACGAGCAGCTTCGAACAAACCACCATAAATCAAAAAAAAATAATCAACTTGTACAAGAAAACAATTATTGTATGAGTAATAAAAAAATATAAATTAAACATAAATACAAAATAATACAGTAATTTTATGGATAATGATTTTAATATGAATAAATTGTTGACCATAGGGATATGACGAAGAAAAAGTAAGAATGATGATAATGAATGAAAATAGATCTCACCAAACAATCAATCAATGAGTGAGGAGGATTAGGAGAACATAAAATACATTTGATTGAAGATTTTAATCATCTGAGAGAAAGTAAATATTTCATATTGGGTTCATAAAATATTCATTTTATACAATAAATAATAAAATACACATAAGATTTTCTTTATAAAAGTAGAATGTTACCGATAATTCTAATAAGGGAAACTCAACATTTGATTGTTTTAAGAAATATTAGTATATTATATGGAACTATGTAATTGAATTTATGAAAAGAATTACTCCACTATGGAAGGTATTATCTTATAAATTCATCAAAAGGATAATTTTATAGAAAATTTTCATCATCATCAGCTCATCTTCCAAACAGTTATCATTGTATTCTTTTTGGCACTCATTCTACATCTCATATGAAAATAAACCTATTTTTCTATAAATAAAAAAATAAGTAGTCATCCATATAAATACTAATACTCTAATTTGTATAAGAAACATAAAATAGAATTGGGACAACTCCCAAGAAACAAATTAGAATAATAACTCTTTGGGAGATAAAACTAATGAGGATGATAGTTGTACTCCATTGTGTTATCTAAAAGTAGTAATGCCACCCATTTGTTATAATTACATATATGGTAATCATATATTCCTAAGGGGTATCCAAAAGTAAATTCTAAAGAATGATTTATTTTTAGATTGATTAATGTAAAACATACATAGTGATTTTTAGATGTGTGATGAAACAAATGAAGTGATTTTTAAGATGTAATAATGAGTGTGTTGACATTTCAAAGAAGAATATATTTTAATCAACTGAAAGAAATACAAGAAAGGATGAAATCAAGGTATAAAATTTCATTAGTGATCATAATGTTTGAGTGAGAACTCAAATGAATAAGAGTCTACAGAAACCTTATTTTTCCCATGTAGAGCCTAAATCATTTGGATAGGCCAACAATGATGATAATTGTATCAAATCTATTCTTGAAGATCTTGATCCAAATATGAAAAATGTGAAATGGGAAATTGTTTCAAGGTTGGCACAATTTTTTTTTTATCAGAAACAAGTGGGTGTTCAGTAATAAACTCATCAAATATGGGAAAGTGGCTCAAAATAAAAATGGATAGCATGCATGAGGAACTCCTCTATAAATGGATTTTATATTTATGAAAAATTTACTCCCTTATCCTAGTTATAAACTATTTTATTTTAATTTATATTTTTGTGAAAATGTTTTTAAAATTATTCCAAATTGAAGTCAAATCTATGTTCATCAATGGAGTTCATCCGGGGGATTAAAAATTGAGAAACCAGATGGGTTTTTTATGGATGAAAAAGAGAGAAAGTTGTTCTTGTTAAAGAATTAATTGTATAAGATAATGATATCATTGAGGTCCTGGTATTTAAGGTTTTACCAATACCTGATAAATATTTTTTTTTAGTTAGGTAGAATTGGTCACACACTCTACATCAATACATAGAATGATCAAATTATGTTGGTACTCATATATGTTGAAGACATATTATTTGAGTATTGGAAAAAGAACAATAATTTTTTTTATGGATAATATGAGATATGATATCAAGATGTCAATGATTAGTGAAATATTTTAATTGGATTATAGGCGAACTAGGGAAATCATAGAACATTAATTTCTCAATCAAATATGAAAAATAAGTTCGGAAGTGATTTTCAATGTAAAATTCAAAAATAATGACATAATTGATCATTATATGGATGAATTTTTAAACAATTGATGATTTCAAAGATGTAGATGTCATGGAATATAGGTATTGTGATCCTATTTTACCTCACAATAACATGAACCAACATTTGGTTTGATATATTTCACGTCGCATAGTACCAATGTTGTCCCAAGGAGAGTTACATGCTATTAGGGAAGGCAATACTTCAATATATATATAAAATAATGAATTATTTGTTTATTTATTATAGGATAGATCAAATGGAATTGTTGGGATACACAAAAGTGGGATGAAAAGGTTCAATGGATAACCGAGTAAAATTAGAGATACTAAAAAACATGGATTTCTTTTGAGCATTGGTTTCATTCAACCCATGAATCGCTAAATGCTTGGATTTGAGCCTTGGTATAGTTAGAGCCATTATTCTAACCTAGATTTGACATTGGATTCAATAACAATGAGTGCCGATAGTAGGGCACATTCGCAAAGGGCATCAGATATCACAAATAGGTTTCTGATGGTTAGAGTTCTTAAAATATATCATGACACTTTTATTTGGTCTTCCAAAAAATGTTGATAATGATAGATTTTATCAACTCTAATTTAAAAAGTGCTCTTAAAATGATTCTTTATCAAAAAAAATTTAGTGCTGATATAGATAGGGATTTATCAGCGCTAAAAAATTGAAGATAAAAAACTATAATACATTTTTTAAAAAATAATACTTTTAGAAAAATGATACTTTTTTAAAAAATAATAATATTATAATTATTTGAATATATAGTGATTATTTATAATTATATAAATATTTTTTAAAAAAATAATATTAATATCATTATATATATTTATATAATTATATATATATAGTAAATATATTTATTATTTAAAAAATTATTATAATTTTATAGTAATTTATTTATAATTTTATAAATAATTAATAAAAAATAATTTTATTTTTATTTATAATTATAAATGTGTAAAAATAGTAAATATACATTTATAAATATATTTATTTATAAATAATTTTTACAAGTTTATTTTTAACATTATTAATGAATATTTAATCTAAAGTGCATGCATGTTTAAAATGAATAAAATTGATTAATTAAAAATTATTACAATATTTAAAATTTGGATAAGTTTGATTAATATAAATCGTTAAAAATTTGATATATATTAAAATAAATCTAAATACATATTGAAACTATTAAAACATATTAAATTAATATATATAATAAATAAATAATATAAATTGATTAAATTCCTAAAGAATTATTTTCCTGTGTTTGTATGTATATAAAAATGAATTAATTACATATATGTGAAATCAATATATTATGTTTGATCTATTTTAAAATGAAAAATCAAACAAAATTTAATTATATTCATTACTCAACAAAATTAGTTGTTATTTTTAATTCATAATATTTTTTAATTATAAACCATTATTCAATAAAAATATTACTATTTAATGTAAAGAGAAAATAATATTGTTTTACTATATAAATCTTATATATATATATATATATATATCTATTTATGTAATATATACTATTTATTAACATTATCTAAAAATATTTTATTAATAAATTTTTTAATATATTTCACAATTTAATTATTTTAATTTTAATTTTTTTATTTATTATTTTACACATATCTACATATTTAATATATAATATTTGTAATTTATATATAGTATAATCAATTTTTTTTTATTTTTATCAATAATTATTTAGTTAATAAAAATTTTAATCCAGTTTTAATAAAATAATTTTTTATTTATATAATAATTTATTATTATCCGTACTTTTATATGTGCTAAAAAGTGCTAATAAAGTATCAATTTTATGGTATCTAAAAATAAAGTACTAATAAAGGGTTTCCTTTATCAGTGTTAAACAAAAAGCATTTATAAAGGACTCCCATTATCATCACAAAACAATGCACTAATATTGGTTGCCTTTTATCATTGCTAAAAAATGAGCTTATAAAGGGTGTCATTTATAAAAATAAGAAAAAAAACACTTATAAAAGTTTCCCTTTATTAATGTTTGTTTTAGCATTGATAAAGGGTACCTTTATCACCACTTTTTTTCTAGCATTGATAAAGGCCGGTACTGTTAAAGTCATATTTTGTAGCAGTGAATGCAATCTTAGTGGTATCCTATTAGAATTTAACTCAAACTATATATACTGACTTCAACATCTACATAGAATTTTTATAATGTGTGGGTAATATGATTATGGTTTTTTTGTTGTATTATATTCCATGATTGTTTTATGATATTTATTATGATTGGTTATAGGGGTCACAAAGTGTCACATTGAGAAAGCATCTTTTAGTAGCTATGTATAATTTGGGATTTAATTTGGGATATATATGATAAGGGTATTATCACCAATTTCCTTCCATTTATTATTCATTTTTATATACAATTTCTCATATATAAATTTTTTATTTGTTTCTTTTGTTTTAAAAAGTATAGATATTTCATACTATTAACCTAAAATTATCTGTGTATTAATTTTAGTAGCTAATTTGATTTGGTTATAACTTATTTGGTCATATATATATATATATATTTAAAAATGTATATTTTAATATTTCATGGAATGTAATACTTATGTATTTTTCAAATAACATATCTCTTAGAAAACTGAATTTTGTATTATATTAATTTAAGAGTTTCATGGTTATTTCTAATGGTGAATATTTGATTACCTTAGAATAGTTTTCCATCCCATGGTTGTTGAGGATTCACCTTCTTCCATGTGTGAGGTCGAATCGTGTATCAAGTTAGGATGCATGGGGTTAATTTGTTTCAAAATGGTAGCCTGCCCAAAACTTATGTTTTTATTTAGGGATTCAAGGTAGACATGAGACATGATTTTGAGAATTTTATTCATATATTATGAAAATTATTCTTTTCAACAATTTAACTAATAATCATGGAGAAACCATGGGATGTTGGTTAATAATATTTTGTTAGAGTTTTCTTTATCAATTATTTTTAGTATACTTTAATTGAAACTAGTTCTATTAAGATTTATCTTAAATTCCGATTAATAATTTTAGGGAATTTTTTTCATTTAGAGTGAAAATGGGAGAAAACATATGGTTCATGATTATGGTTCAAATGTTGTTGACAATGCATAAACCATGAATCCCAAATTTAAAAGATACATTAAGGATTTCATGGTGGGAGCATCTTTTGAAGAACATCACATGTCAAACTATACATTTTGAAAAACCTTAATTTTTTTTAAATTTCTCTTTCTTTGATATTTTTTAACTTTCACGAGTTTTTATTTTATATTTGGGATGACTTTGAGGTTTTAGATAATTTTTGATGAGTTCACCTAGATATTATACATTTCCATATTTTGAATTACTTTTTGAATGGATTATGTTTCTATGTTAAATAGTCATATACATCCTAAAACTATATTAGTTAATTATATATAGATTTATATGGGTTATCTTCTATAACATAATACTTCCAAATACGTAGACATGATTATTGGAATCACCAATTATTTTTAAACTCTAAGTATTTTAGTATACCGAGTCCCAATTGAATCTATAGACCCTACTAGTTAATTTTCAAGGCATAATATATATATATATATATATATATATATATTAAAATGAATTTATATACTTTATGGGTAGAGAAATAACTATGAATGATCAATAATTTTTTAAATTATTTGAAAATTCCTATGATATTAAATAAAAAATTCACTGGAATCATACTTGTTGAACCAAGCCAAGAATTGTGGGAATCTATTATTCTATATTACCTATATAAGAAAATATCTTTGTAATATTTCAATACCATAATACTTTAATGTTATTATCCTATGTATATATTGTTGTTTAGTGTGATAAAAATTTTAGGTCTCCACTTGGGTGATATAATAATAGTGTCATATGATAATCATTTCAATGAGCTAGTTCCTTTTTCACCTAATATTATCATTAATGACTCACTAGTGGAATAATGTTTCCAAAAATATATCCACATGAACCATAAATCAAATGTGGTTTTATTCATTCTAACATTATATAAGGTAATATAAATTATCATTTAGTTGTATAAGTGATCATGATAAAATAATATATTGTATATGATGTTACATTTGTTCTTGATAGTGACGATTGTGGCATGCTTGGTGAAAGGAAATAAAGTTCCTGGTACATTATGGGATATGTGCCTTGTGTAATGTCACAATAGCATATTTATTTTATATCCTCCATAATTAATCTGTCTCTAGTATGATATGAATGTTTTAAGCAATGACATTCTCGTACATTATGTCAGTTATCTCCCAAGACTTGTCATTTTTTCATCCATTTGAGTTATCTCCAAAAATTACACATGAGGAATCGTCAACTGTAGATTATATTCAATTCTAAACTAGTAAAATCATGATATTTTAATCTATATATTTTTCTTTAAAACTGAATATGTTCAATAACTTGATGCTCAAACAACCTCAAAAAAAATTACGGAATTTAATATAAGTCATAAAATGTGGCCCTTGAATAAGATGGTAAATATAGAGTAAATAGAATTATTAATTACACATATAAATAAAAATAAACTTTATTTTTAATACTAATTAATTTATAAAATTCAATTATTATAGATAAATAAAAAATAAAATCATTTTATGCATAAAAATGAAATTTCTTAAAAATTACCTTCTCATGCACTATAAGGATTATTATAATATGTGTAAATGAAGGTTTAAATGGGAATTATTGATAATATATACAAAAAAACATAAAATCCTTCCAATAATTATTATGAGTCAGGTAATAAAGTTTTTTATGCTTAGAAGATACATGTTCTTTAATTATTTTTATGCATTATTCATGCTTATAATAAAATTAATATTTATCAATCTTAGAAATTGAATCACACAAAATTATTTGACTATTTGTAATAATTGTTTTCAAATTAGGTAAAGGTTTTAATACCTATATTAGTAATAAAGTTCATTTAACAAGATTAATATTAGTAACCAAGGTAAAAATATTATTTTTTGAGAAATGATTATTTTCTACATATTTTTATTTTAAATAAAATTAACATATTTTAAAACGAATATAGTAATATATTGTTTATAGTTATGTATAAATAAATTAACACCCATATAATTGGTAATAAATGTTAAATAAGATTACAAACACCTAATTTCTAAATGATATTTTTCAATAAAAATAGTTTTTCAACACATTATATATTTTAATTTTAAAGATAATTTTATTTTAAATATAAATTTAAAGAGAGTAAATGAGTTCAAAATTCATACTCAACATGAAGAAATTTTAGAAAGAGGATCATCCTATATTTTTATTAATAAAAATATTTCCAGGGATAATTTTAATAATGATTATTAAGTGTTAAAATCGTAATCTGACATCACTAAAATTTCACTAAATATGTTTGACACTTATCCCTTAAATATTACATTTTTTTGATTGGATATTCATAGCTACATATCTCACAAACATCACCCCACCTTACACACATGTATCTTATGAAATTACATTCTTACATATTACTTAACAAGATTTCCGAAATATTTTCCCTTCTTTTAAAATATAAAAGGAGCTCAATTACACCAAATTAAATCCACACCTATAATTAAAATTTCCATGAAACTATATGAAATTTAATTATTCCAGATACACTCTACATTTTTGGTAGCCTCATGTCTCAATGAAGTCCCTCAAGTCCTTCATTACAAAATGTTATTTCAAGAAAAGATCAAAATTCTCAAAGTAAGGATTACTTACCCTTTATATTCCTTTATTTATCCATCTCATCCACCCTCCTCCAAATAAATTCTAACCATATGTAAATAATTATATCATTATAAATAATATACTTAAATATTATCAAATTGATAGTATAACCTATATCTATTTTACCCTCATTCAATCGAAATAATGAAAAGGTTTCTTATACAAGTGTGTAGACTAACTCCTCTATAAAAAATACATTTCATTTTTTTTCACCACCTTTCATGGATGGATATATAAATAGATTTAATGAATATATATGTTATTTTTTAATTATTTATTTTCTGAAAATAAAAGCTATTAATTCAATATGTAATAGTACAAATATGTTTTCTTTGTATAAATAACCACGCAAAATGAATAAGCCTAGAGAAAATGAATTTATTTATAACTAAAAAAATATTTTTTATTTAAAATATTCTTATAAATATTTCCAATTATGGTTAATCACATTAATAACATCTAAATAATTTCCTTATACATTTTTATAGGGATATTATAATAAAAGGATCACTTCCATAGTCATAATCACACAAAGATTGAATCAAGTACATATTGGGTTAATTTGACCACCTATAAGAATAATGCTATAAATTAGTATCAATGAACGGTTTTTAGACTCAATAATTTATATTAATGATTAAATTTTTATTTTTTTGGGTTTTATAATTTAAAAAAAACATTATAATCATGAATTAAGAAAACATCGTTCGTTTATAATAATTAACTAGAAAAAGCTCGCTTTTAACTTCATCATCCTAAATAATAACAAAAATACATTTGAAATGAAATTATAAAATAATAGATAATTATAAAAAAATTATTATATCAATTAGGATCTATAAATGACTAACTTTGGGAAAATTTTGATGAACAACAACAATATTATGAAATTAGTACAAAATGATCAACATTACATACTTATAATATTTAAAATAGATAATGACTAACTAATATACATGTTGAGAATAATTATAAATAAATATTATAAATGTCTATAGATATAAGAATGTTTTTGAAATTGGTGGTTATGATAATTATTTATTATACAGGATATTCACCGTATATTTTATCAGGAATTAAGGTTAGTGGTTCTTTGTCTCAAATTTGAATTCTTGAGACTTATTTATTATTCTCAACCATGTTATTTTTAATTTGGTTAGATTAGTACAAAACTAAACCCTTTTACTCTATTAATTCAATTAAATCTGTTTTAATATCCATATCATGTTCATTTTTAATATTACTTTAGAGTCAAAAGATACCAATGCTGATTTTTTTGTTTACTATACTCCTTTCATCGAGTTATAATGTTTTTTCTTGAAACTCATTACTCCAATAATAGTTACTTCCACACTAATATTTTATTTCATGGTAATGTATCTTCATCTATGATGGAAAATAACCTTTTAATTAAAATCTTATACCTTATAAAATTTGTTTCTCAAAAAGTACATCATTATTGAGAATAATTCCCATGACATTTAACGACTATTTCTCCTTCTTGTATATATTTTTCTTTCCTAAAAATGAACTCATTTATAAATATGAAATTAATTTTTTTTCATGTGTTACATCCATTTTATCATTTTATTAATTTAAATGTGATTTCTTGTAACTATATTTATGATGTGGGGTTTCAAAAATGATATTTCAAAATATTAAAATGGGTTTCATTAATTATAAAATCATTTTCATTCCATCCAATCCATATTTTTAATGATAAAATTTATGTATTTTTAATTATGTTATATTATTGAAGTTTATTTTTCAAAAGTAAATGTTTTCCGAATTTTTCCCATTAACTTTCTGAAAATAATTTTTTAATGAGACATGTATCTTCATCTTTTTATTATAATATTAAAAATGTTTTCTAGAATATATTTTATGTTTCTATTTAAAAGGAGAACATATTTCTATCTTTTTTCTATTTCATATAAAACAAAATTTTTTTGAATTCATGTTTTCTCAAATATAATATTAATATCCTTGTTTTTAATGAAAATGTTTTCAAATGCTCATGGATAATTATTATTTCTTAACAAATTTTCTTAATTCTAATAAAAGGAGAATTTCAATCTATGAAAACAACCTCTAAATATTTCTATTATATTATCTTATGATACCACCCACGATATTTATAGAGATGTCAAATGCATCTATTTTTTATTAACAGGTATCTTATTTCCTTCTTGGGTTAATAATTAATTGTTGAAATTATGTTTGATTTATTTAAGTGGAACATATAATGATAACATATGAATGGTGTTACCAAATAGTTCTCTAATGACTTAGGTAGAAAATTAATATTCATATATAATATGTTTATAATACCTCAGTGTTATTTATTGTAATTGGTACATGAAACCTTTGATAAAAACATTAGAAATTATTGGTGTGACCTAAGAGATCTCCCATGCATTGGGTTAAAAATTAATCTCCATAGGTGAAATATTCATGATAACATGGAATCATACCATGGAAATGAGTTATGATACCTTGGAAAACAACCTTGGTAATGTTCTTTTATAACTCCTTTGTGATGAAATTTGGTTTTATGTATATGATTGTATCATGTACATATTGTATATGAATTTCCATGTTTTTTCCAAATACTTATGATCAAATTATGCCTCATGAAATTATCTTCATGTCCTTATATTCGTGACCTAATGGTATTCTAAAAATATTACCCAGAAATATTCCAATTTCAATGTTTATCCTTTACTGATAATCTTAGCTAACCTCTTTATTACATTTAAATTTCCCTACGTTTTGATGAAATATTTATGAAGCTTCTAGAAGAGTATAATGGGTAGAGGATTTTTGAGAGATGTTAAAACTTGTTTTGGATTAAAAAATTACTTATATAGTGAAAAATGTTTATTAGTTGAAAACAATATGTTTTTATTCATTGAAATTTTTTCTTTACTCTCTAAAACTCTAAAGCTAACACGTCATGTAGATGTACATAATGTAACATTTTCTTTGATTCATATAATTGAGATGAAAACAAATATGGGGTATCATAGATGGTATCGGAGTAGGGTTTAGGTAATTTTCAAGGTTATGATATTTATTTAGGATAATCCATGGGTTGATATGTTTAGGTTGATAATAATTTAATACTTATAGATAACCGATTAGGTTAGATTTTTTAATATTGAATATTTAAAAATAGTGAAAATGGAACTTTAATGAAATCCATAGGGATAAGGCTAAGGGATATGTTTTAGTATAGGAAAACATCCTAATTTTTTGGTAAAGAGATTATTCTGTTGTTTTTATTTTAATTATATCCCTATATATATACAATTAAGTGGATATTGTACTGTGAATGACTCCCCTAAGATTAATCATCCTAAAAAAGGTTATTTTATTATTAACTCATTATTCACCTAAGTGCATGAATGAGAGGGTCTAAGACTACACACTCTTTAGGGTTATTATTTGGTTAATCACATTCTCTTTACAATACATTATGAAGGATTTATTATGTTAAAGAAAAAATGTTTTTTAATATGAGATAACCCAACCTAAAGATACCTATATTTAACCAAGAGTAATTTAGAATAAACTAAAATATAATATAATAATTCCGATGAGTATGAAATTTTGAGATTGATTTTTTTTCTTTGAATAATTCCCTTATATGGTTAATCAATAAAAATGAACTCATTTTGGATTTAGTAATGGATAAGGGGTAATGTAACTGAGTTAATAATGGATGTCACATAAAATATAGAGACATTCCTAATAAGAATCCCAATGATATTAGAAATTAAGTGAGAATATTTTTGATTATTACAAACCCTTTATAAATAACTATAATTAATATTGTGATCATATTTTAATTCCTAAATAGACCAAATAAGAGAAGGAAAATGTCTCATTGATTTTCTGTGATAAATATGATAAAAGAAAGAAGATTAAATTTCCTAAATGTTAAGAATTTAAAAAGAGGCACTGAGGGGAATGTCTTTGAAAAATTGAAATATGATTTATTTTTGGAAAATGATAACATAGAGAAGAATGTTTTTGGGGAAAAAATAAATCAATTAGTTAACATTATGAAGGGAAAATATTTTTTTCTAAATAATACATAATATATAAATATAGGCACCTCATTTGAAGATATATATTGAGTCATTCATATATTTTAGATGCTCATAACTAATTTTAGTAGTTTTTAATAATTAAAATTGTGAGGTTGAAATTTATTTTAGTGAGGGAGAATGTAATATCCTGATATTTAAAATTAAATATTTTTCATTAAATTTAAATGTGTTCAACAACTTTCCTCACACACCATACCAAACAAAGAAATGATGAATGTTATGTAATAGATAGAATGTTGTCAGTGAATTGGATGGTAAATATAAAGATAAAATCATTATGAAATATATGTATATAAAAAAAAGAAATGCCGTTTTTAATACTTTTGAATTCATAAAATTCAACCAATATAGCTAAATAAAAAATAAAAACATTTTATGCCTAAAAAATATTTTATTAAAAATTCCCATTTCATACAGTATATAGTTTTTTATACTATAGTTCACTAATGGTTTAAATGGATTGTATTTATAATAATTACAATAGAATAAGTTAGTATCCGTGAATTATTTATTATATAAGTAATATGATTATTTTACATATATATGAAATATTTTTCATAAAAATGATTATATGCGTCATTTATACTTATTTTAAAATTGATTTTCATCACTATTAAAAGTTGAGTCATATAAAATGATTTTATTGTATGAACTAAACACATTCAGATCAGTTAATATGGTTAAATTATATGTTTGTATAACATTGTGTTACGAACATAAATATTAGTTACTAAAGTAAAAAAATTATTTTTCAAATAAATATACTTTGCTAAATATTTGGTTGTTATATTATATTTATCTATTTTAAAATAAATACTATAAAATGTGATTAAAATATATTAAAAAATAAATTAATACTCATTTAATTTGTAATAAATGTTAAATAATATTAATAACGCTTGATGATTAAAATGTGATTTTTTACAAAAAAACATGTTCTGCACACATTTTATTATTTAGGTTTAATGTTAATTATAATTTATTTATAAATTGAATTAGATTAAATGGATTCAAATTAAAATTCCAACCAACTAATTTATGTAAAACAGATCAAAATGTCCCACCCTAGCTCACACTGAAGAGTAGTCAAACCAGATTACCACATGAACTTAGGTGCACCTCCCCGTATGCCAGAGGATACCAACTAGCAGTGGGGGTCTATAGAGGTACCATGGTGAGACTATAACCCATATATAAGAGTTAAGAATCATAAAAGATATAACTAAATAATAAATAATATCTTAAACAAAAATATATAAGATAATTATATAACTAAATAAAATGAATCTCAAAATCACATACATTTATGATCACATAAAATTAAATACACAGTGATATATGATTTCCTCATCCAAATATCATCACAAGTAGATTTATCATACTCAATCATGAAATATTAGGCCTCAACACATCATGAACCTACTACCAAGTGGGTAATGCTTGGATATCAAAGTAAATTTTGGTCCATGTTGGATGTGAGTACATAGCATAGTACAAAACATCCAACAAGGTATCGTACTATACCAGAAGTGCAGTGATACATGTATTTAACAAGCTCATAATAAATAAAAAACTACCGAGGAAAATAAATAAACCCATTATCCACAACTTTTTTGGAATGTTGTATTTTTTTATGAAAACATCAAGATGACCATATTATCCATCATATAAAATGCATCCCAACTAATCTCGCACATAACTTCAGCAATGCCCGATAACTATCATCAATCCTCAGGTCCAAGACCCTAATAGGCAATATATACACCAACTAAAGCCAGAAGGTCTCTTTACATGAACATCACATTAGGGGAACCTCTTTAATCTCTCCAAAGATTCATTTATCACACCTCCACTTATGAGTTGCAGATCCTAGGGTGATAGCAGGTATTTGTAATGCTTAATCCCTTAGGCTAAAACCTATGGTATTACCTACACATTCTCAAGTTCATACAAACATGTGATTATTTGGAGGGGGAAGGCCCATTGAAATCATATATGTCCTGGCATGAATGATTCCTAGGAAACCTGGGGAATTAAAGAGAATATCGTCTATGGATCCCATGGTCAATCTCCTTGGTATCCAATGCACTTGAATCCATTGGCCTACAATATCTGTTGTATCCACCTAAAACTAGGGGGTATCTTAGGAATTGATCAAGGGGTCTGAAAAACTCCCTTGGGATTTGCAACATCTTTTATTAGGAGTATACACCCACTCATCCCCTTACACATTCATGTAAATCTTTGGTATCATAGATATTCACAATGGTCTAATGGTATCTCCAGTTGAATCATAACACTAGGGAATTCGAAATAGTTTCCCTCATTAAGAAGAATCCATTTCATCCCGAGAATTCACGTAAACATGACCTCTCATGTGATGATCCTAGATCCTATGTACCATTTATAGGAATCCTCTCTCACATCAAAAAAATCACAGGATGATATCTGTGGTTGGGATCCTCCACCAATATACTCTGAGAATATATCCAAATATACCGAGCATCCTGAGGTATCGACCATGTCAAAAAGTAATTTCTAGGAATCATAGAAATGTAATATAGTGGTAATCCAAATGGATGACTAATAGGAATCCTAAGAAGTCACATACATTAAAATAATAATAAAATAACGAGGGATAACCCAATTATCTCACCTATAAAACTGTCTAAAACCCCTCAAGATCACAAGTTTGGTATGGGTTTTTGGAAACACCCACTACCATCCCTATCACATTAAGGGAATTCCACCGGGGGCCCTTAGGTTATCAATATAATAGAGTAATCCTACTTGGGATCCTCATTCACAATTGGCCTGTCAGGATAATGCCTATTTCTTAGAGGACGTCCAATCCCTTGAAATCTTCCAAGTCATCTCAGGACATCACATGAATTAGGGTTATGCCACACTAGTTATAGTTTTGAGATATTTCACATGTCCCATCTCAATGACATGGGAAAATCCCAACACATTAATTCACAAAACCAATTCCTATTTTGTAAATGGATTATCTACATGCACCTAACTCATCTTAATGGTTCTCACTCGAGATGCTAGGGTCATCCATTGGATGCACTCCCCCACCCATCATGGAGTTGTCCTAGAAAATGGGTAATAGCTTAGTCCATGCCTCAACCATCAGTGACCAAGGCATAAAAACAATTTACTATGACCATGGTGTCACATGAACCATTTCTTTTTATTCTTAGGTGATAATTTGTTTTTACAATTTACATTAAATTAAACTTTTAAAATTAAATTGAACAGTCCAATAATAACAAGGGCCATCATCCTATAAGATAATCTACACACAAACATGCTTATAAATACCATGAATAAATCCATAGGGCTATTACCAAGACCAAATACCTATTAAGAATCATTTCCCCTTGATTAAAAAGGATGAAAATTGCTATTAAGGCTTTCCCAAGCTATTCCAAGGACGTATGAGGATCATCATATCCCTGGGTACCCATCTCATGCCAAAAATGTATAATTAATTAACTATAATTTAATTTTAATCAATTAAATAATTAATATTGAAAACCGAATATAATTCAATTTATAATAATCATGGAGATCTCACAAGTCAACCTCATCACAAAAAAACCACAAGAGATGGGGTGTCACCCCCTCTAGAAATACCTTTTGACCTAGGATGCACAAAATCCCCAATTAATTTTATTGTTTCAAAATTAAAATAATTTAATTTATGGATAAAAACCACGTAAAATTCCTGACATGAAATAGTTTTTTCAAAATGATGAATGACGATGGGTGGACATCATCATTGGATTCCCTTTACATAAGATACTTGAAATCCCTATAAAAACATTATTTCACCATCAATGGGAGAAATAATCATAAATAACCTAAGTCATAAGAACATGGAAATTAATAGTAAACAATGAAGGGGAGATCATAGGGAGAGGGAGGAGAGCCTTACTTAGACCCATTTTTTGATCAAAAAAGGAATCACACTGAATGGATAGAAGCATAAGGTTAGATATGATTGAATCGACCCCCTTTGATGTGTTTATCAATGATCCATGAATGCCAAAATCACTTATATTAGGCAACCCTAAACACTAACAAAACATTTAACTGGATGATGAGATGCCTACTCCATAACCTATTCAAACTTTGAGGAAACAATCACTACAACTATCTCTCCTAACACACTACTATGTTTTTCGTCGATTCATCCAAGTGAACATGGTTATCCCCACTACAAGAATCCACATTTCATAGTTAATTCAAGACCATGGTACTCCCAAATATAGGAACCACCATCTAGAAATGACTCTATGATATTCCTCAAACATCTTAAAAACATGTAAAATGATGCTCTCAATATAGTTCCCCTCTCACTATTTCTGACCTCCATCCAAAGCACAATTCATTTAGTTTCTAACAAACATTACTCACAATGCTTGGTCACACCAACTGATGGATCCTTAAAATCAAAAACCAACTTCTATATAGACATTTACACTAATGACCCAACATTTAGTAACCTACTTTTATCCTAAACTATAACACCATATCTTCTTATATTCAGAGTATTTTATCAAAAATGTCTCCTTATCTTCTTTTCATTATGCGATTCACCCATAACCATGTGATAAAAATGGATTTATCTTTTGAAACATGTCACAAAACAATGTAACCTAATAAAACCTTTAAATAAACTAGTTTACCCAAG
Source organism: Viscum album (assembly GCA_963277665.1). Taxonomy (NCBI): domain Eukaryota; kingdom Viridiplantae; phylum Streptophyta; class Magnoliopsida; order Santalales; family Viscaceae; genus Viscum; species Viscum album. The sequence goes on from OY728129.1 coordinate 1,831,231,351, forward strand.
AAAAATGTCATGAATAATGGATCACCATAAAAATAATATTTAACTCACACCAAGATCACCTTTATCCCCATGTGCCAATGCATAGACTCTAACTATAATCTCATTTGAACAACAAACATGGTATTTACCATGAAACTATATAATAAAAAAATTAACTTACTCACATTAACCACCAATGACTATTCATATCACGCCCATGAATCTAAAAAAAGGTTATGGAATCATAGATCACCATCCATCCACTACCATATGATGTGGATTGATGTATAAGTTCTTCACAGAGCTGGACACCAACTAAGAAACATCAACTAAACTTATTCTAAGACCATGGGAACAATAACCATGAAAATCACTAAAACACCAAATATCTTAGGCATTATTCCATCGAATGTCTAATGGTTCACTCCCAACAATATATAATACCTTATACAGGTCATCAGGTTTCATCTTAATAGGTTCCACCATTACACACATGTCGCTCTTCTGGAACCATTCTCCACATCATATTAATACCGGACCATGATTGATCCACATCAACCATGAAACCACACCCAATTCATTTTCTATGTATCATCTACAATTGAGTAATATTTCCCATATCATCCTAACTCGTGGGAAACCATGACTTCAATATCTCACCAAAACATCAATAATTGGATCTCACATGACCGCTCACTGATTTCAAATTCAAATTTGTCACGTGTATCCAATGTGTCATACCGTAATCTCATCATAACCTAAATGTCACACACTCTTTCCGTGAATGTTCATGAAACCCATATCTAGAATCTATAAGTCCCATGTACTTGATTCAAGGATGACCATTATGACAACATCATTTGCATTTCACCCCATTAACCGATATCAACAGTTATCACATTATTTTGAATCGTACCCTCAAAGGCACAAAAAATCCTATATCAACCCTCTCATGGATTTACCTTGGTTATCATAAAATTTCTGACTCACTAAACACTAAGTATCATTTAAAGTTATTTCAGACTCCAAACTATCATAATGGTCATGTATTCTAGAGGGTCCATACTCATAGAAAAATTTCCATAATCCCAATTTAACTATCCATAACATCTAGCATGCTAAATGTACTCTTATGATTCCAATATCCATAATAAAATTACGTACTAAATCACCATACAATAAGGGAATTGATCCTCATGAAGTATCCACATAAGATATTTCACCATTAATAATAACAAATCATCTTGGGTCATGTATATATAATGAAATATTCATAGATGATCCATGCTCATGGAAAACACTATATCTAGCTTAGTTAAGTATAATTTGATTCCAGTCTATATGGTAGACAACCATATATGTTTCTATTGGAATATTAAATATCTATGTTTCAACTCACATCACAAAAATATAAACACTCTACTGAAATATCCATTTGATAATCCATATAAAATAACCCCAAACACGAAGAATAGTTAGATATAATTCCATTCAATGAAATATGTGAAAATAACAAATAGTTTGTTATTAGAACATTAAATATCTAATCTTATAGGGCACATTAATCAGTAATATCCATACTCATGATCTATATCCTACTAACCACAATAATATAGTTTAGTCAAGTAGATTTATATCCTAATAAATATTTCAAAACACATTATAGGTTGTTACGGGACCATTATGTGATTGAAATGGGATATGAACGACCCACTCGAATTTTACCACTAAGGCATCATGTGCCATAGAAACACACTAGGGACACCTCACATATCATATGAAAACTGACCATGAAATCTTATTAAAAATCCATATCATCATTGTTCTACATGACATGATATTATAATGAAAAAATATAGATTTCATTCCAACACATTTTTATTCCACCACATACTTATTCTAAAAAATACCATAAGAGATGTTTCTCAATGTTCAAATAGTTGAACCTATCATCACTGAAAACATTAACACTATCATGTCCCTACATGTCATGCGAATATTAAATTATAACTCATAATCCATGATATATCTGTTTACCCAATTTTCCAAGACCCAAAATCTATAATGGGAGTCTTGTTGATGATCCAATATCCAAAAATCAAATATAAATCATAATCATAAATCCAAAAACCCATGTGATTCATTCATGGTGAAATTCATATTAATCATAACATCAATCCAATTCATGGAATCATGGAATTCCTACTAGTGATGGTGTTCATGAATCCCAAAAATGGTATCCATCACTAGCTCTGACATATTCATATGTCTCCTTGAAATCATACCCCAAATATTATGACAAAAAACATCTCTAATAGAAATTTGTAATACCCCACTATTGGTCACTCTAAATAGTAGATGACCTAAAGCATCATATCACCTATGGAGGTAATTCCCATACTCCAAAGGATTTCGACTAGGATTATGGTTTAATAGAGGTATAGTGGGGAGACTATATCCATGTATCAGAGTTAAAAATCATAAAATAAATAACATAGTAAAATAATATATAGGAAACAAAAATAAATAGAAAATTATATAGGAAAATAAAATTCAATTAAAAAACTATAATTTCCATGCTCACATAAAATTAAAGACACGAGGCTCTATAATTACCTCATCCAAATGTTATGACTGTCCCAACTATATTTCTCAATCACGAAATACTGAGCCTAATGAAAATATAAACTTTAATCCAATTGTAGGCTACTCCAGTACCATGTGAAATGGTTTCCCGAGGTGTGTGTGAGTGTATAACTGTGGAATATACCACTAACATGGAAACATACTATATTGAAAATGAAACAAAAATAATATGTGACATTCTAAGAATAAATAAACAACTGGTGCATAAAATAAATAAACCAACCATCAATAACCACTTTGGACTGACACCAGAATGTCTAAGAGTATGTCGTGGGGACGTTTCGAACCAAATTATCATAACTAACCCAAGACCATTCACACATAACCCATTACATTCCCAATAACTATCATTGATTCTGAGGTCTACAAACCTAATTGACCATACCTACTTCATCCAATTTCGGAGCATCTCTAGGAATGAGCATCACCTCAAGGGAACCTATTTCCTCTCTTTAGGGATCTCATGCTCACACCTCCACTAATAAGTAGAGGATCATGCCACTCAGCAGGCATCCATAATCCTCAAGCCCATAGGTTAAATCCTAGTGTAATACCTTGACATTATCAAGGATAGGATGATGTCAAAATCCTATGAGGGGGAAGGACCAATGCATTATTATACATCATGGTGTTATAGATTTTTTGGATACCTAGGATATCAAAGATATACCCTCCATAGATCCTAGAGTCATTATTATGGGAAACCAATGCACTCAACTCCTTAGTCACACCATATATAATCAGTCCACCCAATCCATATGGGGTATCCTTGGCATCAACTGATTTGAGATGAAAATCTCCCATAGGAAGTCTAATATATATTCTTGGGGATATAAAACCACCAAAAGCCTTTAACCACCATTTAAATCTCAAACATCACAAGCCTTTTAAATTGACTACTAGTGTCATCATTTGAATCCCAAAACTAGGGAATTCATAATTGTATCCCAAAATTAGTGAAATAACTAACATCTGATGAATTCATGTTCACATCCCCACACATTCTTGGATTTTGGATCATAGGTACCACCTCTAGGCATCCACCTCTACATGAACCAAATATTTTGATTCTAGTTGATATAGGAATCAACCCCCACTATACCATGAGATCAGATCCCAAAATAATGGTCATATCAGTGTCTCATCCATGTTAACTGGTGATTCACTGGAATCTTGGGAAATCACAGTAGTGCTAGGCCCAAAGGCCTATTCCCATGTGTCCTAGGAAATCATATACCTAAAAATAATGATTAAATAAAAACATATCAATAGATAGCCTAATTCCAACTCTTATCACATTTCTATATCCCAATGAGTTCACAAATTCTATATTCTAAAAGGGGTCCCCTAGTTCATCACTATAGTAGAGGCATCACAATCTATATACTCGATTATAAAAATTCCCACAGAAATATTCCTTATTCTGGGAGTACATCATAAACCTCAAAAATATCAATGATATATCATGGTCTCATAGGCCTTTGGGTTATTCCATTAAGATGATAGTCTTGAGATATAGCCCATGTGTAATCACTATGTCCCAAGTCACTCTATACCGATCAACAAACCCAACCCATTCATATTTTTCCAAGTTCCCATACACATAGGCATAACTCATTTTAGGGTTTCTCACCCATCCTACTAGGGCCACCCATCTCATGTAATTCTGCAACCGCCTCTTAGAGTTTTTGTAACATCTTGGTAAACTATTAGTTCGGGCACTGGCCATTGGTATATGATGTTCCAATATAGTGTACATAGACCATAGTACATATCCATCTTATATGATTATTCTTAGGTGCTTATAAAATTCAACAATTTTATTTAAATTTAGCTAAATAATTCAAAAATAATAGTGGTTATATCCCAGTCATAGAGGTCTCACACCCATATGCATATAAACACCATTCATAAAGCCATAGTTATAGTCCACAGACCACCAACATTTTTTGATATAGTGACCCATACATTTCATAAATAGATATTACATTTTATTAAATGAATATTCATTATAATACAGCACGATACATTCCATAATATTATAGGTCTTCAACCTTTTGAAACATGAATATATAAACAAAATGTTCATAAGTGAACTAAATCATCAGCCACAACGTTCTTCCAAACTATAAAACTTATTATATATATCATATATAATTCTATTATTCAAAAAATGTGAAAGAAAATATAAGAAAGTGTGATATCATATTCTTATTACGGATAAAAAATGGAGATGCTTAAACATTACATGACCATAATAGTATATTATAATGATAATTACATTTAGGAAAACACAATATATCATATATCACAATCATGATTAATAGAATAAATCATTATTTTTTTTAAAAAAACATGAATAATAAATGTGATATGTCCTTATAAATGAACCATGACCCATAAGTTGATGTTATTAAAGTTTGGTACCATCATAAGTAGAGAAACCATTTCATATGTTGTGGTTAAATAATGAGACAATAAAATCATAAAAGATCAGTCATAAAAAATATTTCACAATTTGGATCAGGAATATAAAGTTGTATTCCACATCAGATCAAGAAAATAGAGTTTCTCCCATAGTGGATCAATAAAATCAAAATATTTCCCATAAATGTATGATGAGATATAATACTTTTTTCCAATTTATTGGGGGTATATAATTCAAAGACCACACATCACATAATTAAAATAATATGTATTTATGCCACAAGATTCATAAAACTGTCAAAATATCAGAACCCATGAAAAATAAAATGGTTTTAGAAAACATTTCCTCATGTCATAACCTATGGAAATGAAATGAGCTTCATAAACATTTCATCAATTCATCATAGTATAACTCTTGAAAACGTAATCGGTTTCATAAAATTATTGTACTCATAATTATAAACCATCTAGAAAAGGAATATGGATAATATATATTGATCATATCCCTATCAAATAATAAGAAACATGAAATAATTATATTATAATTTTAAATTCCTTGAGAAAATCACTTGGAATATTTTTTGGAGGACAATACGATTTTCTGTTTGGAATAAAAATTTTAAAATATAAATATATTTTAAAATATTATGGAAGTTATTTTATCTTATAATAACAATGGAAACTTGTAAATGAATATTTAAACCATTTAGTGGTCATGATATCGGGAAATTATGTTTATGTCGTATGTGTTAAAACAATTATTTTTTTAACATTTTAACTAAAGTGTCAAAAGTACATCATTTAAAAACAAAAAGGAAGATTACTTTTAATGTTTTTGGTAAAAAATCTAACATGGATATAAATTACATTAAAAAATTATAGGATAATAATAAAAACTTAATTTAACTTGTTTTTATAAAATATTTATGTGGAAGAAAAAAAATTTGAATAAAGAGGAAAAAACTTTGATTTTCTATAGACACAATCTTCTGGTATCCTGAGTTCCTAAAGGAATTCAAATGAAATGAAAACTTGTATTATATAGAAATAAATAGAGGATAATAATACTTATTTGTTTTTCTAGAGGAATATCATGATATTTCAACATAAAAACATAATCATAAAAACTCTTGATAAACAATTAGATTTTAAAATAAATCCTTTATCAATTTGGAAACATTTGACTTGTAATCCCCATGAAATAATAAATTAATATTAATAATTAAATATAATTAATATTATAAAAATAATGATACAACATTTAAAAGGGAATTATGCACACCTCATAACATAAAATCAATGCATGACATAACATATGTCCAAAATAATATAATTAGAGATGATAATCCCACACATCGAGCTCCACATTCTTGGAAATCAATTTAACCCAATGTATAATAAATTTAAATTAATTATGCATAAATACAAGAATAATATAAATACTAATAACTTCTTAAATTATTCATTTATAATATTTAAATACCCTTTATCAATAATACATTGTTAAAATCTTCATTCCCCTATGTTACATTATTTTTTATTAAGAGTATTTCGGTTCAGTACTGTTAGGGCCAATAGGGGCCTATGTACCCTGAGAGGGGGGGTGAATCAGGGTATGGATATTCTTTTCAAAATACTTCCTGCCCCACTGGATCTTGACCTCTTTGTTACAAGGGTCACTTTGTTTGCTCTTGTGTGTATACTATGCTCAGTTCTTTTCAAGTTTATCTGATGATAATGCTTTGAGTGCAATGCAGAGAAGCGACCAGGAAGACACAACGATTTTTACTTGGTTCACCACTAAGGGCTACGTCCAAGGAGCATACGCCGACAAGTTGCCGGTTCGTACCAAGATCCACTAACTTCACTAGCTGTGGTTTACAATGTTCGGGCTAGATCACTTCTATGCCCAGGCTCACTGCCTTTACAATGTTTAGGGTCAGCTCACTGCTTTCCCAAGGGTCACTCCCTGTTTCTCTCTCTCTGGCTCACTGCCGGTGGAGAGGATCACCTTCTTCCTCTTCCTAAGCTCACTGCTCTTGGAAGGGATTCACTCACAGTTTATAGACCTGTAGGTCTCTTCATTTCCATGAAGGAATGCATCTTCCTCTGTATGTAGATGCTCTGTTGAAGTCCAACTTTCACCCGCAGATGAATCTCACTTTGCACCGGATGTACCGGGCAACCTCAATTTTTACGCGCAACCCTTACGGTGTCTTGCGCGCAATTTCTATGCTTTGCGCGAAATTCCTTTTTCGCGCAACCTCCAAATTTTACGCGTAGCCTGGAAACTGCCTTGCGCGCAATTCACTGCCTTTGCGCGAAATCCACTTTTCGCGCAACCTTCCTTTTACGCGCCAACTCAAACTTTCTGCGCAGCCTTTGCTTTTCGCGCAATCTGACTTTACGCGCAAACTTTAAGTTTACGCGCAACACCCTTTCAAACTTCAATTTCGCGCACCAGAGCTCAGGTATTTTCTATGTATTGAACTCTACTGAATGGAGGAGGGTCACTTCATATTTATAGACAAAATCGACCCCGCGCGAAAAACCCTCCTTGAGCGCGTAATCCGCTTTGATCTTCCGCGCACAAACATTTTCCGCGCACTGCTCCATAATTTCGCGCACCTCATGGCTTTGCCATTTTACGAGCTTCGGACCTCGTAACACCTCTTGCGCGAAATACTTCATCCGCTATTTCGCGCGACACTTCAATTTTCCGCGCACGCCTCCAAAATTTCGCGTGCCTCATGCCTTTACCGATTTTCAAGCTTTCGGCCTTGAAACATCTTTTGCGTGAAATACAATTTCGCGCAACCCGCTGTTTTGCGCGCCACACTTCAAGATTTCGCGCAACCCTCTAGTTTTGTGCGCCACGCTTGATTTTTCCGCACACCTCCTTCATTTCTCTCTCCTCAACCTTCGCCAACAACATATCACTCCATTTTCCATTGGCGATTTTCAGGCCCAAAAATTTGGCAAACACTGGAAAACGGCGCCACCTTGTACTGCTCTTTTGTACCGCTTCCAGATCGTCCTTTCCTTTGTCAAAGTTCTTTGTCAACATGGAATGTCAACAACTTCTCGGGAACTTGACAATTCTCCATGGAAACCTGCTTTGTCAACAAACACAATCAACCCAAAAATGCTGCAATGTTACCTTGAGGGATTTTTGCCCAACAATCTCCCCCTTTGGGTTTGTTGACAACTCTTCACAACTCTGCTCAGAAATATTTTCTGCACTTTGATACCTCACTGAGTCTTCTTCCAGCTTCTACCACCATTCGCCTCTTGCGATTATGATAGTGTTCAAGGATTCACTTAACATGTACTCTAAGCCCACATGAGCAATGCTCGGCGTGAGAAACAAGAGTAGTATGAAAAGTTCATCAATGAATCACTTCATGTCAGACCCCAATTGTCGATTCCACCCTGATACCAATTCTTAAAATAAAACCAGTTGTTGAACCACACTGATACCAATTGGTGAATTCTTAAGTTGATACCAATTGTTGATAGCTGGACACCGTCTCACACCATTCCAACACCACTGTTCTGCTTTTATCACGATCATTAGCTGTCGTGATTTCGATGATTTGATCGATCACGTCTAGCATCGTCAGATTTCATACACTCCCCCTTTCTCATTGCTCCCCCTTTCTGGCTGCTCCACCTGTCAGCTTCTCCCCGTATCAATTATGATTTATCAAATCTCCACACTATTTTCTCTCTTGAACTAACACTTTTCTCCCCCTTTGTCAAGCACTTGTCAAGCACTTTTCTCCCCCTTTGTCAACGAACCCAAAGGTTACGCCGTTGTAGTCTGTAACATAGTAGAGAACACATATCGGCACATTAGGGAAAAACACACCATACCTCGGGGAGAGGGGGGTCCCATATCCACACTATTTCAAGTGTGGGGAAGCGACTGAACTCCCAGAGCCAGTCGATGCCTTTCAAATGCTTCCTTGGGTAAGGCCTTTGTCAGGATGTCTGCAACCTGTAGTTCTGTAGGCACATACTCCAACTTTACGATCCCCTACTCAACCTTCTCCTTGATAAAATGATACTTAATCTCAATGTGCTTTGTCCTTGAATGATGGACGGGATTTTTGCTGAGATTTATAGCACTTGAGTTGTCGCACTGGATTCCGATCGGAGACTTCACTTCAACTCCCATATCGGCAAGCTGCTGCTTCATCCACAATAACTGTGTGCATGCTTGAGGGGCCGCAATATACTCAGCTTCTGCGGTGCTCAATGAAATGCAATCTTGTTTCTTGCTTAGCCAAGAAATACACAATCCATTATGATAAAAAGCACCACCTGACGTTGGTTTCCTATCATCCGCTGAACCGGCCCAGTCTGCATCAGTATATCCCAATAACTCTGTCTGAGATTTGTCATTGTATGTCAAACTGAAGTCCACTGTGCCCTTGATATACCGAACTATTCTTTTCACTGCAAGCATGTGACTTTCCTTGGGATTACTCTGATATCTCGCTGCTTGGCATGTGGCGAAAACAATATCAGGCCTTGTTGCGGTTAAGTACAACAGACTTCCAATGATTTGCATGTATTCTGTGATATTAACTGCCCTGCCACTGTCATCTTTTGATGATTTCATCCGGGTAGAAACCGGAGTCTTCATCTCCTTGGAATTTTCCATTCCAAATCATTTCAAAGCATCCTTGGCATACTCGGATTCAGAAATGAATGTTCCATTCCTGCCTTGTGTAACTATGCTTCATCTGATCTTCCAAATATTATGTCTTCTTCCTTGACCAGCCTCACCATCCTTTGATTACTATTATTGTTGAAATAAAGATTGTAATCAAATCCCCCACACTGAAAACCAATCTTCTTCAAATACTGATATAGCCTTCAGTACCATTCTCTTGGGGTGTATGCTTTGCACACCAGTCGTGCTTTGTTTCGAATCATTGTACCATCTTCGTTCATCTTGTCTAAATAGACCCATTTTGTCCTGATGAAGTTTTTATCATCTGGCCTCGAAACAATTTCCCAGGTCTGATTCTTCTCAATTCTGACCTATCGCTTCATTCATGGCATGATCCCGGTTTTTCATCTTCAGCTACATCAGCAAAGCATTTCGACTCAACCTGAGATAGTAATGATGTCTGCTGTAGTGATTTCATTCTCTTTGTCTGAACTGGATCTCACTGATCACTGATGATAGTCTGCCTGTCAATTTCAGCTCGATTCTTTGTATTTTGTGCAGATAAGGATTTTACATCCTTGTACTCATCATCAGTATCTTATTCTGAGTCACCCTCAGCCACTTCTTCTCCCCCAGTGTTGCTTTCTTCCTCAACACTTTCGTCAGGAAATTGTTCACTGACTCATTTTTCAGTGGCTTCATTTCTTTCAGCTACTTTTCGCAGCTTCTTGGTATCCTGAAAAACAGTCAGCTGATACCACAATGTTAGATCAAATTAAATAAGCATGAAATGCTTGATCACTGCTGCTTCTCTCATAGTATGTCTTCTCTCGATAGACAACTCTTGAGGTGGGTCATCCAATTATTTCCTTGATGGATCTGGCATCTGATTTTGTTGTTGAATGCTCCCCCTGTGTTATGCAACTCTTCCAGTTGTTAGGCCCAATAGTTTAGACCCATAACACGTCTTTTCCTCCTGCATCATTTGTTCTCATCTTCCACTCAAATTTGAGCCATTAACAAAATCTCTAAGCCTACTGAGTTGGAACTCGGTGTAGAAAACAAGAGATAAAGCTAATAACACAATCACTTTTAATTGTGCTCAGTTGCATCTTTTCTTCTTCAACTCTAGTACCTGATTTGAATCAATTGAAATTCTAGAGCAAATCACTTCTCCACTTCGCATCCTTATATGCCACTACCCCATGGATCGTATCTCCCTAAAACCTGAAACACATGAATCATCAGTTAATAGAATTTAAATATATAGGGAGAGGGGTTTCTTCCAAATTCCTCAAGATGAGGATTGTGGTTGATCCTGATGGGTCAACCATTTGATTCTTTCTTGAAGAGTATCACACTCTTTCCTTGCTTCTTCTAGCTGCCTAGCCAACTTCAACTGTTCTGGCCATATGACTAGGCATTCTTTTCTCACATTCTGAGGTTTAGACCAACTGGTACACATTTTGGTCTTTGATGTTCTACTGAAATTCCATTTCCCTTGATTGTTTCTCGGTGCAGGAATCTCCTTTCTTGTCATCTTCCCCGTCTTCTTTGTCCATTGCAGGGATCTGCCTTTTTCTTCCACTTCTCGTTGCGGGGTGAATTTTGCAATGCATTCTTTGCTTATCTGCCTTTTATCAGATTTATGAGTCGCCACCCTATTTTGCATTGGTGGTGGGTCCTCCATTGAACGTTCATTCTTCTTTATCACAACTGGAGTAGATCTCCCCTTAATCTTCCAGGTTTGTTCACATTCTCTCCTTGAGAGTTGTTGTGAGCATGCTAGAGGAGGTGACTGATACAACTTTCGTTCAGCTCCATGTGATTTCCCCGAGGCTTTAAGCCTATTCTTCTCCTTACCACTTTGTCTCCCAGTACAGGCTTCTTTCTTGTACACTTCTTGTGGTGGAGATCTCTTTTCTTGTTCCTTTCCCTTTCCTGCTTTCTTCTTACTGCAATGTCTCGCCATGTGCCCATAGTGAGAACATATAAAACATTTTCCCTCAAAGACATACCTCATTTCATCATCTCTCTGCTGAGATGTTGATGCCCCTTTATTTCTTCTTTTGATATTGGGCTCCTGAGCTTCCTGACACATACTCATTGTGTGTCCCATTCTTCCGCAGTAATAGCATCTAACATATGCTTTCCTCTGAGAGACTCCTCTCTCTGATTTCTCATGATGCTTCTTCTTATTCTCAGATTTAGTAATGTCTCTATTTTCACACCCTGAGATGTATTCCAGAGCCTCTGAACAGAAGCTTGATGTGTGGCCATGAATCCCACAAAAATAGCACATGTCATCACTGATTTTTGTATCTGTCCTTTTAGGCCTATCTCCAGCACCTATAGGATTTCTTTCCCATCTAGAACTGTTCATAGCTCTCTTTCTATCTTGCACGGGAGGGGATTCATCAAATCCGATACCAGCTTTTCCGAAACTTGCTGGTCTTTGAGCTGAGAAAATATTCTGTTGTTTCTCTTCAGAAATAGCATACCTATTCTTCATTTTATCATCACTTGTCGAAGGATGATCAAATAGCAAGTGTAAGGCATCCTTCATTTTTGGCATTCCTTTAGCATTAGATTTTTCCACATCCTTCTTTACTAATTCTAGATCCTCTTCCAACTTTTTAATCTTCGTCTCCCTTGATTCAAGTTGGACATCCAGTTCTTTCTTGAGAAGCTTCCCATTACTCACCTCATCTTCTAGTTCCTATGTGAGCTTTTCCACCATTGCACTTTTCTTCACTACTTTTAATTTTTCCTCAGAAACAGATTTAGAGACAGATTCATTCTCTTGTTGAAGGCTTCGATTGTTCTGAACTTCTTCAGACAACTGTGCTGCTAGATCATCATTTCTAGCTTTCAGATTCTGTACTTCATCTGACTTTTGATTCTCTTCATAATCATCAGCCTTTTGTTTTCCTTTCATTTTAGCCAGCTTCTGTAATACCTCACCTTGAGAATCATTCTTCTTTTTTAGGTCAGTAACTATATCGATAAGCCTTTGATTTAAGCCTCTTAGCTTGTTGACCTCAGTTTCCAGAGCATTGATCTGTATGCCTTTAGAATTAATTTCTTCAGTGGATTTCTGATCCAATTCTTTAGTCCCATGGACAACTTCCACCTTTTTGTTCAGGCCATCGATCTCTCTTTTCTGTTCTTCAACCTTCAGCTTATACTTACTAACGGATTCTGAGTTCTCTGATGTTGATAAATTAAGTTTCTGAATTTCTTCCATCAGCTCAGATTTCTCTTCTTCCTGCTGCTGCATATAGAGTTTGGCATCGCGAACAATTTTGTTAGCTTTCTTGGTTTTGGCCCTCCAAACATCTATCTCTTCCAGAGCAGCCTCCAACTCAGCTCGCATATCAATTCTTCCTTCAATTTCTTCTTCTTCATCGTCAGTGGTTCCAACGTCACTTGGAAAGTCAGGTTCTTCACTCATTCCATCAACATCTTTGAATGAGTAAGTATTTTTGTTGTATGATTTATCCAAATCATTTTTCTGTTCACTACATGATTCCTTCAGTAAGCTATTTGATTCTTTTATTTGAATCACACTTTTTCCAAAAACACTTCCACACTGAGGGATACCACCTGACTTCTGATTCTTCTTTGAAGATTTTCTTTTTCCCATGGTAGACCGAGATAAGCGCAAACAATATCTTCAACAACACAGATCGACTACACAAAGTTGAAGCAAACAAATCTGATAAAAGCAACCAGTCCCTCTGATACCAATTGTTAGGGCCAATAGGGGCCTATGTACCCTGAGAGGGGGGGTGAATCAGGGTATGGATATTCTTTTCAAAATACTTCCTGCCCCACTGGATCTTGACCTCTTTGTTACAAGGGTCACTTTGTTTGCTCTTGTGTGTATACTATGCTCAGTTCTTTTCAAGTTTATCTGATGATAATGCTTTGAGTGCAATGCAGAGAAGCGACCAGGCAGACACAACGATTTTTACTTGGTTCACCACTAAGGGCTACGTCCAAGGAGCATACGCCGACAAGTTGCCGGTTCGTACCAAGATCCACTAACTTCACTAGCTGTGGTTTACAATGTTCGGGCTAGATCACTTCTATGCCCAGGCTCACTGCCTTTACAATGTTTAGGGTCAGCTCACTGCTTTCCCAAGGGTCACTCCCTGTTTCTCTCTCTCTGGCTCACTGCCGGTGGAGAGGATCACCTTCTTCCTCTTCCTAAGCTCACTGCTCTTGGAAGGGATTCACTCACAGTTTATAGACCTGTAGGTCTCTTCATTTCCATGAAGGAATGCATCTTCCTCTGTATGTAGATGCTCTGTTGAAGTCCAACTTTCACCCGCAGATGAATCTCACTTTGCACCGGATGTACCGGGCAACCTCAATTTTTACGCGCAACCCTTACGGTGTCTTGCGCGCAATTTCTATGCTTTGCGCGAAATTCCTTTTTCGCGCAACCTCCAAATTTTACGTGCAGCCTGGAAACTGCCTTGCGCGCAATTCACTGCCTTTGCGCGAAATCCACTTTTCGTGCAACCTTCCTTTTACGCGCCAACTCAAACTTTCTGCGCAGCCTTTGCTTTTCGCACAATCTGACTTTACGCGCAAACTTTAAGTTTACGCGCAACACCCTTTCAAACTTCAATTTCGCGCACCAGAGCTCAGGTATTTTCTATGTCTTGAACTCTACTGAATGGAGGAGGGTCACTTCATATTTATAGGCAAAATCGACTCCGCGCGAAAAACCCTCCTTGAGCGCGTAATCCGCTTTGATCTTCCGCGCACAAACATTTTCCGCGCACTGCTCCATAATTTCGCGCACCTCATGCCTTTGCCATTTTACGAGCTTCGGACCTCGTAACACCTCTTGCGCGAAATACTTCATCCGCTATTTCGCGCGACACTTCAATTTTCCGCGCACGCCTCCAAAATTTCGCGCGCCTCATGCCTTTACCGATTTTCAAGCTTTCGGCCTTGAAACATCTTTTGCGCGAAATACAATTTCGCGCAACCCGCTGTTTTGCGCGCCACACTTCAAGATTTCGCGCAACCCTCTAGTTTTGCGCGCCACGCTTGATTTTTCCGCACACCTCCTTCATTTCTCTCTCCTCAACCTTCGCCAACAACATATCACTCCATTTTCCATTGGCGATTTTCAGGCCCAAAAATTTGGCAAACACTGGAAAACGGCACCACCTTGTACTGCTCTTTTGTACCGCTTCCAGATCGTCCTTTCCTTTGTCAAAGTTCTTTGTCAACATGGAATGTCAACAACTTCTCGGGAACTCGACAATTCTCCATGGAAACCTACTTTGTCAACAAACACAATCAACCCAAAAATGCTGCAATGTTACCTTGAGGGATTTTTGCCCAACAAGTACCTTCAGTACTTTTACTACAATCATGGTCCCATGAAATCCATATTTTCATTAATTATATAAATATCAAACACACACACACACATATAAATATTCATCCATAAAATTTATAGATCGAAAAATTAATTACACCATTCATGGAGATGGTATGTTGCATGTCCACATGAACGTTGTTTTCGCTTTTTTACTGATGCAATGAAAGAAAGGAAATTAAAAATTAAAAATTAAATAATAACTATAATATAATATATTTGATATAAATTTATTAACTATATCCTTATTTCCATAAAAGTATAATAGAAATAGAAAAAATTCACATCGCTTTGTGGAGGTGGTAATCCACACGTACGCACGAGCAATATTATCCTTTTCCACTAAATTGTGAGGTATGAATGTAGATGCAATATTATAATGAAATAAGTATTTATTTTTAATAAATATAATACATAAATATTAAAAACATCATAATACCCATATTTAATATATTGTGTTAAAATTGAATACTATAACTACATGGAGATAACAATCTGTATGTACACATGGGTGATACATTCACTTCCCATTATATAAGAAAGATGGTGTATATTAGTGATTTAACAATCATAGTAATATTTAAGTCTATCTATTATAATTAAGGTATTATTTTATGGTAATTAAAACAAATTTATAGAAGTTAAATAAGTAGAAGAAATAAAGTGATTTGTTATAGTGATTACCTCTACTCTAAAATAACACTTTTAGATATCCTCTTAAGGAACATATGGTTATTATAATTTTAATTCCATAACCTTAAAATTATTATATGGAATTTTGGGTTGAATTTGTTAGGGTTTGTTCAACAAATATGGCTCAAAATATGTGAATTATAGAGGGGAAGAGATGCTCTTTTATAATTGAGTATAATAGAACTATTGAAATGTCGTAAAAGAATAAATTATAATAATTATTTATAAAGAAATCATCTTCCAAATATACAAAAATTTGATGAAAAATTATTTTTTGGTTACACTTCCTTCAACAAAAATAGTTTCTTAAGGTTTTAGGGGACTTTTAAATGTTATTTTTAGTTTTAACTCCCCATATAACCCATTTTAACCTTAACCACAATAACAAAATTTTCACTCTCAAAGAATTATAATTTTACAGATATGATAACTATTGACACATAAATAGAAAAAAGATAACATTTTTGACCACATCATATCCAAATTTCCTAATTTTAATAATTTTATGTTTTTTAATTATTATTAAAAATATATTATTTTTATAAAATTGAATTAATGTCAGTTTTTGAACTATTCATTTAATATGACGTTAAAGACCTCTACCAAAGATGGAAATCCTATATAATCATTTAAAAAGTCCCTATTAGGTTATATATTTCTATAAAATTTGGTTAGAAATAAAAATAATTCAAATTATATTAATTTTAATATTTTTGAAATCATTTATTTTATTTTTCTATTAATTGAGAAAATAATGTGTTAGTGTTGCATAGGCATCTAAGGTGAGTATTTCATCAGTAAATTTTTATATTAAATTAAAATAATAATTAAAAAAATATCTTCCAATGGAATATTTATAATCCAAAATACATTATTTTTACACCTATTTAAAAAATTTCTTAATAATAAAATAAAGAGAACGACATTTTTGACTTTTCCTTACATAAAATATTATAAAGGTCAATATAAAGAGAAAATGATACTAAAATTCTATATATTATAAAATTGGATTTATATTGACAAAAAATCACTAAATTCTATATGGTTATGTCTTATTTTGACTTGGAGACCTTATTGTATTATTTAAATCTCAATTATCCCATTTTACCTTTATTGGGATAATGGAAATTTGATATGGTTATTATTAATTATGATAACAGTAAAAGAGTCCTTTTTACTAAATTTGGATATTATAATTATATATATGTAATGAAATTTGCATTATTGAATTCCAATAAGTTGTATAAATTATTTTAATATAAAAATTGAAAATTTAATGAAAATCATTTGTTTTGAAAATTGTCCTTTTTAGTATAAAAAATTTTTATTTAAAATTTAGGTTAAAGATTCATTTCATAGACCATAATTAGAATTTTTTTATGAAAAATAATTAATAATATTTTAAAACTAATTCATAATATAAATTATTTTTTAAATAATTAAAAAAATCAGTTAAATTCATTTTTTTCACTATCCATTAAAAAAACATGTTAGTAAATTATAAATGTAACACCCCGACCCCCGAATCTCGGAGCTGATGCCTTAATTATTAAATTGGAATGATTAAAAGGAATAAAATCCCAAATTAATGGTCAGTTTAGTAGTCTTGATGAAACTAGATACAAACATGTAACTCATATTACATTGGGAAAGATAAAAAAATACAATACATAACAAAACTAATAAATTACATACACGAGAACTCAAAAAATGGTATTCTCTTCATGACCTATTGAAGTTAAACATATGAAAGTGGTGATATAAAATTCTCGTTAAGGGTTTCAAATAGTATATTCTTCAATTAAAAATAATTGAATCAAAATCAAATTGGTATAGTTAATATGGCATGGGGAATAAATGAAAAACAGACGCCATTAGTAAACTGAGAATGAAACTCCATCCATAAATTTTTTTGTAGTGAAAAAATGATGGATAGTAATAAAATACAGTAAATAAAGAGAATTCATATTAATTGTATATCACATATATGGAACATGATACCACTATGCCTTCAAAACGGTTTATATCTGGGGGTAAATACCCACTTGATTCTGTTTTGGAAACAAACTCAAAGGGATTGTAACAAACTGACTTGTTTAATGACACATATCGATGCATAGAGGGTCTATAGTGGGAACCAAACATCACATTATGTCTAATAAATCTTTATACATATATTTAATACAAGTACAATATGCCTTATCAATATCCATATAGAGTAGAGAAGACAGATTCATCAATATTTCTATAGTTAAAACAATATTCCAAATAAACATAAAATGTAAAAGGGTATACATATTAAGTCAATAATCATATATATAAGAACATAATATAGATATATAATATAATTAAAATTATAAATGAAGAATTATTTCTAAGTGGAATTAGTTAAACCACATACGAAAGATTAGGTGAACACTACTAAGTAAAGCGTAATGAAATGGAAACCGAACAAAGTCCCTTACAACATTGTAATCAATTGAGTTAATAATCATCATGTGAATCACTTTATAAAATTAATATAAAGATAATAATTTTATTATATATCAAATGGAAGTAAAAATACACCACTTACATGAAATACATGGCAAACAATTGAAATATCATGGAAGTAAAAGTGAGATGAGAAACCCCTTACCATATGCCCGAATGTGTTCTCGCTTGATCTTAATGAACTGAATAATAAAATTTAGATTCATTAATTAATAATTCAAGGACATCCTATATATTTAATTTAATTATTATAACCTTATTAGGTTTATTCAATTCCTTTTTGATGGGTTTAATAAGATCAATTTTATTGTTTTAGAAACATTTTCTTCCTTGGTTTTCACAATCTATTTACTTCTATTCATGTATGGAAGTTCATTTAAAATGTGGTTAAACATCCATAATTGTTAATATATATCATTATCAAAATTTCTGAGATATGAATTATCTTATAATGATTTTGTATTATATAACATGAGGATAACTCATTAGTTAAAAGCTAATGATTTACACTTGGATTAACATGGCGGTTTAGTGCATAATAAACTTGTTTTGTATTATTATTTTATATTATGAGTGTGTAAGGATTCCATAACATTTAATATGGTAAAATAAATATATTATGATCTAGTTCAACCATTAAAAAGTTTTCATGACTCATCTTGAATATATAAATAGAAATTGAAAACTCATTATTCTTGAATGTGATAAATTAACAAATATCAGATGGTATTTTATTTTTTAGTGTAAGATGATAGAAAAAAGAGATATGATGATGAAATATTCAATTAGAATAATAAAATTATATTCCATTTGAGTTAATTGAGTTATCATGTCCTTTGGATGAGGGGAGGTGAGGATAGGGAAACAAAATAATGGAACTTATAATTAAAGTTGAAAGAAAAAGGAAGAGAGTTTCATCTTTTTTGTACTCCTCCTTGAGAATCTCCATAAGGCATTTTTTGGCCTTTGGTGAGACCAATAGGCATTAGGCATGTGGGGAGGGCTTGGGAAGTGTATTTCACAGAGATTAGGCTAGTCTCAAAGCATTAGATGTGTGGGAGGGAGAGGGGAATGAGGGTGGTATTTATAGTGGAGGAGGGATGGGATTTTACATTATTTTAATCATTATTTTAATATTTTTTCTCAAGAATATGGATAGTCTTGATTAATGTGACCCCAAATAGTATTAATTGCATGTGATTTTGAACCAAGTGTGCTTACATCAGCCTTGCATCACATATGAAGTAGTAAAACAAGTATTTTTCATTTACCGTAATTTATCATATTTTACTAATAAAAAAGTTCATTAATTTCATTAAAATACCAAAAATTAACACGAACCATTTTTTGAAAAATAGAATTAAAAAATGAACTCCAGTTTTGAGAATAATTTTCTAAATATTATAAAATTATTTTGTAAAAAATCAAAATTTATACAAAAATAACAATTTTATATCTTTACCTAATTTTTTTAACACATTGAAAATTTAGACAACATATAATTAACTTATAACCTTAAGAAAATAAAATAATAATTTTATTTACTATTAAGATGGGTCATATTACAATTCAAAATGGTATGTTATTATTCACCAAAAAAATAAGTTGGTTTTATCAGACTCAAAATGCTTTTTGATCACAACCGTAGATGACTGTTTTTGAAAATTCCAAACAAATATATGGAAAATTTATGATAAATGGATAGGTTATGTATTTATATTATAAATAACCATGTTTTTTATAGAGACTCAGTACTTCATGCAATATAGGATTTCTAATCAATATAAATTATTTATGAGAAACCTACCATAAAATTTATGGGCGTGTTATATTCTTCCCACCTTTAGAAATTTTATCCTCGAAATATTTTATTTATATTTATCTCTAAAATGATGTGGGTGGTTATTCTTCATAAGATCCTCAGGTTCCCATGTTTCTTCCTCTATTTAACAGTTTCTCTAAATAACATTTACTGGCTGAGTTGTCTGATTTCTCAAAACCAGCTCCCCTATGTCAAGAATATCGATAGGCTCTTCATAGTATGTAAAATCAGGTTCTATCCTTATTTCTTCAAAGGTGGGTAAATGAATTAGGTCTGGATTTTATTTCTTTATAAATTTTATTTGGAACACATTATGAAATTTAGAGAGACTTGGCGGCATTTCTAAATGGTATGCTACATCTCCAACCCTTTTCAGATTTTCAAACGATCCGATGTATCGGGGGATCAGTTTCCCTTTCTTACCAAACCATATGATACCCTTCCATAGATATATTTTTAGAAATACATTTTCTACTACTTGAAATTGAAAATCCTTTCCCTATTTGTAAGCATAACTCTTTTTCCTACTATGGGATTCTTTAATATGGGCCTAAATTTTCATTCCCTTTGTAGTTTTCTCTTTGATAAGTTTTGTGCCTAAATGTTTCCATTTTCCAACCTCATCCCAACAAGTTGGATTTCAACACCTCTAACCATATAATGCTTCATATGGCACCATTTGAATTCGATAATGGAAAATATTATTTTATGAAAATTCCACCAAATGAATGTATTGATCGCACATAAATTTAAAGTCAAGATAACATGATCTCACCATGTCCTCCAGCGTTTGAATTGTCCGTTCATGCTATCCTTCAGTTTTTGGGTGGAAAGCGGTACTCATATGAAACTCAGTATCCAAATACTTATAAAGACTTTCATTGATTTTTGATGTAAAACAGGGGTCTTGATCAGAAATAATCGATAGAGGTGAACCATTAAGTCTTACAACTTCATTAATATAAAGTATTTTCAGGTGATCAAGTGTTAAATCATCTATTATAGCAAGGAAATGTGATGAGTTCGTGAGACAATAATCAATTACACATATTTTATCGTTCCTTATAGGTGTCCTCGGTAGTCCAATGACAAAATCTATCATAATTTCATCCCACTTCCACATAGTAATATGTAGAGGTTTCATGACTAATGAAGCTCACATTTTCATATATTTTATACTGTAAATCATTGTTTATAATCCCACAAAAGTGTTATTGGATGGTTAATTGTCATGCTTTTAGGTTTTAGTGTTATTTTGATCCCAAATGTGAAAAACACCTAATTCAGGATTTTAGACAGTTTTTTACGTCAAGGGTATTTTTGTCATTTATGTAAAACTATATTTCAAAATTTTCTGATTCAAAATTTTTTAGAATCATTATTTTATTTACTTCAACTTTTTCTTCTGGACCAGGAGCTTATTCAGACATATAAAGGGTCTAAAAATTCATTGAAAATGGGAATTTTTCCGGGCAGACAACGTGGACCCACCCCAGGTAACGGACATCAAACTCGGCCTACACAGATCTAAATGATGTTTTTGTACCTGGTATACCACTAGGAAAGATAGTTCCATCTCTAAAATAAATTTGGGGGATGTTGGAGGTCATTAAGGAGGCTATTTAATGACATACTTTTGGAGGAACCTTCCTAGAAGCTTCGTCCAGAAACAGAAATCGATAATGAAAAATTCATAACTCCATCATACGGTTTCCAAATTAGCTGCACGTTTTAGGAGGGACGTCCAAGATATTTATGAAAAACATTCATGAAGGGTGGAATTCGTGAAGAGGTCATTAAGGGGGTCTAAAACGCACAAACTGTCAGGGGTAGAATTCTGCCTATAAAAGGAGGCCCTCACCCCCTTCCCAAAGCATCCCATTCTCCATCCATTCCTTCAAGGCACCAAGGAGGAGATCTCCACCGAGGGAGGCCAGACTCAAATCTTCCCCCTTTTTTTATTTTATTTATTTTATTTATTTTTAGTTTTCAATTGTAATTTATATTTCTAATAAATTCATGCATTGTTTTTATTTTTGTGTCCACCAATTCACCCTCTTTTCTTCCTCTCATATTACCATCGTGAACTATAATACTCATGATCATGAGTAACTAATAAGAGGAATATCCCAAGGGAGTAATAAGGTTCTTGAACCCAATACCATGTTTTTAACATTCTTTGAGTTAATTCTAAGGATAATTTATAGTGGGTCTAATCCTCACTGTGGTTGTCTAAAGATTAACTTCTTAATCTACAAACATTTTCCCTCGATTGAGGAGGTGGATGGAGAGTGTTCTTGGAGATCGCTAAGTGGACTTTTCCGGTGTCGAATAAGGGGTGCACCCATACGATGCAGTGTGTACACTAATAATATTTGAAACTGGCCAATGAAGGTGCTCCCTGAAAACTCTCTCGGGAGAACTTCCTTTCTTCTCTAATTACATTATGTTTAGCATTGCATGGTAATTTAGAATTAAATGTTAGTTTCTTCTGATTTATGAATTTAATTTATTTTACTAAATTCCATTTATTTCATAAAATATTAAACAACAAAAAGAATTAGATTAGGTGGACTAGAAGTAGTGATTTATTAACCACAATAGCTCCTCAAGAGAACGACCTAGGTCAGCCCCGGTGCTGCACTTAGCTATAAATATTTTTGAGAGTGTGCATGAAAATGCTTCATCAAATTGGAGTTGTTTTCGGGGAGCCAAGTGGTTTTAATTCACTATTTTTATTCACTTTTTGTAAATAATTTTCCTTCCATTAAAAAAGACAAAAAAAATCATAAATTTCAAAAACTAAAAAACAATCTTCTTCTTTCATGATGTATTCAAATTTTGATTATTATGCATGGACTGACCAATCAAAAGTGCAAGAAAATGTTTACAATGAATTTGATGCTTAGTTTCATAGGATTAGCGACAAAGTGCAAAACCTAGAGAGCCAAATATAATTGATTGCAGAATATGTACGCACATCCCAGGAGAAACCTGAATTTGAGCCGGAACCTGAGCTGGAACCTGAACCAAAACAAGTGGTGGAAGAGATTTCACCAATCACATTTTATGTTAAAGAACCTGATGCGGGTGAGAATTAAATTCTAAAGGAACTTATCACATCATCACGCACTCAAACATTGCTCGAGGAGGTCCCAGAAGTACACATTCTAACCGATGCACTGATGGGAGGTCAACATTTTTTGGAAGAATCTTGGAATAACTTTATTGAAGATAATATGAAACATGATCTTCCCATAATTGATAATGAAACATCAGACACTTTCTACCTCTCTCTTTCTTTAAAAGATAAGGAAGAAGATGCATCTGCTGAGATTGAGTTGCCAATGGTCATGCCTGAAGAGATCAATTTCCAAGCTGAATTACTTGAAATGGAAGATTTCTTTATTAATTCTTCATGTTTTAATCTTATTCAAGATAAATTGTTTTCTGACATCTCTTCCTTTGAAATTTCTGATACAGCATAAATAGAGCAGACTATGGATGTTAAAGAAGAGATCACTCAAGTGGTGGTGATTGAAGAAGAAGAGCTGGAGAAGATGGTGGTGCGACTACCTCCTCAACAAAAAATTTCATACCATATGGAGGAGGACACCACCGAAGTTAATAGGGAGCACCCTTATCTTTTATTCCCTCCCACTTCGAACCTCAAATTTCTTCTTTATTCTTTATCGGGGGCTGGGAACATTCTAATATAATTTGGGGTTCTCTAAATTCAGGTTTTACTCATGGATATCGGTAAAACTCACATGTGGTGGTTCATCTCAATGAAACCACACCAAACTTCTGATTGGGGATAATCCACTGAAACTTCCTGACTAGGGAAAGTAAAAACCTAGCACCTAATTGGGGGTCTAAACCAAGCATTATCACTTTTCTTTTCCTTTTCTCATTATTTTCATTTATTTTTCTTATTTATTTTCATTACTTCCTTGTAGTCTTAAAGTGGCTGCTTCTAGGAGCTTAACTCAAGGCATCCACTTCTAAAATAATGTTAGGTTGTATCTTTACTTCCCTTTGATTTTCTACCTTTATATTTATATTTTGTTGAGTTGAAATAAGGGGTAGTTAATTTTATGTGTGGGGGAGTGTCAACCTGCTTAGTTTTTCTTGTGTGCTTTTAATTTTGGTTTATTATATTTTTAGGATTTTTGAGCTTCAATGAATATTAATATCACTTTTCACACATCAATTGATTTTTAAAGAGTTGATATGATTTTTGAAATAATGGATTTTAAATGATTGTTGATGTGAAAACATTTTTCTTGAATTGTATTATCAATCATTTTTATGATTTTGAATGATTTTTGAAATCCATTCCCGTGAAACACTAACTCAAAATAATTTTCCAATCCTGTGAGGTATTCGAAAACACTTTTATATATTCTTCCTAATACCCACACTTTCTTGAGGGAAACTTGAATTTTGTGTGAGAACCTGAATTTGTGAACAATTCTCTTTCGAAGATTTGGATTTCATGGAATGTATTGAAAATGATTGAGTCATCTATTTGGATAGCCAAATTTTATCTTGAGACCCACCTTAACATTTATCCTTCAAAAGCCCTTAGATACCATGAATTTCCTTATAGGTTTAAGCCACATTACAAGCCAATTTTTCCTTACCTACCCGCACTTTTAGTATTTTTGCATGGTTATTTGAAGTTTGAGTGTGGGGGAAGGGCCTTTCGTGTGTGTTCATTGGGATGTGTATCATTTATGGGTAGTGTGAAGTGTGTGTCAATATTTTGGGAAGTGGACAATAAGAGAATTGAGCATTTGTCGTCATTTCATTGTGCTTTATTTGTTTCAACCATTTCTCCTTTAAAATAAGAAAAGAAAAAAAATGGAGATGAGCTTGAATTCTTAATTGTAGATTATTTTATGAATCATGTCCCTCTCAAAAATCAAGGGCATGAATTTTCATTCATTCATTGTATTCAATTTTCAGCTCATCCTCCATGAAAAAAAGAAAAAGAAAATAAAGTTGTGCCTTTCTAGAGCTTTAAAAAAAGGGAGGGGAACTTAAATGATATCATTCATTATAATCACTTTTTGGATCATGTACCGTGTCATAAAAAGGGGTTGGTGTTGTTTTTCACATTTTCAAGTGGGATTGAGAGAGGAACTTCCTGTGTTTTCCCTTGACTAAATCATGTATTGTACTTAAAAGTCTAACCTTCTCTTTCTAACCTGGAACATTTTTCAATCATTTTCCCACCAACCCTAAGCCACAGAATCATTTTAAACTTTAATTAAAGCCCTCATGATTAAATTCATTTTCATGTTTCACGCTGTGGAGAAATGAGAATTTTCACAAACCTATGGTGATACATACGATTTTCAAGTACGAGTATAACTCTAGATTCAATTTCTCTTTGAGTGAAGAGTGACATAAAATTCAATGTGAGTTAGGTTGTGATTGGTCTATGGATTGATTTATGAAGTTGAAAAAATTTTAATGATTGAAATAAAAATGAGAGAATTTTGTTTTTCATATATGATACATGATGGAATTCAATTTTGGATAATATCATTGATATTTTCTCATTTTTAATTATTGTGTGGAAATTGATTTGGATGTAAGATGATTTCCCAGGAGTGCAATGTTTAAGTGTGGGGGAGTGATGAAGCTCATATTTTCATATATTTTATACTGTAAATCATTGTTTATAATCCCAATAAAGTGTTATTGGATTGGTAATTGTCATGTTTTTAGGTTTTAGTGTTATTTTGAGCCCAAATGTGAAAAACACCTAATTCAGGATTTTAGACAGATTTTTATGTCAAGGGTATTTTGGTCATTTATGTAAAATTATATTTTCATATTTTCTGATACAAATTTTTTTAGAATACTTATTTTATGTCCTTCATCTTTGTCTTCTGGACCCGGAGCTGATTCGGCCATATAATGGGTCTAAAAATTCATTGAAGTTGGGAATGTTTCCGGGCAGACAGCGTGGACCCACCCAAGGTAACGAACATCGAAATCGGCCTACATAGATCTAAATGATGTTTTTACACCTTTTATTCCACGATGACGGATAGGGAAGTCTCTAAAATAAATTTGGGGGATGTTGGAGGTCATTAAGGAGGATATTGAATGACATACATTTGGAGAAACCTTCCTGGAAGCTTCGTCCAGAAACAGAAACCGATAATTAAAAATTCATAACTCCTTCATACGGATTCCAAATTAGCTGAAATGTTGAGGAGGGATGGACATGATATTTATGAACAACATTAATAAAGGGTGGAACTTGTGAAGAGGTCATTAAG
The DNA here is from genome assembly GCA_963277665.1 of Viscum album. Classification (NCBI taxonomy): domain Eukaryota; kingdom Viridiplantae; phylum Streptophyta; class Magnoliopsida; order Santalales; family Viscaceae; genus Viscum; species Viscum album. The sequence goes on from OY728129.1 coordinate 1,831,257,795, forward strand.
TGGGTGTAAAACTCGCAAACTTTCTGGGGTAGAATTCTGCCTATAAAATGAGGCCCTCACCTCCTTCCCAAAGCATCCCATTCTCCATCCATTTTTTCAAGGCACCAAGGAGGAGATCTCCACCGAGGGAGTCCAGCCGCAAATATTCCCCCTTTTTTATTTTATTTATTTTCTTTATTTTTCGTTTTCAATTGTAATTTACATTTCTAATAAATTCATGAATTGTTTTTATTTTTGTGTCCACCGATTCACCCTCTTTTCAGTGGTTGAAATGGCATACGATGGAGCCAGGTCTTGGAAGATGACACACTCTCGATTGAGGTGTGCCATCAACCTTGATTATAGGAGGAGGTGAAGTTAATATTGTAAAATTCATTCAATATTTCACACCAATAAATAAAAGAATAGTAATTCATGAATGAGATCTCATAATTGAATTATCAAACTTAATTTAAATACTAACAAGGAGAATGATGAAACCCACAAACCAACCCATAAAGGCCAAGTTATTTATCAATTAATTTCATTCTGTCATTGCATGTTAGTTTTATCTTTTATTTAAATTTAATTGAATTACATTCCTAGATTAAATTAAAATCACCAAAAAGAAGTCATTTTGGTGAATTAGATTAAGTAAATGATTGATAAATCTCCTCAAGTGAGACGACCCTGGTCAGCTTCTATGCTGCACTAGGAAAATTAAATTGCTTTTTCCATGCCCTACGACAGGCGTGCGTCAATGACCTCTATAACATATTGTCTCCCAACATTCACTTTTTGACAAACTAGACACCTTGAACATAGTCAACAATTTCTCACTTTATATTATCCAACCAAAAGTGTTCTTTTAGATCTCTATACATCATAGAGCTACTAGGGAGTATAGAAAAATTTGAGCAATGATAATATTCTAATAGTTCTCTTTTTAGCTCAGGTACTGATGTAACACATAACCTCTTCCCAAATATCATAACTCCAACCATATACAGAAAGTATTTAATCTTCCATTCTTAACAGATTTAATTTTATTTTTAATGTTCTCATCATCAGATTTAGATCATTTTATATTCTCTAAAAAAGATGGTTTAACAATCATTTTAAAGAGGAAAGATGTTTCCCCTTATAGAACAATTCCCATATCTATTTTTAGTAGATCCATGAATATTGGATCTCTCCCAATCCTCATTTGGGTCAAAAGTCCATGATCATTCCTGCTTAATGCTTATGCCACCTTATTTGCCTTTCCTATGTGGTAGTGTATAGAACAATCATAATATTTGACTAACTTTATCCATCACATTTGCCTCATGTTGAGTTCATTCTGTGTAAAAATATATTTCAAACTCTTTTGATCCATTTATATATCACATATTTCACTGTAGAGATAATTTCTCCATATTTTCAGAGTAAAGATTATAGATTCTAACTCAAGATCTTGGGTTTGGTAAGTTTTCTCATGATTATTATATTTCCTTGAGATATAAGAAAAAAAAATATCATTTTTCATAAGCATTAAGAACAACCCATTATTTGATGCATCATTGTATATATCACAAATCCATCATTTTAAGAAGGAAGAGTCAAAATTGGATCATTAACGAATCTTATTTTCAATTCTTCAAAGCATTATGTTAATTATTTCACCCATAAATACATAACACCTTTCTATGTGAGCTTGGTTAACATGTTAGCCAGTCGGGTGAAATTCTGAATGAATCACCAATAGTAACATGCTATTCCAATAAAACTACATACCTAGGTTAGGTTTTTTTTCATGGGACATTCACGTATTTACTTTTTCTTTGTTAGATAAATTAATATTCCATCCATAGAGATAATATGTCCATGAAAAGAATCTTATTGTATCCAAATTTCACACTTTCTAATCTTCCTATAAAATTTATTTCTTCAAAGAGTTTATAGAATAATCCGCAAGTGAATATCATGGTCTTCATATCTTTTGGATTATACTAGGATATCATTATTATATACAATAATAAATTCATCAAGATGTTCCTTTAAAACTCTATTCATAAGAACTATGAAAATAGAGGGTTCATTAGTCAGTCTAAAAGGCATTACTATAAACTAATAATGCCCATACTTGGTTCAAAATTCCTTCTTTGAAATATCATCCTTCCTCACACATTTCTGCTGATATCTAGATCAAAGGAAAATCTTCAGAAAATATTGGACTCTATGAATTAGATCAATTAATTCATAAATGTTTAGTATAGGGTACGCATTCTTTATTTTAATAGCATTTATTTCCCTCTAATCAATTCATAGCCTCACAGATCCATCTTTCTTCATGACAAAGAGGACATTGGATACCCATGGAGAAACACTAGGGAAAATAAATCCTTTTTCAATAAATTCCTCTAGTTGTTTATTTATCTCCTCTAATTCTATAATGGATATTCAATAGGGAGTCTTTGATATAGGTATTTTACTAGGAATTAAATCAATAAGGAACTCAAATTCCTGCTCTGGGGGATGTCTAGGTAAATCCTCTAGAAATACATCTATGTATTCATGCACAAAATATATATCATCAATTTGAATATTTGTTTACTAACCCATAGATATTGTGTTCTCTTCCCCTCCAATAATTGCATTCAGTAGATCCATTGGGGGTGGATCTAGATAAGAACTTGATGGAGAGGTTTCTTCTCTGATGATAAGGGATTCTACCCCCACTATCAAAAATTGTAACATCCTCCTTCTAGAAATATATCTTCACATCATAATTTGACAGCCAATTTATATCAAGAATTATATCAAACTCCATCATTGGTATGATGATTTGGTTAGAAACTAAATAATGATTATGTGTCATGAGAGGGACTGATCGACACATCTATGCTGCAATGATACATCCCCTTATATTTTTGAATGATAACTCATTTATTAAATAAAATTGGACATGTCTAATTTTCTTGGGAAATTGAGATGATATAAATGAATCTGATGATCCGAAATTAAATAATGAATGTTCTATGTTTGAGGAAACGATTAATGTACTTTGCACCACATAATTAGGAACTTCATTCTCCGTGATTGTAATCATATAAGCTTTCCCTTTCTCTCGTGGCCTTTTCTGAGGAAAGTTTCCTTATCAATTAGGATACTCATTTTCATAGTCTCCCATCTCACTATAATTATAGCATTGAACATCATTGACTTGTCTCTTCCCCATGTATTCACTAGATCTATGACCATTTTCTTCACACATATATAAAACTACCATACCTTTCAAGAATTTCACGGGATTTTTATTTCCACATTTCTCACATATTGGAAGTTACTTCATTCCATTCGTCATTGGAGCTTCAGCTCTTCCATGGTTATTATAATTTTTCTTCTTATCTTTATTCCCCTTGAATAAATTTGATCTAGAAAATTCCTTCTCTATTTTAAGGGATTGAAATACAATTCCATTATATGATGAAAATTTTTGAGAAGTTGGTTCCCTTACAATACTTGGCTTAAGAGCTTCAAATAAATGATCTATCATGTATTCTGAATCACGTAGGTAATCTATATCATACATGGATAATCTTGTGAAGGTAGCCCCATACTCTGAAACACTATTTTATTACCTTTTATTTATGATAAGGAATTTTTATTTCATTAAAGTTAGTTGTTCATGAGGGAAATATTTTTCGAAGTATATATCCTTAAAAATTCTCCATACCATATCTTCTATCTCTTCTTCCTCTATGGTATTCTGGATCAAGGAACACCATTCATCTGCATCACCCATGAGGCTATATACTGCCAGTACTCCATTATCATTTTCATTGAATCTTAATTATAGATATATATTTTCAAGGGACTTTATCCAATGCTCAGATACAACTAAATTAGTAGTCCCACTAAAATATGGGAGCTTCTACCACATGAAACGATCCAATATAGGTGTAGCATGGTTATTCGTCACAGCTAGAGTAAGTTGTCCCAATATGTTCATGATCTAATCTACTCCAACAATGATTTTGTTAACATTATTAGTGGGAAAATAATTAAATTGTTCACAAGTATTGATTCCCCTTCTTCTATTAGGTTCTATCACTAAATAATGGGATACACTAAATTAACTAACAGTTTATATTTTGTAACTAGAAAACACTTTAGATAATCATAACATTTACACACAACTAATCTCGTAATCATAAAAATTGTTCATACTTAATTTTAAAGGTTGGGGACGAACCCTCATTTATTATTAAAGCAAAGAAAATACCACTTTAACTGGGTAGTGGGAGACCCATTACATAGCCTAAAGGCCCAGTGGGCATTTACCCAATTACATGGCCCGTAGGACCATTTCTTTTGGCCCAAATCCCTTTTTATGAATAGTACTTTTACAGTACCTGCGCTGCTACAGTTCCACACAGTAGCCGCCGCTACTACACTACCCTGTCGCCGCTACAATGTCCTCCATTGCAATATTTCTGCCACTGCTCCAGGTCAAACCTGAAACTCCTTATCGGAGTTGCAACTCCTAGGTACATCTGTACCAAAACCACGTCCACTTGTAGTATCCAGACATGGATGTATTTTCTAGGAAGACCCATATAATCGCTACTTTACCAAAATTTTATGAAGTTATTCTATTAATATCCCCAAATTCTTACTTAGGTTTATGTTCTCTAAAATATGTTTCCTAAATCTAGTTTCCAAGGCTGCTACTAAAATGTATCTAAAACCAACTATAACACACCAACCCTAGAAGCCCAGTGCCAATGAATTAATTATTAAATTTGGATGATTAAAAGTAATTATATCCCTAAGAAACTATCAGTATATTAGTGTTGATGAAACTAGATACATACAAGTAACTCATATTACATTGGTAAAGGTAACAAAATCCAATACATAACAAAAACTAATAAACTGCATCTATAAGAACTCAATAACTGGTATACTATTCATAAAATATGTTCATGGTAATAAAATGAAAGGGGTGAGCTCAAATTAATGGTAAGTTTTACAAATAGAATAATATTTAATCAATAATAATTGAATCAAAATCGAATTGGCATGGTGAACAAATGAAGAACACGCGTTATTAATAAACTGAGAATGGAATTGCAGCCATAGATTTTGTTATAGTGAAAACCTCATAGATAGTAATAAATGAAAATGATTAATTAGAATTATTATTATTTGTATGTCATGTATATAGAACATGATAACACTATATCGTCGAAATTATTTAAGTCGGTGATTAGATACCCACTTGATTCTTTTTTGAAAAAAAACTTGAAAGGTTTAGTGCCAACTGATTTGTATCACGAGACCTACAGATATATCGAGAGACTATTGTGGGCCCCACCCATAACTGAGATTAAAAATTATTATTTATATATATATTTAAAACATGAAAAATATTCCTTCTCTATATCCATATATAATAGAGGATACATATTCATAATTGTTTTCATAATTAAATCAATATTCCAAATAAACATTGTATGTTCAAGGGTATAAGACTTATGAAAATAATCATATCCATGAAACCAAAATATAGATATATAATATATTTAAAATTTAAAATTAATAATCATCTCAAAGGGTAATTAGGTACACCACATAATAATGATTGGGTGCACAATACCAAGTAAATCATAATGAAAAGAAATCTTAAACAATGTCCCTTACAACATTGTAACCAATTGAGTTATTATAATAATCAGAATCACTAAATGCCCTTAATATAAAGGTAATGATGATATTATATATCAAATTTTAGTAAAAATACACCACATACAAGAAATAATTGGTAAATAATGGAAATCTCATGGAATTACAAGTGAGATGAGAAACCCCTTACCTTATGCCCGAATATGTTCTCGATTGATCTGAATGAACTGAAAACTCAGATTTAGATTCATCAATTAACAATTCTAGGACATAATATACATGTAAATGATTTATTATAACCTTATTATGGATATTCATGGACTTTTTGATGGGTTTAATAGGTTCAATTTTATTTTTTTGGAAGCATCTTCTTCCTTGGTTTTCATGAACTGTTTATGTGTATTCATGAATGAAAGTTCATTTGAAATGTGGTTAAACATCCAAAAATTTTAATATATATTATTAGTGAAATTCAAGAGATATAAATTATCTTATAATAATTTTGGATTATATACCATGGGGACTAATCATTTGTTAAAATTTAATGATAAACTCTTGGATTAACTTTAAGATTTTGGGCATAATGAACTTTTTTTGTATTATTATTTTATATTTTTAGTGTGTAAGGATTACCAAAAATTAAGAAAGATAAAATAAATATACTATGATCTAGTTCAAAAATTAAAAAATTTCATTACCAGTCTTGAGGATTGTAATAGATATTGAAAACTCATCATCCTTGAATGGATAAATTAACACATCTCAGACAGTATTTTCATTTTTAGTGTTAGAGGACGGGGAAAAGAGATATGATGTTGAAATATTAATCTAGTATAATAAAATTAAATTACCTGTAAGTTATTGTAATTATCATATCATTTTGATTAGGGGAGGTGAATAGAGAGAAACAAAATAATGTAACTTGTAAAATAAGTTGAAAGAAAATGGATGATCAGTTCACCTCTTGAGTACTGCTCCTTGATAATCTCCTAAAGGCCATTGTTTTGTGCCTTTGCATGTGACCAGATGTTCTTGGATGTAGGGGGAGGTCTTGGGAATTTTATTGGGTAGATACTAGGAAAATATCAAAGATAAAGTGGTGTGGGGGGAAGAGGGGAATTGGGGTGGTATTTATAGCGGAGGAGAGGAGGGAATTTACATTATTTTAATCATTATTTGAATATTTTTTCCCAAGACAATGAATATACTTGATTAATATGACAAAAAAAGATCATTAATTTCACGTGAGTTCAACAAATTGGGCTTACACCAGCCTTGCATCACCTATGATGCAGTAAAACCAGTATTTTGAATTTATCATATTTTATCATATTTTACTATTCATAAAAAAATCAAGAATTTCAGAAAAATCCCAAAATTTCACCCAAACCATTTTTAGATGTCTAGAATAAAAAAATAAAGTCAATTTTTTGAAAATTATTTTCTAGTATGTTATTAATTAAATTTCTAAATAAGATCATAATTTATTCAAAAATAACAATTTTTAATCTATAACTCATTTTTTAACACCTTCAAAATTAATCAACATCTCATTACCTTACAACCTTAAAAAAATAAAAAAATAATAATATTTACTATTCTTAAGGGTCATATTATTATTCATAAGGGTATGTTACTCTTCACCCAAAAAACAAGTTGGTTCTATCTGACTTTAAATAACTTACTAATCACAACTGTAGATGACCGTTTTATGAAATTCAAAACACAGAAGTGGAAATTTTAAGTTTAATGGATAGGTTATCACTTTCTCCTATAAATAAACAATTATTGTTCCATAGATACTCAATTTTTCAAGAAATATTGTCTATATAATGAATAGAAAGTATTTAAGAGAAAGATACCATAAAAGTTTTGGGGTGTTATAATAAAACAATCATCATAAGATTATTTTGTTGTACTGAAATAAAATATTATATCATTTTTTATCATATTCAATTTCAAAGTGTTCCCTATAATATTTTAAAATTTTCTCTAAAAAATAAATAGAATATTTTTTTGAAGAAAACGTATTTTTGATGTATAAAATGACATTATTAAAAAACTAGTGATCATTTAAAAATAATTAATCCATATATTTTTATTTAGTGGGTGAAAAATATATATCCCTATATTGTTAATCATATTTATACTCTCCAATTATCAGTTAGGTTATAATGATAATATTTCATGGTTAATTAATGAATTGTTTTGTGTTTCTTGCGTTATATCAAACACAATGTTATTTCAAAATATCAGGGTGTCACATTATCCCCCATTTAAATATTTATGTCCTTGAAATTCAAAAAAAAATCAATATCCGGGGTTTTTATTTTTTTAAATTCCTTTTGTTAATAACCCGCATCTTAAAATGGGTTAACAAAAATTCTACTAGAAATGTGGGGAGGTGAAATGAAAGGTCATGTCAAATGACATAAAAATTTGTTTATGAATATGAGAGCATTTTTTGAAAGCGAATATATAGACATGGAAGATACAACTAATTCCCAATGACTAATATAGATTGATAAATAGAATATTTATGAGAATGTTAACAACCACAAAACCATAAATATTTTATAGTTGAAAAGTCCATCAATTCATTTGGAATGAAGATAAAAGTATAAATTTTTTTTGAGATATTTTCCTTAAAGTTAAGCGATTATTTTTCATTCATGATAGATAACATGATTAAATATAAATACTTTATTTATTTCCATATCATTAGCATAATTTCCTTTATTGGTTATACTTTTTTCAATTTATAATTCATCTCTTATTCCAAGAAAATAATTTTAAAGATGATTTTTTTCGTGCCTGAAGCAATGAAATTAACATTTAAAGGATCATAAGTTCCAAAAAATAATGAAAGTTCATTCATCTTGTCCCTAGTAATTAACTGAATTAAAAAATAGTTAGCACATGGAAATATAATTCCCAAAATGAATAATACTTTCAATAACACAATTCAGTCCAATGTTTCCACAATAAAAACAATAGTTCCACATAAATAATTTCATAAAAACATCAATACTATAAAATGTTTTAACTTCAAAGGTGATGTCATACCTTGAGATTACATCCCAAAACAATTTAAATACATTTCTCACAATAAATATTTCATTTTAAACCACATGTTAAACCCATGAGTTTCATGTAAATTAATCCAACAAAACATCTCTGAAGATATCATTAATCACTATAATATATTGTATAATGTAGTGAACTTCACAAAAAAATATCATGAATTGAATTTAAATACTAACCTATAATATAATTATTATCTTGAACATAAATATCATGAAAAAATATTTCATTTTCAATGAATCACTTTCCAAAATTTATAATTACCTATATCCCACTACCCCATAGACCATAAATAACATAATATAAAATAATATACTAACCTAATGGGTTATTTAGACCTCAAAGGACAATTATTCTTGGAACCCATTAAAAGCCTCAAATCACCTCCAAATCAAATCACTTAAAACCATCAAAGGGGTTTCAATGAATTTAAACATATAAACACATGCTTCTATCCATAACTCATAAGTTATTAGAACATGAGAACATATATTCTTCCATAATCCAAAATCTTAAAATAAAATCTCTGTAAAAAAATTATTATACATCATCAAAGATGGCCTAAATCAGTTTTTCCTCATTTCTATAACCAATTTCAAGGTCATGTATCCCAATTAAAAATTATTATTGTACTAATAAATAAATTTTCTTGGTTATTGGTATAACTCAAAATATAATTTCATATATTAAAATAACTAATTTGGAACAATCATTAGATATGTTTCATTATTCCTATATCCAAAATATTTTTAATATAATATTTCTATAACATAATTATACAATAAAAATAAAAAATTCAATCATTCAACATCAATTATTATAATAGCATAGGTCCTTCTTTATTCTATAAGTGAACACTTGGAAATTGGAACTGGATAAAAAAATTCCCATATTTCCCACACATAAGACATTAAACTATTACCTGTACCTTAAGATGATATTCACTTTCCTCCATCTAATGATTAATTTTTCCTTCAAAATTTCATTTTATATCACCAACATTTTTGTATATAAAACTTATTCTTGTTCCTCTAATACATTCACTTGAGAGATTATTTCTACATTGTAAATATATAGAAAGGTGAATCTTCTTTCCTAAATAGTTTCCACCACTTGAGATCTTAGAGAACTCTATCCCTCTATTCTTGGGTGAGTCCAAGAGTTCACTAAGGTGTAATTTTTTAATAATATATAATGATAAATGATTATTCATAGTCACTATATAATTCAATATTGTAATCATCCCATTTCATTTATCATCAAGATTTTTTACATCACATTCAACCATTACATGGCTCCAACTTGTTCCAGCCATTGATTAAATCCAAAAATCACAATGTGAAAACTAATATTCATTTTGAGAAATAATGATATATAATTTTTAGGAAATATAAATCATGAAACCATATTTTCAATCTATGAAACCCCAGGCTTAATCTTGGTCATCTATGAGCATCGTCTATTCAAATATTTTATAATGGTTCATAATGAAAATGTGAATTAACCCTAGAATGTCCCCCATTAGTGTCTAACCGGTTGTGTAGAAAGTGAACACCCTATAAATGAGAATGATTGATATTCTGGACCAACTTGTTTTGAGTTTATTATGCCTAGATGGAGTTTTTATAAATCCATGTCCACTTGTAATATCAAGATACATATTTCTTACCAGGAAAACCACACAGTCTGTAAATTAATAAAATTTTTAGTTATTATCCTATACTTAGTTTTATCCACATGGGTTTCAAAAACTTTCTATAATTCTAATATCTAATGATTGGGTTAACCCTTATATGACACAAACTATAGTGACCCATACGTTCCATACAAACATATTACATCTTAATATATTAATGTTCTTTATAATACATTAAGATTGATGCCAGAATCGAATAGGGATTACATCTTTACAATGATGGATATATATAAAAATGGATCATAAGTGAAATAAATCATGTCTCACAATGTTATTCATTAATATAAACCTTTTTAGACATATCTTACTTAATACCATTCTTCGTAACCTATAGATGAAAAAATAAGAATAAGTGATCTAAGATTATCAATAAGGATAAATAGGGGAGATACCTAAACATAACATGAGAATAAGGGTATGATAACATGAGAATAATTTTTGAAAACCATACCCTTCATATGATAGACAGTATCCTTGAGTCATTTCATAATGAATTATCATTTTAAAGGAGATGAATCAAAATTGTGAGAATATTTTACAAATCAATCATGAATAATATGTTCATTTCATAAAAGTGTGGCACCACCATAAGTATATAAACCAATTCATTTGTAATATTTAAATATTGATATGATAAAATCATAATATATCATCTGTCAACACCTATTTCCGTAGTGGATCATTGAAATTGATGTGTTTCCTTTAATGGATCAAGTACATTGACTAATTTCAAAAAGAATAATAGGAACATAGATGTAACACCCGAGATTTTTATGAGTAATATTTTGTTTTTATATATCATCAAAGGAATCTTTCACTAAATACTAGCTTGGCTTACTTTACACGCAATCGCGACCTTCCTCGATAGCTTGCGTCGTACGCAATACTGAGTTTCACTAAACAACGATATGCTATTAAAATATTATTAAAACTAGCCGTCATGAATAGTAATAACCACTTTTTGAAATTTTATAAATTTTATTTTTCAAAATGGACTTCATTTTTGGATTCGGAATACCGAAATTAGCCTAGGGTGAAATTTTGGTATTTTTCTGAAAACTTTCAATTTTTGATGAATAGTGAAACCACTAAGTGGTAGGTTAAAAACTGAATTTTGCATAAAACATAATTTTACCGCTTCTGTGAACGGAATTTCGAAAATCCGAGAGACACGGTTAATATCAAGAAATAAAATGTGGTTCAATGAGATGAAAATAATTTTTTTGTGAATAGTAACTTTTTACTTTTTTTTACCACGGTTAAAAGTAAATAGGGTAATTAAGGGTAAAAATGATATTATTATTACCCTAACATATGTCCTAATTCTATTGGACAAGTGTAATTCGACCAAAAACAAACTTAGGAATAAAATATGACCATTTAGGCCCACTTGGGTTAGATTAGGACATTTATTATTAATTTATTTAAAGAAGGGTTAAAATAGTTAAAATCAAAGTTTAACAAGTAAATCATTTTTAATATGGGGTTATACATAAGATAAATTCGACTATAAATATTCATTAGAAAGCTAAAAAGCTTTACTACATGATGGTATTTTATTTATAATTTTTAGACATTAAATAATTTAATTTATTTATGACACAATTATGATCCAGTAATTATCTTATTTATGAAATATTGACATAATTGATGTTATAAACACCACAATAAATGTAATTTGAGAATTTTTATGAATTAAACTAATTTTATAGGTTACTATGATATATTAGTGTTGATTTAATCAACTTGGTTCGAAAATATAATTCTGTTATGACTTTCACAAAAATCATATATCAAATAGTGTCAAAATTGACACAGAATAGTTTTTAAATCAAATTTTATATTATTAATTGTTATTTTATTCCACAAAATCTAAGGTTCGGCCAAATGACTTAGATAAGGATATATATATTAATAATAAACAATATGGGGTTCGTTTGGCATGTTATAGTAAGTGTATTAACCATATAGTGTAAGAAAACAAAAAGACACGGTAAAAGTTAAATTATTTAACTTACAGTTAAATCTAATTGATAAGGTTAACATAATAACCTAAACATGTCTAAATCCTATTGGTTGATAGTATTTAGACCCATACCCACTTTAGATTCGAAATAAAACTCTTTGGAACCATTATAAACCGATTTTGACTTTAATATAAAATAATATTTTGAGATATTCCTAAGGTGCCCCTCTCCTCCCTTATAAAAGGGAACCTCCTCCCCCTCCTCCTCACACCAATTTGAGCACTCAAGCTCGGCCAACCCATGCCATTTTCTCCTCTCCACTTCCCTAGAATAATCCTAGAGGTCCTGGTCTTCTTCAAAGACCAATCTTAGTTCCCTAAGTGGAGGATTCAAAGAAGCGTTCCAAAGAAGAGGTAATATCCATTACCGATCTTCTCAATTTATTTCTTCTTCAAATTCTTCTTCTTTAGTTGTTTCATGATAAAGTAATAACATCAATATTACTTACATACTGATATGTTATTATAAATATGAAACAACCCTAATTCACCTTCTATTCATCCTATGGAAAAATGAAATCACCGCGCGTGCGTACGTACGGAATACCGTCTCCACGCCGTGGTGTAATCTATTTTCCACCTTCACCTTACAAGGATGGGTATAATGGTGTAATGAGTAACTATTTATGATTATTATAAAGTAATATTGATACTGAAATAATATATATATACTCCAATACAATTCCATGATCATAGGAACGATATCATCACTCATGCGTACGTACGGAATACCGTCTCCACGATGTGATGCGACTCGTTCTACATGATCATCATTACATAGTAATTATATAAATGAATTGAATGAATAAATATGATATATGTTACACTAATACCATTCTGGATATAAGGTATCTATAACCTTAAAAGAAGAATAAGAATTTATTCGGCAAAACATGCATAAGAACAAAAGGCAATAAAGACCCGAGTAACAAGTAACAATGAAATGTTACTAACAAGAATCTAAGAATATGAACATATATGATATCATATCAATATGTATGATTCTGGAATAAGTCAATAACATTATTTAAACCATTATACAGGAGCTTCGGACACGTACAAAGCAAATCGGACCTAAGGTAAGGGAAATATCACAATCTCATTTTTATCCGAGATTGTTTATTCCTAAGTATTTATTGGGGTGTATTTTATCATCCACATCGATGTTACCTCAATATGTAATATTGTTTCCATCCACTTAAAGTAGTTTAAATCCAATTTTACCCTTCGGTGAGTTTTTAGTAAAAGATATGAAAGGAATCTTTTGTCGTTTTTTCGTACGAGGTACTTTTTTGACTTTCCGACAAAAGTACGAGAAGAATGTTTTTTTAACTTATACGGCATGAATGGATTTTAAAAAAAAATATTTCAAAGAAGCTTCCTTTACAAGTTTTAATGTTTATTTTTAATCAACTTCCTTTAGTTTATAATTGTACGACATGTTAAGAAAGGAAAAGTGTTTTTGAAGCAGAAAGGATATTTTCCTCAAGAATGAAGTTCAAGTGTTTTATCAAAATTATTTTCCATCTAAGATAATAAAGGGTTCTGTTTCTATCCCTATTATTACATGAATTTGATTATGTTGTGATGGAAATATTTTTATGAATTCCTTTATCTTATATGAATTGTTTTATGATGTCATGTTTTTTAAGAATCCCATTTTTTCTACATGGGTTATGCAATGATGTATGATTTATGATTTTGTGGCACACATAAGAAAGGATTCATTATAAGATGGGTGGGACCTATATCTCCCTACAATGCATTGGGTAAAGATTTATATCTCATGAGATAGACATGGCTGGAACGGAAGGTTATTTCGGTTTAGTGATACAGGACTGAAACGAGGAGTGAACTCGGTTCAGAAAGGGACTTTGTCCACTAAGATAGTCTTGGCAATGAGTCATGACTAACAAGAAAGGATTTTCCATGATTATGTGTGCATGCCAAAAAGCTTCAAGTTTCATGTTATGATTATGGGGATCTCATTTTCACTTCTATGATTTATTCCATGTTAAGATATTAGGATCTCTTTTGCAGGTTATGATTTTCAAAAAGATATGATATGATTTTTATTTCCTTTATTTTCCCTTGTTGAGCATTTGAGCTCACCCTTTTATGTTTTCTTTTCCCCAGGTCAGGAAGATGGATATTAAGTAGAATATGCTAAAAGGGACCCTAGATATGATGAAATAAATGGGAGACACTGTAGAAGATTTATGAACCAGTTGTTTATGTTTCCCAGTTTCTAAAGACACTATACCTATACGGTCCTTTGTGGTTTTTTCATATGTTGTAATAAGTGTGCTTCAATTTTGAAGTATCAACAATTTATGTAAAGTATGGGTCGTTATAGTTGGTATCAGAGGAAAGGTATAGTCAACCTTTGGAAACTAGGATGTGAAATCCTTAGTAAGAACCCTAAGGATAAGTCTAAGCATAGAACACAATCTTAGTGTTTTAGAAATGGCCATGAATACCCTAGGATAAGACCTTAAGTGTGAAATTTTATTCTTGATTATGTGGTTTTCCTATTATAATTAGTGTTTCTCACACTATTCTTCTTTGGTTTTAGTCAATGGTTGGAACCCGAAGGAACCATGTTAATGCGGAATGCGATGGGAAATGCAATGATTGTCCCCCTGAGCAACCAAACTATATGGGAGCTGGAATGAAAAATCTTGTAGCCATGCTCGCACAACTTTCTCAAGCTATGAATCATGCAGGACTTCAAAACGAGCAAAGGAAGGAGCAACATTCTGTTGAATCCTTCATGAGGCAGCGTCCTCCTTCTTTCAGTGGGTCTACTGATCCATTAGTTGCTGAACAATGGATTAGTACTACTGAAAAGATATTTTCAGTTCTTCAATGTTCTGAACATGATAAATTCATCCTAGCAGTGTATCGTTTGGAAGGAGATGTTGATCAATGGTGGAATCTTATTAAGAATACGAGGAAAAGGGATGAAATTGAGTCTATGGAATGGGACGAGTTCAAGAACTTATTTTTCAATAAGTACTTCCATCGTATTCTCCCAACAAAGATGGAGAAAGAGTTTCTTGAACTGAAGCAAAGGAATGATGAATCTGTTGGTACCTATGAGGCAAATTTTACAAGACTTGCAAGGTACGCTTCTGGTATTATTATCCAACCTGAGAGTAAGATCGATCGATTCTTTAGTGGCTTAAAACCAAGTCTTCGAAGGGCGTTAGCCATAAGGGACTTCAATAGCTACGAGGAAATCGTTCGATGTGATCTCAAAGTCGAGATAGAGATTGGAGTAACCCATCGGTCACATGGGTTTGATAAGAAGAGGAAGATGGAATTCAAAGGAAAATCTAAAGAGCACACTGAAAAGAAGATGAGATTTCCCTTATGCTCAAAGTGTGGAAAGAAACATGGAGGGATTTGTCTTAAAGGGACAAGTAAATGTTCTAAATGTGGAAAGGAAGGTCATCGGGCATTTGAATGCCGCGATAATGGGAAGAAGATGTATAATGATGAAAACAAAGGAAGGGATACACAGAATGAACCTACTACACTTCAATGTTTCAAGTGCAAGGAGATGGGGCATTATGAAAATCAATGCCCAAATCCAAGGGTTGATGATGATGGTCGACGTCAACAAAATCTTAAGTCTAAAGACAAAGGAAAGTCACATTCAATTTCTATCAGTGATGTGGAGTACGATAACGAAGTGGTGAAAGGTACACTGACCATCCACTCTAAAGTAGAAAATGTTTTATTTGATTCTGGATCCAACCACTCTTTTATTTCTGAAAAATTATCAAGGGTATCACTGTATTACCTCAAAAATTAGATGTTGAGTTAGCTGTGACAACACCTAATGGCACAATAGTCGCATCAAAAGTTTATAATTCTTCCCCGATCGAAGTTTGTGGGAAAGTGCTTCCTGCAAATCTTGTGATACTTCCTTTAGTGGAATTTTATGTGATTCTTGGCATGTATTGGCTTTCTCTACATGGAGCTCATATAAATTGCCAAAGAAGGGAAGTTACATTTCATATTCCAGATCAATCTACGATCGTCTATCGATGCAAGGATGAATATAACCTTCCAGTGGAAATTTCTTCCATCTTATGGGTCTTGATTCCACTAAATGAAGGTTATTTATCTCAAATGGTTGGTGAGAAACTCACGATTAAGAATATTCCCATCGTACGGGAGTTTGATGATGTCTTTCCGGAGGAATTACCGGGTCTTCCACCAAATCGTGAAGTTGAGTTTTCAATAGAACTCGTACCGGGTGCTTTGCCTATTTCAGAGACACCTTATAGAATGGCCCCAATTGAGTTGTAGGAATTGAAGAAGCAACTCCAAGAGAATCTTGATAAGGGATTCAGACGCCCTAGTGCGTCACCTTGGGGAGCACCTGTTCTATTTGTTAAGAAGAAAGATGGATCAATGAGACTCTGCATTGATTATCGAGAACTTAACAAGATCACTATCAAGAACAAATATCCTCTCCCACGCATTGATGACTTATTTGACCAACTACGCGGAGCTCAATACTTTTCCAAGATTGATCTTAGTTCAGGGTATTATCAATTAAGGGTCAAAAGGGAGGATATACCAAAGATGACTTTCCGTACAAGGTATGGACACTATGAATTTATAGTGATGCCATTTGGTCTTACTAATTCCCCTGATATCTTCATGGATCTAATGAATAGAGTCTTTAGAGACTATCTTGATCAATTTGTGGTAGTCTTTATAGAAGATATTCTTGTCTATTCAAAGAGCAAGGAAGAGCATGAAGATCACTTGAGAATTATATTGAAGACCCTGAGAAAGGAGAAGCTTTATGCCAAATTTACCAAGTGTGAATTTTGGCTTCAAAAAGTTTCATTTTTGGGTCACATAATCTCAAAAGAGGGGATATCTGTGGATCCAGAAAAAATAGAGGTTATCGAAAGATGGTCGAGACCAACAACAGTAACTGAGATCCGAAGTTTTCTTGGTTTGGCTGGATATTATAGACGTTTTGTAAAAGATTTTTCACGATTATCTAATCCACTCACCAAGTTGACTCGGAAAGGAGTTAAGTTTGTTTGGACAGAGGAATGTGAAGAGAATTTCAAGGATTTGAAAATAAGGTTATCCAGTGCACCTGTGCTCACACTGCCTTGTAGTGGGGAAAGGTTTGTGATCTACAGTGTTGCATCCAAGAAGGGATTGGGGTGTGTTCTTATGCAAAATGATATGGTGATAGATTATGCCTCACGACAGTTGAAAATCCATGAGCAAAATTACCCAACACATGATTTGGAGTTGGCTGCGGTAATATTTGCATTAAAGATTTGGAGGCATTACCTTTATGGTGAAAGGTGTGATATTTATACTGATCATAAAAGTTTAAAGTATATTTTCACACAAAAGGAGCTGAATATGCGTCAAAGAAGATGGTTGGAGCAGATTAAGGATTATGACTGCTCAATCCATTACCACCCTGGGAAAGCAAACAAGGTGGCAGATGCATTAAGTCGACAAGACCATGCTAGTTTATCCATGATGAGGATCACAAAAGATCAAATATTTATGGATTTACAAAGGATGAATCTTGGAATTATAATGGAAGGGGAAAAATCTTATCTTTCTCAAATGAATGTTCAACCATCTATACATGCGAAGATTAAAGAGGCACAGAAAGAAGATGTCGATTTACAAAAGAAGGTGAGAAATGTTCCGGAATTCAACCTTGATTGTGATGGGATACTAAAGTTCAGGAATCGGGTTTGTGTTCCTCCCATCCCCGAATTAAAGAAGGAGCTGCTGGATGAGGCTCATAGTTCTTCATTCTCTATTCATCCTGGAAGCACGAAGATGTATAGGGACCTGAAAGAGTACTTCTGGTGGGATGGAATGAAAAGAGATGTTGCTGAATATGTCTCTCGATGCTTGGTTTGTCAACAAGTTAAAGCTGAGAGACAGAAGTCTAAGGGGATGTTACAACCACTACCCATACCCGAATGGAAATGGGAAAACATCACTATGGACTTTGTCACAGGACTTCCTAAAACATCCAAAGGCAATAATGCTATTTGGGTCATAGTTGATCGTCTTACAAAGTCTGCACACTTCATTGCTATTAGAGAGGATTTCTCTCTAGATCAGCTTGCCAGGATATATGTAAAGGAAGTGGTAAGATTGCATGGAGTAACACTTTCTATTATATCTGATCGGGATCCGAGATTTACCTCTAAGTTCTGGAGAAGTCTTCAGCATACTCTGGATACAGAGTTGAGTTTCAGCACTACTTATCATCCTCAGACAGACGGTCAGTCTGAGAGAACAATTCAAACCCTAGAAGATATGTTGAGAGCTTGCTCTATGGATTTCAAAGGAGGTTGGGATCAACACCTACCTTTGGTGAAATTTTCTTATAACAATAGCTTTCACTCCAGTATTCAGATGGCTCCTTATGAAGCTCTCTATGGAAAGAAATGCAGGACTCCAACTTGTTGGGATGAAGTTGGGGAAAGAAAGCTATTAGGACCTGATCTCGTTGATGAAATGGCAGAAAAGGTCAGATCTATTCAACAACACATAAGAGCAGCTCAGAGTCGACAGAAAAGTTATGCCGACAACCGAAGAAAATACCTAGAGTTTGAAGTGGGTGATAAAGTGTTCTTACGAATATCTCCCTGGAAGAGGGTTATGAGATTTGGAAAGAAGGGGATGTTAAGCCCTAGATATATCGGTCCTTTCGAAATACTGGATCGTGTTGGAAAGGTAGATTACCGATTGGCGTTTCCACCGAATCTCTCTCAAGTTCACGATGTGTTCCATGTATCTCTCCTGAGAAAGTACATACCTGATCCTTCACATGTACTCAGCTCAGAAGCTGTACCGCTGGAGCAAGATCTTTCTTATGAAGAACAACCGATAGAGATTCTGGATCGTAGCGAAAAAGTCCTACGAAACAAGACCACTCAATTGGTGAATGTTTTATGGAGGAACCACCAATTAGAAGAAGCTACATGGGAGCTTGAGGATATGATGAGGGAGAAGTATCCTCATCTGTTTGTTACAAAGTGAAGAATTTTGAGGGCGAAATTCTTTTTAAGGGGGGTAGAATGTAACACCCGAGATTTTTATGAGTAATATTTTTTTTATATATCATCAAAGGAATCTTTCACTAAATACTAGATTGTCTTACTTTACACGCAATCGCGACCTTCCTCGATGGCTTGCGTCGTACGCAATACTGAGTTTCACTAAACAACGATATGCTATTAAAATATTATTAAAACTAGCAGTTATGAATAGTAATAACCACTTTTTGAAATTTTATAAATTTTATTTCTCAAAATGGACTTCATTTTTGGATTCAGAATACCGAAATTATACTAGGGTGAAATTTTGGTATTTTTCTGAAAACTTTCAATTTTTGATGAATAGTGAAACCACTAAGTGGTAGGTTAAAAACTGAATTTTGCATAAAACATAATTTTACCGCTTCTTTGAATGGAATTTCGAAAATCTAAGAGACACGGTTAATATCAAGGACTAAAATGTGGTTCAATGAGATGAAAATAATTTTTTGGTTAATAGTAACTTTTTACTTTTTTTTACCACGGTTAAAAGTAAATAGGGTAATTAAGGGTACAAATGATATTATTATTACCCTAACACGTGTACTAATTCTATTGGAAAAGTGTAATTCGACCAAAAAAACTTAGGAATACAATATGACCATTTAGGCCCACTTGGGTTAGATTAGGACATTTATTATTAATTTATTTAAAGAAAGGTTAAAATAGTTAAAATCAAAGTTTAATAAGTAAATAATTTTTAATATGGGGTTATACAAAAGAAAATTCTACTATAAATATTCATTAGAAAGATAAAATGATTTCCTATATGATGGTATTTTATTTATAATTTTTAGACATTAAATAATTTAATTTAATTATGACACAATTATGATGCAGTAATTATCTTATTTATGAAATATTGACATAATTGATGTTATAAACACCAAAATAAATGTAATTTGAGACTTTTTATGAATTAAACTAATTTTATAGGTTACTATGATATATTAGTGTTGATTTAATCAACTTTTTATAACATAAAATTCTGTTATGACTTTCACAAAAATCATATATCAAATAGTGTCAAAATTGACACAAAATACTTTTTAAATCAAATATTATATTATTAATTGTTATTTTATTCCTAAAAATCTAAGGTTCGGCCAAATGACTTAGATAAGGATATATATATTAATAATAAACAATTTGGGGTTCGTTTGGAATGTTATAGTAAGTGTATTAACCATATAGTGTAAAAAAACAAAAAGACACGGTAAAAGTTAAATTATTTAACTTAGAGTTAAATCTAATTGATAAGGTTAAAATAATAACCTAAACTTGTCTAAATCCTATTGGTTGATAGGATTTCGACCCATCCCCACTTTAGCTTCAAAATAAAA
This sequence comes from Viscum album, assembly GCA_963277665.1. Classification (NCBI taxonomy): domain Eukaryota; kingdom Viridiplantae; phylum Streptophyta; class Magnoliopsida; order Santalales; family Viscaceae; genus Viscum; species Viscum album. The sequence continues at coordinate 1,831,278,708 of OY728129.1, forward strand.
CCCTTTGGAACCATTATAAACCGATTTTGACTTTAATATAAAATAATATTTTGAGATATTCCTAAGGTGCCCCACTCCTCCCTTATAAAAGGGCACCTCCTCCCCCTCCTCCTCACACCAATTTGAGCACTCAATCTCGGAAAACCCCTGCCATTTTCTCCTCTCCACTTCCCTATAATAATCCTAGAGGTCCTGGTCTTCTTCAAAGACCAATCATAGTTCCCTGAGTGGAGGATTCAAAGAAGCGTTCCAAAGAAGAGGTAATATCCATTACCGATCTTTTCAATTTCTTTCTTCTTCAACTTCTTCTTCTTTAGTTGTTTCATGATAAAGTAATAAAATCAGTATTACTTAAATACGAATATGTTATTATAAATATGAAACAACCCTAATTCACCTTCTATCCATCCTATGGAAAAATGAAATCACCGCGCGTGCGTACGTACGGAATACCGTCTCCACGCCGTTGTGTAATCTATTTTCCCCCATCACCTTACAAGGATGGGTATAATGGTGTAATGAGTAACTATTTATGATTATTATAAAGTAATATAGATACTGAAATAATATATATATAGTCCAATACAATTCCACGATCATAGGAACGATATCATCACTCGTGCGTACGTACGAAATACCGTCTCCACGATGTGATGCGACTCGTTCTACATGATCATCATTAAATAGTAATTATATAAATGAATTGAATGAATAAATATTATATATGTTACACTAATACCATTCTGGATATAAGGTATCTATAACCTTAAAAGAATAATAAGAATTTATTCTGCAAAACACGCATAAGAACAAAAGACAATAAAGACCCGAGTAACAAGTAACAATGAAATGTTACTAACAAGAAGATAAAAATATGAACATATATGATTTAATATCAATATGTATGATTCTGGAATAAGTCAATAACATTATTTAAACCATTATCCAGGAGCTTCAGACACGTACAAAGCAAATCGGACCTAAGGTAAGGGAAATATCACAATCTCATTTTTATCCGAGATTGTTTATTCCTAAGTATTTATTGGGGTGTATTTTATCATCCACATCCATGTTACCTCAATATGTAATATTGTTTCCATCCACTTACACTAGTTTAAATCCATTTTTACCCTTCGGTGAGTTTTTAGTAAAAGATATGAAAGGAATCTTTTGTCGTTTTTTCGTACGAGGTACTTTTTTGACTTTCCGACAAAAGTACGAGAAGAATGTTTTTTAACTTATACGGAATGAATGGATTTTTAAAAAAATTATTTCAAAGAAACTTCCTTTACAAGTTTTCATGATTATTTTTAATCAACTTCTTTTAGTTTATAATTGTACGACATGTTAAGAAAGGAAAAGTGTTTTTGAAGCAGAAAGGATATTTTCCTCAAGAATGAAGTTCAAGTGTTTTATCAAAATTATTTCCCATCTAAGATAATAAAGGGTTCTGTTTCTATCCATATTATTACATGGATTTGATTATGTTGTGATGGAAATATTTTTATGAATTCCTTTATCTTATATGAATTGTTGTATGATGTCATGTTGTTTAAGAATCCCATTTTTTCAACATGGGTTATGCAATGATGTATGATTTATGATTTTGTGGCACACATAAGAAAGGATTCATTATAAGATGGGTGGGACCTATATATCCCTCCAATGCATTGGGTAAAGATTTATATCTCATGAGATAGACATGGCTGGAATGGAAGGTTATTTCGGTTCATTGATACAGTACTGAAACGAGGAGTGAACTCGATTCAGAAAGGGACTTTTTCCACTAAGATAGTCTTGGCAATGAGTTATGACTAACAAGAAATTATTTTCCATGATTATGTGTGCATGCCACAAAGTTTCAAGTTTCATTTTATGATTATGGGGATCTCATTTTCACTTCTATGATTTATTCCATGTTAAGATATTATGATCTCTTTTGCAGGTTATGATTTTCAAAAAGATATGATATGATTTTTATTTCCTTTATTTGCCCTTGCTGAGCATTTGAGCTCACCCTTTTATGTTTTCTTTTCCCCAGGTCAGGAAGATGGATATTCAGTAGAATATGCTAAAAGGGACCCTAGATATGATGAAATAAATGGGAGACACTGTAGAAGATTTATGAACCAGTTGTTTATGTTTCCCAGTTTCTAAAGACACTATACATATACGGTCCTTTGTGGTTTTGTCATATTTTGTAATAAGTGTGCTTCAATTTTTAAGTATCAACAATGTATGTAAAGTATGGGTCGTTATAGTTGGTATCAGAGGAAAGGTATAGTCAACCTTTGGAAACTAGGATCTGAAAGCCTTAGTAAGAACCCTAAGGATAAGTCTAAGCATAGAACACAATCTTAGTGTTTTAGAAATGGCCATGAATACCCTAGTATAAGACCTTAAGTGTGAAATTTTATTCTTGATTATGTGGTTTTCCTATTATAATTAGTGTTTCTCACACTATTCTTCTTGGTTTTAGTCAATGGCTGGAACCCGAAGGAACCGTGTTAATGCGGAATGCGATGGGCAATGCAATGATTGTCCCCCTGAGAAACCAAACGATATGGGAGTTGGAATGCAAAATATTGTAGCCATGCTCACACAACTTTCTCAAGCTATGAATCATGCAGGACTTCCAAACGAGCAAAGGAATGAGCAACATTCTGTTGAATCCTTCATGAGGCAGCGTCCGCCTTCTTTCAGTGGGTCTACTAATCCATTAGTTTCTGAACAATGGATTAGTACTACTGAAAAGATATTTTCAGTTCTTCAATGTTCTGAACATGATAAAGTCATCCTAGCAGTGTATCGTTTGGAAGGATATGCTGATAAATGGTGGAATCTTATTAAGAATACGAGGCAAAGGGATGAAATTGAGTCTATGGAATGGGGTGAGTTCAAGAACTTATTTTTCAATAAGTACTTCCCTCGTATTCTCCGAACAAAGATGGAGAAAGAGTTTCTTGAACTGAAGCAAAGGGATGATGAATCTGTTGGTACCTATGAAGCAAATTTTACAAGACTTGCAAGGTACGCTTCTGGTATTATTATCCAACCTGAGAGTAAGATCGATCGATTCTTTAGTGGCTTAAAACCAAGTCTTCGAAGGGCGTTAGCCATAAGGGACTTCAATAGATACGAGGAAATCGTTCGATGTGCTCTCAAAGTCGAGATGGATATTGGAGTAACCCATCAGTCACATGGGTTTGATAAGAAGAGGAAGATGGAATTCAAAGGAAAATCTAAAGAGCACACTGAAAAGAAGATGAGCTTTCCCTTATGCTCAAAGTGTGGAAAGAAACATGGAGGGAGTTGTCTTAAAGGGACTAGTAAATGTTTTAAATGTGGAAAGGAAGGTCATCGGGCATTTGAATGCCGCGATAATGGGAAGAAGATGTCTAATGATGCAAACAAAGTAAGGGATACACAGAATCAACCTACTACACATCAATGTTTCAAGTGCAAGGAGATGGGGAATTATGCCAATCAATGCCCAAATCCAAGGGTTGATGATGATGGTCGACGTCAACAAAATATTAAGGCTAAAGACAAAGGAAAGTCACATGAAATTTCTATCAGCGATGTGGAGTACGATAACAAAGTGGTGAAAGGTACACTTACCATCCACTCTAAAGTAGCAAATGTTTTATTTGATTCTGGATCCACCCTCTCTTTTATTTTTGAAAAATTTTCTAAGGGTATCACTGTATTACCTCAACAATTAGATGTTGAGTTAGCTGTGACAACACCTAATGGCACAACAATCACATCAAAAGTTTATAATTCTTCCCCGATCGAAGTTTTTGGGAAAGTGCTTCCTGCAAATCTTGTGATACTTCCTTTAGTGGAATTTGATGTGATTCTTGGCATGGATTGGCTTTCTCTACATGGAGCTCATATCAATTGCCAAAGAAGGGAAGTCACATTTCATATTCCAGATCAATATACGGTCGTCTATCGATGCAAGGATGAATATAACCTTCCAGTGGAAATTTCTTCCATCTTATGGGTCTTGATTCCACTAAATGAAGGTTATTTATCTCAAATGGTTGGTGAGAAACTCACAATTAAGAATATGCCCATCGTACGGGAGTTTGATGATGTCTTTCCGGAGGAATTACCGGGTCTTCCACCAAATCGTGAAGTTGAGTTTTCAATAGAACTCGTACCGGGTGCTTTGCCTATTTCAAAGACACCTTATAGAATGACCCCAATTGAGTTGCAGGAATTGAAGAAGCAACTCCAGGAGAATCTTGATAAGGGATTCATACGCCCTAGTGCGTCACCTTGGGGAGCACCTGTTCTATTTGTTAAGAAGAAAGATGGATCAATGAGACTCTACATTGATTATCTAGAACTTAACAAGATCACTATCAAGAACGAATATCCTCTCCCACGCATTGATGACTTATTTGACCAACTACGCGGAGCTCAATACTTTTCCAAGATTGATCTTAGTTCAGGGTATTATCAATTAAGGGTCAAAAGGGAGGATATACCAAATACGGATTTCCGTACAAGGTATGGACACTATGAATTTATAGTGATGCCATTTGGTCTTACTAATGCCCCTGCTATCTTCATGGATCTAATGAATAGAGTCTTTAGAGACTATCTTGATCAATTTGTGGTAGTCTTTATAGACGATATTCTTGTCTATTCAAAGAGAAAGGAAGAGCATGAAGATCACTTGAGAAGTATATTGAAGACCCTGAGAAAGGAGAAGCTTTATGCCAAATTTACCATGTGTGAATTTTGGCTTCAAAAAGTTGTATTTTTGGGTTACATAATCTCAAAAGAGGGGATATCTGTGGATCCAGCAAAAACAGAGGTTATCGAAAGATGGTCGAGACCAACAACAGTAACTGAGATCCAAAGTTTTCTTGGTTTGGCTGGATATTATAGACGTTTTGTAAAAGATTTTTCACGATTATCTAATCAACTCACCAAGTTGACTCGGAAAGGAGTTATGTTTGTTTGGACAGAGGAATGTGAAGATAATTTCAAGGAGTTGAAAAGAAGGTTATCCAGTGCACCTGTGCTCACACTGCCTTGTAGTGGAGAAAGGTTTGTGATCTACAGTGATGCATCCAAGAAGGGATTGGGGTGTGTTCTTATGCAAAATGATATTGTGATAGCTTATGCCTCACGACAGTTGAAAATCCATGAGAAAAATTACCCAACACATGATTTGGAGTTGGCTGCGGTAATCTTTGCATTAAAGATTTGGATGCATTACATTTATGGTGAAAGGTGTGATATTTATACTGATCATAAAAGTTTAAAGTATATTTTCACACAAAAGGAGCTGAATATGCGTCAAAGAAGATGGTTGGAGCTGATTAAGGATTATGACTGCTCAATCCATTACCACCCTGGGAAAGAAAACAAGGTGGCAGATGGATTAAGTCGACAAGACCATGCTAGTTTATCCATGATGAGGATCACAAAAGATCCAATATTTATGGATTTACAAAGGATGAATCTTGGAATTATAATGGAAGGGGAAAAATCTTATCTTTCTCAAATGAATGTTCAACCATCTATACATGCGAAGATTAAAGAGGCACAGAAAGAAGATTTCGAGTTACAAAAGAAGGTGAGAAATGTTCCTGAATTAAACCTTGATTGTGATGGGATACTAAAGTTCAGGAATCGGGTTTGTGTTCCTCCCATCCCCGAATTAAAGAAGGAGCTGCTGAATTAGGCTCATATTTCTTCATTATCTATTCATCCTGGAAGCACGAAGATGTATAGGGACCTGAAAGAGTACTTCTGGTGGGATGGCATGAAAAGAGATGTTGCTGAATATGTCTCTCGATGCTTAGTTTGTCAACAAGTTAAAGCTGAGAGACAGAAGTCTAAGGGGATGTTACAACCACTACCCATACCCGAATGGAAATGGGAAAACATCACTATGGACTTTGTCACAGGACTTCCTAAAACATCCAAAGGCAATAATGCTATTTGGGTCATAGTTGATCGTCTTACAAAGTCTGCACACTTCATTGCTATTAGAGAGGATTTCTCTATAGATCATCTTACCAGGATATATGTAAAGGAAGTGGTAAGATTGCATGGAGTACCACTTTCTATTATATCTGATCGGGATCCGAGATTTAACTCGAAGTTCTGGAGAAGTCTTCAGCATACTCTGGATACAGAGTTGAGTTTCAGCACTGCTTATCATCCTCAGACAGACGGTCAGTCTGAGAGAACAATTCAAACCCTAGAATATATGTTGAGAGCTTGCTCTATGGATTTCAAAGGAGGTTGGGATCAACACGTACCTTTGGTGGAATTTTCTTATAATAATAGCTTTCACTCCAGTATTCAGATGGCTCCTTATGAAGTTCTCTATGGAAAGAAATGCAGGACTCCAACTTGCTGGGATGAAGTTGGGGAAAGAAAGCTATTAGGACCTGATCTCATTGATGAAATGGCAGAAAAGGTCAGATCTATTCAACAACACATAAGAGCAGCTCAGAGTCGATAGAAAAGTTATGCCGACAACCGAAGAAAAGACCTAGAGTTTGAAGTGGGTGATAAAGTGTTCTTACGAATATCTCCCTGGAAGAGGGTTATGAGATTTGGAAAGAAGGGGAAGTTAAGCCCTAGATATATCGGTCCTTTTGAAATACTGGATCGTGTTGGAAAGGTAGATTACCGATTGGCGCTTCCACCCAATCTCTCTCAAGTTCACGATGTGTTCCATGTATCTCTCCTGAGAAATTACATACCTGATCCTTCACATGTACTCAGCTCAGAAGCTGTACCGCTGGAGCAAGATCTTTCTTATGAAGAACAACCAATAGAGATTCTGGATCGTAGAGAAAAAGTCCTACGAAACAAGACCACTCGATTGGTGAAAGTTTTATGGAGGAACCACCAATTAGAAGAATCTACATGGGAGCTTGAGGATATGATGAGGGAGAAGTATCGTCATCTGTTTGTTACAAAGTGAAGAATTTCGAGGGAAAAATTCTTTTTAAGGGGGGTAGAATGTAACACCCGAGATTTTTATGAGTAATATTTTGTTTTTATATATCATCAAAGGAATCTTTCACTAAATACTATCTTGTCTTACTTTACACGCAATCGCGACCTTCCTCGATAGCTTGCGTCGTACGCAATACTGAGTTTCACTAAACAATGATATGCTATTAAAATATTATTAAAACAAGCTGTTATGAATAGTAATAACCACTTTTTGAAATTTTATAAATTTTATTTTTCAAAATGGACTTCATTTTTGGATTCGGAATACCAAAATTAGCCTAGGGTGAAATTTTGGTATTTTTCTGAAAACTTTCAATTTTTGATGAATAGTGAAACCACTAAGTGGTAGGTTAAAAACTGAATTTTGCATAAAACATAATTTTACCGCTTCTGTGAATGGAATTTCGAAAATCTGAGAGACACAGTTAATATCAAGGACTAAAATGTGGTTCAATGAGATGAAAATAATTTTTTGGTGAATAGTAACTTTTTACTTTTTTTTACCACGGTTAAAAGTAAATAGGGTAATTAAGGGTAAAAATGATATTATTATTACCCTAACACATATCCTAATTCTATTGGACAAGTGTAATTCGATCAAAAACAAACTTAGGAATAAAATATGACCATTTAGGCCCACTTGGGTGAGATTAGGACATTTATTATTAATTTATTTAAAGAAGGGTTAAAAGAGTTAAAATCAAAGTTTAATAAGTAAATCATTTTTAATATGGTGTTATACATAAGATAAATTAGACTATAAATATTAATTAGAAAGATAAAAAGATTTCCTACATGATGGTATTTTATTTATAATTTTTAGACATTAAATAATTTAATTTATTTATGACACAATTATGATGCAGTAATTATCTTATTTATGAAATATTGACATAATTGATGTTATAAACACCAAAATAAATGTAATTTGAGACTTTTTATGAATTAAACTAATTTTCTAGGTTACTATGATATATTATTGTTGATTTAATCAACTTGTTTAGAACATATAATTCTGTTATGACTTTCACAAAAATCATATATCAAATAGTGTCAAAATTGACACAAAATAGTTTTTAAATAAAATATTATATTATTAATTGTTATTTTATTCCTAAAAATCTAAGGTTCGGCCAAATGACTTAGATAAGGATATATATATTAATAATAAACAATTTGGGGTTCGTTTGATATGTTATAGTAAGTGTATTAACCATATAGTGTAAGAAAACAAAAAGACACGGTAAAAGTTAAATTATTTAACTTAGAGTTAAATCTAATTGATAAGGTTAAAATAATAACCTAAACTTGTCTAAATCCTATTGGTTGATAGGATTTCGACCCATCCCCACTTTAGCTTCGAAATAAAACCCTTTGGAACCATTATAAACCGATTTTGACTTTAATATAAAATAATATTTTGAGATATTCCTAAGGTGCCCCTCTCCTCCCTTATAAAAGGGCACCTCCTCCCCCTCCTCACACCAATTTGAGCACTCAAGCTCGGCCAACCCCTGCCATTTTCTCCTCTCCACTTCCCTAGAATAATCCTAGATGTCCTGGTCTTCTTAAAAGACGAATCTTAGTTCCCTAAGTGGAGGATTCAAAGAAGCGTTCCAAAGAAGAGGTAATATCCATTACCGATCTTTTCAATTTCTTTCTTCTTCAACTTCTTCTTCTTTAGTTGTTTCATGATAAAGTAATAACATCTGTATTACTTACATACTGATATGTTATTATAAATATGAAACAACCCTAATTCACCTTCTATCCATCCTATGGAAAAATGAAATCACCGCGCGTGCGTACGTACGAAATACCGTCTCCACGCCGTGGTGTAATCTATTATCCACCATCACCTTACAAGGATGGGTATAATGGTGTAATGAGTAACTATTTATGATTATTATAAAGTAATATTGATACTGAAATAATATATATATACTCCAATACAAATCCACGATCATAGGAATGATATCATCACTCGTGCGTACGTACGGAATACCGTCTCCACGATGTGATGCGACTCGTTCTACATGATCATCATTACATAGTAGTTATATAAATGAATTGAATGAATAAATATGATATATGTTACACTAATACCATTCTGGATATAAGGTATCTATAATATTAAAAGAAGAATAAGAATTTATTCGGCAAAACACGCATAAGAACAAAAGGCAATAAAGACCCGAGTAACAAGTAACAATGAAATGTTACTAACAAGAAGCTAAGAATATGAACATATATGATATCATATCAATATGTATGATTCTGGAATAAGTCAATAACATTATTTAAACCATTATACAGGAGATTCGGACACGTACAAAGCAAATCGTACCTAAGGTAAGGGAAATATCACAATCCCATTTTTATCCGAGATTGTTTATTCCTAAGTATTTATTGGGGTGTATTTTATCATCCACATCCATGTTCCCTCAATATGTAATATTTTTTCCATCCACTTACACTAGTTTAAATCAAATTTTACCCTTCGGTGAGTTTTTAGTAAAAGATATGAAAGGAATCTTTTGTCGTTTTTCGTACGAAGTACTTTTTTGACTTTCCGACAAAAGTACGAGAAGAATGTTTTTTTAACTTATACGGCATGAATGGATTTTTAAAAAAATTATATCAAAGAAGCTTCCTTTACAAGTTTTCATGTTTATTTTTAATCAACTTCTTTTAGTTTATAATTGTACGACATTTTATGAAAGGAAAAGTGTTTTTGAAGTAGAAAGGATATTTTTCTCAAGAATGAAGTTCAAGTGTTTTATAAAAATTATTTTCCATCTAAGATAATAAAGGGTTCTGTTTCTATCCCTATTATTACATGGATTTGATTATGTTGTGATGGAAATATTTTTATGAATTCCTTTATCTTATATGAATTGTTTTATGATGTCATGTTGTTTAAGAATCCCATTTTTTCTACATGGGTTATGCAATGATGTATGATTTATGATTTTGTGGCACACATAAGAAAGGATTCATTATAAGATGGGTGGGACCTATATCTCCCTCCAATGCATTGGGTAAAGATTAATATCTCATGAGATAGACATGGCTGGAATGGAAGGTTATTTCGGTTCAGTGATACAGGACTGAAACGAGGAGTGAACTCGGTTCAGAAAGGGACTTTGTCCACTAAGATAGTCTTGGAAATGAGTCATGACTAACAAGAAATGATTTTCCATGATTATGTGTGCATGCCACAAAGTTTCATGTTTCATGTTATGATTTTGGGGATCTCATTTTCACTTCTATGATTTATTCCATGTTAAGATATTATGATCTCTTTTACAGGTTATGATTTTCAAAAAGATATGATATGATTTTTATTTCCTTTATTTCCCCTTGCTGAGCATTTCAGCTCACCCTTTTATGTTTTCTTTTCCCCAGGTCAGGAAGATGAATATGAAAAAAGGGACCCTAGATATGATGAAATAAATGGGAGACACTGTAGAAGATTTATGAACCAGTTGTTTATGTTTCCCAGTTTCTAAAGACACTATACCTATACGGTCCTTTGTGGTTTTGTCATATGTTGTAATAAGTGTGATTCAATTTTGAAGTATCAAAAATGTATGTAAAGTATGGGTCGTTATAATAGATGTGTTTTCCATGACTATATAATGATATATAAACACATTACCAAATGAATTAGAGGGATAAATAATTCTAGATCTACCCATCAAATAATTAAAATCATAAATATATCTTCCAAAAGATCATATAACATTCATTATATCACTATATGTGAAAAATAAATGGTTTTCAGAAAAATTTCATCATGGAATAACCTTTGGAAAGGAAGTGGGATTCATAAAAATTTCACCAATTCATCATAGAAAAACTCATGGAAAATGAAAGGGTTTCATAATCATATTATACTTATTATAATAAAAAAATATATAAATAATATGTATGGTATCCTTTGATAATATATCTGTTAAATAATTTGTAACATAAATGGATGTGATCATAATTGAATATTCTATTTGAAAATCACTTGAACTATTTTTTTGGAATATACTGGTTAATTTTTTAAATTAATAAATTTTCAAAATATCATGGATTATATTTTATTTTTAAATTAAATTGGAAGCTTATAAAGGATTCTTTAAAACATTGATTAGTCTGGACAAAGAGAAATTCCATTCATGTCACATACTTTAAAACAGTAAAAATGTTAAAAATTCATCATCTGGAAAACAAAAAGAATATTACATTTGAAACATTTTTTAAAATGTATTTTTTTAAAAAAATGAATTTATATAATCGTAGGATAATTGTAAAAACATTCTTGAAAACTTTTTCGAAATCATGGACATGGAAGGAAAAATATGTATGACTGAAATGAGAAATATTGTTTATTTTTCTTAAAAAAATTATTTTTGTACATTGAGTAGATAAAGTTAAAAAATGAAATGAAATAATATATTATTAATAAATAAACTGATTAGAATAATATTAATGAGTTTCTTAATATTTATATCATGAAAATTCATCATTTAAAACATAATCTTAAAATATCCCGATCCAAATGAGATTGAGACATAAATCCCATGCCACATTTGTTACATTTGAATCATAAGAACCATGATTTATTAAATTTAAATGAATATTTAAATATAATATACATAAGTGTAATCATCATATATCATGTATAAGATATTTATATATAGATAATAAAGGAATAATGGTGCATGACATAACATATCTACAAAATAAGATAATTTGAGTTGATAATCCCTTACCTAGAGCTCCACTTGCTTCAGAAGAACATTAAACTCCCATATAATAAATTTAATTTTATTAAATTTATATAAAATAATAATATAAAAATATATAATTAAATTTATTATCACTTTATAAAAATTTAAAACCCATTTATCAATAATTCATTTTTAAAATCATTGTTCTGGGTGTTAACAATGTTGTTTATAAAGAGTATTACAATTAAATAGCTCTAGTCCCCAAAAGTTGGTCATGGTTACATCAAATTAAGAATTTTGATTATGATATAAATTTAATATATGTTCACTATATATATAGTCATACATAAATTTTATATATATAAAAATTAATTACATCCTTTATGGAGACGCTAGGTCATACGTGCACATGAACACTATTTTCACATTTTGAAAGATGGTTCAAAAGAAAGATAATTAATATTTTAACCTTATATTATCATTATTATATCATATATATCATAGATATTAATTAAATATATCCTTATTACCATCGAATTAGAAGATAAATGAAAAAAGACACATCACTTCATGAAGGCTGTAGTCCACACATACGCAGATGCGATGTAGTATTTCTCCAACAGATTGGAAGGTAAGAAGTAATATGTGATATTATAGTTAAATAAGTATAACAAAAAAATAAAATTCAAATATAAACATTAAATACATCATAATACCCATCTATAAGAAATGGTGAAGAAAATTGAATTGAATCCATTCGTGGAGACAGTAAGTTGTACGTATGTGCGAATGATACTTTCACTTCACATTTGATGAGAAATAGGGTGGATAGTATTGATATAATAATAATATTAATATTTAAGTGTATTGGGAATATTAAATTTATTATTTTATTATAAATACAATATATTTATATTTGGTAAACCTGAAGTAAACAAAAAGTGATCAGTTAAGTTGATTACATCTTCTTTGAATGAACTCCTTTATATATCCTTTTAAGGATCCTTGTTTTGTTATTTTGGAATGAAAAAAACTTCTAAAATTTTTATAATGAATTTGGTAATTGATTTTAGTTTGTTTTTTTGAGATTTATGGATAAAACGATGTGAATAAGTGAGGAAAGGATGTGGCCTTTTATAATTGAGGTGAGGGGAACTTTTGAAATTTCCTAAAGTATAAAAAAAATTATTTATCAATAAAATGGTTATAAAAGAACATATATTAAAATATAAGTTATTATTTAGTTTTAAACCCTTCAAAAAATTTAATTTGGAAATATTTATGTGGTGTTTTAAACCCTATCATTTAGTTTAACCCCTTTGTTAACCCATTTACACATAACCAAGATAAAAACTATTTCACCATTAAAGGAATATAATATTACATATAATGTAAATATTGACTCATAAATAGTTATATGATGAAAATTTAATAATGTTTTCCCCAATTTTCCAATTTCATGTTTTTTTATTTTTAATTAATTTAATAAAATATTGTTTTCTTAAAATATCATTAGTGCCGATTTTGAAACTATTTATTTCATTTGAAATTAATGAAATAAAGACAATTATGTAATTTTAAGATAATATTTTTACACATCCCAAATATTTATTATGTATCTAAAAATTCATAGGAACACTATAACTCAGTCATATTTTATTACATTTAATATTATTAATATCATTTATTATATTTTTTCATGAAATGAAAAAATATTGTCTTAGTGTTGTGTAAGAATTTAATTTTAGTATACAATAGGTTAGAATTATAAATAAATTAATATGATAAATAAAAACCATTTATATTTCAAATGACTATTTGTAACCGAACATACCTTCTTTCCATCCCTATGTTAAAATTTTAAAGATAATAAAATTATGAGACTAACCCTTTTTAATTTTCTTTAAATAATATATTAAAATTGGTAATTATTAATAGAAAATGGTATCCAAATTCCATATATTCGAGATATGGATGGATATGGGAGAGATAAACTTATCCACTAAGAGATATCCAAGTATTGTGTTTATTTAGTGACATTATTATATTTGATTTAACACTAATTAACCAATTTTTTTAAATCTTGGATCCAATTATTTAAGTCAATTCCTATAAGGGGAATAAATAAATTTAACATAAAAAAATAAAAACTCAATGAAAAATCGTTTTTTAGAAAAATTTACTTAAGCTTAAAAATTTATTTATATCAAATTACTTTGTAAAACTAATTATAAATATTGTTTTTATATTTTATTAATCAAAAGAAAGTAATTAATTTTCAAAATAATTAAAAATAGATTTTTTTTAAAATACATAAAAATAAAATATAGCTTTTATTAAAAAGTTTTATTTTTTCACTATTCATTGAAAATTCAAATAATTTATAAAAATATCAAAATTCCATCATAAGATTATTTTTATTTTCTGAATTTAAAAAGTATATCATGTTTATAAAATAAATTTCCTAAGAGTTCCATAAATTCATTTTAATATTTATTCATAAAATCAATAAATTTTTTTCTTAAGAAAACATATTCTTGAAGAATAAATTGAATTTATGAGGAAAACCAATTCTCATTTCAAAAGAATTAATCAATAAAGTTTTGTTAAGTAGGCCCTTTATGTGTATACATCAAAATGTGATTAATCCTTTTCATGCCTTCCAATTCACCAGCTAGGCTATAATAATAGTATTTTATAGTTATTTTAATCTTGTTGTTGAGTATCTTATACACTATCGATCATAGTGCACTTTTAAAATCTCATGGTCTTATATAATATTACATTTACACCAAATTTCAATGCACAATAACTCCCATATAGGTTCGTCCAAGATCTTCCAAGGTTGTATTAGCACCACCAACCACTACCCAAATCCCAAGGGACCTAAGTCATGGAAAAAATGACAAATAAATTTAATATAATTTCATTATAATTAATTAAAAAATTTAATTTCTAAAACCCAATTTAATTTAATTTTTATTAGACTCCAAATTATCTCTAGTCAACCTCATTAAACCAAAACCACTATAAACAGGGTAAAATCCACTCTCAACATACCCCCAAACCATTTTTGTACAAAATCTCTAATTAGTATCACTATTTGAAGAACCCCAAATTTTAATTTAGGGTAGAAACCCTTGAAAAATAAAAAATGTGACATAAGATTTATGAAAATGGTGAATCATGATTATGATGAATTCATCTTAAGAGGCCCCATGTGTAATATGAATGAAATACCAATTGAAAATAAGTGATTTAACCATCATCCAATGAAATATCCATAAGTTTCTTAAACTAGAACAACCTTAAAATTAGAGGAAAATGAAAAAGGTATGATAAAATAGAGAATATGAGAGAGCATTTAAAAAGTTTATGCTTGATTTCACTAAGAATCCCATAAAAAGGCAATCAGAAGAGGGGGAGTTCCATCCAAATAAATCTCCCTACACACATTGGTTGACCCAATAAAAGAGGTGGTAAGACCCCTTTAAAAATAATAAAATTGGGTTTCATGGTGTGAACCTCTTGTGGGAGTCATGGTTATTCAATATAGGGTATTTCTTTTATCTCGATCATTCACACAATGAATATGAGATTCACAATGTGAAACCTGTATAGCACACCCCTCACTAAACCATGACCACCCATTCCTCTCCCAATGTCCTCCTAAACCCCTATATCATAACTCGAGCCTTGAACCCCATACAAAAACACACTTTTTGTTTTCCTAAATCCTTTGAATTCCATTTTTTGTCTCATTCCTTGAAATAAACAATCCACTAAACAAAAAACACAAATTCATATTATAATTTTCCAAACCCTTACAGACACGGGACATTGCAAGGTTCAACTTATATTTTTAGTGATAAAATAATTAAAATGGATAAATTTTGATCAAGATGAAAAGGTGTTAAAATGGGTAATATAAAAAGGGTTGAATTTTAATGATTCAATTTTACACTTCGAAATTATAGAATGCATTTTTATGTTTAAAGGCATACATTCATTTCATAGTAATATTTTCCCACATAACACACACAAATCTCATGAAATTATATTCTTACCCCTTAGCTATCAATATTTCAAAATATTTTCCCATCTTTTTTCACTGTAAAATATGCTCACATCTACCAGCTTCAAGATACATATATAAAAAATAATTCCTAAGAATCTCTACCAAATTTAGTTCTTCTAGATTCTCTATACACATTGTTCTGGCTCTTCACTAAATAATGTGCCTCAATTTTTTCATTTCTAATGGGTACTTAAAGAGAATATCAAATTTCTCAATGTAAGTATTTCATTCCATATATCCCCCATTATTTATCATTATCCTTCTTCATCATAAAATTTATGTCTAACCATATGTATATAATGACATAAATATAAATAAAATATTGAAATTTTAATATATTAATGTCATAATCAATCTCTTTTCCACTCCCATTACATCGAAAAAGTGAAAATATTGCTCATGTTTGTGTGTAGACTACTACCTCTTGAAACAAAATATTTCTTCATCACCACATTTAAAGGATTTTTCAATATATGTATTAAATTTAAATATAATTTATTTATTTCATGATTTATATTATAGAAATTTAAATTATACATTTTGTATGTAATATTTTCAATAAATTATCATTGAAAAATTAACTTCCTAAAACGAACATACCAAAAAGTAAAGAGATTTATTTAGAGGTAAAAACATCATATTCATTTACCATTATCATATAAATCCTCCAAATTATAATTTATCATAATACTAACACTTAAATAATTTCATTATAATTTTTATAATAATGATATTATTAAAAAATAATATATTCCAAATCTATACTCACACATATATTGTAAAATGCTCTTGTTGTGTTTGTTTATCCACATACATATACAATGAAATAAATTTGTACCAATAATGGATTTTGAAAATAAATTTTTATATTAAAAAATAATGATTTTTCGGTTCTTTAATGGTAATATAAACATTTTACTCATTAATTAAGATAACACCGCTCATTTTTTATACATTACCAAGATATGCTAGTCATCAAATTCGTCATCACGAATAATAACTAAAATACATATAAAAAAAATTATAACATTATAAGTAATTATAACATATCAATTTCAATGCCTTTTATGATCTATGAATGATGATATTTGGGATAATAATGAAAAAATCATCACTATTATAAAACATGTTCAAAAAAGATCATGATTACTCACACATGATATTGAAAATTGAAAATAATTAGATAATATCAAGTTAGAGAATAACTATAAATGACGTCTATAAAATGTTATAGATATGAATTTTTTTTCGAATATGATACAAATATAGTTATTGTTTTTATATATGATATTCATTCACTCTAATAGATGTCAGAAATTAAGGTAAGGGTTTATTTATCTCAAATATAAATTCTTGAGATAAATTTATTATTTTACAACATGATATTTTAAATCTGATGTGGTAACTACCTAATTATTGTATCATACATTATTCATTTAATTCATGGGATTTAAATATCCATATCATGTTCTTTCTTCAAATGGATTCCAATTCAAAAACATATCTGTAGACACTGAAAAGTGCTTAAGCACTGGAGAATGTTTCGAAATGAAAAAGAGAAGTAATATTCAGACCTAGAGACCCGGTCCGGAGGGCCTGGAGGGGTTTTGTGAAAAAAAGGGTGAAGTGCACGAAAAACTATATCACACACAGAATGAATTGGGATTCACAGAGTCTCGGCGTCGGTGCACAATAATTTCACGCCTGTGCACCACGCGGTTGATATTTCGCACTGTCGCCTCCATCACGCAATTATTTCATGCCACCCTGAATTCTTCATTGCCGGATGCCTATAAATAAAAGGCGACCCCCTTCCTTTTTGGGGCGGAATAATTTGAATTTCCTCTCGTGCAAGTTATTGGCATTCCGCGTGCGCGCAATATGGCTTTCACGTAAGGTTCTTTTTCGCGCCAATTCGCCCCGAGATCCACCTTTGCATGAGATCCCCATGGCTTAGACTAAAATCCAACCCATTCGGGGTCCGCCCCTTGAACATAATCTTCCTTTCTTTGTGCGCAATCCCTTCCTTTGTGCGAAATCCCTTCCTTTGCGTGCAATCCCTTTGAGCCGCATGCAAAGCCTCATCCCCTATTTCGCGCAAGAAATACTGATTTCGTGCCACCCCTGGGATTTCCACACTGGACCCCCTTATTTTGTGCAATCCCCAAGGGTTGTGTGCAATCTCCCGGCGCCCTTAACCTCTGTGCTCCCTGGGTGCCCTCTTGCGCGAACACCCGATGCCCGCTTTCTAGGTTCCATTTGCAGGTGTCTCGCGCACCCCAGACATCCGCATCATACATGGTTTTCTCGTTAGAAATTCTAGGCTTGTATGAAGTAACTTCAAAGTCCCTTGGAAAATCCTTCCCGTTGTGTTTCTCTGCATCATGCTTCTTCACATAGGCAAGCTAATTGCTATTTCTTCTTCGCACAGCGATGCTAATGTGGACCCCTCAATGGTTTGCCCCGCGACACCCCCTTTCCATGGCCTTGCCAATGCCTTCCCTTACATAAGGTGAAGAGAGGACCGGTTATGTAAGTCCTAGGGGTGCGGAGCCAACTCACCTCGTCCGAGGTATAGGACGTTAAACTGCAAAGCACCTCATCCTCAACACATGACTTTAAACTGTGACCTGGCTCCGTGCCTCGCAGGTAGGGTCCCCCTACCTTGGACATTTTCCACACCCACTCGTCTCCACGGGGATGGGATCACCCCTCACAGGGGATGATATCCTCTTTTTTGGAGTGGAGTTTGTCCACAGGGAAGCGGAGCCACCTTGGTGTAAGCCCCTAACCGTTCTTACAGGAGGCAGTGCCCCTGTTCCGCACCACTCCCTCGGCGCCATGGCCAGCCAAGGGCGTGGTGGATAATGTTGCTCCCTCCTTTCATCTTCGGTCCCCAAGGCCAGCAGAGGAGGTGATCGGGAACGGGGACCCCCCTCTCTTCTTGGGTGTCAAATCCCTCCCTCACTGCACTTTTTCACCCTCGGGCCTCCATCCTGGAGTAAGTTCCATCACCATGGGCCGCTCAATGCGTAAGCCCCTTTTCACATCCCACAGACGCACCCTTCATGACATGATCATCAGGTCTATGCTGCCTCTTGTTTCTCAAAATGAGCATGAATCCTGTGAGCATAGAGTGAGCACTGACCATGAAACACCTTGGGACATCTTAGAGCGTAAGCCCCAAACATCCTGAACTATGGGGACTTCGATCCGGGCTAAGGCATGGTATGTAGGAAGCCTCTACGAGGTTCAAGCCCCACCACCTTGGGTCATCTCAGTGCATAAGCCCCAACCAACCCAAACTACAAGGACTTTGATCCGTGCTAAGGCATGGTATGTTGGAAGCCTCCATGAGGTTCAATCCCCACCACCTTGGGCTGTCTCAGAGTATAATCCCCAACCATCCCGAACTACGGGGACTTTGATCTGTGCTAAGGCATGGTACATAGGAAGCCTCCATGAGGTTCAAGCCCTACCACCTTGGGCTTTCTCAGAGCGTAATCCCCAACCATCCTGGACTACGGGGACTTTGATCCGTGCTAAGGCATGGTACGTAGGAAGCCTCCACAAGGTTCAAGCCCCACCACCTTGGGTCGTCTCAGAGCGTAACACCCAACCATCCCGAACTATGAGGACTTTGATATGTGCTAAGGCATGGTACGTTGGAAGCCTCCATGAGGTTCATTACCCACCACCTTGGGCTACCTCAGAGTGTAAGCCCCAATCCATCTGGACCCCAAGTCCCCATTCACGTCGGTTCGCTATCACCATGGGCCACCCCATAGTGTAATCCCCATACCCGTCCTACATGATGTTAAACTGTATTAACCATCCAAACTACGTGGAAATTGATTCCCTGCCACGAGGATATGTAGGAGGCCTCCATGAGGCTCAAGCCCATCACTCATGTCTCATATTAATCACTCCCTTGAGCCCACGTTTCTCGGGAATCTCATGCCCTAACCCGGAGGTTCCACTTCCTCAAGGTCCCATCCATGCGTCCATTCTCATGGGTCACCTCTTCAGGTGTACCATCGCTTCATCGAACTACACTGACTTTGACTCCTTGCCACGAGGATATGTAGGAAGTCTCTTCAAGGCTCAAGACCAAATCCATCATTCATCCTAATTCTTACCCGGGCCAACACATCCCGGTGGGATCATACCACTTCATTCCTCATTTCCCTCCAAATAATTAGGGAATCTTCCCACGTGCTGGCCCCAACATTGGTGTTCCCTCTAGGGGGTTATTCAATCTGATCAACTCTAGCTAGTGTTATGATCTGTCCGACCCATCTCTATTAGACATTAAACATGTGGAATAACCTGTGTTAAACATGGGAAGCTGAGGAAAACCTCAGATACATGCCGCTGACATACATTTCCCCCACGTTTGATGTGGGATGCCTCGGGCTTCCACGCGCTCGAGAAGCCCTATGATAAGAGACAGAAGACAGAAATGCCAATACCCAGCGTCAAGACACTCCAGTGATGCCCCAACGTGACTACTCTCGTAACCGAAGGTTGCTTCCGAAACCGGACCCCTTGGATGGTCTTGAAAGAAGTGGCATAATTAACTGGTGTCCATGAAGATATGGAACCGGGAAGAACTTCACAAACTACGTCTTAAATCTATGAGCGAGACCCGGACTAAGTGATGAGCTCCAAGGAGGAATCCACGAAAGGAAGAACTGACATCCCATCATCCCATTTCGATCAAGGAGCAGACATCCCTGAATAAGGAACTGATGCCTCCCACCTTTGGAAAGTAGGAATGCGGGGTAAGAGCAGTGCGTCCTCTACATGATGGATGCGCGTGCCCTGGTGAAAGCATCACAAACAGAAAATGGTGTACCCGACGTGAATCTCATCTCCTCATCTTAGAGGCTAGTAACGTTCGGGACATCAGTGGATAAGCATGTCGTTTGACCTCGTCATCCGGTACTAGGTCCCACCAGACAGGCCGGATGTGAAACTTGCTAGAAGTTGGGACATTCATGACATTGAGAATTCCGTTATGCGACATTGTCCGTGTGGATCCCTCTTTCCAACCACAGGATATGGAACAATGTTGGGGAACTGGGTGTCAATTTTTTTTCCTAGAAGAATTAATGAGTTCCTCCCCCTACTTCAGGAATCAAGACATTGCATCCGGAGCTCGATCACCTGCCCACCGGTGCAGGGGTAGTGGCAACATCGACGCGGCTACCCCACACAGTTCTACCTCTTCAATGATGGTCGTGACTCTTGGGTTCCCACACACCCTCTCCCCATTAGAGATTATCCAACGAAGGGTAATTAATGACATTGTACGCAGGTACGAGGAGGAGGGGTTCATCCCCACCAGAGATATGACCCACCTATATCTTGAGGTAGTTTCACCTCACTATCCACGCCACCCGCGAGGGCCGCGCAGGGAGTCGCTGCTCCCCACCCCAACATTCAATCGCTTCGGTAGCTTGTTCTCGGAGCGCCTCGACACCTCCCTCCCCTATGCCGATGAAGTAGAAGGTATCTGGGCCGGCCCAATCAGAGTCTCGCTTCAAGGACTCTCGACGAGGGCCACCACCAGGCCGCGTCAATGCCACCTCCCGGTTTCCCGAGATGAAGAATAGGTAATCCATACGCCTGCACCACTGGAACCAGTCCAC
Organism: Viscum album; assembly: GCA_963277665.1. Lineage (NCBI taxonomy): Eukaryota > Viridiplantae > Streptophyta > Magnoliopsida > Santalales > Viscaceae > Viscum > Viscum album. Next base: position 1,831,300,163 of record OY728129.1, read on the forward strand.
CTGACCCAACGCCAACGTTCGGCACGAGCAGAAGAAGACACTCACTATGGGGTGTCAACATTAGCGACTAAAGTGGCTCATGCCACTGCTGATTCATATCCCCAAATCCCTGCATACGTTGAGCCGGGGCAGCTATACACCCAACCCAGATTGAGGCCCCAACTGCCCCACGGGTAGGTTTAGTCGACTCTCCCAGTCTCCGACACAGGTGATGGATTCCGCGGACCAATCCGTAGTAGTGCCGCACATCGTGGAGGCTCACTCTGCACCACCACTACAGAAGGTGTAGGCCCTCCGTGCTTCCAACCTCAGCTTGGAGGTCTGCCCCATGCCACCTTCAACCCGAGTGAGGGTCTTCCCCGTGACAACAACACTTCATATGGGGGTCTCTCATGCGCTCACTACACTGGGTACGGGGTCACTCCCCCTGCCACAGACCGCGAGTATCGAGACATCGCATGTCCAGTCACTCACTGACATGGAGGTCCTCCCCATGTCCCCATGCCAATTGGTGAAGGTCCTCCTTGCCCCAATAATCAGAGAGGTGGAAGACAACCCCACTTCACCAACGCCCATAACAGAGGCCCTCCCCGTGTTCTATTTGACATTTTTCCTAGTTCTCCTCACACCCCGGCTTCCTAGGGTGGAAGGATTCTCCGCCCGACACTATTAAAGTAGGAGGACCCCATGTCAGAAATCAGACCTACCCTGAAGAACCATCCAATGGTAGGAGAGCATGTCACCACCACCGCAAGAGGAATCTTGGGGAAGTCTGGGCAGGAATCAGGCTAGTCCACTTCTCAGACTCCGAGGCGGAGTATGATTCAGCGAAGGAGCCCTCCCCTCAGTCCTCCGAGTCAAGGGATGGGGCAGGAATGAGGCGCATTAGCCTCGTGCTCCTGGAATGCGAGATTCATAGGATCCCTACTTCCCTCCGAAGGTATATCCAAGAGGACGAGACTCTGGCATGTTTCCAGTGGATGACCATGCAGTCGCCACCATCATCTCCGGAAGTGCCTTCTACCTCGGAGCTATTTTAGGGGTCAATGATGGAAGAGATGGGGCGTAACCCACCCCCAAAAGACACTACTACTGTGTAAGGAGCTCTGGTCACCGGTTCATCCTATCCAGATATGGCAACTAGGTCGCTGAAACCTTCAGAGGACAACCCAAGATTCGGTGGCCAATTGGCCTGCTCGCCGTATTATTTTCCGGCCAGTCCGCTGCCCCAGCAGCCCGCCTCAGCGCCGCTGCTAGTTCCTCATACACCCTCAGTTGATGAGTGGGTAAATCAATGTCCAGACCCTAGATCTGAGCCGGTGAGCTTTTGGACCCTCCTCGCAGTATGCCACTTCACTAAGAAGTTTTGGGCGATCGTAGGATCGAATTTTGGCATGCCAGATTCGCTCACCCCGTAGGAGTTTGAATATTTCAACCAGACACTCTAGGTGACTCACCTCTGTCTTCTCCACCAGTGGGTGACTTATCTCGAGATCCAAGATCATATTGAAGACATCGGCGAACAATGCCGCTAGGTTGACCTGGCTACACTCCCTGCGGTCCGACACCCTGAGTCACCTAGCCACCATAGGGACCTCAAACAAAAATGCGTTCAGAGTTTCAAAGTACTACACAAAGTTATTGAGGAGGCTACCCCCATGTGAAAGTCTGTGGCTGGGGGAAGTACACTGCCCTCCTCTTCAGTGTGATTCGCTGGCTGCCTGACTCACTTGGTGGTAGTGAGGACATGCCCCCAGGAAAAGTGGAGGTCAACATGACCGATCTGTCGGGAGTAGAGAACGAGCTAGTACATCTCTATGGGAACGCCCCCCATGAGGACGTTCTACCACTGGACCCATCAGGAAGGGTTACCCGCCAACAGAGGAACCTCCTAGGTCTCCCTCCACCCACCAAGTCATTGGTACTGAGCCGGAATTCCAGTAAAGGCAAAGGGAATGTTGGAGCTTTCAAGCACTCCGACCCGTCTGCCTCAGTGTAGAAGAGGGAAAAGGACCCCAAGAAGGCCATGTTGCACCAGCAGATTGCTGAGAAGAATAAGTTAGTTGATGAAATTTTGACTGAATGCATTGCAGAGCAGCGACCCGACTACGGTGATCCTAGGCCGGGGCAGCAGGGGCAGGAACAACTACCACTCGGTAATATTCTCCCAGGAAACCCTGATCATGCCATATTCACTAACAGGGTGGAAGACGAAGCTCACAGCAAGAGGGCGCGGTATCTCTCGTCGAACCCTCCTGAATGAAACGACCACCCAGGGAACCCTGTATGGGCTCCGCCAGCCGCTCCAAGGGTCACTCCACTAGCCGCTCCACAAGCTGCTGAGCTCACCTACCGCATTGAAGAGCCCAGAAATGCACTCATGGTTAGGGATCCTCTTCAGGACCAAGACCCCCATCCAGACGATCCGATGGCGGTGCTCATTGCCCGCCATGAAGCTTTGGAAACAGGACAGGTGGATATCCTGCCCAACAGCAAGCCATACCCGGCATGGGTGGATGACATGCCGACACCCCCGGGATTCAAAAATCCCACTTTCTCCCCCTTTAATGGGACGATGGAACCACTGCATCACCTGGCCCACTTCAACTCGAGGTGTTGGCCTATGTTAGGGACCCCAGCGCAGCAGGAGGCCGCCATGCTCTGTTGCTTTATTCAGACATTAGAGGGGCCATCATTCATTTGGTACAACCAGCTCCCTGTTGGATCTGTGACATGGTGGGAGGACCTTCGCAGGCAGTTCCTTTTCTAGTTTTGCTCTACCAACCAGAATAGGAACATCGCATACCTCTTCAGGTGCAAGAAAAGGCCCGATTAGCGAGTCGTGGACTTCATCGCCCGGTGGAAGGGGCTTATATACTCCCTTGACATGCCACAGACTCAGGATAAATTAATGACCATGTGCGTGGGGAATGTCAAGATGGAACCGGTTCCATCCATGATCACCCATAATTATCTTGGAGGGTTCCAAGACTTCTCAGATAAGGCCCAGCGCCTTGAAGAAGCCCTACAACAGGCTAGCCAGACAAGCCTACTGCCACCTGCAATTCTAGCAAGGAGAGATTCTAGAGACAAGCCCACCGCCATGGCCCAGATAGAGGTCTCAGGAAGCTGGAATTGCTACTAGTGGATCCAGATCCGCAGCCTCACAGAGGCCCTCCATCGTAGGTACAATTTTCAGCCCAGCAGCGCCCACCCCAGAATCGGCAAGCGCCCCCGCGTAACACACCGCTGCCGCCTAGGCGAGATAATAAAGTTCCGCCCCCTCGGCAGGCTCCTCCAACCCCCCATCAGTGTCAAGCTCCTAGAGCCCCCTTTATAGACCTAATGAATCATACCTACTAGTTCGACGAGGCTCTGGTCCCCGGCTACTTCTGCAGCGCCTATGAGCAGAGAATTGTGTGACTGCCTGAGTGCTGAAAGCCAGAAGAGGCGCATCTCACTAAACACCCCAACTACTGCCCTTATCACCGGATCCTGGGGAACACCATCATTCAATTATCTGTGTTCAAGTACAGGCTCCAAGACCAGATTAAAAACAACATAGTTAGGTTGGGCCCAGCCCTGACACAAGGGGCGAGTGTCTTTGTGAGATCAAATAGCAGTAGCAACGACGGAGGTGAGTGATAGAAGGTTCCTGACCGCGGGTCTCAGAAGTATAATGACTGGATGGATCACAGGATGGTCGCTCGTGCCCATGGCATTATTTTTGCACCCCTATATTAGCCGGATCCTTCAGAAGCTACGACCACCACTTCTGCATCATCATCTCAGCCGACCTCTTCCCAGAAGAGCGAGCATCGACAGCGCAAGAAGAAGCAATGCACCCTGCCAATGTCATTGTCGTCCCCCAATCTCGGTGAATTCATGCCCCTAGAGATGGCCATCCCTCCCAGAATATGCCTAGTGGTGGAAGATTCATCTAGTGACAGTCAGAGGTACGCTTCGGTTTACACCGTTGAGTTGGTAAATTCCTATATGACTCTCGATGAGGGGGATCACCAGATGAACCTCCCCAATGTCCCCAGATTAACCTCACCAATGTCCCCATATGACACATATTTTGGTGGAACCGCGACCTTATGGGTCTCCGGGGAATGTTAGTTGGCACCTCCAGCTAGGTCGTGCATGCCGCTGAGACACGACAGCAGGTCCGGCGCAGAACTCAACATGCACAGCCTCTTCATCCAGTGTCGAGAGGACTGCCTCTACCACCATTTGTGCTACTAGATCAGGCAGAGACACTTCGGTCATATCACGAACAGCATCGCCCCGCTACAGGCTGATCTTAGTCACCCAGTCCTCACCCAACAATTACCCTCCGAGCTTCAACTAGTGAGCAGCGGGATGTCCCCAGTACCAGTCAGCTGCCGGTCCAGCCGGCAGGTTCTGCCATTCTTTTCATTGTAGAGCAGCCTCCTATAAGTATAAGTTCTCACCTGGTGTGGAATTATGATGTTCTAAAGCACCTCACTAGCATACCATCAAGGCTCTCCATCCTTGAAGCCCTTTTCTTGTCGTCAGATATGCACGAAGCACTCACCGAGGCTTTAAGAAGACCCCTCCATTTTGAGATGGAGGTAGCAGCTGCAGAATCCTTCCATGCTGAAGCAGTTGAAAATGCTGAATGCCAAGCCGTCATCTCATTCTCGGGAGAGGATGAAGGCTCCCCCATACAGGGACACATCCTCCAGCTGTATATCACCGGCCAATTCAATGGTGCGGAGGTTCATCGCTGTCTTGTTGACACTGGCTCAGGGATCAACCTTATCCCGACACAGACACAACAGAAGCTAGGGCTATCCGAGGATGACCTGACTCCCTCCGATTTAAGGATACAAAGATATGATAGGATAGAACAGACCCCGTTCGGCAAGATCTGTGTGAAGACCCAGTTTGGTGGCCTAGTTTCCAGTACTGAATTTATGGGTATCTCCCAGGACACCGCGTACAATGCATTGATGGTCCGGCCTTGGCTCCACCTGTATGCGTCTGTCCCCTCATCATATCACCAATTCCTCAAGTACTCCCTTAATGGTCGAGTAGGCGTACTCCAAGGTGATGCATCTCCTTTCGAATCTTGTGAATCCCGCTACTTGGATGATGATTATTACAAGAGCAAGGATAAACAAATCCAGGCAAGTGAATCTGAACCCGTCACCGCTACGACCGACCTTTGGGCAGGCCTGAATGACACCTACATCTTTCCAATCCATCGGTTGGAGGACACAACCCCCGATATGGGGCACTATTTTGTCATTCCCGGGATTAGGGGGAATCATGCTCCCAGATCCAGGTAGCATCGAAGGATCACTTCGTATTTTTATACGAACGAGGCTCTAGTGATCCTGAAGCCTCCCACTCCCGTATGGTATCGAGACGTCCGGCTCATGGAAACGACTGTCTGTCATACTTGTCTTTTTTTTCCGGGATGGGATAAGTCGGCTCCAGATGACGTGCCACTACTTCTTTGATATTATCATACGTGGCCCCTTAGGCCGATGACCATATGGGATCGGGTTGACAACCTTCATAGACATGGTCTTAGCGGCGCCAGAGTACCCCGATGTAATGAACATGGCCGCACAAGTGGGTAGTAGCCTCCAATTAGGGTTTGGTAGATCAAGAGAAGCTTTCCCCATGGAATATCCCTCAATAAGTGGAGAAGAAGTTATAGAATATGCTCCCCCTGCCTTTGAGGAAGGTGTCTCAGCCACGGTCGATGAGTTGGTACAGGTGAACCTTAGTAGCGAGGCAGATCCGAGACCCACATTGATCAGCGCCGCTATGTCCCCTAAGGAGCAGCAATAGTGCATGGAATAACTCAAACATAACTGTGATGTATTTTCCTGGAGTTATGATGAGATTCTAGGACTGTATCCTCAGGTATCCGTCCACCGCCTTGGTCTCCCGACAAACCATAACGTGTTCAAGCAGCCTCCCAGGAAGATGCATCAGTCTCACAGTGCCATGGTCGAGGCTGAAGTTGACAAGCTCATCAAATCCAACTTCATCAAGGAGGTCTAGTACCCCATGTGGCTAGCTAAAATCATACCAGTCAGAAAGAAGAACGAACATATCAGAGTCGGTATCGACTTCTATGATCTCAATTGTCACTATCCGAAGGATGATTTTCCCCTTCCAGTGACAACAGTTTTGATCGGCACTGCAACCAGATTCCAAGCCCTCTCCTTTATGGATGGTTACTCTGAATATAATCAGATCAGGATGACACCTGAGGATGAGGAATCTACTGCTTTCAGGGAACCCCAAGGTACTTAATGTTACCAGGTTATTATTTTTGGTGTGATGAATGCAGGTTCCACCTATCAGTGGGCCATGAATCGCATATTCAATCCAATCTTGGGAACGTTGGTGGAATGCTATGTGGACGACCTAGTGGTCAAATCTCTCCAGCACCAGTATTATCTCAAGGACCTTGAGAATGTGTTCGGTTTCTTCCATTCCAGCCACCTGAAGATGAACCCGTTGAAGTGTGCCTTCGGGGTCACCTCTGGGAAATTCCTTGGCTTTGTTGTAATATACTGAGGCATCGAGATTGACCCAGAAAAGATCAAGTCCATCATCCAGATGCCTCCCCTGAGAAATATTATGGATCTTATAGGTCTCTAAGGCCACTTAGCCTACATACGCCAATTCATTGCGAATATGGCTGGCAAGTGTAATCCCTTCTCCCAGATCATGAAGAAGGCCACCGCTTATGAGTGGAATGAGGAGTGCCAGACCGCCATTGAGGAAACCAAGCAATATTTGCTCCAGACTCCGGTATTGATGCCACCCATCTCTGGGAAGCTGTTGATTATCTATGTCACCGCCCTGTAACAATCCCTTGCTGCCCTTCTTGCCCAGAAGGACAATGAGGGGATAGATAAAAGTCTATACTACCTTAGCCGCATGATCCTCGATACGGAGACCCGATACTCCCCCATCGAGAAAAGCTAACTTGCACTCGTATTTGCTGTGCAGAAATTGTGGAATTACCTACAGTACCACGAGGTGTCGTTGGTCTCTCGAGTAGACCCACTGAAGTACATTCTGAATCGCCCCATGTTGATTGGCCGACTAGCACGGTGGGTGGTGATCCTCCAGCAGTTTGACATCAGGTGTGTGCCCTAGAAAGCTATCAAGGGGCAGGAATTGGAAGACTTCCTAGATTCCCATCCAACCTCCGTGGAGGAGTCCCTAGACCTGTATTTTCCTGATGAGGCAATCCTCTTAGTCGATCAAGCCGTCCCATGTTGGCAGATGCACATTGATGGTGCCTCCTGGAGTCCCACCGGTAGGAGACTCAATGATCCTAGGCTCAATAGAGTAGGCTTGGGCATCATCTTTATCACTCCGGTGCAAGTCGTCTTGCCTTCCTCATTCCTGTTGTTATAAGGATACACTAACAACGAGGCAGAGTATCAGACCCTCATTACTGGTCTCAAGCTGTCCCTTGAGATCGACATGCCCCATTTGCATTTGAAAGGGGATTCTGAGCTAGTCATCAAGAAAGTCAATGGCGACTATGTTTTCAGGAAGCTAGAGCTCATACCATTGCTAGAATTCACTCTCTAGCTAATGGCCCAGTTCCCTTCTCATCCAGAGGTTATCCATGTCCCTCGTTCATAGAACAGTCAAGAAGATGCGTTGTCTATCCTGGCTACATCGCATGTAGAGCCCGAGCAGGATGATCTGATTGTCCACGTGGTGCACCGAAGTGTCATTGCTCCCGTCACCCCAAAGGATGACGAAATCCTACGAGTAATCAATATTACTGATGAATCCTCCATGACAGAACCATTAGGCTCTTCCGATGTAGTGGTTCAAGCGACTCTTGACTGGAGATCCCCTCTTGTTGAGTATCTCCAAAATGGTTTCCTCCAGACTGATCGGGCCAAGCACAATCGAATTTGATGTCGCGTGCTGTAGTTCACCCTCCAGAGTGGTCCCAGTCTTGAGAAGATCCTCTATAAGCTCATATTTGAGGGAGTTTTCCACAATTTCCTTCAAGGATTCGAGATTCCACAGGTCATGCAAGAGGTTCATGCTGGTTCCTGTGGTGCCCACCAGGCTGGGCCGAAATTGTCCCATCAAATCCGGAGACTGGGGTACTTTTGGCCCTCTATGATTGATGATTGTATCGAGTTCACCAAAAGGTGTCATGCATTCTAGGTTCATGATAACATTATGCATTAGCCACCAGAGCCACTCCATATTACCAATTACTCTTGGCCCTTTGCAGTCTCGGGGTTAGATGTCATGGGACCGTACCCACCGGCAACGGCTCACCAATGCCAGTTCATTCTGACCACTACAGATTTCTTTTCCATGTGGACAGAGGAGATTCCTCTCAAGGAAGTCAAGGCCCGTTCTATCATTGACTTTGTGAGTTCCAATATCATACATCAGTTCGGGGTTCCTCACGCTATCCTCACCAATAACAACACCAACTTCTGGGCATCAGAGTTGAAGAAATAGTATTCCACGTACAACATTCGCTCCAACCATACCTCCAACTATCACGTGCATGAAAATGGACAGATTGATGAATTCATTAAAACCCTCTCTAACATTTTGCAGAAAATGGTTGGTCAGAACAAGAAGAGTTGGCTGGATAAGCTCCCCAACGCCCTTTGGGATTATCGGACGATGACCCGTAATTCCACCCAGGTGACCCCACATTCCCAAGTGTATGGAACGGAGGCCGTCCTACCAATAGAGATTCAATTTCCCTCATTGCGCACTGCGGTCTATGACCAGAAAGCGCCAGATAGAGTGGTTGAAATCCATCTAGCTGAATTTTAGGCACTGGACGAGAATATGCTTCGCGCCTTACACAACCTAGAGAGGCATTAGAGTAGGATGGCTTGATCTTTCAACAAGAAGGTTCACCTCTACTCTTTCCTACAAGGTGACTTGGTATTAGGCCTTATAGATCCAATGATCCCCAGTAGGAAACCACCCAAGTTGGAGCCCAAATGGGATGGGCCTTTCATTGTTCATAAGGTTTATCCCAATGGAGCATACTCCCTGGTGACCATGTAGGTGAGCGTATAACTCCTCCCATCAATGCCATGTTCCTCAAGCAATAAATTTCCTGATGACTTGGTCCTGGATGAACTTAAACTACTTTTGGTCCTACATTTGGGCCCCTACAGCCCCGCACGACCTTAAACTGCATGCTTGTCCCGCATGACATTAAACTGAAAGCTAGTCAGGCCTTCCTGACCAAGGCCCAACCTCAGGCCCCTTGGCCTTCTTGGACTCCATCCCTAGTTCCTCTTGGAGTGTACAGTGTGGCGTGGGATTATGTCCTCATTGACGTCGGTTGCTCACCATATAGTACCCCCCCTTTTTGATATGGTATCATACCCCCAGGTGTCTTCAAGAACTACGTGTGGCCTGATTCCCATTCTTATGGGATACATAAGACAACATGAACGTCTAGATTTCAGGTCCAGCCCCATCTCTTAAGATATCTCTCCGATCTCCCATTCACCTAGGCCCCTTGGCATGTCCCTCTCTATGAGGGGGATATATAGGTGTGGTACAGGGTTTATGGCGCCATTACCCCCTTCTCTCGGGAATCTTCCATCTCTTGGTTGTCCTCGAATTGAGTCCCTCGACCCATTTCAATGGTCCTCCAATGTGTTCAGAGTACTCTAGTCTAGCACGAGGACTGTCAGATTCTAATTAGGCAAGTTCCTTCTACTTTTCAAGCTTCACGTTCCCATTCATTTGGGCCCCTGTTATCTCTCACAACTGAAGGGACCCCCAAAAATGGCCCGGATACCAAGCCTAAGGGATCTCCTACCATTACAAGCCAATTCCCCTGAGGGTTTCAGACAAAAATTTGATACAAATCCCGCGTTTCGAACATGGTCAGTGGTTGATTCTCATTTTTTTTATCCCCATTTAAGGCTAACGGGATAGTATGCTGTGTTGCGAACATGGTTAGCAGTAATCCTCCATCGTCACGCCAGCCCCATCAGGCCTTGAATTTTGGTTGCATGATTCACATTATGATCCACCCCATCATGTCCAGGTGGAATCTCGATACTCTTGGCACTATCCCTCAGTTCACCTTCGCACATCAGGGGGACAAAGCTGCAATACGATGTCCTTAGGGGCTCCCACGGTCTGAGATCTAAAACCATAAACTAAGATATTCATTAAGGGCTATGTGCAGCTTGATCCTCATCCCCATGGGATATGTGGGATCACTTGATCATCGTGCTTCTGGGTCCAGCTCAGCTGGGAGCTAGTCTCTCCTACCCCCTTTCCTCTGGCCCTCACCGGCCTCTTAGCCCGAGGCTCTTTTCCCAGAGGTGCATGCAGTGATGATCTGGAACTCATCCACATTCATGTCCGGTATGTTTTATCAGGTCGCGCACATTCATCCATGTCCAAGCCATATGACTTTAAACTATGCTATTAGGTCCTACCACATGACCATAAACTGTGATGATATCGTCCCGACTGCATGACGGAAAACAACACTGCATTGTGATGACCTCATCATATAGGACATCACGTTGGGTATCGGTCATTTACCATACCATTTGTTAATACTTGTATACAGCTTGATTATTTCGGTGATTCTTGGAATTTATACCCTAGGACGGTCGCTCCACAAAAGAAAAACCATTCACCTTAAAGGAAAAACAAGATACATCAAATGCCGCTTCTTTTGGTATGAGGGCTAGACCCGCACGCCCCGTTCATCCTTTGCACATGTACCTTACCGTGCCATGCCACCCTCCAAGAACTACGTATGGCTTGATTATCATCCTCAGGAGATACGTAGGAGTGCCCGGGCACTTCCCCATGGTCCCAGCCTAACTTTCGTGTTTAGTCCCTTGACTGGAACTCTTCCCTAGGGAACAAATGGTAAGTAGGGATTATGTCCTCATTCACATCGGGTTTCGTAACCAGCTTACCATGTGTCTCCTGCTCTCCTTACCCATCCTTGGTCCGAGTTCTAAGAACTTAAACTAACAGCCTTTCTATAACTACGCATGGCTTGATTCCCATTCTTATGGGATACGTAGGAACACCCATACATTTCGTCTCAGGTCCAACCTCGGGAATCACAAGTCCATCCCCCCTCACTATCAGCCCCTTGGCCTGACTTCTCGGGGAATTGTGTAACTGCATCATTTTCCCTGAAAAAATTTGGGATTCCCCATAATGACATTGGGAAGCCACAGTTCCCTCACCGGAGAGGTCCTATCTAAAAGTAGGGATGATCCATGATCAGATTGATGCATCCTCCTAATGTACTTCCACCATGGTGGCGTAATCTTGGGAGTGTTGGATTCTACTCGAACAAACCACCACTTCACTTTCCACGCTTTGCATGCCCCTTTATTCGGATTTTCATCCTCTTTCACATTTTAAGGGATCCCCTAACAATATGGATGCTCGACGTATGGTCCGCCTACTATCACGGGCCAACGTTCCAGAAGACTGATCATGTTTGGAGGGACCCCTTAATGGTATGAATGCTCGACCTATGGTCCACCTGCTATCCTAGGCCAATGTTCTAGAAGACTAATCAATGATATTTGAGTTAGGCCCCATGTTGCGAACATGGTTAGCTGTCGGCCCTCATTTGTTGTCCCGATTCTAGTCTAGTGCAATGGGGATGCTGTGTTTCGAACATGGTCAATATTCATCCTTTATTACCACACACCTCCTATAGTGTTCTAAATTTGGGTAACGTGATTTACATTTCTCATTCTCCTATGTTCAGACTGATTCTAATGCCCCTGGAATTGCCCCACTCGTGCACTAGATCACATTGAGGAGAAGATACATCGATTGGTCTAAGGTACTCTTCCTTTGTATGGGCCTCCCTCTTCTCCTTGGAAATCTGGGTTCGAATTTTGAATGCCCGAAGCTTGGTTGATGCTCCCACGATCAAACGAAGTGATAGTATGAGCCTCATTTGTTTCTCAGGGACCACGTGATCTTAGGGGTGGATTGCTATTTATTTCGGGATTATGGTTGAGCATGATAAACCAAAGGTACAATTATGTTATGTAACGGGGAAAGTAAATAAATTTTTATATACATATAGTTCAAAAGAACATAAATTAGTAAGGCAGGACAAGTTTATTGGTTTGGAAAAAATAGGACCCCTAAGGGTCGGATTCTAGGATAGATCTCTCCAATGCCGCCACCTTTTGGATGGTGGCCTCCAGGACTGCCTTCTGTCCCCTGAGAAAACTTTCTTCATTAGCAGCCAGAAAGCTAATTTCACTGGCCCTACCCTGTGCCCGTGCCTGTTCAGATTGAAGCTTTATTATCTGATGACTTGCTTCTATGAGTTGATCTTGAGCATCCACCAGATGGGCCCTCAACTGCTCTACGAGCTCAGAGCAGTTTGCAATGAATATCTCCTACTCCTTCGCCTGTTCCTTGAGGCGTTGGACCTCCTGCTCCACCCTAAAAAATTACCTGGTACTCCCCAGCTCCTTCTAGCACCGGATGAAGTCGGCGCGCCGGCTTCTCTCAGGCATCTTCTCGGCCATGTACTCATAGATATTTAGGTGAAGACATTGATCATTCACCCCTCCTACACACAGGAAACCCAACCAGGTGTGGAGGGACCCCATCCTCTTTATCCATTTTGCATGTTGCTGATTACGAAAACACCGGATGCACTTCCATCCCTTGCATCGCGTCAACCGACTCTCCTCGGCCGCTTACGAATCTGAATCATCAATTTCTTCAGGATCAGGGGGCTGATAGATAGGTAAGACAACCAAAAAAGTAGCAGCATGGTCTTCCTCATAGATTCCTCCTAGGGGAATAGGCTCCTCAGCATATGGGTGACCTTTTTCTCTCCCCTCTATCCTGGTGGTGCCCCGGTCGATTTCCGACCCTGCCCCGACGGCAGTACCACCGATGTCTGCCGCACACTATTCACCAATTGCCAGAGCCAACTCAGTTTGGGATGCATGTTATGGATGAGGCAGCATGTTTTTCATCAGCACGCTAATAGATGGTTCGAGCACAGTAACCCGATGAGCCTCCAGTGCCGTGATCACTGTACAGATAAGGATCACCCTAATCAGTTGAGTCCTACGATAGTGAGTACGGTTGTCAAAGTAAGGAACTTACAGGAAACCAAGGCATCAGCCTCTAGTGCTCTGGCCACTATAGGATCTGTCGTGGCGGGGGATCCCTCTGCACTTGTCAGATCGATAACGAGCGTCGGTGCCCCACCTTTCCCTATTGACGCTTCCTTCCCTCCTCCAGGAAATGAGGGTGTGGCTACGCCATGTGACGCCCCTGCTGCGGAGGTTCGGTCCTGTGCATGCCTCGTTTCCTGTGGTGCTTCGGGTCCTCCTCCTCTAGCGGCACTCTGAATGCTCTCTCACCACCAAGGTTTCACACTGACAAACTTGAGCTACTGGACTCGTGTCTGCAGAAGGCCCTCATGGTATGCTATGGTCCAATGTTTATCATTCTCAATTGAGAGGCCAACGTTGACTCTGGTAGGAGGAAAAGTGACGATGTCTCCAGAGCCATAGGTTGTGAACATCATCCATAGCTGGTGGAGAACACATGGATGACTCTCCTCCCAGACATCTGTGTATAATCTCTTCGGCATTTGCTGGAGGCATCATAACTACCTGGTGAACCTGGATGGCACTTAAGGCTCGCATAAAATCTTCCCATCGATTCGGTCCATGAGCACCCCACCTGTAATGCTCTGGAAGTAATCCTTCTGCTCTAGTGAGCCTTGACCATCGTCTACCAGCTGACCAGTTGGGGGGGGGAGGGGGGGAATGGGCTGAAGGAAAAGTTGGAATGATTACCAATCCTAATCTGTAATCCCTCCTCATTGAGCGTCATTGGCATGACCCCAACAATATTCAGCAGAGAGGGTCACAGGATGTTTCCCGGAGGAAGGATGGCATTTGGGAAAGTGTAGCCACCATAGTGAGCCGGAACCCAGCCATGGAAGATATGGAAGGGGCCACATACTCTCCTAGGCAACCCCTCTCTCAAGATGCGTCCCTAGATAGAGTACAATTGAGCGAGCTCAGGGACCTCCTAGGTTCAACCTCTTATTGGCAGCCATAATGCCATCCATCACCAGAGTCGCTGGACGGACGACCTTCCTTGCGTCCCGCACCAGAAGGATCCATCCGCTCAGGAACGTGGCGAGGAATCTGGCGTATTGGACATTCAGGTCTCGGGCCTCGTTGATGCTATAGCCTCATGATTGGTATTGCCCCACCTCTAGGATCCTCCAATAGGATCCGCTCTTGCTCCTCTGAACCGCGGTTGGACACTGTTTGCCCTGCCATAGAATCTTGACCTCCATATCCATCTCCAAGAACAAGCTAAACCATTCCTTGTAGGAAATTTCCTTCAGGAATTCCTTGAACTTAATCTTCTCCTTGGACAAATCCAGCAGGTGCCACGTCATTATGGGGGTTCGAGACCTGTCACCCCAGATGTTCATCAGTGGGAGGAACCCATCGTATTGATGGCCATCCAAAGGGATGCCTCTGATGTAGTGGATGTCCTAGAGACTGATGCCGACTTCCCCATGATGAAGGCAGAATGTGTTGGTGTCAGGGGACCACTGGGTGAACAACTCCAGTCCAAGATCAGGCTGCCAGTAAAAGTAGAACTGCGATGTCTACACCTCCTCGAACAGACCAATATGCCACAGCTCGGCCCCAAATTGGTCGCATGTGTGGCGAACCTAGTACGCCCTGGCCCACTCACTAGTGAAGTTGTCTCTAGGCCACAGATCCCAATCCTATAGAAAACCCTTGGTCTCATCAGTGATTCTCTGATGGAAAGTGCTCGGGTAGAGGGCTGGCGAGCTATCCGCAACAGGGTCACCCCCTGCAATGGTCCTGGTCCTGGGGTTGAGGACATAGACAACCATGTACCTGGTTTCTTTGGAAGGGTGACCGTTATTGGTGATGTTGTATCAAGGAATTTCGTCTTTGAGGGTCACCCATGACTGCGAGATATCCACCTCGAAACCTGACAGAGGGACCTCCTCCAGAATGCTGAAGTCCCATAGTGGAAGATTTTCAGATAGGGAATACTCTTTCTGGGCCGGGGTTAGCTTGTTGAAGAGGGTTTGGTTATTGGAGACAACCCTCTTTGCGCCATAAACCTCTGGGTTCACAACCATGTTAGCCCTGCGAGCAGCGACTTTCCTTTCATCAACCAGGTTTGTGGACATCATCTTCTAAATAAGTGTTTCAAGAGTTGGCACGAAAACTGGAAGGTTGGTGCGAAAACTGAGGGTTTGGTGCAAAAAATAAGCAACTTTTGTGAAATATCAGGCTTTGGCGCGAAAATTCCTGGGTTTTCGCGTAAAAACTCGCCAAATCTCGGTGGAATTACATGCTGCCGAGCGGTTTTTCACGCGGGAGAAGAAACAATTTCACATACAAGAGCTCAATACTTATCACGTGAGAAACTCCGTACGGAGCATTGGACCTGCTATGGTTTTTATAGGAAAATACTGGGTTCCGTGCCCATGCAAAAATCCAATTCTGCGCGTGGCCGAGTTTTGCGTGCCGCTTGAAATTTTTGCGCACAGGGGGACCTCAAAGCCCTGTGTTTTGGCATTTCCCACAGAATCCGATCATTGCAACCCCTCGTCGATCCAATTCCAAGGGGGGGGGGGAATTTGTAGACACCGAAAAGTGCATAAGCACTGGAGAAAGTTCAGAAATGAAAAAGGGAAGTCATATTCGGACCTAGAGACCTAGTCTGGAGGGCCCGGAGGGGTTGTGCAAAAAAAGGGTGAAGTGCGTGAAAAACTATGTCCTGTGCCGAAAGTATCGAGATTCGTGAAGAGTCCCAACGTCGGCACACAATAATATTGTGCCCGCACCCCGCATGGTTTATATTTCACACTGCCGCCTCCGTCGTACAATTATCTCGTGCTTCCCTGAATTCTGTGCCGTTGGATGCCTATAAATATTTGGTGACCCCTTTACTTTTCAGGGCTTAAGAATTCGAATCGCATCTCGTGCGCATAATTGGCATTCCGCACGCGTGCAATATGGATTTCAGGTAAGGTTCTTTTTCGTGCCAAGTCGCCCTGGGATCTGCCTAAACACAAGATCCCCATGGCTTAGACTAAACTCCAACCCCTTCGGGGTCCACCCCTTGTGTGAAATCCTCCTTCCTTTCCATGAAATCCCCTCCTTTGCGTGAAATCCCTTCCTTTGTGTGCAATCCCTTCGAGCCGTGTGCAAATCCTCAGCCCCTATTTCGCGCAAGCAACACTGATTTCACCCCACCCTGGGGCTTTCCGCACTAGACCCCCTTACATCGCGCAAGCCCCAAGGGTTCCCCGCAATCTCCTGGACCCCTTCACCTCCATGCTCCCCAGGGGCCCTCTTGCACGAATTCCTGATGCCCTCTTTTCGGGTGCCATTCGTAGGTTCCTTGCGCACCCCAGGCATCTGCATCATACATGGTTTTCCCGTATGACCTTCTAGGCTTGTATGAAGTAACTTCAAAGTCCCTTGGACAATCCTTCCTATTGTGTTGATCCGCCTCATGCTTCTTTTCATATGCACGCTAATAGATATTTCTTCTTCGCATAGCCACGCTAACATGGACCCCTCGATGGTTCATCCCACGACACCCCCTTGCCACGGCCTTCCCGATTCCTTCCCTTCCACAAGGGGAAGAAGACACCAGTTATATAAGTCCTAGGGGTGCGGAGCCAACCCACCTCGTCTGAGCTACAGGACGTTAAACTACCAAGCACCTCATCCTCAACACATGACATTAAACTGTGACCTGGCCCCGTGCCTCGCACGCAGGGTCCCCTGCCTTGGAAATTCTTTGCACCCACTCATCTCCATGGGTATGAGATGACCCCTAACAGATGATGATATCCTCTTTGTTGTAGTGGATTTTGTCTGTGGGGAAGGGCATCCTCCTTAGTGTAATCCCATAATCGTTCTTGCTTGAGGCAGTACCCTTGTTCCTCTCCACTCCCTCAATGCCAAGTCCAGCAAAGGGCGTGGTGGGGATTGGTGCTCCCTCCTTTCATCTTCGGTCCCCAAAGCCAGCGGAGGATGTGATAGGGAAAGGGGCCCCTCCTCTCTTCCTGGGAGCCAAATCCCTCTCCCGCTATTCTTTGTCACCCTCGGGCCTCCATCCTGGAGTAAGTCCTGGCACTATGGGCCGCTCAACACGTAAGCCCCTTTTCACTTCCCACGGACGCACCCTTCGTGACGTGATCGTCAGGTCTATGCTGCCTCTTGTTTCTCACACTGATCATGACTCCTGTGAGCATAGAGTGAGAACCGACCATGACACACCTTTGGTTGTCTCAGAGTATAAGGCCCAACCATCTCGAACTACGGAGACTTTGATCCGTGCTAAGGCATGGTATGTAGGAAGTCTCCACGTGGTTAAATCCCCACCAACTTGGGTCGTCTCAGAGTGTAAGCCACAACCATCCCAAACTATAGGGACTTTGATCCATGCTAAGGAATGGTACATAGGAAGCCTCCACGAGGTTCAAGCCCCACCACCTTGGGCCATCTCAAAGCGTAAGCCCCAACCATCCTGAACTATGGGGACTTTGATCCTTGCTAAGGCGTGGTATGTTGGAAGCCTCCACGAGGTTCAAGCCCCACCACCTTGGGCCGTCTCAGAGTGTAAGCCCCAACCATCCCGAACTACATGTACTTTGATCCATGCTAAGGCATGGTATGTGAGAAGCCTCCACGAGGTTCAAGCCTCACCACCTTGGGCCGTCTCAGAGCGTAATCCCAAACCATCCTGAACTATGGGTACTTTGATCCGTGCTAAGGCATGGTACGTAAGAAGCCTCCATGAGGTTTAAGCCCCACCACCTTGTGCTGCCTCAGAGTGTAAGCCCCAATCCAACTGGACCCCAGGTCCCCATTCATGTCGGTTTTCCATCACCATGGGCCGCTCTAGAGTGTAACCCCCATACTCGTCCCGCGTAACGTTAAAGTTTATTCACCATCCAAACTACGTGGACTTTGATTCCCCGCTACGAGGATACGTAGGAGGCCTCCACGATGCTCAAGCCCATCACTCATGTCTCATCCTTCTCTCTCCCTAGATCCCACGTGTCTCGGGATGCTCATACCCTAACCCGGAGGTTCCACTTCCTCAGGGTCCCATCCATGCATCCATTCTCATGGTTCACCTCTTCAGGTGTCCCATAGCTTCATCAAACTACACAGACCTTGATTCCCTGCCATGGGGATACATAGGAAGTCTCTTCGAGGCTCAAGCCCAAAGCCATCATTCATCCTAATTCATACCCGGGCTACCACATCCCAGTGGGATCATGCCACTTCATTCCTCATTTCCCTCCACAAAATTTGGGAAGTTTCCCACGTTTTAACCCCAACATCAGTGTTCCCACCAGGGGTTATTCAATCTGATCCACTCTGGTTAGTGTTTCGATCAGTCGGACCCATCTCTGTTGGACGTTAAACTTCCGGCATACCCAGTTTTAAACATGGGAAGCTGAGGAAAACCTCAGATACATGACAATTGCATACAATTCCCCACGTTAGATGTGGGATTCCTTGGGCTTCCTCACCCTTGAGAAGACCTATGATAAGGGATAGAAGACAGAAATTCCAATCCCCAGTGTCAAGACACTCCAGTGATGCCCCAACGTGACTACTCTCCTAACCGAAGGTTGCTGCCCTGACCGGACCCCTTGTAAAGTCCTGACAGAAGTGGTGTAATTAACTGGTGTTAATAAAGATATGGCATCAGGAAGAGCTTCGCGAACTATATCTTAAATCTATGAGGGAGACCCAGACTAGGTGACGAGCTTCGAGGAAGAATCCACAGAAGGAAGAACCAACATCCCATCATCCCGTTTCGATAAAGGAGCAGACATCCCTGAATAAGGAGCAGATGCCGCCCGCCTTTGGAATGCGGGAATGCGGAGTAATAGCAGCGCGTCCTCTGCGTGACAGATGCGCGCGCCCTGGTGAAAGCGTCAGAAACAATATCAAAATTTAAATTATTTTAGTTAACACCCTTCATTGGGTAATATTTATTCTTCTTGAAATTCCTTCTTACAATTATTGTTTCTTCCAACCCAAGATTTTATATTTTTTTTAATTTATCTGCTTATATTGTGAAAAATTACCTACACATTAAAATATTTTTTGTTGATAAAATTTCATTATAAAAAATTAGATCTTGGGGATAATTCCCATCCCCTTTAATAATGAATCCCCTCTTTGTCTATATTTTTCATTCCTATAAATGTTATCATTTATAATTGGAAACCTGATTATATTTTATCTCATGTGACCTCCACATTCCATGTGACAACTTATAAAAAGGCTAATTTGTCACTCTATTCATGATGTAGGTTTTCAAAAATGATATTTCAAAATATTTAAATTATGTTTCTGACGCTTTTATCTGGGCGCACATCCAACTATTTCCGAGGGGGACGGGCTGATTGTGGCCCCGAATTCCAACTTTCAAAAGGAGGGAGGCATTAATTACTTATTCAGGGACATTTTCTCCTTGATCAAAACAGGATGATGGGATGTTGGTTCCTCCTTCAATGAATTCCTCCTCAGAACTCATCACCTATTCCATGTATCCTTTATAGATTAATACGTTGTTCGTGAAACTCTTTCCAGTGCCATGACTTCATGGAAGCCTATTAATTACACCTCTTTTTTTAAGAAATTCCAAGGGGTTCGGTCAGGGCAGAAACCTTCATTCGGGGGAGTAGTATTGTTGGACATCACTGACATTCCTAGATGCTAGAACATTGGCGCATCTAGGTTTCTTCCCCTTTTGATAGGGCTTCTCGAGGGCACGGAAGCCCGAGCCATCTCATGTCGAATGTGGGGAATTATATGCCAGGGGCATGTCGCAAAGGTTTTCCTCAACATCCCATGTTTATCATAGGGTATGTCGTAGTTTTAACATCTAGTGGAGATGGACCGGATTGATCAGAACACTGACAACAGTGGATGAGGTGAGTGCGACCCCTGTAGGGAACACTGATGTTGGGACTAACGAGTGGTTAGTTACCCGGTTGTTGTTAGGAGCAATGAGAAAGTGGGTGACATGATCTCACTGGGATGTGGCAGCCTGAGTAAGAATCAGGATGTGTGATGTAGTGTTGAATGAAGTAGTGGGGGAATGAGATGGAACCTATGCAAGGGAAATGATGATGTTGGGATTGAGCCTCGAAGAGATTTCCTACGTATCCACATGGTAGGGAATTGAAGTATGCATAGTTCATGGGACAATTAGATTCTTGAGGAGGCAACCCATATGGATGAGATTGAGAGGATGTGTTACCTCAAGGTTAAGGAATGACCTTCCCAGAACACATTGGCTCGAGGGAGAGAGCATGATGAGACATGGGTGATGGTCTTGAGCCTCAAGGAGGCTTCATACATATCCCCATGGAAGGGAATAAAATTCCACATAGTTCAAGATGAGAATACAACTAGGGTGTGAATAGAGCACATCGACCCAATTATATATTGGGGATTATGCATGGTTATCATCCCAGGTTGGTCTAACGCTCGAGGGGTGAACCATAGATGTGGATCCCAATAGGGGGGACACCAAATTTTACCAGTGTTTGGGGTTGAACCTTAAGGAGGCGTCCTATGTACCATGTATAAGAGATACGGATCAAACCCACATAGTTCATCCTATGACAACTTACCATCACGTGGGGATGAAAATATCTTACCATTGGATAGGATATGATGGCTTACCATCGATTGGGAGACACAATGAATTACCATCGACTAGGGGAAACAACAACTTAATATTGATTGTGGGACAAAATCGGTGTACAGTTTAACATCATGTAGGACAGGGGTGGACTGACGTGGAGTGGTTGGGACCGATGGGTGTTGGGATTGAACCTAAGGGAGGCTTCCTACATGCATCTCTTTCACAAGGATCTAATTCCATGTAGTTCAGGATGGTTTGGTGAACCGATGGGAAGGAGGTTGGGACCAATATGATTTGGGATTGAACCTTAGGGAGGATTCCTACATACCTTACCTTTGAAAGAATAAAAGTTCATGTAGTTCAGGATGGTTTGGTGAACCAACGTGAAGGAGGTCGAGACTAATAGGTGTTCGGCTTGAACCTCATGGAGGCTTCCTACATACCTTTCCTTGGCTAGGATCAAATTCCACGTTGTTCAAGATGGTTTAGTGAACCGGCCTGAAAGAGGTTGGGACCAACAGGTGTCGGGCTTGAACTTCATGGAGGCTTCCTAGGTACCTTGCCATGGAAACGATCAAAGTCCATGTAGTTAAGGAGAGAAATGTTGGTCTAGAACCTCATGGATGCTTTCTACATACCTTGCCTTGGAATAGATCAAAGTCCACGTAGTTCAGGATGGTTTGGTGAACCAACCTGAAGAAGGTCAGGACCAATAAGTGTTGTGATTGAACCTCAGGGAGGATTACTGTGTCTGTTTCCTTGGAAAGGATCAATGTCCATGTTGTTCAGGAGAGAAATTTTGGGCTTGATCCTCAGGAAGGATTCCTACAAACCCTTCCTTGGTAAGGGTCAAAGTCCACGCAGTTTGGAATCTTTGATATAGTTTAACATCATACGAGATTAAGGTGAGCCAATGTGAAGGGGTTGGGACAAGTAGGTGTTGGGCTTGAACCGCAGGGAGGCTTACTATGTATCTTTCCTAGGAGACAAGAATCAATGGCCATGTAGTTGAGGATGGTTTGAGTATTACACGCTAATACAGCCCAAGAAGGATGCCATGGTCAACGCTTACTCTAAGAACACATGAGTTGGCCTCGGTGTCAGAAACAAGACGTAGCAAATACCTGACGATCACGTCATGAATGGTGCTTCTATGGGATGTGAAGTAGGCCTTACATGTGGTTAGCAGTCCAAATAGGAAACAAGGTCTTACGCGTGGTTAACAGCCAGGGGAGATGGAGATAGGGACTTACTCTATGATAAAGGCCTAGGTGGAGACAAAGAACAGTGGGATTGGGATGGGATAAATAAGGACCCCATTCGAATCCCTCCTTTGGCCTTTGGAACTAAATAAAATTGGAGGAGAAGGGATTATACCTCTTTCAAGAAAATATAGGGGCTTACACTAAGGTGGTTTCCCTTCCTCGCAGACAGGCGCTGCTCCAACAAAGAGGATCTCATTCCATTTGAGGAAGATCTCACTCCTATGTAGACTAGTGGGTGTAAAGAATGTCCAGGGTGGGGAACCCCTTAAAGAGTTTATGGGGTGAGTTCACAGTTTAACGTCATGTGCGGAGGATGATGGTGTTTTTCAGTTTAACGTCCTGCATCTTGAATGAGGTGGGTTCACACCATACCCCTAGGACTAACATAACTGATACATGTCCAACCATGGGTGAGGGAAGGAATCAGCAACGCTGTGGTGAGGGAGTTTCATGGAGTGATCTATTGAGGGGACCATGATATCATTGCTATGAAGAGAAGAAATGGTCGTTAGAATATATATACAAAGAATCATGAGGCGAATGAATGCAATGGGAAGCACCACCCAGGGGACATTGAAGTGCTTTAATACTATCCTGGAGGGCCATACGGGAAAGGTGTGTGAAATTAATTTGGTTGTAGAAGGTTTTTTTTTTGACAATAGGATGGGATTCACCAAGATGTTGGTCTTCGTGAAGATAACAGATGTTGTGGAGGGACTAGTCTTCGTGAAGAAGCTACACCTTGCGATGGGAATGGACCACTAGGAGAAGATGATATCCATGAAGGTAAACATCTTTGTGAAGAGGAGGGTCTTTGTGGAATTACAAGACTTCAAAAAGCACTACTGTTAAGGGATCAAGGATTTTCCTTAGTGAATACCTCTTTGTTTTGGGAGAATTTTGCAAAGGCTTTACACTTTGCGAAATCTCGAGCACCCCAAAGGGGATCCTTCCTCTGCGAAGGACATATCAACCATAGGATGAGGTTGATAAGGAAGAAAAGGGTGATGGCTCGAAAAGGCCATGTACCTTTGGGAATCCATGTGAAGGCTTTGATAATATCTACATGAAACAAGAAAGTGAAATGTCAAAGTAACAATTGTTTGGGAGAGGGGGTACACCTACAATTTATAGGCAAACCCTGGCTCTGGGGGTGCCATGGAAAGGCGCCATTTCTTCTGCCACAGAGGGCCTCACAAAGTGGGGTAAAAACCACGTAGGGATCAGAGGATGTGTCCAATGCTGAGCACCTTGTGATGGACCTAATGCCATGAAAGGGTCCACCACCGGCTCAGACTTCTGTCAGGTAGGGGAACCGTGAAGACTCTAGCGGAGCCGTCCGAGAGGAACTAACACATGCTGTGTAGAGGGATTCTCATAGGGCCTTTTGAAGATAGGTCAATGGTTTTACCTGTCATATTGAAGGGGAATTTTCCCAATAGGATTGTTTAGATTGTGGGATGAGTCAAAAACCTATGTGTTTTTTTTTGCGGTAACAAATGACCACCCTTAGAATTGGAGCCGACAGAAGTAGAGGGTCGAATTCTGAGGGCAAAATGCTGAAAAACTAGGATGATGGAACTCACAGCGGAACGCAAAGGTAGGGGTGAAGCTAGTATACTAATGGAGATACCTTAATCTTCTTGAAAATTGGTCTTCATGAATCAAGGGTGATGAAAAATGGGCAATGGAGGGCTGCAGAGCACTTTGGGATTGGCATGCCATGCGTGTGTCTCGTCACGAAGTAAGGGAGCCGCAAAGTTAGTGGAGATGCAAAGTAGGGAGGCTCAGCAAAACCCGGTACCTATTCCACCTATATAAAGGGGATCAATCGTAATTTTTCCATACCTAGATCTTTGCAAATGAATGTTCATGATCCCTCTTTGTGATTGATCCTTTCTGCAAACATCAGAGAAATGGATTCTTTTGCATGGTGTTTCGTGAACGCTTTTTAGCGAACCAGAGTATCGCAAACCACTACCTTTTTAGAGATGTGAGAGAATCCCCCACACCACTTCTAAGCGCAAATATGGAAGTCATAGTCTTCTGAAAGGTTCCTTGTGAAGGATCTTTGTGAATGATCTCATTCGTAGAAGAAAAAGTTCCAAAGTCCTTTGATTTAGTGGCTTCTTGGGAGGCCGCATGAGAGGTTCATGTTGATGTCTCTCAGAGGTTGGCCATAGCTAAAAACCCAAATATTGGTGAGTACATCTAGATTACTTCCAATCATACATCATTGATCGAGCATCTAATAGTGGTTTGAAAGTAATATCTTTTGTGCAAGCGTCTGGCATTAGATGGTTTTTTTTTGAAAGAAGAGGTCTTTATTCCTGATGCTTGTAGAGATGAGCCAGCCTATTGGTTTAGGGTGACTCCCGAGCAATATCATTGGCATATGGATACATATGGGAGAATTAGGGATGATCATACCCTAGTTATATTGTATTTCAGGTACAATCACGTTAATAGAATTGATGGTAGGGAACTGGTGCCAGAGATGTCCCCACCCCTGTATAAGATGATCCTCATGGCCGGGCTTGGAAATACAGACAAGAGCTGGATCACAAGTGGGGACTTGCACCAGGTGGAAATATTACAGATGACTGGGCTTGGGCCTACTGGGCATGCACGTCCTATGAGGAGTTCGAGAATGTCTTGAGGCGGGTTGGCTTCTGTGAAGTAGCTTGGGCCTCCATATTTAGGGTCTCCCAACCAAAGGAATTTATACTAGAGGTACTGATCCGACGACCTCTAGATGCTTACACATTCCACCTACATCATGGAGATATTGGAATCATTCTTTGGGACCTCTATCAGATTTATGGCATCCTGATCCTGGGGGGAATGTATGAAGAGTTTCTCCCTACCACGAATGCTTGGGGAGATGGGGAGAAAATGTCCACTTTGGCATTGGCATTGCTGAGATTTTTTCCAGGCACAAACGAGGACAAAAATAAAACCCAAGACATCCACTTCAAGCAGTGGTTTGTCTACATAATTAATTTCCCCTAAAAAGAGGGTATGCAACCAGGGAGGCCCCCTCTTTCTCCTTAAGGAGCTCAGCAGGGAAAATAGGGTTCATACTAGCGAACCCTGGAAGACTTCCAGTGGAAGCTATGGGGATACAATGTCTAGAAAAAGCAGCGGCCTATAGTCAGGCTTTTTGGGATTATCTCAGCGCTGATATGTGGTTATATATTACCGTTATGGGATTCCCACATGGGGGTGAGGCCATGCACATTTATCATTTCAGATCAGTTGGCCAGGGGGAAACACATCAACCGGGGAATAACAACGCTGACAAAGTTTTACCATCTTCTTCGGCATGCTAGTGAGGGGAAGAGGCCAATGTGAGTCTGTGGGCCATTGAATTTTTTTTGTATAGCTGGATCTCGGTGGAAATGGGGGGTTACGAATACCTCAACCATGTTTCTCCACTGGGGATACATTCTCGCCTAATGATTTTGAACCTTGTGGGAAGCACCTTGCTGAAGGTAGATGTTGTGATTGTGATGGGTAAAATGGGGAGAGTAGAACAATTCATATTCGACCCCTTTCCTCTCCCAACTGAGGCCTATTCTGACAACAGAACATATACGATAGAGAAATTGCCTGCTATCCTTTCGTGGTGGTGTGTTGGTGGAAAAAGTGGATTGCAAACCCATATGTGAACCATACACCCCACCCCAGTTTTCCTGACAGTTATGTTTCCTGCAGAGGCTGCCTCCCCAAGTATATATGACTGTGTTCCTTGAGAATCACCAGTGAATGAGGTGAAAACTCTGGAAGATGTTTACAATGGAGGATGGGAGGATGTTGAACAAGCTTCCCCCATCCAATGTTGAATTCAGATTGGTCCTCAAGTATGCACAACGTAGGGAGACTGCCTACCTTGGGGAGATGCTGAAGTAAGTGACCATCTGGGCCAGCAAGGTTTTACCAACACCATGATGCCAGAAAGTGGTGATGGGGGGATACCAAGAAGGTGGTACAGACACTCTCCAAGGCTGAGAAGCTATGGCAGTGGGAGATGTAGGCCTCAAACCAACAAATCTAGGGTCAGTGTTGACTAGGGATGATGAGGGTGAGGGGACAGTGCCAGGACCAGTGGTTCCCCTTAGGAGGCCCCAGGAGGGAGTCAAGTCGTCTCGGGGATTTCACATAATCTCCCCTCATTCACCTGGGAAGATTCTATGCTCAATATCAATCCCTTCTAGTTTTGTCTTACTAGAGGCATGGAAGGACTGGGAATAGAGAAAACAATACCATGGAAACAACAGTTTATGGATGAACATGAACACGTATGGGATGTTGATGGGGGATCTCAACCTTGTTAAAGGACGCTTCAATGATACTCCTGCTGATGGGAGGATATAGTTAATGGAGCTAGAGGAGATAATACATTCCCACATAGACATGCAGTTGATGTCGCACTGGGCAAGGGTGTTGCTGAACATAACCACTCCCGAAGTGCGGATAGTATCCCAACTAGAAAAGCACTTCCCCTTGCATAGAAATGAAAAATAATCAAGGCCAGAGGAATCCAACATGGGGGACCCCCATCGAGTAATGGAGGGGGACTCCATTGAAGCCTCTCCTATAGAATGCGAGATACCAGCCTCCGGTGGAATCTCCTTGGGTGAGTTTTCTGAAACTTTGGAAGTAAGTTTCACTTACTTTTACCACACTAATGTGATCCCTTTCTTTTCAAACATTCTTAACTAACATGCATCTGTGTAGGAGAAACTTCAGTCAGTCACCCTCACTGATGATGATGAGGGTGGGTCATTCGCAAAGACCTAACGTCGGGGGCCGCAACCGAGGTCATGGTGGTGGTAGAGCCCAACGATGCTGGGGAAGTAGGGGGGAACATTCCCAGAATCCTCAAAGCTAGAAATCATATACGAGGGACCGTGACCTGGACTCTCAGTGATGGTAGACTTGAGGAAATACCATAGCGAAGACCAAGGTGGGGCTCACACTCCAAAACTGTACTCATCATCTAGTCGGTCGGATTGGACAAAATGACCTTTACATAAAAAATTTATAGGATGGTGTGTATGTTAATAATGCAGATAGCTAGAAGACCTGTGGATCCACTCCAAATCGCAGTGCCACTCCCTGTCATGTTGACCACCCTAGAAGACCAGGAAATAGTTCAATATGAATGGCCAATGGTGGAGGGAAATGTCGCTAGTGGGACATAATTTAAGACAAACCAAGAGGACGTCATCGAAGTAGAATCAAGTGATCAAGACCAACTCGAGGAAGACCCAACTGCTAATTTCATGGTGGAATTTCTCGCATATGAACCTATCAACCGACTGGATCGAGATGAAACTACCTTCGATGAAGAGGACTGTCAGTCCATTTATCGATGATCATGGAAGTTGATCCTGAGCTTTATCATAGAGACCCCACAAACACAATGGGTAGATCAGATGGGGAGGCTTTGTACCCAGCTACATGAACCGTGTGCTATAGTAGTGAATTCCCAATTTTATCATGTACTTATTCGGTATTACCTTGCTAAGAGGGTGCAATAGGACACACGTGGTCTATGTGTTGGCTGGAAGTGGAGAAGGGATGTCAACATTCAAAGGCTCCGGGAGGCTGAGCATAAATTATAGCATTTAAGGGCATGAGAGAATGAGCAGTCTGCTTTCCTTGAGTCTCTGTCAGGGCTTATATCGCACCTGAAGGACCATGTGGAAAGGGTCTTAGAAAGGATGAAGCACGCCTCCGAAGAGATGGCCACTATCTTAACTGATGAAGGCCATGCCCTAACCGAGGCCGATGAACTACTCCCTCACACCGCTGAAGAGGAACAAGATCTAAAAAGGTGACAAAGGATCTTGGACGCCACAAGATAGAGTGTGGAGGAGCTAAAAAATGTCGTTGAGAAGGTTATCCCATCTATGGGATGGTCTAATCCTTGGGAGTTGTAACTTATGTAAACCCACAGATGTACATTCATGCTCTTCTTGTTTATATAGTGTTCATGCATGGGTTCTGTTTTTTGTTTTGGTCCACTACATACCCATTACATTCATGAAATATCCATATATCAATCTCTGAGCTCATGTGGGTTGGGCCTGATGTGAGAAACAAGGGTTGACCACCGCATTATTTCATCCAAATGTAAGGCTGTTGACCATGTTTTAGGCATCCAAGGTTTAAACAACCAATCTAGATTTCTGGGAGGAATGAGGGAGGCCTAACTAGAGGATTGAGTTCTCATAATAGTCGGATATTATTTTTCCCAACATTCTCTAGTTCATGAGTGGGGAAATGCTAGGGTCATTGGAATTAATCTGAACACAGGGAGTGGAAAGTGTGAACCACGATACCCAAAATTTGGAACATTGTGGGGGTGGGTGACAATAATGGATAACTACTGACTGTGTTAGAAACAGATCATCCCTATTGTGTTATCCTAATATGGGGAAAAAATGAGGGCTGACTGTTGACCATGTTTGAAACACAGGGCCTGACTCAAAATGTCATCTTTTAGTTTTCCAGAACGTCATTTTGGGACAGTAGGCAAGCAATAGGCCAAGCATCCATACTATTAGGGGGTTTTGTAAAACATGAAAGGGGATGGGGATCACAATAAAGGGTATGAAAATCATGGAGGGTGGAGTGATTGGTTATTCTAATGGAGTCAAACACTCCAGAAGTTATACCACTGTGATGAAAACACATTATGTGAGCTCATTGGTTTGATCATATATCAAATTTCCTTCCGAACAGAACCTCTCTTGTAAAGAGGATGACTCATCCCTTGGCTATCATGACGCATCCTAAACTTGTTCAGGATAGAGTTGCAGTTAAAGTCATACATTGAGGACATGATAACTTAGGACGGGAATGTGCAGTGCGGTACATATCCTGGTGCGAATGAGGAAATTAGGAGTCCATATCATTTTGTGTTCTAAACGAGTTCAGGAAAAGGGTCCGGAAAAGTGATAGGATTTTAGATTCTTGAGGATGGACCTAAAGATGAGATGTCTTGGAATTCCTTCATATCCCATGAGGATGAGAATCAAGCCATACATAGTTCTAGAAAATGTCGCACAATTTAACATCTTAGGGAAAGGACGCGGAGTGATCTTAGTTTATGGTCATAGATATTGGACCATAGATGGAAAGTAGTGTGGGAGACACATGGTGTGGTAAGTAAAAATCCCAACGTGAATGAGTATGTAAGCCCATACCACAATGTGCTCCTCGGGAAGCTTTTAGGTCGAGGGACCAAGAGTGAAAATTAGGTTTGGCCTGAAGAAAAGTGTGGGGGAATTCCTATGTACCCCATGATGATGTGGATCAAGCCATACATAGTTCTGTAAATGGAATGGTAGTGTACCGGTGTCAGTGATAATAAGGTCGTGCAGGTCTTGACCACGCAAAAAAAGAATCAGAATTTGATAGATCTTGTTTGTCCTTTAGGATAGATGTGTGTTTTTTTTTGTGAAGTGATAAACTGAGGATTGTGAATCCTAGTGTAACTACAGAAACCAAGCCATATATAGGCATTGTAATAAGGTATGGTTGATGACCAATACCCAACATGATGTCCCCCAAAGTGAGTACATCATAATGCAGTGGAATTTTTCATCATACAGCTAGGACGATAATATCATTGTTCTGGGTCATATGATAGGTCCAACCATGCATTTTAATGTCATGCAATAAAGACTCAACAGTTTAAATTCATGTGGGACTAGGTGGAATAGTTTAAAGTCATATGTCTTGTACACACACTAAAATAATTTGGTTTTAGAGGATAACATGTATGGCGTGATAAAGCATACTCGGTGTGAATGAGGACATGGTCCACAACACACCACAAAAAATTCCAGGGAAGAAACCTTGGACTGAGGGGCTAGAAGAGGATACAAAAGTATGCTGATGGTCCAGTAGACGAAATTTCTAGGTGTTCCTACGTATCGCATGAGGATGGAAATCAAGCCATACATAGTTTTGAGAATGCAGTTTTAACGTCATACCTGGCATAACAGTTTAAGGTCATGTAGGATCGTATACATTTTAACGTCATGTGAGACAACATACTGTTTAATGTCATGCGGGATAGGAATTAGGAGAGAATAGCTCATAGAAGGGGTCTACGTGGTGTGGCTATTTCAAACCAAATTTTAATGAGGACATAAGCCCACACATGTCACACCACTAAATCTTATAAGAGTCAGGGCCTAAAAGGATAAACATAAGAGATAATTTATGGAACCTGAGCTGGGACCAAAGACGAGATGTCTAGCCATTCCTATATATCCCATGAGAATGAGAATCCAGATATATGTAGTTATAAGGGGGGACATATTAGGATATCTTATTTTAAGGTCTTAGAGCTCAGCCATGGAGAAGTGAAACTCTTCCAAGCGAGCACAAACCTCGATCTGATCCCTAAGCCCATGTGAGTCAATATCAGTGTGGGAAACAAGGGAAGAAGAGGTCTTTGAAACACATGGGATACACGTAAAGGGAAAATCTATGCGGATCCCCAAATGACGCCTTACCATGGCTTTGTCTTCCTAATATGAAAATGCACATTGAGGGATATTTTCAAGAGCATCAAAATTCCACTTGGACATGATGGGGTGGAAGCTGATGTGTATCATGAAACTAATATTTAAGGTTCGATGGGGTTGGCATGAGAATGGAGGATAAATGTTGACCATGTTCGAAACACAGTATCCATGTCGTGTGACATAAAATGGGAAGAAAAAATTAGAGTCAACCGCTGACGATATTCACAATTTTGGACTTGTATCAGTTTTTCGGTTGAAACCCTCAAGGACATTGGCCTAAAATTGTTGGAGAGCCCTTGGTCTGAGCATCCATATCATTTGGGGGTCCTTTCGGATGTGAAAGTTGATGAAAACCCAAATGAAAGGGACATGAAACCAGAATAATGGGCATGATCATGTCTATGTAGAATCCAAAACTCTAGGATCGGATGTAGAGTACTCCAGGACACATTGGTGAATTGCCAGAGAGTGTCGAGGGCCCCAACCTAAGATCAGCCGACTCAAAAAGATGAGCGTAGAACAGGGGAGAGAAGGGCTCTCATGAGAAATATATATGTGGTGTGGTTGTTATAAACCTGACGTAAATGGGGATATATATCCCATACCACGACGTATACCCCTCCCCTAGAAGGACTCAATATAAGAGGCCAGAATGATTAGGAGGTTTCTAAGAGGTGGGGTTGGACCTAAAGACTAGATGTTTGGGCGGTCCAACATATCCATGAGGATGGGAATCAAGCCGTACATAGTTCTATAAAGGACATGTAGTTTAACGTTGTGTAATGAGGACAATGATGGGTGAAGACCTCAAATAAGGGGAACACATGGTGCAGTTATGATAAACCTATTGTGAAATGAGGACATAAGCCCACACAACATCATGAATTTGGGGAAATATATGGGCCGAGAGGCCATACCAAAGGGTCTGATCTTAGAGATTGGGGCTAGGCCTATGGGAAAAAATATTCATGTGTTTCTACGTATCCCATGAGGATGCAAATAAAGCCATACGTAGATCAGAAAATTCCATGCAGTTTTACGTCATGTGGTGAGGACGTTGGAGAATTGAAGAACAAGAGGTGAACATAGGGTGGTTATCAAAAACCTAGATCCTACAGGGCCAAAGTATTTTATGCTACACCATGCGGTATCCTTTAAGAGAACTACACCTAGGGGGTAGTCAAAGAGAAAAATTGGGATTGGGCTCGAGTCTGAGCATTCCTACATATCCCATGAGGATGGGAATCAAACCATACAAAGTTCATGGAGGTTCTATGATGTTTAAAGTCATGAATCAAGGTCATTGGATAGTTTAAAGTCATCTAGGACCATCTACAGTTTAACGCCGTGTGGGAAGACATACAGTTTAAGGTCACGTAGGACCATGGTGCTTAAGCCAAGAATTTCTTGAGGAATTCAGAATTGGTGGGAGGAGTTATATGCTAACCATACATGGTCACCAGAGTGTTTTCACCATTGGGGTACACCTTTTTAGTGATTTAAGGTCCTTCCCATTTGGAGTTGAATTTGGGTTGTTTTCATCCAGGTATCATTGGTGTTCTCAAGGCCGACACCAAGTCACTTTGCAAGAAAGAGAACAAGTGAACTTTCTTCTTGAAATCTTTTATAATATTGTTTTGATGCCTCTCTAGATTGTGCAGGGAATGAAGCATGTTCTCATTGAGTGCTTCCAATTCCGCCAAATGGATTTAAGCTACCTTATCTAGTGCTTGTTGATCATAGATAGTTGTGCATAATGATGGAAACTGAATCTCGATGAGAATAATGTCCTCTATTCTGTAAACCAGTGAGTAAGGGTCACCTGTCTAGAATTACAAGTCATCGTCCAATAAACCAAGAGGGTGTTGGGGATCTTGTCTGGCGAACTCTTCTTGTTTTGACCAACCATTTTTTATAGAATTTAAGAGATGGTTTGGTTGAACACCTCGATCTACCCATATTATTTTGCGTGATAGTAGGAGGTATGATTAGAATAAATATTGTACTTTGCATACAATTTATTTAACTCAGCCTTCTAAAAGTTGGCACCATTATTGGTGAGGATGATTAGAGGGACTCCGAACAGATAGATGGTATTGGAGCACAAAAAGTCAATGTTAGAATGATCCTTGACCTCCTTGAGTGGAATCACTTCTGCCCACTTGGAAAAGAAGTCTGTTGCGGTAAGGATGAACATACAATGGAGAGCCGTCGCTGGTGGATATGGTCCCACGAAATCAAGTCCCTAGACTACAAAGGGACAAGAGTACATGGTAGTGTGGAGGGGCTCTGGTGGCTGATGCACAAAGCTGGCATGAATTTGGCAGGCATGGAACCTCTTGGAAAACACGATGCAGTCACAAATAATGGAGGGCCAAAAATACCCTAGTCTCCGGATCTTGTGATATAGTTTCTGCCCGATCAGATGAGCCCCACAATAACTGGCATGAACCTCCTACATGACATGAGAAATCTCAATTCCATGAATTCAATGGAGGAGAAACCTATCAAACTCGTGCCTGTAGAAAATTTTCTCAAGACCTGGACCAATCTGGAGGGTAAACTGTAATGTGTAGCATCAGATTCACATGTGCTTGGCTCGATCTGATGGGAGATTACTTTTTTGGAGGTATTCTACAGAGCAGGTTCTCCAGTCAGGAGTAACCTCAATCACTGCATTTGGGGTACCTCGAGGTCCTGATGTGGAGGCACCCGTAGTAAAGTGGATTACCTGTGGGCTGTCATTGTCATCTGGAGTGATGGGAGTGATGAATCACTAGTGTGCCACATGGATACTCAAATCATCTTTTCCAGATGCTAAAAATGATGGAGCAAGGCTGGCCAATGCCTTAGCTCAATCGTTCTACGATAGAGAGACATGAGTAACTTCTGGCCGAGATGGGAACTAGGCCATCAGCTGAAGGGTGTGTTCCAATAGTGGTATTAGTTCTGGATTTCTATCAACATAGTCACCATTGATTTTATTAATGACTATTTTAGAGTCCCCTTTCACATGAAAATGGGGAACGTCACTCTCGAGGGCAAACTCAAGGCCAGTAATGAGAGCTTGATACTCTGCCTCATTGATGGTGTAGCCTTTTGACAAAAGGAATTGATACGGTATAATGGATTGTGTTGGGGTAATGAAGACGATACCAAGTCCTACTCTATTGAGCCTAGGGTCATTGAGCCTTCATCCAGTAGGGCTCTGGGAAGCACCATCGAAGTGAATTAGGCAGTATAGAATGGATTGATCTACCGAGAGGATTGCCTTATTAGGAATGTCAAGGTCCAGAAACTAGTCTACCAGGATTGGATGGGTGGTGAGGAAATATGAAAATGATTTTCCTTCAATAGCCTTCTAAGGTAAGAACCTGATGTCCAACTGCTGAGGGGTCACTACCCACTGAGCTAGACTGCTTATCAACATTGGGCAATTTAGGATGTACTTTAGCGGATCCTCCCGGGACACCAGATGTACCTCATGGTGCTTCATGTAATATCATAATTTCTATACTTTGAATACCATCGTAAGGAATCTATTCCCAATAGAGGAGTATTTGGTGTCTATATCGAGGAGCATGCGAATGAGGTAGTAGAGACTATTCATCATTCCCTCATTGTAATTCTGAGAAAGAAGGGTGCCGAGACATCATTCTAGGGAAGTCACATAAAGGACCAGTGGCTTTCTATAAATTGCTGGCATCAAAACCATAGGCTATAGTAGATAATACATTATTTACTTGAAAGAGGCCTAACATTCTTTGTCCCATGGATAAACAATGTATTTCTTCATGAGCCGAGAAATGGGATTACACTTTCCAGCCAAATTCACAATGAATCAGCATATATAGGCCAAGTGGAATTAGAAGCCTTGAAGCTCCAAAATGTTACTTTGGGAGGAATATTAATAATGGCCTTGATCTTTTCCAGGTCAATTTCGATGCCCTTGTTTCAGACAACGAATCCTAGAAACTTTACAGAGGTGACCCTGAAGTCACACTTCAATGGGTTCATCTTTAGGTGGTGATAACAGAGGAAACTGAACACATTATCAAGGACTTTGAGATGGTCCTGATGCTGGTGATATATGACCAAAAGATCATCCTTGAAGCATTCCAGTAATTTCCTAAGGATCGACTTAAATATGTGATGCATGGTATGCTCATAGGTGGCACCAACATTTTTTAAACCAAAGGTAATTGCATTGTAAAAAAAAAGTTCCTTCTGGTGTACTGAAAGCCATAGAATCCTCATCCTCAGGAGCCATTAGTATTTGGTTATACCCAGAGTACCCATCCATAGAGGAGAGGTACTGAAACCTAGTCTTTGTTTCGGTCAACAATTCTATCACAGGAAGGAGAAAATCATCTTTCGGACAATGACATTTGAGGTCTCGGAAGTCAATGTAGACATAGATTTCTCTGTTCTTCTTCCTGACTGAAAAAATGTTGGATAGCCATTTGGGGTTATAGACCTTCTTAATGAATTTGGATTTTATGATCTTATAAACTTTGACCTTGAACATGGCATAGTGAGAAGGCTGTATCTTTCTGGGAGGCTGCTTAAACCCATGGTGATTTTCTGGGAGACTGAGGCGGTGGATGACTACCTGAGAATCTATCCCTACAATATCATCTTAACTACTAGAGAATACATCACAGTGCTGCTTTAGGAAGTCCAGGTACTATTTTTTCTCTTCGACAGGCATAGAAACACTGATCAATGTGGGTTTTGGATCCGCCTCACTATCGAGGTTCACCAGTACTGATTCATCATCCATCATGGAGACCCTCTTCAAATGCAGGAGGAGTATCCTCTAAATCCTCTTCTTCACTTATGGAGTAGGGATCCTCAGTGGGAGGAGTTTCTTATGAGTCAAAAAATCCCAATAGGAGGCCGGTACCAGCCTGAGCAGTGGTGGACATTGTATCGGGGGACTCTCGTGCTGCCGAAACCCTAATGATGAAATCTTTCAATCTGATCTCATCTGGTCTTCAACCCAAGGGGCCACACTTGATGATATTGAAGTAATAGAGATGCATTGGCATGATCTAGTTTATCTTATCTTGGAGAAAAACCCATGTATGGTGTACTACTATTTCCATGGGGTGGACATCCCGATATCTTATGGGTGTAGGTGGTTGGGGGATCACCCAAGCCTAATTCATGTAGGAGTATGATATGATCTTTCAATGTTTCTTAGACTTGGTAATGTGGTCCTCCCTCATTCTAGAACCAAGGAATAATTTTCCCATGTCCACGGTTGTATCCTCCAATCGGTGGATTGGAATGATGTTGGCATCATCTAGAACTTTCCATGGGTCGGTCGCTGCCGTAACATGCACAACATCGTTAGCCACAATCTGCTTTTCCTTTCACTTATAATAGTCAGCTTCTAGATAGTGGTCTTCAAAAAAGGAAATGATATATGGGTCACCTTGAAGTATTCCCACTCGACCATTAAGGAATAACTTGAGGAACTGGTGATACGATGAAGGGATCGTCACATGCAGGTTGAGCCATGGCCTGCACATCAATGCATTGTAGGCGGTGTTCTGGGAGAGAACCATGAACTTGGTATAGGCTACCAAACCCTCAAACTGGGGTTTTAAGTGGATAATGCCAATTAGTGTATGTTATTTCCTTTCATAATCATGTATTTTTAAGTCATAGGGAATTTGGCCACCCTCTGACAGCCCCATCTTAAGAAGTGTCTGTGTCAGGATAAGGTTGGTCCCAGAGCCAGTGTCAACAAGACAGTGATAGATCTCTATTCCATTGAAGGGACCAATGATGTATAGTGGGAAAATGTGCACCTATATAGGAGAGCCTTCATCTTCTCTGGAGAATGAGATAATGGACTAGCATTCATCATGCTCGACTGCCTCAGTATGGAAGGCTTTTACAGCTGCTACTTCCATCTCAAACTTTAGGGGTCTTCTAAGAGGTTTAGTTAGGGAATCACGCATATCTGCTGATAGACTAAGGGCCTCAAGGATATAGAGCCAAGCTAGAATGATGGAATGATGCTTGAGGACATCATACTTCCGTTCCAAGTGTGAGATTCTTCTTTTAAGAGGTCACTATGTGACAGGAGGTATGGTGGGCTCTGCCAGCTGGACTGGCGACTGACTGGTGCTGGGAATATCTTGCTGCTCACTGGATGAAGTCTATGGAGTAAATACTGGATGAGGGATAGATGACTATGACCGGTCCATAGCAGAGCATGGCTAATCACGACAAGGTCGAGGTGGCTCCGCCTGATCAAGCAGCACAACCGACAGCGAAGGAAGATCTGATGACACAAGGCGAGAAGGCTGCGCATGATGAGCTATGCGCTGGGCCTATTTTCTTGTTTTGGTGGCATGCACAACCTTTATGAAAGTACTTGGAAGATCTTGGGCTGTCGATGCTTTCTCTTCTGAGAAGGGGTTGGATAAGACGATTATGCAGGAGTAGTAGCTGAGGCTTTTGAAGGCTTTGGATGATTTAGGTGTGCATGGATAAATCCATGGGCCTAGGCGATAGCCTTACAGGCCATCCAGTCATCAATATTCAAGGAACCACGGTTAAAAAATGGATGACATTCTCCTTCGTTGTCACTACCACAATCCGGCTTCATGAATACATACACCACTTGTGTGGAAGTTGTGCCCAACCTGACTATGTTGTTTTCGACCTGGTCTTGAAGCCAGTCCTTAAACACATATCACTATTTGAGTATGTGCCCCAGGATCCAGTGATAGGGGAAGTAGTTGGGTGATCAGTTAGATCCACCTCTTGTCTCCTTCTTCATTCCGGAAAATGTACAATTACCTGTTTCAAGGAATTTCAGAAATAACAAGGGACCTAGGCCTCGTTGAATGAGTAGTTACAATTTCTTCTATCTAGGAAGGGGGATCTTGGAGCCTGACCCTAATGGGGGGCTGGAGGTTCCTGTCGAAAAGGTAGAGCCTGGTTATCTAGCCTAGGTGGTGGTGGTGCATTATGTGGGGGCGCTTTCCGGTTCTGAGGTGGGAGCTGATGGGCCAGAGTTTGCGCCTGCTGTGGCGGGCCATTGCGAGGTTGCGAAGGTGGAACCATTGGTAATAATTATAGTTGTCTGGGGGCATCTATTTGGTCTACCTCGGTGGGCTCAACCTAGGTGACCCATCTTATGGGAATTTCAGGAGGCAACAGACATGCCTGGTAGGCCTGCTGTAAGGCTTTTTCTAGGCGCTAAGCCTTGTTAGATAAGTCTCAGAATCCCCCGGGGTAATTCTTGGTGATCAAAAAGGGGAAATGTTCTATCTTGACATTCCCCACACACAAAATCAGTAGTGTCTCTTGAGTTAGTGTCATGTCAAGAGAGTATGTGAGCCCTTTACAATGGGTGACAATGTCTGTGACACGCTCGTGAGGCCTCTATTTTCCCTTGAAGAGTTCTGCAGTACTCATCCTCTGAGTGGTGGTACTAAACTGGTAAATAAATTGCCTACTAAGATCTTCCAAGCAGATTAGTGACCTGATAGAGAGCTGGTTATACTAGATAAATGTAGTTTCTTCCAATATCTGTATGAAGCATCTGAGTTTTGCGGCCTCTTGTTGCGTCAGAGTTCCCAGCATGGGTCCTCACCATGAAATGAAATGGTTCAGATACTACAGCGGGTCAACCATCCCATTAAAGGGGGAGAAGGTGGGATTTCTAAGACTCAAGGGTGCTAGAATCTCATCCACCCATGCTAGATATAACTTTCCATTAGGAAGGATTTCCACGTGTCTCATTTCCAATGCCTTGAGGCAAGCAATGAGCACCTCCATGGGAACATCTGAGCGGGGTTTCATGTCTTGATGGGTATCCTTGGCCACCAATGTGTTGGTGGGTTCTTCAACTTGATAAATAGGCCCAAAGACTCATGGAGTGGCTGGTGGGATGACATTCGGAGCGGCTGGGGGAACCTGAGATGGGTCTCATGGATTCCCACGTCGCTCTTGTGGATTTGGTAACACATACCACGCCCTATTGTTGTAAGTTCCAGCCTCAACCCTGTTTGTGTGGGCAGGATGGTCTCTGTCACCTGGTGAAAATTTTCCATTTGGGAATTGTGCCTGCCCCTACTACGCCAGTCGAGGATAACCATAGTCTGACCTTTGCTCCATGGCATGCTCAGCAAGGAGGTCATCGACTATCTTCTTGTGCTTTGTGAGCTGTTGCACAACACAACTTTTTTGAGATCATACTATATCTTTTACACTGATCCAGACGAGTTGGAGTGTTTGATGGCTCCAAGGTGATCCTTACACTTATTTAGATTCTGGCCAAGGGTTAATGACTCAGTAGGTACAAGAAGACACAATAAAATCCTTTTCCAGTGAGTCATCTTTCATAATGGATCCAATTACCGAGAGACTCCATTGGGGGTTATGTCTTCCCCCAGAAGATCTAGATTTCTCTCTCCCCTTGGTAGGTCATCCATGTTAAGAACGACTCTACCTGGATGCATATCCTCGATATCGCCTGGCAAGTCAGGAGGTCATCGGATAGAACCGAAGTGGAAGGAATCATACTGTCCCCATCCATGGATCTACATGTGGGAGGAAGCCTCCTTCTTAATCCCATGGAGCAATTAAAAGCTCTGGATGCATCATTGTTGGAGGTTCATATGGTGACCTTGTGGCTTAGGGCTCTGGGACATAGTGAGTGTGGCCAAATCAACCAAACGACATTGTTGACCAATGTTTTCGAAGTGTTCCTGGCTCTTGGGGAAGGACACTCTTCGATGACAAAGACGAAAGTGTGTCTCCTAGAGGGTCTGGTGATAGAATCCAACTTCCTCCTGGGTGAGCGATTCTGATGCACTGAACTTTGGTGCCACGACTGACCAAAACAACTCTGGGAAACGATCTACCACAATAATTTCCCACAAGATCCTCGGCATGGATTTGGGGTCTGGCCCTTCGTTTCCCCACTCATCAAATAGAGGTGTTTAGGGAACCTGTAGTGGTACTAAAGCAAACCACTGATATGGTAGGTGAACCATTGGAGAATACGACGAGCAAGTTGAGAAACCAATGCATGTAGGTCTATCCTATGAAGAGTTCAGTGACATAGCCACCACATCGTGATAGGATGGGCTTACGACCACGGTTTCTAGCACAAGGACTATAGATGCTGGTAGTGGACAATGTCATTTCTCGTTCTCCATCGGCCACCAGAATATCTCTCTGTAATCTTTGGTCGAGTTAGAGAATGTTCCTAGTGATGGCGGTGGTGATTTCATGGCCAGACCCTTGGGAGATGCCAAATATTCATCCTCCTAGATGTATCTGCGGAGGGAGGCATGGATCTGATTGACCTCACATTCTGGAAGTATGAGGAAGATGCGCCTCATTCCTACCCCCACCCTTGACACAGAGGATCGAGGTGAGGGTTCCATTATTGTGTCATATTTCGGCTCAGAATATGACAAGTAGACATGTTTAATCTCAGTTTGAATCTTCCTAGAATTATTTTTATAGTGGCAATGACCTTCCTTCTTGCCCTGGGCTGCCACTTCAAAACATGGTAGATTTCTAGCTCGAGGAGAACCTTTAGCCAAACTGGTGTTAGGATGGAGAGGGATTCTGCCTGAGTGAGTCGGGGTGCAAGGAGTGCCTGAGCAGATGTCAAAGGGAACACGAGGAGGACCTCTGTGTCCACTGGCCGATATATGGAGGGAATCTCCATGAAAAGTGATGGAGCGGATAGGATCATGGGTAGGGCCTCCACGCTTTTCTCACTAGGCATCGTAAGTGCGAGGAGAGTCCTTGTTCTGGTCAAGAAAAACATAGGTAGGACCTCCGTGATGGGGGCCAATGAAGCGAGGCTGACCTTCACTCCTCTAATATCTGGGGCAAGGAGGCCCTTAATCAGCTACTGTAAGGACATAGGGAAGTCCCCCATGATGAAGACTGACTGGATATGTAACATCTCCTCATTAGCATCCAGTGGTAGGAGAAGCTACTCAATACCTGATGTCCTAAGTGATGAAGAGGCTTCTGTATTGAGTGTCACTATCGTGGGCAGGACCCTCATTCGGATTTAAGGTGTCTTGGGTAAGACCTCCATGTTGAGCTTGGAAACTGGGAGGACCCACGTTTTTAATGGTGGTGGTATGAGGATGACCTCTTTACTAGGTTTTGTTTTCGTGGGTCTGTCTGCGGTAGGTTCTCCCTGCGTCGGCAACCAGGAGAGTCGACCTAGCCTTCTCGTGGGGTAGTTGGGGCCTTAGTCTAGGTCGGGCGTCTGCATTCCCCTACTTATAATTGAAAATGAAATGAATTTATTTGTCGATGGTGGCACGAGACAAGGTATTTTTTGACATTGATTCCCCTTGGCGAGCATCCTCCTCAGCTTGCAACCGATGATAGCGTCGAGTCAACAAGACTAGGTATGGTGTTGCAGGCAGTTAGCTTACCTATTCCTTAGCTCGTGGGGCTGGGTGGGGGCACTGGCATGAACTAGTGGGGACCCTCCATGGGAGCCCGTAGAACGGGATCCCGATCAGGCTAGCCTGGACATCCCCCACCTCATCAGCGTAGGGGAGGGAGTCTTCAAAGAATTCCAAAGAGGGGCTCCTGAAACGGTTGTGCGTCAGAGTGAGGAGAAGTGTCTCCCTGCATGACTCATGGGGGTAGCGGTGGAGATGAGGAACAAGTGTCTTTAGGTCCTATCGGGCCATGTACCTAGTAGGGATGATCCCCTCCTCCTCATATCGTCGGACGAGGTCACTTATCACCCTTCATTGAGTGAACTCAAACGGGGAGATGGGGCATAGGCACCCAGCATTTGTGGACACAGAGGTTTCCATGGGGAAATGAGTCCACGTGCGATTTCTGCAATGACGTTTCCCCTACCCCTACATCAGTAGGTGGGTGGTGAATGGTTTCCTGATATGGAAACTTCGGTGCTGAAAGACATCGAGATTAAACCATTAGTGTTGAAATAAGGAAATCGATGCCAGGTTCCCTCAACACCATTTTGTCTTCCAGGGATGGTAAGAAGGATCCATGCTAACAACGTCGTAGACCGTGATGTCCAATGTTCAACTACCCTAACATATGGTGAGTTTCATGCTAGGCCCACTATTTTCATGGCAGGACCCGACATTGGAAACATGGATATGGTGACATGCTAGTCCACTAATGTGTATAATTCTATGAATCTTCACATTAAAGAGAAGAACTTCACGTTGGTTTCACCATTTTTGTTTCTGATGATTTCGCTAGAGTGTGCATCCTTCTGTTTCAGAGGAGGATGTGCTGATTGTTTCCCCACATTCCCACTTTCCACAGGCCAGAGACATTCGTTGCTTGTTCAGGGACATTTTCTGCTTGATTGAAATGGGTTGATGGGATGTTTGTTCTTCCATCTATAGATTCTTCCTCAGAACTCATCACATAGTGTGGGTCTCCCTTTTAGATTAAGACATTGTATATGAAACTCTTATCAATTCCCTGACTTCATGGATGCCTATTAAATAAATGATTCTATTTGGACATTCTAAGGGGTTCGGTCAGGGAACAACCTTTGGTTGGGGGAGTAGTCATGTGGGACATCACTAGCATGTTTAGACACTGGAACACTGGAGAATCTGAGCTTCCTCCCCTTATTATAGGGCTTCTCAAGGTCACAGAATCCTAAGGAATCCCACATCAAATTCATAGAATTATATGCCATGGGCATGTCTCTGAGGATTTCCTCATCTTCACATGTTTATCACAGGGTATGTAGTAGTTTTAATGACTATCAGAGAGGGATCTGATTGATCAAAACATTGACGAGAGTTAATCAGGTGGGTGCAACCCCTAGAGGGAACAATTATGTTGAGAATAATGCGTGGTTAGTTAATCAGTTGCTTCAAGGAGCAGTGAGAAAGTGGGTGACATGATCTCACTAGGATGTGGCGGCCCGGGTAAGAATCAGGATGGATAATGGAGAGTTGAATGAAGTGGTGGGGGAATGATATGGAGAAGACGTGTGTGTGACAGTGAATTTGGGCTTGAGCCTCGAAGAGACTTCATATATATCCTTGTGGGAGGGAATCAATGTCTGTGTATTTAATGGGGCGATGGGACACCTAAGGAGGGAGCCTGTATGAATGAGACCAAGAGGAAGTGGAACCTCCGGGTTGGGGCATGACCTTCTCAAAACACATAGTCTCGAGGGAAAGACCATGATGAGACATGGGTGATGGGATTGAGCCTTAGGGAGGCTTCCTATGAATCCCCGTGGAAGGGAATCAAATTCCATGTAGTTCAAGATGGTTTATAGAATTGGGGTGTGTGTAGAAGGACATTAACCCTATAACAAACTAAGGATTACTTATGGTTAGAATCTTGGGTAGGTCTAATGCTAGAGGGGTGGACCAGAGATGTGGATCCCAATCAGGGGAAACTAATGTTTACCAATTTCGGGGTTGAACCTCAAGGAGGCGTCTTACGTACCATGTCAAGGAGACACAAATCAAACCCATGTATTTCATCCTACAATGTCTTATAGTCATGTGGGGCTGATGATGGCATACTTCTAGATAGGATACGATGACTTACCATCGATTGGGAGACACAACCTCTTACCATCGACTGGGGGACACAACCGCTTATCATTGATTGGGGGACAAAAAGGGGAGTATAGTTTAACATCATGCTGGATGGGGGTGGACCAACGTGGAGTGGCCAGGATCTATGGGTTCTAGGCTTGAACCTCATGGAGGCTTCCTACATACCTTTCCAAGGCAAGGATCAAAGTCTACGTAGTTCAAGATGGTTTTTTGAACTGACGTGATGGCGGTCGAGACAATTAGGTTTTCGGATTGGACCTCAAGGAGGCTTTCTACATACCTTTCCTTAGTAAGGATCAATATCTATGTAGTTCAGGATGGTTTGGTGAACTGGTGTAAAGGATTTCGGGGCCAATAGGTGTTGGGATTGAACCTCAGGGAGGCTTCCTATGTACCTTGCCTTGGAAAAGATCAAATTCCATGTAGTTCAAGATGGTTTGGTGAACCGACGT
This sequence comes from Viscum album, assembly GCA_963277665.1. NCBI lineage: Eukaryota > Viridiplantae > Streptophyta > Magnoliopsida > Santalales > Viscaceae > Viscum > Viscum album. The sequence goes on from OY728129.1 coordinate 1,831,343,767, forward strand.
GAAGGAGGTCAGGACAAATAGGTGTTTGTCTTGAACCTCAGGGAGGCTTCATACATACCTTTCCTTGTCAAGGATCAATGTCCCCATAGTTCAGGAGAGAAATGTTGGGATTGAACATTAAGGGAGGCTTCCTACATTCCTTTCCTTGGCAAGGATCAAAGTGCACATAGTTCAGAATGGTTTGGTGAACCAACGTGAAGGAGGTCAGGACCAATATGTGTGGGGATTGAACCTCAAGGAGGCTTCCTACATACATTGCCTTGGAAAGGATCAAACTCTACATAGTTCAGGATTGAAATGTTGGTCTTGAACCTAAGAAAGTCTTTAAACTTACCATTCCATGGCAAGTATCAAAGTCCACATAGTTCGGAATGGTTGATATAGTTTAACGTCATGCGGGATGAAGGTGAACTGACATAAAGGAGTTGGCATAAGTAGGTGTTGGGCTAGAACCTCAGGGAGGATTCCTATGTACCTTTCCAAGGAGACAAGGATCAAAGTACACATTGTTCAGGATGGTTTGGGGATTACATGCTAAGGCTGACCCAGGAAGGATTCCATGGTGATTGCATACTCTAAGACCACATGTTTCGTGATCGGTGTGAGAAATAAGAGGCAGTAAATACCTGAAGATCACATTGAAAAAGGTATGTACATGGGAAGTGAAGTGGGTATTACTCGTGGTTTGTGGCCCAAAAAGTAAACAGGGGCTTACTTGGGGTCAGTATCCCAGGGAGATGGAGATTGGGACTTACCTTAGGAAGGAGGCAGGAGTGGAGAAAAGACCCAATGGGAGATGGGTGAGATAACAAATGTCCTAGTAACCATCTCTCATTTAGTATTTGGCACTGAAGAAGAGAGGAGGATGAGTGATTCTACCTCCTTCAAGAAAGGATAGAGGGTTACACCAAGTTGGTTGCCCCTCCCCATGGACATGCTCCTCTCTAGCGATGAAGATCTAATTCCATGTGAGGAAGAACTCACTATAGTTGAAACCAATGGGAATAGAGAATGACCGGGATGGAGAACTCTATGTAGAGTGTATGGGGTGAGGTTACAGTTTAACATATTGTGCTGAGGATGATGGTGCTTGGCAGTTTAATGTCCCGTAGCTCAGACAAGGCAGGTTCCCTCACTACCCGATGGATATACATAACTTATACCTATCCACCCTTGGGCGAGGGAATGTATCAGCAATGTATTTGTGAGGGGGTGTCATGAAGTGATCCATTGAGGGGCCCATGTTATCGTGGATATGAGAAGAATAAATATCCATTAGGATTCTTATGCAAAGAAGCACGAGGTGAAGCAACACAATGGGAAGCACCACCCAAGGGACTATAATTTTCTTCGTACTAGCTTGGAGGGTCATACATGAAAGGGGTGTATAAGGAATTTGGTTTTAGAAGGAGGTGATTTAACAACGGGATGTGCTTTGTGAAGAGGACGGTCTTCACAAAGGGAAAGGGTGTCGCAAAGGGACTAATCTTCTCAAAGAGGCTACACCTCATGAAGGGAAAGGTCCACTAGGAGAAGACATGATCTAAAAAGGTAAAACACTTTGCGAGGAAGGGGTGGGGGTCTTCATGAAAGGACAAGGCTTTAAGAAGTGCTATAGATAAGGGATAAGGGATTTTCATTAGTGAACACCTCTTTGATTGGTGGGAATTTCACATAGGATTTACGCTTCGTGAAACCTTGAGATCCTCGTGGGGGATCCTTCCTCTGCATAGGGTATGGGCCTTCACGAAGGGCATCTCCATCATAGGCGGAGGTTGAAAAGGAAGCAAAGGGCGACAGATTTCAAAGTACAAGTACCTTTGGGAATCCATGTGAAGGCTTCACAAAGGTCTACGTGATACAGGAAGGTGAAAGGTTAGAGTAACAATGGTTTGGGAGAGGGGATTCACCTTCTATTTATAGGAAAACCCCTGCTCTAGTGGTGCCAATATCACCGTGGAGCATCATGTCACCATAGATAGGTTCCATTCTTTGGCCCGTGGAGGGCCTCACAGAGTGGGCGAGGCACCTTGTAGGGATCGACGGATGTGGCCGATGTTGGGCAGCTCGCGAAGGACCTAACTCCACAAAGGGGACACCTTCGGCTCACACACCCATCCGGAAGGGGCACCACGGAGCCTCTTGCAGAGCTGTCGGTGAGGAATCGACACTCATCGTATAAAGGGATTCACATAGGGCCTTTTTGATATCGGTCAGGGGTTATTCCTGACCTGTTCAAGGGGGTTTTTTCCAATCAGATTTTTGAGTTTGTGGGATGAGTCGGAAACCTGTGTGTTTTTTCAGTGCCAAAAATTGGGTTTCTATACTTTCAAAATAAATTGCTCTATATCCCCACCCCACACACTTATCTAGATAAAACTAATGTTTTTATACGATATATTATTGATTTTACTTTTTCAAAATCAAATATTTCCAAAATATATCACTTCAATTTATTGAAAAATAAAATTTTAATGTAACCTATAACTTTTTATTTTTATGATAGTGTTAAAAATGCATTTTATAATCTCTTTTAATTTTTTTCTTATGTTTAAACATAGATTTCGACCAATTTTATCATTTTTTATAAAAATTAATCTGTATGATATTATGGTTTCCCAATGTAATTATTAATATCATAATTTGGTAAATAAATGATTTAAAATGGTCTAGTATATTAATTATTTCCGAAGAAATTGTTTACTGCTCCTAAGAAGGATATTTTCAATCATTGTTAACACTCTATATTCATTTATATAATATTCTATTATAATTATATTCTCCCTCATTCTCCATATGGTCTATGATTATGTTTTCTATTATGATGTTACTCATTTAATTCTTGGTTTAATTATTCTTTAAAATATTTTTTTTATGATTTCCACATATGGCACACATAATGTTAGATACATGAAATAAGTACCCTAATAACACTCCAATGCATTGGGTAGTGAATTTATCTCTTGAGATTCAATGTTTATAATACTTGGGAATCATTCCTTGTAATGGTTTATGAATCTGTTGTAATGAAGGGTGCATCCTAATAGCACTCCAATGCATTAGGTAAATAATTAATCTCTATAGATGAGAGCTTCATGATACCTTAGAGGAATACCATGGTAATGTTAGATGATACCTTGAATAACAACATTGTATTATGATTTTAAAAAAACCTTAGAGATGAAATTTATTAATATTCATATGAATTTCATTGTATCCACATTTCCAAGTTCTAATTTTATGTACTTATGACCACATCATCCCTTGGTGTCCTATATTTAAGTTATTTTGTTAATATTATTATGTTATGGATAACATTCTACCAATGATATCTTATAATTTCACTATTTATCCCTTGTTGAGCATATTATATCATGCCTATCATTTATTTCCATTTCTCATGGTTATGAATTAATGTAATGTATTTTATGTTTTTAGAAGAGTATCTTGTGTTGAGGTTTTATGGGATATATTGAAAGCTTGTTATTGATTAATCATTTTATTTTATAGTGGAAAAAATGTTAGTTAGATGAAAAATTCATGGGTTACATTAGTCTATGTTATATTCTAAATAATTAAATCCTTAAACATAAATGGTCTTGTGAATTTCATTAATGAAATATTTTCTCTATGTTATATGATTGAGATTACCTAGTCTATGTAGAATGATAACTCTATTAAATAGTTCTTAGGCGAAGTATAGTTTGAATAAGTGTATGAAGACTCGCTCTCAGAAGATAAGGAAGCAGATGTAGATACATAAAGGTCCCCAATTTAGTGGATTTTCTCGAACACATCTTATGTTATGAAAACAATTACTAATAGATCATATCCCTTTATTTCTGAAAATAAAATAATTATAGTCCTAGGGTAACAATTTCATTCATTCATTTGAACTTATATCATGATTCGATTCAAATATATCTAACATTTATTATATTTTAATGGTAGTACTTTTATCAGAATAAATATTGTTTTATATTATGTTTTCTAAATATTTTGATTTTCAAAAGGCTGAGAAATTATATTATAGATTATTTTATGATCATTTAAAGGTTTTTTGGGATGAGTTTCACCTCAATATGAATTTATTTAATTCTATTTATATATTTTTAAATTTCAATTCTTATGATTATCTAAATATAATAACAACAATTATCTATAGTATTTGAATCAAATATCTTCTTCAACTAATTTATCAAAAAAAGTAATGTTTAATGATTTTTATATTGTATTTATCATTATTATGATATTTATTGATTATAATTATCATAAAGTCTAAAGCATTTTTCCTCCTAGGGGATGTTTATTTTTAGAAGGAGATATTGTGTGATATATCTAAATATCATTGAATTAATTATGTTGTTGCTATTGTAATGGCTTCATTGACCTTATATTCTAAAAATATGTTTTGGTAGGATAGTGAAAGGACCTAAGAATGTCCTATGTCTATCAAACTCATATATAAAATTAGTACTTAGATATACGAAAGAGAAATAAAAGTTCCTTGTTAATGTGGGAGTTTCATATTTATTAAATAATTTTATCCAACTATTTTCTTGATTAATCATATATGTCAATTAACAAGGTGAAATATAAGTGGTTGGGATTCCTCTAGTAGTCTTCTACAATCCTCTTATGGGTAATAATAAAGAGTTTCCATCACACTAGTGGCCATTGAATTGGGTTTAACTATGAAATTTTGTAATATTGTGAATTTATATTGGTTCCTTAGAAAACAATCTACTAATGTGGAGGATAATAATTTTATGTTTTTTGGTTGGGTAAGGCTTAACATTTCTATTAACAAAAAATTATATGATGCATCTATAAATTTGTGGTCGAATGAAGTGACTTATTCATATTCACGAAACTAGACATTATGCTTGTATTCTTAATTTAGGGGGTTCTCTAAAAAACCATTATTCATAGAATTATTTTCTGATAACCAAAATTATCAATTATAAATCAAAATGGATTCTTTAAATATCATTATGATTAGAGATATAGCTAATTTTATTTTTGAACATCATGGGATGGAAGTATACTTCTATAAGTGAGAAATTCACAATAGATAAAAAATAAGACTTAAATGGTATGTAAAATAATAGCTTTTAAAAAATATTCCTAACATCATCTATGGGTAAATACCATTTTTTTATTGGGAGGATGCAAGTATGATTCCTATTTGAAGTGAAATTGTTTTCTATATTTCATTATCAATAATCACCAAATAATTTTTTGTGGAAGGAATTTTCAAGGTGGTAAGAATTTTGATACCCATAATTTCAGTAAAGTTTATATTTTTACAACCTTTCATTCAATTAAATTTTATGTATTAACATATTTAAATTTCCAAATATTTTTTTTCTAGAACTCATGGTTTAATTATAAAATTTGAGAAAACATTTAGCCTAACCATATAGGTGGTTGAATTTTCATTAAGTGAAAAATATTTTGTTTTATACTACTTAAAAAACCACACAACCTAACCATGAATTTTCCATGAAAAGTTATAGTTTTGGTATTTTTATTTCCTAGATATGTTTTCACCCATCATTTAATTTAAGAATTTAAGAGGCCATTATGATACACACCATCTAACTCTCATCTCTTTTTATTTTCTCCACGGTTCTCCTCTAATGAACTCAATGTGATTTATTCCAGATAATCATTCATTTAATATTCTTTTTGTGTTCTTGATCCCTTTTTCACTTTTGTATTCTTTTTTCTTTATCATTTAATTACCCTAAAAACCCATGGGGGCAAGTTATTTAGTAGACATTGTCAAAACACAGGGTATCTTATTATTAGGGTGTATGGATCCTTTATCATACTCTAATCTCTTCCAACCTAGTGAAGGCAAATTATTTAAACAAACCAAGTATAGTTTTTACAAAACATTCATTTTTATTTGATAAAATCATATTTAATTGATGTATAAAACTTGGTCTATAACCCAATAAATTTAGTATTGGATATATATGATTTATCTATAAAAAGGTTTTTGTGATTCTCATTGTCTTGATCATGACATAAAGGGAGGTTCTCGTTTAAAAAAAATTTAAATCAAAATAATACATTTATACACTATATTTTTGAAAAAGGTTCTATGAGGATTTACCATAATATAAGTGAACTATAATTTATTTTATGAATAATTATTAATTTATAATGTTGGTTTTAATTTATTGAATTTATTTAGTTGATATAAAATCATGTTTGGTTTAAAATAAATGTGTTTTGAGGATTTTTACTCTTTTAATTTATACATAATATTCGATGGATATATTTATGATTTTTAATTTCATATAAATTCTAAAATTTTATAGAATATATATTACTTATATTATTAATTATCCCAACTTTTAAATTATACCCCTTCATTATAATTGATTATATTATATAAATTTGAAATAATAATGAATTTGATATTTTTGATCAATGAGATTTTTCTATGAATGGTTTAAGGGATGAGTTATGAGTTTATATAAATATTTCATTTAATTTATTCTGATAATATCCACCAGGTAGCATCACATAGTATATTTTTTCCCTATCAATAGACTTTCCATGACTTGGCTAGACCATGAATGTTGGGGTTATTACCATAATATTATATTGTTGACTGATACATGTTTCCACTAATGTATGTACATGATTACCTTCTTAGAATCTGGGGTGAAATCCCATATTAATCTTAATATGATATTTATTTTTTAACTAGATAATTATCATTACTTTATGATATACTATAACAAAGTTTTCATATGTATTTTTATAATTGATTTCTAATGTTATTTATTTATAAAATTATTTATTTATAGTTTATTCACAGATGGTTATTTATTATAAATTCCTTATAAGGTTTACTCAGGATGTTTACTCATTCTACTAAAATTATTGTGTCATAATAACCATAAATGTTTTGTATTTAAAATAAAAAAGTGATGGATTTTATTATTTATCATTAAATATTCAAAAGGGTTTACATTTGTTATTTCTAAAGGTATTTTCAATGCACTATACTAACATATTGGTTATTATTTTATTAAGTTGTAACCATTTTCAAAAGATTAATAAAAATAGTATTTGTTTCACAACATATTTTTACATAAGGTAAATGTATTATTTTCCTTCTCTAATTTAAAACTAGGAAATTTGGGTTGTCACATAAAATGAATGATATATAATATTTGTGGTATCCTATAATATTTTCAATCAATATCTAATGCAACAACCTTGACCCGGAGTCCACTAACTGTTTCCCCCTATGTCACCACACGACCTCAAGTGAGACTCCACATATGCCAGAGGTTATCGAATTATAGTGAGGGTATAATTAATCATGTGGGGAGACTATACACTATTTACTAGAGTAAGACACAAGAAAAACATATGAAATAAAGGAAATAATAAGGAATAAACCAAAAAAAATGAATTACTAACCATTTCACAATTATGATATAATCACAAACAAATGATAAATATTCATTTTCAAAGGGAAATGTTCTAAAAGTGAAGAAAACCCAAAAACAAGACAAACATCTAAATCCCAAATATGGGCCCTGACTCCAAGTCTAGATCCTCATCCATGCAGATCCAAATCCCAAATTAACTCCCCAAAATATTGCCTTTTCCCTGGTCCAAACCCAAAACCATGATGTTTTCTCAGGTACCCAATGGAGGCTTGAGCAGGGTGTGATTATGACTCAGTAGACCACTACAAATAAGGTCTACGATATATCCATTCTAAATATAAAGTGCATGAAAGTATGAAATAAATGACACAGTACCCAAAAGACAACTCGGGTACCACTAGTTAAATTCTTTTACATTAATCATTTCCATCATGATTCCAATTTTGAACACTTATACGTTTTCATTACCAATTTCATTATCATCACATATTTTTTTGGGATAGGCATTTAAATTTTTAAATAATGGACCAATCCTTCTAATTATCATGCTTAAAAATAATTCAAGTGTCGTGTCTCACTAGGAGGAAACATTTTACAATAGTCACATAACACATACGTTGGAGCCTCAATATAGGTAGTGTCCTATAATGTTATTAGGCATATAGAGCCTCAGTATAACTCCCTAACCCGAGAATTATGGGGTGGGGTTTAGAGCCTCAGTCTAACCCAACCAATGTGAGTAAAACATTATGTAAATACCCCATATACCACCAATCCATGTCCACATTCTTATTTATCCATTTACTGGATTTACCATATCATAATCTTTACATAACCAATACACATAAAAAATAACAATTGACATTCATTTCCATATATCAAAATTTCAAGACATTTCTAATTTCAACATTTACCATTTATAACACTTAACCCATTTAACCCATTTATCACATTAATCAATTCATGTTCCTTAATCCATTTAAGCATTTCCATTACTAATTCATGATCTATTTGACACATTAATATTTTTCCATTGATCCTTTTTCATATCATTCCACACAATATCTTATTCCATTAACTACAACTAAACAAAACTACCTTGTAATCCTTTTTAAAAATCAAACTATCACTTAAACACAGTTATCCTAGGCTATAATTTATTAAAAGAAATTTAATACCTAACATTAAAATTTTCCATGTTCAGGAATATCGGTGCACCCCATGGGTGTCCCTAAATCAGTTTTGTAATTCTCTTAGAATAATATGGGGAGAATGATGGGTTTAAATCATTATTTATCAAACCATTTTACCAAATCCTACTAATTACAGAAAATAAACATCAAGAGGGATGAAATATGACAACCACATGTGGAAAACTATATAACAAACTATGGGATATAATTTTTAGATCACTTACCTTCAATATGAAGGTGAATAAACCATTAACCTTATCCATAGATCCGAATTCAAGAACCCCTTAAAGACTCAATATATGATCCTCTAGAAAAACAGGTTTTTAGGGTTTCTGAAGAATAGGAACAAAATGATATTCCCTAATCCCAAAAGGAGAAGCAATATTAATATTAGACTTACCCTAACCTTTGATCTGCAACTAAGGGCAATCCAAATCGACCTATAATCCAAGTCGAATGATCCTTGGGAATATTTGGAAGCATTTGTTCTTCACTAGGGCTGAAAGGGGGAAAATTATGAAGATAATTGAGTGATGATCATAAAATCCTTATTTGATAGTTTGGTAATTTTCTACTTTTTATTGGGGCGCACGGTTTGTCTACATGGTTTTCCAAACTGTGCGCAAATAATGATCTGACCACTATCCAAGAGTGGTGAGGTCACAAAGTTACTTGGGAGATCCACATTGTTTAAGAAACCATGTGCCTACTGTCCTTAACATGTCACACCTTGACCACATGTTTCCTTAATGTTATTTGTTTCTTGACATTAGATATCTTGTTCGAGGTTTGGGTCGATTTCCCAAAGAATGTTTTTGTGTTTCGGAGTATTTAGGTGGGTTTTGGACCTCTTCTTGGTTTGAAAACTATTTGGAACAAATAGTGTGAGCCCCATTAGGGACTATTATCCCTTCATTTGTTGGAGCATTGCTTGCGCACAGTTTGAATAAATCATGTGACCAAAATGAAAAATGAAACTTTTAAATGGGAGATCTGAGCTTCATGGTTGGAAAATGGTTTCTCAAGCTATGCAGCTAGACCATGCATGTGTAACTTATCTATAGTAGTGTGTACATAGGTCATTCACAGTCTGGATAACTATGCAGCAAAACCATGTGGCCTACCTAGTGTTCAAAAAAATAAAAAAAATAAAAAAAATAGAAAATAAATAAAGAAATATTTTGATGATAATAATAATACGATGATGATGATGATTATTATTATAGTTATTATTATGTATAATGTTATTAGTATTTTATTTTCGTTTTAATTAAAACCATTTATTTATTCCTCCTCCCCCATATGATTAGGCCCTCCCCTTTTTCATGGTTCACCCTCTTCCTCCCTTTATCGTCTCTTGCGCGACACCCTAGCCAAAGGAGGAGAAACATAATGCACCACTATCTACTCTCCTCTCCCTCTATTCACATCTTCATATCTCAATTATTTGTGCAATTCTCTAATATCGGTCTCCTCTCACTTCTTCTCCCTCTAGTTTCAGTAATTCCTCCCTTCTGTGTGGTGTGTATGCCTTGGTCAAACCCAAACACATTTGAGGGTTGTTCTTTTAGCTGATTCTTTATGGTCATTGTTCATTGGGTCCTGTCAAGGCTGGTTCTAGACACTTCCATAAAGGTAATTAGTTTTCTCTTAGGTTTAGGGTAATTTTTATTTAGTTCCATTTCTTTTTCTCTATTTTAATTGTGGGCTTTTGTGGCTTTTGAGTTCCTGGTAATTTTTATTTACTTTGTTGGACCTCACTGTGATTGTTTTGGGTTATCATTATTAAAAGAGGCTTGTACTTGTATTCATAGGTAAGCCTAAGTATTTTTATGCCCCCCTGTATATATATTCACCAAGTTAGGATGAAAAAATATAATGGGGAAATGTTTTCCTACATATATATATATCAAAATTCATACACATGTAAGTGTAAAGGTATATGCATGTATAAGAATATATTCAAGTATCCCTTGTACATATTTTTCCATGGAAATATCTATATAGGGGCTAGGTTTCCATTCCTATAAGTGAAGGTGCATATTTATAATAGTGGTAATGGGAAGGTTTAAGTTGTTGTTGTATTTAGCAGCACACATTGAGTTTGAGATAGGTTCCATATGCCAAACCCTTTAATTTCAATTACAAAATTTATTGATTTCTTTTAAAGTATGTTTCATATTTATCTAGTGTATATATATTATTTAATTTGTTTTTGGTTAAAATAAATGGTTCCTAATTTGTTTTACATAATTTATCTAAGCTTCCAACAATGGTTTTTAACATTGAAATATTCTCTCAACCTTAATTTGGAAAACATAATTTATTTTTAAAGCTCAGTCAGTTTTAAATGATAAATATTTAAAATTAGTTGATTAAATGGTTTTGAGTGTAAAATGATTATTTCACAAGGTGGTTTGTATGTGTAAAATACATGTGAAAGTCCACTTGGTTTAAAATAGGTTCGTGTGTGATTTTAAAAAAGGGAAATTTCATGTTTTGGTAATTTTGGAAAAGTTCATGAGATTTGTTGTAAAGTTAAGTTTAAATAGAGAAGTACCATTCTAATATGGGTTTCTTAGACATAGGAATGGTTTCATGTTTTTTTTAAATGTATTATTCCTCGGTTTTTTTAATTCAGATTTTAAATGGTTTTGGAACATAGAAGTTTTGGGTGATTATGTTTTCTAAAGTGGAGATACTCTTTATAATGTAATGAGGCTTGTTTGGCACTTCTATAGTGATTTATGAAAGTTGGAATACACTCCAGTGTAATACCCATTGTTTTATAAATATGATGTGTATGTTAAATTTTTGATTTTTAAAGTCTTTATAGTGAATAGGATCGATCTTTGTTGTCTAAATAAGAAAGGGGAATGCGATAAAATAGGGAGATCAGTGGTGATATGTTAGATGAGTTTTTTATAAATGAAAATAATACTTTTAGGTATGTTAGTTAGAAAAAAATCACCACCATTTGAAATAGATCACATGGTAAACCCAAGTATCTAGGTGAGTGAACTAGAACTGGTATGCTAATTGAATCGGTAGTGGTGGGGCCAAGATTCATCTAGAAAGAATTACATAATAACACTAACTAAACATGTGATATGATTAGAGACCACTAGAAATTTGGATGAGATCCTCTATACTAGATCATGAATGAGAACACTATAACTTTCGATGTTATCCTCTATAGTGTATAATACATGATAACTTTGTGGATAGTTTAGTTAGAGGATTTTGATAACTGATGTATGAGTTTTCTAGGGTCTTAATTATGGAAGATAAATATAGGGATTTTCCATAGTGCTCACTCTGACATGATACTAGTGATGTGATTTCAATCTAAATTTCTTTTTTTTCCACTATTATGAAAATCATGTTTTAATATAGATATATTTTCTTTCATTTTGAAATGATTATTCAAGCCTTTAAACTGTTTTTGAAATGTGATATAAAGTACAAGGTTTTTATTTTTTATTGGAATCATGTTACTTGAGTTAAAAAATAATGGAAAATGTTATTTTTATAACATTTTATTTTTAAACTAGAATGAATTGGTTTTCTTTTTAAAAGTAATGGATAGGTAATAGTTTATCTAGGCACACCAACTACATTTTAATACTAACACCAATAGTTTCAATTCTATTTCTGCATTGGTGCTGCTTATAGATTGGATTCATCCATCATGGGGTGACATTGTTTTAGTGGTTGGTAGTGACACATATAGTCCCATAGTGGTATGCCCAGTTTCATTTATTGATACTTATCATGTTCATTTTTATTCTTTATTTTAATTTTTATATATTTTAGTTTTTATGGGAAAAAATCATGCCTAATTTCTTTATTTTGATGTTCAGAACAAGTTTCCAGACCATGGGGATTAGAAACGCCCCTCAAGACTTTTTTCAAGCCTCCTTGAATGAATATTTCATTGGTAACCCTAGTTAGTTATTAAAAAAATTGAATTTGAATTGGCTGTTTTTATTTGGTTTTTAGGTATCTTAGAGATTAGGATTCTCGAGACTCGAGAGATAGTTGCGGGAAGGATGTCATAAACCATTTCCCATCTTGAGCCTTGCGTTTCCAGGGTAGTCCAAGATTTGAGTCTTTTTGTTTGTTTGTGTGGATAGGTGATGGCAGTGGAAGTGAGCTAGTGTTATGAAATAAGATTCCATGGAGTAGTGACCCATGTGTGTCCTGATTGAACAATTCCAGATACTTCTTATGGTTGATTCTTTCTTAGAGCATGGTTTTTTAATCCATGTTTCCAGGTTAGGCATAACCACTAGTTCCTTATTCTATATATTTTTGTGTAGGTTATTTTTTGGCTATGTTTTGGGGGAAGATAGGGATCTCAAAAATGAATATTTTTTCTATGAAATAGGTTTTCAAAAGGGAATACATTTTTTGGTGTCAAAAAATGGTTTTTCAAATTGAAATGATTTCTAGAAATATTTTTCTAATAGAATGTGTTGTTTAAGAGGAAGAAATGGTAGGTGTTTTGGAAACTCGTTTGGGAATGAGAACTAAAAGTTTCTTAAGAATTTATTTAATGGTGATAGGTAATATCTAATTGGTTGAGAGATTTTTTATTTAAGTTTAATGATCTTTTTTGGAAATGAGAACTGTTTTGAATTGACCTTTGATATTTCGATGAATGATCACATATATGGATGTACATATGTGGAATTTTGATAATTTGTGGTATGTGTTGATGGGTGATTGAGTTAATACCAGGATATATATATATATGTGTGTCTGTGTGTGTGGGAATTCATGGAATACCAATATTCAGTATTTAAGTTATTTTTATTTATAAAAATGGTTTTTAAAAATGAGGATTCAATGTTTTGAAATATGTGTGACTAGTTTTTAGTGACTTTTTCTTGTTCGGAATCCACTTTCATGGGGTCTTGGTTTTGACTTGCTGAAAATGTGTTCAGAATTGGGATATGAGTTTTGGTTTTGGTTTTTGATTGAAGTGTGAATTTTTTTATGATGTGTTTTTATTTGGAATTATGCCTCTTTTTTATTTATTCCCCAAAAAAGTCCTGGCATGGTGTGGATGGTCAGACTCTATGATGCTTTCATCTATGTTTTTTTGAGGGTAGAGTTTGGGAATTGATGTTGGTCATCATTTACTAGTTTTAACTTGTCAAAATTAACGTAGTTAGTGTTTTTTAGGAAATTTTTAATAATTGATTCTCTATGTATCCCCTTTGACAAATCTACCCATACTCTGAATTGAATAGTGGATCTAGATCCTTTCCTAACTTTGTACCACACCTGAGTACTTTGTCTTTTTTTCACACTCTCTTTCATTGAAGAAAGGAAGAATGCCTATTTCCTATTGACTTACAAAAATACGTTTCATACATTATGGTTGCATGGGTCATCTAAAGAGGTTCTATAAGTATCACTACTAAAAAAGGATATTACAGCTATGGATGGTCAACTCTTGACTACAAGGTAGCAGATGATTTGAGACATCAGGTCTCTAGCGATACGTCAAGGAGTGATGTGTTTCACATAGTCCAGAATCATAGGTTGTGGGGTCCTTAGTGAATATTTTTTCTCCAGTGCTAGAATGGGGAAAATTATAGTTTCCATGTTACATATTTCTTCAATTATTTTAGGTACCCCTTTATTGTAAAATGAATATATGGCTCATTTCCTTGTTTTCGACTTCTTTGTTCTGATAGTTGTTCTACAATAGTCTTCCTAAATTTGGAAAGTCCCCCTTTAGTTGTTAAAGGCTTGGTGGCCTTTTATCATTGTAAACCTCGGTAGTTGTGGATTTACCTTATGGTTGAAAAACCTTGAATGGTTGTCTCTTTGTGGAATGGTTTTGGTTATCAAGTTTTTCTCATTTTGGAGATTCATACATCTTGGGGGAATGATGAATCATGGTTCATTTTACTTTTTGGTTTATGATATTTCTGTGGGATTCCCTATGTGTTGGGGGTGTTTTGGTTTGGTTTGGGCGATCTTTGTGGATATGCTAGTTGGTCTGTGAAAAGATTCCCCCTGTAAATTTGTGTTGGGTTTCCCTTATGGATGTTTTCATTCTTGTCGAGTTTTTATGGTGGGGAGAACCCTCCTATTTTACCCATAGTTCTTATTATTTTGGTTTATCTTAGAGATGGTTGGGTGTGATTGGTAGAGTGAAAAGTCACATCGAGTTCATTATTTCGTTTTCCATAATTAGTTTTGAGCTCAAGTTTTATTCTTGGTTTGGATGAGTGACATTTTGTGGTCAGAAAGTGTTTGTGGTGGGGGAAATTGCCACACCCTTCCCACAATTTTCTTTAATTTTATTTTTTTCTTGATGTTGTATATTTTGTTCGCGTTTATAGTCAAGTTCTGGATGAAAATTTTTTAGGTTTGGAGTCATTGTGTTTATTTGGACCAATGAATGATTTGAGATTAGTTTAACCCAAACCATGTGAGGCACAACAGTGATTGTGTTCCCTTCCTTTAGTAGAGAACGACTTGCACACAGTTAGAGGAAACCATGAAACATATATTCACAATGGATTTTTCAAATGATAGAGCTGAGTTTCACAGTCGGTGCACAGTTTCACTAATCATGAAACCATATTGTGTGTGTTAAACTTCTCTCCATCAGGGTGAACACGATTGGAACATGTTCTAGAAAATTGTGCGCCAAACCATGCATCTTGCCCAATGTAAAAAAAATAAAAAAATGGAAAATAAAGAAATAAATGTTTTAATAATAATAATAATATTATTATTATGTTTATTATTATTATTGCCTTTGTGTTTTAATTAATACCCTTTTGGTTTCCTCCTCTCTCACCCCATGTGGGTATCCCCTCCCAGTTTGTGTGGTGCACTCCCTTTCTGCCATTCTCCCCTCTTGCATGACACCCTAGCTAAAGGAAGCTCCCTGCGGAATCCCACATCCTCCTTTTATATCCCTTTGGTATCCACTTATTCCCTTAATTTGTAGTGAAATCCAATCTAGGAGGTATCCTCTCCCTTTCATCAACCTCCCATTTCCAGTTTCCTCCCTTCCATGTGGTGTACATACCTTTCTAGAACCATAACTCATTTGGGGGTTGTTCTTTTCATCGATTATTAATGATTAGGGTTCGTTGGGTCCTATTAGAACTTGTTATATTCACAACTGTCAATGGAAACAACTTTTTCTTCGATTTAGTGTAAGGTTTATTTGTTTCCTTTTCTTTTTCTTGCTTTTAATTTAGGGGTTTTGTGCTTTTTGAGTTCTTGGTAATTTTTCTTTCGTGCGTTGGACCTCTCTGTGGTGGTTTTGGGTCTCTTTTTTCAAAAGAGTCTCATACATGTATGCAGTGGTAAAAAAAATATATGTGTGTAACCTATTTATTTACATTCACCCATAGTAGGATGAATAAATATAGTGGGCCTAGGTTTTCCTACATATATATTTGAAAATTCATTTGTGTGTCACTATAAAGGGGTATATTCACATATAAGAAAATATGAAAGGAACCACTGGTATAAAGTTTTCCATGAAATTATGTATATAGTATAAATTTTTCCTTGAAAATAAGAGAAGGTGCATATGCACGTAGGTATGAAAGGGAAGGTAAGAGTTGTCGTCCTCTTAAGTACTACACCTTGAGTTTGAGGTAGGTTCCCTTTGCCTAACCCTTTAATTTGAATTTAATAATTCATTTATTTCATTAAAATTTGTTGTATATTTATATTTTTTTTAAATGTTATGTTATCTATTTTTGGTAGTTAGAAATGGTATTCATTTTTTTACATGATTTATCTAAGCTTCAAACATGGTTTTCTCAGGATGAAATATGATCTCGACCTTATTTTGAAAAAGAAAATGTATTTCTAATGCTACGTTGGTTCTAAATAAAAATTCATTAAAATTTGGTTCTTAATTGGTTTTGAGTGTCCAAATGGTATTTCCATATATTTTTTGAATATGTACAATATATTTGAAATATTACTTTAATTGAAATGTGTTCATGTGATATTTCAAAATGGAAAATTTCATGTTTTGGTATGTTTGAAAATTTTAAAGGTTTTTTTGTAAGTTCAAGGTTAAATTGTGAGTTTCCTTTCTTAAATGGGTTGCTTCAACTTATTCATGGTTTTAAATTTTTTAATTTGTGATGGCTTGGTTGTTTAATTGGACTTTTAAAATGTTTTGGAACATAAAGAAGATGGGTGATTATGTTTTCTAACTTGAGGATACTCCTTGTATAGTAACAAGAACCATTTAGCACATTGATAATGGATTGTGAATGTGTGAAACCCATCTTGGGGAATTCCCAATTGTTTTTGAAATATGATTTGTATGATAAATGTTTGATTTGTGATATGTTTCTAGTGAAGTGTCTTTTACATTTTCTATGTGACTAAAAAAGTGGGATTCACTCAAGGAGGTAGATCATTGGTGAGATGTTGGATGGTTTTTATAATAAATAAAATGATACATTCATGTATGTTAGTTTGATAAAAACTCACCACAATTTAAAATATAGAAAATGGGAATAATAGTTATCTTGGTAGGAGAACTAGACCTTGTACGTTAGTTGAATTTGAAGTTATAGAGCCTAGATTTTTTTTAGGATTTACGCTAAAAAATTAAATAAACACATGATACGATCAGAGAGCATTACAATATTGGACGATATCAGGTATTGTGGCTCATGCATGAGAATGTTGTTAGACCACACGAACAATGGAATATATCTTATCTAGTGTCTCATTCAGAAGAATGCTATTGGTTTTTTATTGGGAGGATTTAGATCAATGAGGTAAAAGGTTTCTATAGTCTCATTTGGGCTAGTTACCTATTGGGATTTCACATGGTTCTCGCTTTTGAGATTATACTTTTAATGTGATTTTTATTTTAGCTGGATCATGTTTTATTCCTTATTTATTAAAGACATGTTTTTATTTAGATGGAATTTCATTTAATTTGAAATGTTTATGCATTCTTGTAAACTATTTTGGAAAATTGATGGAAAGGAAATGGTTTTTTATAATTGGAAACTTGTTCTTGAATTTGAAAAGAATAGAAAAACCCTTTTTATCATTGTATTCTCAAACTACCATTACTTGGTTTTATTTTTATTGGTATGTGGTATGGTATAGTTTATCTGGGTATGATGATTGAAAATTAATACCCACGCCTATAGTTTCATTTCTATTTTTATATTTTTTTTACTTCTAGAGTGGATTCAGTCATTATAAGGTGATGTTGGTTTTGTGGTTAGTGGTGACCCACAAGGTCACATGGTGGTATGTGCATTTTTTTATTCAAGTAGCTCATGTTAATTATAATTGTTTATTTTATATTGTTTTAATTTTAATTTTTTTATAGGAAAAATCATTCCCAACATTTTTATTTTTATGCCTAACACTATTTTCTAGCCCTTGGGGATTGGGAATTCCCTTCATCTATTGTTGTGGGTCAGATCAGGTGACTAGTTCAGGATTAACACGGTTTGAATCATGACATAATACCTCTATCCAAGGCTATATAATTTGGCACTCCCCTAGAAATGTTTTCCAAATAATGCATCCCTACCTTGGTTATCATAGTTTGGGTGCATGGTTTTCACTAAACGAGTGTCAACCATGCAATATACACCAAAAGACCATTTTTTATTTTCTTTCATGCTTCGAACCCCCGAAACACCCTTTAGCATCCACATGAACCTAATAAACATTTAATTAGAAAAATTTAAGGGATTAAAACAATAACATATCTCTTTGGAATTCAGGATCTTACAACCTCCTCTCCTTATAATGACTCATCCTTGATCTTCTCTTCTCAAGAATCATAGAGATTCCAAGATAAAAATATTTGGCCACTAAGCCCATATATCCAACTCCATTTCCCAAGATTCTTTTTTAAAAATACAATGCTACCATAAAAATCAAACCAATGGAAAAGTATTTCCCTATAATACTTTATCACTACGATCCAAAATATGAAATTGATTCTCCCCATAGGATTCATATTCCTCAAGTTCAACATACTCAAAATCAATCACATGATATGGGTCAAAATGATATTGTCGAAGCTATGAAACATGAAATCGACAGTGTATGCTACTATACTACTATGGACGAGCTAATTGGTGTGCCACTAGTCTAATCCTCTCTATAATCTCAAATTCCC
Source organism: Viscum album (assembly GCA_963277665.1). Taxonomy (NCBI): domain Eukaryota; kingdom Viridiplantae; phylum Streptophyta; class Magnoliopsida; order Santalales; family Viscaceae; genus Viscum; species Viscum album. Next base: position 1,831,362,543 of record OY728129.1, read on the forward strand.
CCATGTACATGTGTGATGAATTTCCCAATTTCTTAATATTATGGTGATCCATCCATGAAGACACCTAATGAAATACATGATTAACCCTCATGAAATCAAGAGGTCGATGATTCTTATTTATTTATTACTTCTACCTTCATTGGTATGTTTCCATATAATTACAGATCAACTGAACCTACTCTCACATCTCCTATAGGAGACTCAGTTCCAACAACTCTGATTCCCCTAATTCTATCCAACATATTGGAGATCTACATGGTCTACCATTGAGTTCCCCAAATGGTTCTATATGAATCGTAGCCTAGTAACTATGTATGTATAAAAACTCAACATGTTCTATGTGATTTTACTAAAATACAAAAAATCTAGAACATAATCTCTCAATATGTCCTATAGTAAATGAATGGTATATTATGACTTATAGTTTTTCTATGAGTGATAATCCATACTCAAAAAACACCTAAGTACCATTTTCCTTCCGCAATCCCATCCAAAAGTGCATTTTGAAACACTGATCACGATCCAAAACATTAGTTTGCATTACTCCATTCAACTGCACAACTTCTTGAACATAAAACTCACCCAAATAATAAATAGTGAGCCTCTCTAGAATTAGAATGAAATGAGCCAAATTAGTCAACCAATCTACAAATACCCAGGTTTCATCAATCTTTCAAGGTGTCTCTAGAAGAACTAGTAAAAAATACATCGTCACTTCACCCCATTTCCAGTCTGAAATGGGAAATGGTTCCAAAAAACAACCCATCCACTAATACTTAGCCTTCACATGCTGACAGGTAAGGAATTGCACCATGAAACATACAACCTCTTTCTTAATCCCTTTCTAACAATATTTTCTCCCACGATCACAATACATTTGGGTCAAACTAGGATGAACTCCCCAATTCGATGCATGAAACTCACACATCCACTCTTATCATAGACATATTGGCACAACAACATGAACAAAAACATAAATGACCCCATCATTCCCAACGGTACTACTAGAAGGTGACACCCCACCCTTTAGATATTCCCTCACAAAAAAAATCTAAATCCTCATGTTTCCCATTCATAATTCTGCTGAGAAGCATGAACTAAACTGTTAAGGATGCGAGGGTTATATTCCATTGGCCATCCTTCACATCTATATGCATCTAAGAAAACATCTCCACCATCTTCCACTCCGTACATGATTCTTGAACCTCCTAGTTTTGAGTTTTCTGACTCAATGAATCTGAAACACTGTTTCCATTTCCCGGTGTATATACCAGCTCAATATCAAAGGATTTCATGTATTAAACCTAACTTTATTATCTAAGATTAAAATCAATCTTATAAAAATTGTACTCAAAACTCTTATGATTAATATAAATAGTAAAAGAATCTCCTAACATGGAATTTCCCCAACATTTTAAGGAATGAAAAACTATATCCAATTGAAGATCATGTGTAGGAAACTTTCACTCATGAGGTTTCAACTACAATGAACCATACAAAATAACCTAATCATTCATCGCTAAAACCACCCCAATAACAATACCAGACATATCATAGAAAAATTTACATTTATTACCCAGATCCTGTAAGATCAGAATCTGTGCGGTAGTCAACAACTTCATTAACTCTTTCAAAGTATTATCACATGCTTTAAACCATTCAAACTTGATGCCTTTCTTGATCAAGCACAAAAATAGAGCATCATAATGGTAAAAGTATATAGTGAACCCTTTTTAATAACTCCTTAATTGAATAAAACATCCAATATTAGAAACATTATTGGGATGCTCCCAAGACACAATTGCCTTCAATTTCTCCGCTTCCACTTACACACCTTCCTTAGAGATAACATGACTGAATAAATTCACCCTATCTATCTAAGAATGAAATTTGGAATGATTGGGATATATAATGTTTCCTATTAGTGCACTAAAGATGATGTCAGTAGGTTTTATATGATCGTCATGTGTCTTAGAGTACCCAAATATGTTATCAACAAATAAAACTATAAACTGGTCTAGTTATGGTTGAAATATTTGTCTCATTAGGGCCATCAACAATGTTGGTGAATTGGTTAACCCAAACGGCCACACTAAAAACTCATACAAACCATACCAGATCCTGAAGGTTATCAGTGGAAAATCAAAAGATTTCAACCTTAGGTATAGATACACCGTCCTTAGATAATTTTCATAAAACACTAAAGTACCTCTCAGCTAGACAAATAGATCATCACTTCTCGGAATAGGGTATCCATTCTTAATCATAATCTAGTTCTATTTTCTATTTTCAACACATAATCCCAATGATCTATCAGAAATCTTAGTGAACAACACTGGTGATCCCCATGGTGATTTACTAAGATGAATAAACCCCTTAATCTCTAATTCCTTGAAGTGAGTTTTTTGTTACTAGAGTTCTGGCTGTTTCAATTGATATGGTGGAATGAAACTGGCTCTGATGCCAACAAAAACTATGCTGTGAACTCAACATCTCTCTCATGTAGAATCCCTAATAACTCCTCAAGAAACACATACCAAGACAATTCCACCATAGTAATAAATACAAATTGATCTACTCCCCCACCATCAAGCATATGACAAGACACCTGGGATATGAGTTCACCTAATCGATGAAACATTAGCCCTTCATGACCAACTCAAAAATCACATTCACCACGATGGAAATACTTATCCCCCTCATGAGACTTGAAGGTCACCATACAAAGATAATAGTCAATATGGTCATGGTATAAAACTAACCATTCCATTCCCAAAATGCGACCAAAACCTGACATCTTGACCTTAAACAATTTCCACAGAAATTGGTACCAACCAACCTCAATAGCACCATCCATACATTACTATTGGAACACGAATATGCATACATTTAGTTCAAATAATTCTTCCATACATGTTCTTGGAGTGTATCTCGTTTCGAAATCATCAATTTGACTGGTCATTGAGCCCAAACGAAGTTACGGATCAGAAGTTATGGCCGTTCAAATTTAGGCTGCTGGAGATGGCCATCCGGGACGATTTTGGGGAAAATTATGGTTTTGCACGAAAGAAGTGAAATCTAGCATGCAAGAATGGATTTGTTTTGTGTGTAATAATGGAATGTTCTGTGGAATAGTAAAATCTTGTGTGAAACATATCACACAAACCTTTTACACGCCTAATGTGATGTCACCTTCCGCCCGGGCCACTCGAAAAACGACCGAGGAAGGAGTGCACAAGTTTTGAAAGGTGCACACAAGATTATCATCTGCAAAAAAAATCATACGTGCCCAATGAAACATCAAATTCCCCTTTTTGTGCACACCCACCGAAGGGTGTGTGTTAAATCACTTCCACGCCTGAAATCTTAGGCGCAACTGCTCCCGGGTTTGCCTATTAATACAATTGCAGACCCCACCCCTCGGGGAAGGTCTCTGGAGGACAGTTGCCACTCTTCTACGCATAAGACTGCCTCTTCCATGCCTTCATGTAATAATGGAACCCTCCATGTGAGATCATTCATGACAATTCCCATATGGGTCCGCTTTCATGTAGGCCCATAGTGGTTTGATTCTCGCCCAACCTCTTTTCTACCGAACTCACGTGCGCGCAAGATTCCATTCCTGTGTGAAAAACTACCAATATTGCACGCAAGACTTCAATATTGTGCGCACCTATGCCGAATATTCCAATATTTCTTAAAAAACATCTTACATGTATCAAATATTATGCACAATAGTATAAAGGCCTGCCCCCACTGGTCACTACCGCGGGGCCTGTGCCCCCGCACCCCCACTCGGTTTAAGTGTCAGGCTATGGTCTCGGCCATCCAGATCAGTCCCTTATCTACCGTCACTAACCCCCATGAAAAATGGAGAATAACGCCATGAAGATTTCAGGTTGGGAAGTAAGGAAATTCCATTTTTCCCTTCTGCACGTCCACCTTCCACCTAAAGAATACGTTGATTTGAGATACTCCTCCACACACCATGAAAAACATTGAGTCAACATATCCCTCTTTGTTCATTTCCCATGTCATGAGTTGATATTCTCATCATAAATTCCCCAAGTACCTTGAGTAAAACCATTCCTCAAGAAACTCATCCAAACCCCATCACCTGACTCCTATGTCAGGATCTACAAAAAATGGCCACCCTTGCATAAGTCCCAACATAGTCCATTGCAAGATGCCTTATTCCTAGTAGTCCTCTCTACATGACTATAAACTGTACTATAACCTATACCACAAATATTGGATGCCTCTTGCTCCAAACAAGGGATGCCTTATGTTTCAATAATAATAAGTCAATAGTCATTAATAAATGACTATAAAATGTAGTACCCCCTATAATTCAATAATAGGATTCCTCTTGTTCCAAATAATAGATACCTTATGAGCCATGGATAAGATGCTATTAGTCCTCGCAACATGAATTTAATCTATAGTATTCCCAATCATTAAATAATTGGATGTCTCTTGTTCCAAACATGAGATGGCTTATGTGAAAAGCATAAGATACCTCATACCATGATTACAATGGAATAATTTCAAGATCATTGAATTTGTTCAAACATTCCATCACTCCACCTCATGCTTCATGTGTCCTACATTCGGATCTTCATCCTCTTTCATGTATGAAGGGATCCCCTAACGACTTGGTCCCATGCCACATCATCTCACTTACCGTATTGGTCCAAAACCCCTTAAGACATTGGATGACACTTCGAGCTAGGTCCTGTGTTTCTAACATGGTCAACAGTTGACACTCATTTGTTTGTAACAATTTCAAGCTAACATGATATGGATGTTGTGCTTCGAACAAGGTTAACAGTTATCCTCCATCGCACATGCCACCCTCGTTGCGTTCTGAATTTCGGTCATGTGATTCACACTTTTAATCTCCCTTTATTTTGACTGATTCCAATGCCCATGAAGTTATCCCGCTTGTGCACTTTCACATAAGTGTTTGACCCAATTATATTCCTCAACCCAGAAGTGAGTTGGGATTCCCTCATAGCCAGACATGAGGAATACATTACGGGTAGCTTCTATGCGTTATCCCCATTCACCATTTTCGCTCCTTAGCGACACCTAGGTAGATTCCATGTGTATGACCCATCCATCATTTCCCCTCCTTAGTTTAACCTAGGAATATTCCATGCATAAGCCCCATTTACCATTCTAACTCCATAGAAGCACCCAGGAAGCATCCTTGCGTAAGCCCCATTCAACATGGCCACTCTATAGTAGCACCCATTCATTCCAACAACTATTTCTTCATCACATAGCCACACTAACATGGGACCCTCAATGGATCACCCCATAACGCCCCCCTTCATACAATATGGCTAATGCTTTCCCTTACCCAAGGGTGGACAAGTATCATTTATTTTATTCCTAGGGGGTGTCGAGTGAACCCTCCTAGTCCGAGCTGCATGAAGTTAATCTACCAAGGACCATCGTCCCCAACACATGAAGTTAAACTGTCGTCTCACCCTATGTATCTCACCCCCCCTCAGATATTCTCCATGTCCGCTAGTCTCCACGTCAATGAGATCTTCTTCACAGGGAATGAGATCCTCTTTGCTAGAGCGGTGTCTATCCGCATGGGAAGGGAACCCACCTTGGTGTAAGAACCTGGCCTTTATTTCAGGAGGCATCATCACTATTCCTCCTATCTTCATCCTATAGAAGGACCAGAGGGGGGATGGGAACCGAAACCCTTCTCTCTTCCATGCCAAATCCATCTCTTATTTTACTTTTTCTCTACCTGGGCCTCCATCCTAGAGTAAGTCCCAATCTCCATCTCCCTGGACTGCTAACCATGCATAAGCCCATGTTTCCTCTTTGGGATGATAACCACACGTAAGACCCTATTTTCTTTTTGGGCAGCTAACCAGGTGTAAGCCCTACTCCACATCCCATAAACACACCTTTTGAGATGTGATCTTCAGGTCATTGTGGCCTCTTGTTTCTCACCCCAGGAAAGAATCATGTGGGATTAGAGTAATCATTAACCATGGCATCCTTCATGGCTAGCCTAGAGTGTATGCCCCAAAAAACTCTCATGAACTACATGGACTTTGATCCTTTCTAAGGTAAGGTATGTAGGAATCCTCCCTGATGTTCAATCCCAACAACCATTAGTCCTGACCCCCTTCACATCGGTGTACCAACACCTTTACCAAACTACATGGAATTTGATCCTTTCCAAGGTAGGGTACGTAAAAAGAATCCCTGAGGTTCAAGCCCAACTCCCATAGGTCCCAACTAATTCATGTCGGTCCACTCCCATCCTACATGAAGTTAAAATGTACTCTAGTTTATGTCCCACAGTACACTAAACTATCCGCCAATCAGCGGCAACCCATTCTCAACCCTAATCAGTAGTAAGCCATTGTACCTAAACCAATGGTAAGATGTTGTGAACCCCAATAGATGATATTACATTGTCTTCACCAATCGATGGTAAGTCGTTGTAGTCCCCTTTATTGTGAACCACATCTATGGTTATCCCTAGAGTATTAGACCAGCCTTGGGCTGCTAACCACGCGTATTCCCCAACATGTCATCAGGTCGTTGTCCCCTATTCACACCCCGATTCCATGCCCCGTCCTTAACTATGTGGACTTTGATCCTTGATAAGGAAAGGTACGTAGGAAGCCTCCTTGAGGTTTAATCCCATCACCCATGTCTTATCCTGATCTTTCCCTCAAGTCTATGTGTTTCAGGAGAGTCACGCCCCAACCTGGAGGTTCCACTTTCTCTTTTTTACCTTCGTTTGGGTCGCTTCCTTAGTTGTCCCATCACCTCACCAAACTACACAGACTTTGATTCCCTACCATAGAGATACATAGGAAGTCTCTTCAGGGCTCAAGCCAAATACTACCATCACCATCACGATGGTTTCATCTTATTCCCCCCACCACTTTATTCAAATCTCCATAATCCATTTGAATTCTTACCCGGGCCTCCATATCCCGGTGAGATAATTCCAATTCACCTCTTCACTACACTTAGAAGCACTCAGATAACTAACCATGTGTTATCCCTAATGTTAGTGTTCCCTCTTAGGGTCACACCCATCTAATCCACTCCAGTAAGTGTTCGAATAAGTCTGGTATGTCTCCTCTAGACGTTAAATTCTCGGTATACCCTATGTTAAACATGGGAAGTTGAGGAAAACCTCATAGACATGCTTATGGAATATAATTCCCCACATTTGACATGGAATGCATTGGGCTTCCGCACCCTTGAGAAGCCCTATCATAAGGGGAATAAACCACGATGCACTAGTGTTCCAACATCCAAATACGCCAGTGATGTCCATCGTGACTACTCCCCTGACTAAAGGTTGTCGTCTTGACCGGACCCCTTGTAATGTCCTGACAGAAGTAGCATAATTATCCAGCATCCATGAAGACATGGAACTGGGAAGATTCTCACAAACAACATCTTATGTCTATAAGGGAGACCCAGACTAGGTGATGAGTTCCAAGGAGGAATCCACCGAAGGAGGAATTGACATCCCATCATCCTATTTCGATCAAGGAGAAAACGTCCCTGAATAGGTGACAGATGCCACCAGCCATTGGAAAGAGGGAATACGGGGAAACAATCAATGTGTCCTCAAAACCGATGGATGCACGCCCCAACAAATGTGTCAAAAAAAATTAATTTATATTTTATGTTTGTATCCATAATGTTGTGTCCATTAACAAAACCCCACATGTACATTCCACCGCAAGACCCAACATGACCATAAGATAAGTAGATATAAAAGAATACATGGCACCTATAAAAAATTAAGCACTAGCAATAATATAACCAGTATTGAACGTACCTAAACAGTGAATATTCAAGAATCACCACCTCCGATTATTGACTAAACTGCTGGAAGCTAACCAAACCCTATTCCTTGGGATCTTATCTGAGTTCCTGGTGGAACATTTCCATACTAGTAGGGATTCTCTCACACCGAAGTACCACACCCACCACCTCGACCAGTACGATGATTAGAGTACTAGATTCTTACCTGATATGGGGTAAATGACCCCCATTATTCCCTCTATACTAACCTCACCCCTCCATCGACAATCATTTTTTGATAGTTACTACAAACCCTCTATACCTTCCCCAACATACCGAATGATCGACACTCAACTGAAGGTCAAGGATACTGACCAGGCATGTGTCCTGGACTTCCTCACTAATTTCAAAAAACATGATTACTACCCTGAGTGATTGGATCCCTTTTCTGACTACCCAATTTGACACCACCCTAGTGGAAACTCTTGACGTGGTGCTATCTACCATTGGATGTTGCACAATTGTATCACCCAATAGATATAGCATTTCCCCTACCAGGTGGCTCCATGAGATTTTATTTTGAAATAAGGGAATGATCCATTATTTTTACAAATATATTTAAATGAAATATGTTCACCTATTAATAGATATCATGTCTATGTCCATCCTATAAACTCCTCTCCCTCACTGCCTCATCACCATCCAACGATTAAATGAAGCTTTCTAGGTTAGTGAAACAGCTATCATAATCCATCACAATCACGGTTCTCGGCATCAAAATAAAAAACTATACATGCTTACACTACATCAAGGTCTCTTGATATAAGTGTTCTAGATACTATTATTGGAATTCCTTCTACAACATTCCATTTTCAGTCTCAGTTTGTAAAAATATGTCCCACTACTGTTTTTTCTTCCCTCACAACATACTGCCAACAAAACTCTCTTCTTTAGAGGAGTAAATAGATAACCAATGATCTTATAGAATTAGTCTATCCCGAATGTGATTGATTCATGTCTACCATCTCCAACAATATTCAAAGTGTGAAATTGTTGAAACTCCCTATTTAGTTCAAGAACACTCGGCACAACCATCCCTAGGTCTTGTTTAATTTTTTTTATAAAATTAGGGAAGTATTAACAAAATTGATTGTCTCATATGTTACCTGGAATATTTGGGGCTCCCTGACCCACTTCGAGAGGATCATTCTTAATGATATCCTCTTATCAACCAACTAACAGAAAACATTGTGGCAGCATTTCTCTATAATTCCTAACAAAATTCATAGAACACATAGCTTAAATCCTGCACAATATTCTCACAATACATTTCTCCATAATCAGTAAATAACTCAATTGTCATACACTATCCCAATTAATATTATTACACATAGAAAAATACCTTCTAAGATTCCTATTGTGAGCTATGTCTAACATGGGGTAAACAAGCTTACGCACCACGTAAATTATTCTTATTAGGTACATTTATATTTCAAAATTCTATAAAACCAATATTTTAACTCATTCACAAACTTCCTAATATATAATTCACCATCCATTTTCAAAAATTCATTCCATTTTACCAACTCACATAATTGTTTTAGACACCATATTCTCTAATGTTCTCAAGAAGTAAAATGCACATCACTCATCCTGTCCCAGACACCCATCCCATGTGTTCCAATCATAATGAACACCACTTATATATTTAGGTTCCTAAAATGATGCATGAATACACAAACACGTGACATCTCATCCAGAAGAAAAATATCATAAAATAGTCACATCACACAACAAGTTCATCTCCCAATGGGGAAATTTCATTCAACCGTAACAACACGTATCAAGAACTAGAATTCCCAACCTAGGTACTTGGGTTTTCCCTCGTACATGGGTCAGATAATCGCAAGAACGAGTTCATTTCCAAGACTTAACAAATCATAATCTCTCATCTTCCATCCCCAAAAAATATGACCACAAAAAATAACCACTCTAATACCACTTAGTAATGTCACCTAACCAGGAGTCATTAATTGGTGCCCCGAGCCATGTAACCACATGACCTCAAGCACACCTCCACATATGTGAGAGGCTGTAGACTAGAATCAAGGATATGGTAAATAATGTGGCGTGACTATACCCTCTTTACTAGAGTAACCCACAGTATAAAACATATGAAAAAAGTAAAAAATAATAAATAGATAAGAAACATGTGTTACTAACCATTTCTTTAATAGGGAACAATCAAAACCAAATGATAAATATTCCAGGTAAAAGTTAAATTTTCCAAAAACTAATAAAACCCAAAATGAATATGGAATAGATGAATCCCCAAAATGCATCTTGAATCCATGTCCATATCCTCTTCCATGAAAATACAAATCCTAACTCAACTTTCAATCATAGGTTTTTTGCCCTTATCCAGACCTGCAACCTTGAATTCTACTTGAGTACCCAATGGATGCCTAAGAAGGGTGTGAGTATAAATCTATAAGTCACCACCAACGGTGTCTACAAAATATTAAATCTAAAAGGATATTGAATGAAAGTATAAAATAAATGAAATGGTAGACAAAATAAAACTTGGGTACGACTAGTTAACAAAATTCAACTTATTCCATTCCATCGTGATTCCCATTTCAAACACTTATAACATTTTCATTAACAAATTCATTCTCATCATGTATTTTCATGGGTTAGGCATTTACATGATTTACACAATGGTATAAGGCATCCAATTATCATGAATAGGGGTATATATAGAGTATCTTATCTCATTAGGCATAAACATTTACCGACAATAACATAACCCATAACTTGGAACCTCAGTCTAGGTAGTCTCATCCAATGAAACTGTTATGGTTATAGAGCCTCATACTAACTCTCTAACCCATGCATTCTAGGGTGGATTTTCAAGTGTAGGTCCAACCTAAACCATGGGTTTATAAACACAAGTTAATACCCTATATCCCACCAAGCCATGTGCACATGATTATTTATCCATTTACCACATTTACCATATAAAAAACCGTACACAAACAATACACATAACAATCAAAATTCACATTTATTTACATGTGAAAAAATATTAATCCATATCCCATTTACACATTTACCATTTATATATATTAACCCATTTAACCCATTTATCACATTCATCAATTCATGCACCTTAATCCAATTTTACATTTCCATTACTAAGTCATAATCCATTTGGAACATTTACATTAATTCATTTAACCCTTTTCACATCCAGAAAAACAATCCATTATGCCATTATCAACAACTAGAAAAAAAATAACTTTATTTATTTATTCAAAATAAAACTAACATGCAAACACACTTATTATATTCTCTTGTTTATTAATAGATAATTTCATACTTAGCATTACAATTTTCCATTTTTTGGAATATCACCACACCCCATGGGCGGCTCTAAATCAGTCATGTAATTCTCAACTCATCCCACTGGGAGAATAAGGGGTCTATAATTTATCCAACCGTTTTACCAAACCCTATTAAAGGCATAAAATACACATCAAGAGGGATGTGATATTAGAAATACTCATGAAAAATCGTATAACAAAGCTATAGGATATAACTTGTTGACGAGTTACCTCGAATCTCATGATGAAAAACCCCTTAACCTTAGCCTTTAATCAAGATTCAACAACCCCTTGAAGCCCAGACCTATGATTTGTAGGAAAATTATGGTTTTAGGGTTTCAAAAGAAGAAGAACAAAACCATGATCCCTAACCTAGAAAACATAATCAAGAATATGCTTAGACATAAATAGAGCTATGATCTACAACCAATGACTCCCAAAATAGCATAACATAGAAGGATAATGATCCTTGGGAACATTGGAAGCTTTGATTCGTCAATAGGGTTGGAAAGGGAAATAGGAAGGAAAATCATGTGAATATCTTAAAACCCTGATGGGGTAGTTTGGTCATTTTACACATAACAATGGCATGCATAGTTTGTCTACATGTTTTTACAAACCATGTGCTAACCACTATCTAAGAGGGGTGACGTTGAATCATTACCTAGTGAGATCTATACTGTTTAACAAACTATTTTACAACCATGCAGAATGCCTCTATCCTATGTTACATAGTTTTCCTATCCCCCTTTCATGATTTACAAAACCTCGAATCCATCCTTCTAGTTAGTATAGTATGGGAACAAGGTTTCCCCTAACCATGCTCCAACCTTGCAAGATGCATATAATGTACAATTTACATTTTCATTCATTACCCAAATCCCTAGAACATCATCGATCATCCCTATACACTTGGTAGACATGTTTTTTATCCAAAGTTAATGGATTCAAACCAAAATTAAAATAGGAACATACCTCCTTGAAATCTGGGATCTTACTTCTAACTACACACATCGGTGTATATGTAATTTTTTAACCCTTAGTGTAGGTAATGAGATTATGGTTTCATTTCTGGATCATATTCTATGGTCTTTTTGAGATATTGAGGATGATAGGGACTGGAGGGGACCAAGGGTCACATAGAGATGATTTCTTTTGATAGTTGTGTATATTTTGGGATTTGATCTAGGATATGAGGCCCAAACAACAAACATTACATAATCAGGATCCTTTTTTATTAATAATTCATTTTATTATTTACCTGAGGATAATTACGGTCTAGAGTTTTAATGAATTAAGTCATAACACATACATAAAATACCTATATAATACATAGTGTACACTTCTTTTTGGTATCCACTTTTCCCATAATATAAAATTCCTTATTATGATATAAAATCTTTATTCAAGGTGACATCAAAATCTAGAAATATTACTTTATTAACTTTTATACCCATACTTAAGACATATGAAAAACAATTAATAACATGGTATGAAAAAAAATCATAATAAGGGACATAAAAAAGAAGAAATCCATTACCCCAATAAAAAAAACTATAAAAGGATTAAATTTATCACATTATTCTTTTATCATATGAAATATTTATTTCCCACATGAAAAAGACACACTTTCGGTCAAAGAAAAGTACATAACTCATAAAAAGAAAATAAAAATAAGTTTTAGGTGACTTAGAGATTCATATTAAAATTCGTTTTTTGAAGTGACTTAATTCCAAATGAATCTATAGGAGAAACCACATCAAGTATTTCACCTTTATTTCCTTTGATTATGAAGAACATTAATTAGTTCATTGTTGAGATATAATGGGTCTCACCAATCACATAATCTATATTGGGCTCACCCATCTTCATGATCTTTAATAGGGCTCATCCCATCATATAATCTGTATCAAGAAAAAATATTTATCATATATAAGGTTAATGTACCATATCAAGAATATAACATTTTATTCTTTCACATTTTCATCATAAAAACATTAAAAAAATTAATATATATGCATATGTAATACACTTTAATATGTTGAACTACCCATTAATTTACTATTATTTTATTTCTATATAAATTCATTAATAATATATCTCTAAAACTATTGACAAGGATGAAAAAGAGTTACTAGTTAATTTTTAAAATATGTTTTTTGAAAGAGTTATTGTTATATTAAGTTCAACTCATCTCATAATTTCATTATCTTCTTGAATAAAAAATTATGTAAATTATTTACTTATATATGAACTTCTTTAAAGTCTATTATTCATTTTATTTCCATTTTATACTCAGTTACATAATAAATTATGTTCCCTTTATCCATTTTTGATGACATTTGGATTATTTTCCCAGGATGACTTTGGTTGGTTTACTATAGTCAAATATTTCATTATTTAAACTAATCCATAATAATAATCAAGAAATAATTATAATTTCTTATACATAAATTATTCTTCTATAATCAATCATGAAATATGGTTATGAAAAATGAACTATGTTACAATCATTGAGACTGTAAGACTTACATATGCATGGGTAATGTTGCCATTTTTCATCAATCATTGTGGAATGAAGGTAAGTATTATTTTATATTTAAATTATGATAAAGATTTCATAAATACCGTATTATTTCTATTAATATACACACACAAACATATATATATAATATGTGTGATGCGATGATGAAAAATGAATAAAATCACTTCGCGGAGGTGGTAGTCCACAGATATGTACGAATGCCCTTACCATTTTTCAGTGAGTGAGTACTTAAGAAAATATATGATATATTATATCTAAAAAATGATATAAATATCATTAATTTAATATAAATAAATTATATCCACCAATTTAACTAGTCTTTAGAGACAATAATGGAAAATGAATTGCATTAATTCATGAGGTGGTACTCTTTCGTGATCAAAAGTGACAGTTTCATTTCCCATTTGATATAAGATGATATGGATATTGGTCATTCTATCACCATAATAAAATCTTAGAATATCAAAAATACTAGTGTAATCATTTAATAATGTTTAAAAGGTTCAATGTGGTTGAGGAAGAAATAAAACGAAAATTTCTTGATTAAGAACTATACCTATTCTTCGTACAACCTCTTAATGATTGCTCTAAAATATTTCCTAGGATGGATTTATGATCAATCAATGCCCTCTAGGACATGGTTAGGGATGTATGTAAGGTATTTGGGTTGGTAATGGACGAATTTGTTTCAATGTTTAAAAAAAGAGGAGGGGAGATTCTCTATTATAATAGAGTAGAGGAGTACACTTGGAATTTATTAATGAGTTAAATTAATATAAATAAATTTTAATATTAAAATGGGTAACCATTGATAAGATTCTAAGATAATATGATGATTATTATAAATACTCTCATCTAATAAAAATGGGGTAAGATTATGTGATTTATTTACACTTATAATTTTTTCTTTAACCAGTGTTAACCCTTTTTATCAATTATCCTGATATTAATGTTTTTATTTTTAGGGTTAAAGAAAGTTAAAATAAAATAAAAAATAGACCTTAAAAGGATATTGTTTTATATCAGCAAAAATAACATTTACATGGTTGGTGAAAAAAAATTTAGGTGTTTTAAATCATTTCATAAAACATTATATATTATAAAATGACGTTACTTTGAATTTTGACTCTATTCATTTAATTTGAATTTAAAAACATCTTGAAATCGAGGTAATTATAATATAAACCTTTAAAAGCATAAAATATGTTTTTAATTTATAAATACTTATTTTAAAACTATAAATCACTCAAATAATACTACATTTAAATTTTGTAAAATCAAATTTTTAATTTTTCTATTAATTGAATAAATACAAAATCGATGTTGTGTAAGCATTTAAGCTATTTATTTCATCACTAAAAATTAGAAATAAATTACCATGTTAAAAAATTATTTATCTTTTATATAACAATTTATGAATTAATATACAATTTTTTATCCATATGTAAAAAAATTAAATATAAAAAAAGAGAATTATATATTTTTTCTTTTCTTTTGATAAAGTATTATAAAGGTCGTAATAATGTACGTAGAAAAAAGGTCATATATTAAAATTTTGGATGATTATGGATAAAGTATACTCATTAAATAAAATTAATCTAAATTTTAGAGTTACTATTTAGTCCCAATAAAATTACCCTTACCCTTAATTTAACCATTTTACCTTTACCATAATAACAACAATTTACAATAATTACTATTCATAATGAACCAAAACAAAACCGACCAATTTTACTGCTTTATAGTTCATGATTAAAAATATAAAATTAAATATTATAGATTCAATACACATAAGTGGAAAAGGATAATTTAAAATTAAACTGAAAGAACTTAATGAGAAACATTTTATAAAAAAATGCATTTTTAGGAATAAAATTGTTTGTATACCAATTTAAAGGCTAAAACTAATTAAAATTAATATAAAATATATTTATTAATTAAACTGATATAATTATATTTTAAAACTAATCCATAATTAAATTTTAATTTTCATATACTTTAAAATAAAATATAATTTTTAATAAAAATCTTCATATTTCAATATTCATTAAAAAATCCAACTTTTATGAAAAATTTAAAAATTTTAACATAGGATAATTTTGATATGAAAATTTCAAAAATTATAAAATTTTTGCCAACTTTTTTATTATTTTAATAACTAAATTGTACTATTTCATTCAAAAAACCATAAAACCATTTTTTAATGAAAACGTATTTTTGAAGAATAATATGGCTTTAAATAATTTTGGGTGACTATTTACTTATAATTTATCAGTATATTTATATTATGTAGTAAATTTATATATATTTCATAAAATAGTCAATCCAATTCATATAATCCAATTTAATATCTTTGTTATAATGACATAATTAAATTATAATATTTCATGGTATATTTATTCTCAATGTTGTGTTTCATATATTATATCGAACATAGATTTATTTTTAAAATATTAAGGTGTTAGATAGGATATGTATAATAATGGCCTTATTTCCCATTCCTATCAATTTTTAATTAAATTCTATGTTCTTAATCACTTGTATAATGTTTTGTTTAGTTTCTTTTGTTAAACCATTTTTGGATGTTTCATATTTTTTACCTTACATAATTTATGGGATAGTTTTAGTTAATGACTTATATTCATTATAACTTGTTTTCTCATTAGTATTTTTTAATGATTAATTTCATATTGATGAGAGTGTCCAACTTATGGATGATTCATTCCAGATATCCATTAGAAATTTGTGTTTATATTTATATTGATGTAGGATTCAAATCATTCCATAAAGTGTATATTTGGATCCCTTTTTATCAATATGAAGCCTATTCTGATCAAGAAAATTATTTAGGCCTAGTGGTGGGTTAACTCAGTTATTAGGATAGAATGGATCTGTCCAGGTTGATGCACATATCCTAAATTCATTATCTAATGTTTTATAAACCAAATTAAATGATACCTTGATGGATAGATAGTATGATTTAGATATCCCATATCATAATTGATTTCAACCCATTACATCCTATAATTATACTAATTATATAACCCTAATAAATAATGTTTTCTGATAATTTTATGTGTACAAAACTTTCACCATCCACATTAATTTGGTAAAATTAAAAACTCTTTATGGGAAAATGTATTTTAAACATTTATAATCCATATATATTATGAATTTTTCATCACATATTTAATTATAATAGTATTTGAAAATCATGTTTCACAAAATCTAATTCAAGTTCTTTCTTGGGGTAATTAATTTCATATGGTTTCAACTGCCTCAACCCACAAACTAATATTTTATCTCCTTTTATAATCATGCATCCTAATTTCACTGTGAACATATCATAGCATATGACATAATAATCTATAGGATTATAAAATACCTAAATTAATGATGAGAAAATATTATTTTAATCTTATTAAATTAATCATTTTTTATCAATCCAATTATATTTTTCACCCTTACAGTTAAGAGTAAATACTAGAAATTTCTTTTCAGAAAATCTAGAAAGAAGCATTTATAGTATCTATTCAACCATAGAAAAATGAAAAAGCACAAACAAAAAATTTGTAGTATCTATCCAACCAAAAAAATATATGAATTTTGAAATTATTATTGGATGTTTCTAAATATATTAGGGAATTAATTTTCTTGAGGTAAATAAAAAATCCATTTTTTGATGTAAATATATCTAAAATATTCACTTCATGAATGCAAAAGTGACAGTTGAGATTTATTTCTTATAAATAATGTTCTTAATGGGCCATTAATATAATCTATAAATTTTACTCATGATCTAACATTGACTATAAATAAATAATATTATTATAAAAATTCCATGAATAATGATTTAAAAAATATATAGAACATATGAATCCTTAATTTCATAAACATATTAATAGAATTTATATGTATAATTTACCTTTCAATTTATTCATAATGACCTTTTGAAGTATAAAAAGTCTCCATTGAAATAACGTTTTATTTGACCTAAATTCGATTGTATCATGAATGTAGATTTATTATTGAAAAAAATTATCCATATATTAATTAAATAAGAAGTAATTATGGGGTATAAGATATTTATTCTTGGACATCACAGTATTCAAATTCCTATAATTACAAAGATGTTTATGGACTACATTTATCTTAATTATAAATGTGAATTGAAGTTTTCTATGGTGTGAAAAATGATTTAATAAAACCCGTATTCTCAAAATCCTATAATTGAACAGTTAATTGCATTAACTTCCTAAGAACCAAATGATAATAATATAATTATATTTTCTTGGATCCATGGAATAAATCAATCTGAAATCCTTCTTACATCTTATGTAGTAGCCTAAATAAATACCTGGTGAATAAATCTGGATACCATTCCACATTAAAATACTCTTATGAAAAATATTTTCAAATAAAAAATATAGATTCCAAAAGCCTATTAATTATTCTTATTCATTCTAATATAATACTATATTCACCCTAGAACACTTGATTGTCACAATCTAATGGGTTTAAAGTATACTTTTTTCCTATAGTAGTTTATGTTATTCTTGTACTCACTAATTACTCTATACAAATATTGATATAAAATATACCTATATTGATTAATTTAATTTCAAAATAGACTTCCACATTACCTACTATGGGAATGAGAAATTGATATTTAAAATATTTATCTATATTATATCACAAGAGTGTAGTTGGTGATGTTAAGTGTATACACCAAATTCATACTAGGAATACCCTTATTAGTTCTCTTCCCAAGAATATAAAACAAATATGGTTCATGGAACTCTCAACCTACCCCATTATGGGTCACCCAAATGTCACCCATTAATAAAACAATTTATGGAAAAATGTTTTGTGATCAATATTACTTCAATATATAATCCTAGTGGATCCATTACCCATGCATAGATTATTGAATGTGATTCCCCTATATTATTTTGATAAAAAATAGACTATATGTAATAAATACAGAACATCATATGATAATAGGCCTTTCCATTTAATCTTCTTGGGTTTTCAATACAACAAAAATATTAATATGACCTCTTGGATAATGTGATATCTCATATTTCTATAGTATTAATCAATTTAATTATTTATTCCTTCCCATTGTTGTCTAACATTGATTTCCAAACATCCTAGGTCTCCTATCATAGAATAATGATCATAATGTCAGGTTAAATAATTTATCTCTACCAAGGTGGATAATTTCATAAAATCATCAGGTTATCAAACCTTCCACACAAATAACATATATCAGTATTAATAAAAATATTATGATCCATGTATTCCAATAATCTAAATAGAGATGTACTTATTTCATTCCCCCCATGAGTAGGAGAATAATTTTTACTAATGGATCATTTAGAAGATACACTATTTTATCTTAAAAATCATCATGCTTCTTACATTTATAAATAAATGAATTTCTATACCCACTATCATTAGAAAATAGAATTCACATATCATTATCTCCTACCATATTCACTTCTTCCAAAAATACTTTTTTAACGACTTAAATATAGGTAAAACTGTCATATAAAATAACATTTGATCAAATCTCTAGTTCAATATTTATCTCAAACCTGTGTACATTAAGAATTTCCATACTTAATAATGAAATTTAAAATTTAAATAGATTTTTGAAACGTGTGATATATTCTTTAAAAAACAGGTTCTTATACGATATATTTAAAAAAATACTCTTAATTTTTCCATCAATATAGTAATCAGAAGACATATATTGAGTAAATAAACAATCGAATCCCATTTATATAAGTACCTCACATAATAAATTCTGTAAAATAAATCCCACTATCTATAGACAACCCTATTTTCATATAGGAAAACAATTATTTGTTTAATTTTTATACATTAATAAACTAAAAATATGATTAAATACATTCTACTGTTATATAAAACCATGGGTTCTCGAGCCAACCTAAATAAAAAATGTTGATTATTTATTATCTTTCTTAACCAGAACTATGCTATCACAAAATACCATGTATATACATTTTGGGTCCATAGAAGGATCACCTGATTAAAGAATTTAAACAACTCCTTCCCAATAGTTGAAAAAATCCCTCCTTATCAAATTTTTTACAAAGCTAAATGAATTTAAACAGAATATGGAATATAATAGATGTCTATTAAGAAAAATAAATTAAATAGTTGAAAAATAAATATTATCAAGTTTCTATAAGAAATTTTAAATCCTTAAAAGATATATTTAATGATTTATGGTATGAAAAATTGTATTGGATGACATATTACGCGACATATATGGTTTACCTTCATTTATAGTTGATTAAAATATATATAAAATGTTTCGAATCACTAGATTATTGCACAAAATTAATTAATTATGAAACATTCCATGAATATATCCATTTATAAAAAATTTATTCAATTATATGTATTAAAATTGTTCCATTAAACTATTCTAGGCCACAACATCAACAATTTTGTACTAAAACAAAAAAATCCTCCCCTAGTTAACTTATATACATTAAGCATCATTATAAACAAGATTTATTATCAATCCACCTATTTAGTTTGAACCTAAATAATCTTTCCATTTCAATTATTAACCCAAATGACTAAGGATTTTCTATTGGAAACTGGGTCATTCAATAAGGTAATAATTGTTCAAAATAGTTTATTATAGAAACTTGTATAAATAATTTTTTTAAATAATTCAATTTTTGGGGTTTATATAATTAATTTATTTTTTTAGTAAGGTTTGTTTAATTTTAAAAGATCATTAGAGAAAATTAATAGAATTTTTAAAAAATATTTCATAATATATATGTTTGTTACATAATATTTGTTATAGAATTTTAGTTTATGGTGAAATAAATACCATACTATGAATTGATACGTTTACATTGAAAATAGGTTAAAATTTTTAAAAGTGGTGTAGTGCTAGTCATTATGACTAGTTTGATGTTGTAATTTGATAATACATTATAGAAGAAGTTATGGTGAAAGGAAAATGTTACCATAATGCATGTTTATTATTTCATTATTTAAGGAGAGCTAAGAATAATGACCAATTCTCGGTGGGGTTTCATTATTCTCTTTCCATGATGGTATGAGAAAAAATAAATCCTTTTGGAAGGGTTTTTTAATATATTTTATTTCTTAAGGGATATAACCTAGTGGGACATCAATAGAATTTCTCCTAAAGAAACATTCAGTCACTTTCTATAATAATTACATACTAATATATTTTTCCTTTTGTAGATAATTAAAAGATGAAGGGAATATGATATGTTTTTGAAAAAACCGAAAAGAAAAGAAAAAATAGAAATAAATAGTGTGATTCTAATTTTAACTTCTCAATACATTACTTAATTATTTTACCAAATATCACCATAATTTATCCATATTCAGTAATTTATCTATTTTGTGAAACTAGTGAATTTAAATTTTATATTCTATAGACCTTGTATCTTTTCTATCTAGTAGTAATATTCATCTACTGATTAGGAACATATATCCATGATTCCAACACCCATCATGCTATATGGTTCTAGTAAATCCAATTGAACATTGCCTTTGATTTCATAACAGTACCTCTATAGACACATAGCTTCCTAATATGATAGATATCTATAAATGTGTATGAATTATAGGATAACTATGGGAAGAAAATATAGCTATTAGTGAGATATTTAGAGTAAAAATTAAATCCTTCTTCACATAATATTCGAAATAAAAAATGCCCTTGTAAAAGAAGAAACCATAATAGGAATATATTTCATTAACTCTATAATTACAATATAGTTCACTCCCATGGAATCAACATTAACGGTTATCCCTCTATAGAAGGATTTTTCACTAGGGAAGGAAATGAGAGAAAACAAAATAAAAGGAAATGTAGTGAAAATGTGGAAATATAAAATATAAATATAATATGGGTCTGTAGAATATTGTTCCCCATCGGTTCCTCCACTATTTATCAACTCTAGGATATCTCTAAGGGTTCTTCTGATCCACTAACCTTGAAATGGTTCTTGCATAGGATTATTCTCTAAGGATACTAGACTTATCTTTACTATTTATTCATTACTAAAACATGGATGTATATGGTTTAGGGTACACTTTTCTTTCTAGGATTATACTCTGCGTAGACTACTAGTTATGTTTTATAATAATTTAATTAGAAAACAAGTTTGGGGAATCCTTATTGGCCCTATAAGGTTTCAAGCATGACCTATGGTCATTACATTTCATCAATGACCCTTTTTTAACCATTCTTTAACTTTTAATATTAAATGAATGACTAAATATTAGATAATTGAGTGATAATTTTGGAAATCCAAATTGGAATGCATAGGATTTGTAAGAGTGTATTGAGCTGGGAACATGATATAAATCATGAACTTGAGGATATTTTATTAGATAGAAAAAAATATGTTGTGTCCAAAAAATTCATTATTTATTTTATTATCGAAGTTAAGGATTGAGGGTACATAACCACAATATGAATTATATGTTTCTATATCAGTTGAAATTCCCAAAAATATAGAATCACAACACTAATAATTTTCATAGGGTTTGTATTGTGTTATGACACTTAATATTATATTGGAGTAATGATATTGAGTTCATTGGGTGGAGAAAATATATTGATTCATAAATGATGTTGTGTTAGAGCTTCTTAGACTATGTTGAACTATAATGTTGTTCTGGTAAATTGAAGTAATTTCCATTTTTTCATATGTATACAAAAGATCAATTACGTGGAAACAATAACATAATTAAAACATTTCAAATTCCACTATAATAGTACACTGGAGGCCAATTGTAATGTTAGGTACTTTTATGAGACATTATTTGTGATTTAATACCATCTCTAGAGCTAATTAAATATCCATTGGCTTGTCGATGTATGATATATTGTCCACTGGATTACTTTATTAACCCAAAAAAATTATATCTATATGTATTATCTTGGTTTAATCACATATATAATCACAAAAATATAATACAAAATGTTAATTCATGTATGCAAATCTCAAAATATAAATTTTTCATTATTTTATTGAATTTACATCATCTTCACAATAGGATTCAAATTTCTTCCATATAATGGACATGTAGTAAATTCCTAGATATTTTGAAATTAATAAGGATATAAACAATGAAATTTAGTGAACATATAATGAAATTTCAGTTTCAATAACATCCCCAATCTTAATTTTTTTCTCCTAGAAAAAATCATGTTTCAAAATTCAAAATCTATATCTGAATATCACATCACTTCCTATGAAGTTCAATCACCAAATAAATTAATTTTAATTAAAACTATATGTGATAAATAATTAATCTAACAATAATTTCCTTCTAAAATAAATCTACCATGAGTTTCCCACCCATATGTTATTTTAAAGCCCCCTCAATACAACATATTCAATAAACCAACCCATCATATTGCTCAACATTATTTAAGTTTTGTACTACCCTTCCTATCCATCTCCATTGAAAGCTAAGAATTTTTTTTTTCACTAATCCATATATTTCAATTGAACTTATTCAATGAGTATGGATAATACATGTCCAAATAACCCCTTATAAAAAATACCCCAATATTAATTGTGATAACCAAGTAATAAATGTAGAGTAGGGAATTTGGATCTCTGATTTCTCTTTAAATCTTATTTATAGATTATAATTTTCACACACACACAAACAAACATTGTCTATTCTTTTCTCATGTAACCATTATTCATATTCCATATATTCATTTTACTAAAGTTCATAGGAGTTATAATGTTATCATATATGTTATCTCTCTAAGTTACTTTGTTTTAGAGAAAATGATCAAACCATGTTAAAGTACTAGAATAAAATGAAAAATTGTTAGGATGAAATACACCTAAAAATTTAATTTAATTTTAATCCCCAAAATATTCATTAGTTTTTCTAATTAATATTTGATATTTTTCTATAGATTTTAAAATGAACTGGATAATAGTTCATATCAAAGTATAACTTAAAACACACCAAAATTAAAAACTAAAACAACAATGTTTATCCTATTGTATAATTTCCCTCTCCCCAAACTAAGATTCTACTATACACCATTTTAGTTTAGAAAAAATTAGTACCACAATAAAAACTAGTGAGAAGGAGAAGTAACACATTGTTATTTGGCTATGGTAACCTATGTTAATTTCTTATATACTAGTTTTTCACACTAAAAAAACAAACATATATAAAAATTATTAAATTTGATATAAAAAAAAGATAAAATGAAATAAAAATATTGGGTTAACCCTCTACTGGATAATGAATTTATACTATATTTATCTAGGAAATGATATATATTATCCCTAATATAAATAAATATAATTATTATTTTAAAGGAAAAAAGACATCTGATAGGTTCCAATGTGATTCTCCTTATACTGCTTAATGGTCCCCATTTTTTCTATATAAAATTTAGCCATTCCCTATCTAGTGAAAATCCAGTTTCAAGGATGGGGTGAAAGGATGATGTAAAAGGTGTTTTAATAATATTTATGAGTGTATATGCTATCAATATAGTGGTTTATTTCATTATTAGGATGATTCATATTATTCAATTTATGTGAAATAGATATTTCTACCAACTTCATCTCAAAACATCAAAATTATGACTAAATAATATTTATTTTTTACTTCAATGTGTTTCTATTTATTATCCAAGTAATGATTCAAGTGTGATACATCTATAATACCAATATTAAGGTAATCATAAAATAAAAAATTTGATGGAAATTATAATAGTATTTATTCATATTATGTTTCTACCTGCATATTATTAGCATTTAATTCCATCTTTCGATACAACGTATTTGGAATTTTTTATATTTCCTCTATTGGTGAAGTGATCATTTCATTAATAACTAACATATCTACCATAGTGGTTTATTAGTTATATAAAAAATAAATGGCCTAAAATGATTATACATTATCAATATTTTCAAAATGAGGGAGAATAATAGATTATTGAGTTTCAATAAGGAAATGTAGGAATGATTTAAAGGTAGAGATATCCACCTGATTTATATGATATCAAATATATTTTTCCTCATGAAATAACTTTTGTAATCTCATTAGTGGTATTTTCTATTGGTAATCATCTTAAACCATGTCCTCAATTCCCACATTTTAAATATCAGAGTCTCAAATAAAAGTTATTCATCAATTTCAAATTTGTCTCAACATTTTCTATTCATATCTTTGTAAAAGAAAGTGATTTTTTTCAACATTTACATTTATATCCCATATTCCACCTTTATATAGGTATATCTCTTAATCATTATTCATCATAAAAAGTTTTTTAGTTATTTGAGTTAATTCAGGATAACATGGTGAACATTGATGCACATGGTTTTAATTTTATTTCTCTTCCCATCTATAATATTTCACTAGCATTTAGCACTACTCCCATTAGTATTATTTTTCATAAGTCTATTATTATGGTAAAATTATTGTATAGAGTTTGATCATTTGATTATTTATCAACAATATCTAATCTCTTAGTTTCTTCAACTAAAGATTCACTGTCTTATCATATTCTTATAACATTTATAATTTCTTCTATTCATATGATTGATATTTATGAATTTTCATCATATAAATATTTTCATAAAATAAATACAAATATAAAAAAATTAAAAATAAACTATTTATAATAAAAAAATCAAAAATATATTTTAGCTCGACTCCACGATAATAGGTCCAAATTGATAGATAAAAAACTTCTTGAAGGATATTTATATCAATAAAGATAAATATCAAATTGATGCAGCCTAACAGGATGACAAAGAGTTTTATATTAAGGATCCATGAAATATATTACTATAATAATTAATTATTAATATTTTTATTCTTCTATTAATGAAGATAACATTAATAAAATTTGATTGTTTTGGAGAAAATGAAAAAGGGAAAACATTCTAGAAGAATATGATTTATTCTAAGGATAATTTATAGATGTATTAATTCATTATTTTCTTGAATATCATCTTAGATTTATCAATAAACAATAACCACACTCAGTATATTTCATGTTCTTATCCCTCTTTAATTGTTTCTTTTAAGGAACTAATGCATTAATATTTTATGGTCACTATAAAATGTATTTTGTTATGTATAATAGTATGTTTCCCCTCTCAATCAAGTAGATGAATCCTGGACCCCACACCCATATGGTCAAATGTGTGTAATACATACTACCTTACATGTCTAGAAATCACTAACTAGTATCACTATATTTACCTAAATCCATCATATGAAATACAATTATAGAAGAGGAAGAATTGTGGTAAAAATGTGCGAAGAAAATGAACCTGTTGTTGAGAATTTTAAAGTGACAATCATTTCTTCTTTCACTCAAGATTCACAAAAAAATTTCTTGATTAAAAAAAATATTATGTGAACTATGGAATTAAAAACCAGTTCTACTCCATAATATCAATATCAATAGATAGATACCTATAGAATGAGGTTTCATTATTGAAGAACTATGTATAACCTAAAATAGAATGAAAATTTAGTAAAAAAATAAATTTAAAATCTATGGATAATTAATGAGGGTGAAATGTTATTCTCCAGGGGTTCCTCAACTATTTATCAACTCCTCGATATCCCTCAAGTACTTGTGATCATCCCACTTGGTAGTGTATTTTTCAGGAAAGTATTTTATACATTCAATGGTATTAAATTTCCAATTGTTTCATCACTAATCCTTAGCTGTATAGGATTTAGCCCCCAGTTCTAATTCTATAATTATCATTTATTTGCATGTTTTTTGAGTTTTTACATTATATAATTACAAAATAGATTATGGAATATTTGATGGCACCTTTAGGTTACATGTGTGAAAATTAGTCTTCAGCTTTCATTAACAGATCCTTTTTGGTGTTCCTTAATGTTTTAAATGTTCCATAGAGGCATCAAATGTTATAAAATGAGTTAAATCATTAGTCTGCTAACATAACATTTTTTGGTTATACAGGATTTAATTTATTTGATAATTTATTACAATGTTTGGGATTAAGGATAAGTTTTTGGTTGGAAATAGAATTAAATTCTCTCAAAATCAAAATTGGTTCATTAGTTTTGATGAATTAGGTTTTGAGACAACGTACTCACTTAAAATATTATGTATTTTTTCATTAGTTGGAATTTATAAAAAAATCATTGTAACGTAGATATTATTTAATGTGATTCATAATTTGAGTTGACCCTGGATATTATATTAGAGATTTAACACTATGTGAATTGTATATAGACACTAAATTTATGGCTACAAATACTGCTTTGGAGTATCACCAACTACATTGATGTATGAAACTATCTTGATATGTTGAGATAGTGTTCATTATTGTGAATGTATCCCAATTATTTACTATGAGGTTGATTTAGTGTGTTGATATCCTATCACATGATAATATATGAGTATAATGGAGGTATTTAATAAACACATATATTTACATTATATCTCATTGATGACCAGACACCTTTTGAGGAGCCAACACATGTTCTGTTGGTATATGAACATAACCAATGTTATAAAAAATATTCCTTCAATATCCCATAAATTTTTGATCTATCCATGTATTCTCCCTATATTAGAACATTTATAATATTCAAAAAAATAATATTCATAGTGTTACCCTAGAGAAAAATAACAAAATATTATTTTATTTACTTATTTCATGATTTTTGACTATTTTCACAATAAGAAAAATTTTATTCCAACACACTAAAAAATGTTGTAAGCACCAAAATATTATGAAATTAATAGGGACATGTACACTAAAATACATTTTTTTTTTAAATTCCATTCTTAACAGTGATATGTCATCATAGAGTATTTTATTATTGTTTGGAATGATACTATAACATTATTTCCTGATTTTTGAAAGATGATATCTTTAAGAAGAGTATTTGTAACATCCCATATCCGGCTGCCATCCAAAGGTGCCCTGTACCCAGTTCATCACATGTCTTCAAGAACATTTCCATGAAATCCAAATGTTCTTGACTAGTAGCGAAGGACTTTGGTGTGATACTGGGTAAACTTTTCCCACATAGGTAGAGTAACACATCATAAAAAATAGTAAAAAATAACAGAAGTAGTAATACCATACAACAGAAGTAAACAACAAAGGACTGATATTTTAAACAACTGAAACATATATAAATAAATTATGCATTTCACATGTATATAGGAATGATTCCAAACAAGTCACAATCCTAGAAATACAATACATCAACCAAATTATAGAAAACAATAAACTCTAATAGCATCGTAAGCCTCAGTTGGGTCCCATGCTCTCCAGCTCCAATTGAAATCAAGTACCTAATAAAGAAGGTCACTTTACCTTATCTATACCTGAAACCATATAATCTATTTGGGCCGAAAAGCATGACCCAAAAGGGTGTGAGAGGAATCCAAATATGCAACCACCATAATATTTTTTCCAAACTGTCAGTGAATATATATAGCAAGAAATATGCATAAATGAAGCAATAGACTGGGAAGTACTCAAAAGTAATCAATCCTATAGTTTTCAATTAAAATCATTTTAATTTATCGATTATTTAATCCTTTGAATAATGTAACTTTGGGATCTAGCCAAAGATCTACATCCCCTTGTACAATAATAACAAACAGACGTCTTAGAAGACCATCTAAACAACAAGAAAGGCCGAGTAAAAGATTGTTCTTTGGCTTGGAAGACCCATCACAATTAGTCAAGCATTAAATAGAAACCATTTGAGAATGTTCTTAGTTCTTGACCACTCTAGATCAACATATCATCAATTAAAAAAAATGACCCTCTGGGAAAGCTCAAACAATCTAACCCCTTTGGTCCCACATAGCACTATTCATTTATAGTTGACCTCCTAGGTAGCTCCCATGGTCAATACCCCCTTGGTCTACATAGTAACAATATAAAATATAATGACCCTTTGGAAGCTCTCACACTCAAAGCCCTATGGTCCAACATTCACTTAATAACAACCATCTGGGTAGCTCTCATGGTCTATTCCATCTGTTATATGACCAACCGATAACTCTCATAGTCAGTACCCTATGGGTCAACATAACAGTAATTATACATAAAATACCCTCTCTTGGGAAGATCTCATAGTCAATTCCCCTGGGTCAAACATTCACAATATGAAACACAAGAATCTCATATAATCTGCAACTTCATCCTAACCAAATGAGGCATAGAAAACAAGAAAACCTATCATGCTTCCTACACCTAAAATCCAAAATCAATAAAACAAGGAAAACACATCCATAATCAAGGTATAAAACATTTTACCTATTCAATAACATATTCTCAGTCAAAAAAACAATAGAAGGCATTAAACATGGTAAAATTCCAAAACATGCAATACCCTAAACATGCGTATTCAACAATTTTAGCATATATAATCCAAATAAAATCAATGAAATTAAAAATCCATCTACCTGGATGATGTATGATGAACTATCTTGAACAATTGTCCTTGAATCAGCCTAGAATGACACAGATCTATGAAAAGGTTAAATACGATTAACCCCAGATAATTCATGAGTGAGGAGAAATTAGGAAGGGATGATCATGAAGAAGGAAAAACTCACTTCTAGGATTCCAATGCACCTGATAGAGATCGGATCAGACCACAGATGTAGAAACGGTAGCTCAAACTTTGATCATCGCTCCCAGTAGCTCCTAGACGAACCAATGTTAGAAGAACTGCATTATAGAGATGAGACATGACCCTGATCTGATTAATCAAAAAATAAATAAAATTTCATGGAATTTTAATTTAATGTACATTCCATATACTAGACTCAACCATCCCTTTCTTTAGGCGGTCTTACAGGTCACCTATAAGGCCCTGTACTCAGCTGTTACATGGCCAGTACATGGCTGCACACAGTAACGAGGTACACCACATGAACATAGAAAATCTCCAAGTCTTCCATTTTCCGAAAAAACTAATAAAAATAATGATAAATACCTAAAATGAAGATCATGGTTCTTACAAACTTCCCCCCTTAATGAAATTCATCCCCGTATTTCCTTTTCAAGGGCGGCGAAGAAAAAACATCAAAAAACTCTTGCCACTGAGATCCTATGATAGCCTCTATCTCCCATGTCTACTCATGTACTCACCCATGCTACCATAGAACTCGTACCAATTGAACAAAACGACCATGTAGAACATTCATTCTATGATCCACAATCAGAATAGTCTGATCCTCAAAATATGAAACCTCCTCCAACTCAACCACCTCATGTTGAAAAATTTGATACAAGTTTGAAATGTAACGCTATAGCTAAGAAACATAGAATACATCATGCATAGCCCGTTACCTCTGAGGTAACTACAAACGATAGGAAACTGAACCGACTCTCACCCAAACCTCAAAAGGCCCGACATATCTGGGTGAAAGCTTCCACTATCTCGTAATCTTCCTAAGTCCCAACCTTGATGTGACATGTAAGAAAACCTGATCTCTGACCTCAAACTCCAGAGGTCATATTTGTCAATCAACAAAATATTTCTGGTAAGACTGTGTAGTATCCATCCTCTTCCAAATCAACTCCACCTACTCACTGGTTTTCTGGGGAAGATGAGGTCCCAGGATAAAAGCCACTTCTACCTCCAACTAACATAGGGGTGATCGGCATAGACTACCATACAAATCCTCATAAGGTTCCATCTGAATCGTCACCTAGAAACTATTATTATAGGAAAAATCCACAAGGGGTATGTGTCTCTCCCAAGATCCCCAAAATCTAAGACGCATGCTATAAGCATGTACTCCAAAACCAAAATCATACACTCAGACTGGCCATCTGTTTGGGGATGTTAAGTTGTACTCAAAATTAAATTTTTACCCAAATCCATCTATAGTCCTTACCATATATGAGAAGTAAAACAGACGTCCCTTTCTAAAATGATTGAGTGTAGAACCCCATGAAAATAAAAAATCTATCAGATGTAAAACCTTCTATTCTCATCAACATTGAAGGTTTCCTTGATCATCAAGAAATGTGCAACCTTCATGAATCTGTAAACAACAACCCATAAAAAATCATTTCCTCTAGAGGACCTTGGTAAAACCATCATGAAATCCATCATGACATCAGTCCACATCCACTTGTAAATGGGTAATACTATAAAATCCCTATCGGTCACAGATTCTATGCCTTTACCTACTGACAGGTGGAACACCTCATAACAAAACTAGCAATATCTCTCTTCATACCTTTCCACTAAAACTGATAGTGTAGATATCAATAAATCCTAGTGACTTCAGGATGAACTGAACAAAATAAGGAACGAAAATCTTGCAAAACCTCCTTGTGTATGTCTGCTAACACTCATACGCTCCCGTGAAAATGCAATACCACACTCTCATCTATGGTCCACCCAAGAGTAGGGTCCTCTCCTAACACACTCTCCAATAGGACTAGGCCTTAGGATTATGATAGCTGCCTTATTCACACTTGATCTAGTAGAGTATAGGTAAAAACTATAGAAGAAATAAAAGTCTTCCCCAATTTGTCATGAACCTCCAAATACATCTTAGAGAATAGAGCCATAAGCTGTCACTAATTGTTGGCCTATTGAATTACTTGTATCTGAGTCCTCCTTCTAAAGACATCAACCACTATGTTTCGCTTCCCAGGAGTGTTGGTAAGCTCCAAGTAAAAATACTAATGGTACTCAACCCACATGTGTTTTCTCAAATTTATATCACACTGTGTAAAGATATACATGATCCTTTTGTCGTCAATGTATACCCCCAAATGATCTCCCAAAATATAATGTCTCTAAAAACATAAAGCATGCACAACTATATTGTTTTAGGATCCTATGTCAAGTAGTTTCTCTCATGTGTCCTTGACTACCGAGGAACGTATGCAATGAATCATTGTCCCTGAATAAGAACTACCCAATGTCCGATACCTGAGGCATTATAGAAAACGATGTAACTCTTGCTCGACTCTAGAAAGCTATGTATCATTGATGAAGACAATCTCTCTTTCAGCTCTTGAAATGATGAATCGTGGGAAAATATACATACGTACTTCACACCATTTTTAGTCAGACCCGTCAGTGGCACTGCTAAGTGGGAAAAGTCATGTATAAAGTGCTTTTATTAACTAGACAGCCCTATAAAACACATTACCTCAAAAACATTCTACGATTTCTTCTAGTAAACTACTGATCTCACTCTCTCTAAGTCTACTAATACTCTTGTTTCTGAGATAACATGACCCAAGAAGTGAATCAGATCCAACCAAAAGTCGAATTATGAGATCTTAGCATATAATTGATACACCCTCAGTGTACTCAAAACAATCTGAAGATGGGTGGCATGGTCGTGTCGAGTATGACAGTACACTAAGATATCTTCCATGAAGACATCCAAAAAATCCAAATAAGTATGGAACACAAGGTTCATCAATTCCATGAAAACTACCAGCGCATTTGTGAGACCAAAGAGCATAAGCACATACTCTTATAGACTATACCTTCTCCGAAAGGCTGTAAGAGGTATATCAGATGGTCGAATGTGAAAGTGATGATAATTGGATCTCAATTCATTCTTTGTGAAATCTTGGGATCCTTGAATCTAATAAAATAGATAATAAATCCTCAGAAAGGGATATCAGTTCATGATATTAAACTAGTTCATCTTCCAATAATCCACACAAAGTCTGAGGGTATCATCCTCCTTCTTTGAAAAAAGGACAGGCGAACCCCAAGGAGAAGTTCTGGGTTAGATGAAACCC
Source organism: Viscum album (assembly GCA_963277665.1). NCBI lineage: Eukaryota > Viridiplantae > Streptophyta > Magnoliopsida > Santalales > Viscaceae > Viscum > Viscum album. The sequence goes on from OY728129.1 coordinate 1,831,395,113, forward strand.
TTTTTCTGCAACTCTGTGGATTTCTTCTTGAGCTTCTATAACTCTTGTTTAGTCATACTATACAGAGGAATGGAAATAAGTCCCACTCCTAGAATAGGCTCAATAAAGAAATATACCTCTCGCTCCAGAGGTAAACATAAAAATTATTCTAGAAAGGCATCCTTGAAACGATCCAGAATTGAAGAAAATTCCATCTAGGAAGTCCCCTAGTCATCCAGATATAAACTAGAAATCTGGGCTATAATTCCTCCCAACCCATGATTCTCGGGTCGAGATCTGCTCGCCTGGACATCCCATTTTCTCTTTGTGTAGAAAATACCCACCCTCTGGTGAAGTGAAACTCACCCTACGTCGATTGCAGTCGACAAAGGCCTGAAAGGAGACTAAGTAATCCATTCTGAAAATGACATCGAAATATATTATCTCTAAGACATAGATGTCCCATAAGAAGTGACACCCAACGACCTCAAGTGGGTACTTTTTGCAATGATGTACAATAGTATTTCTAATCCCCAACAGAGTGTCTAGAGTCATGAAATTTTAAGAAGTAAATATACAAAGCCCAAGGCTCTCCACAACAGCTAAAACTATGAAACTATGAGAATCCCCTATATCGAATATAGATAAAGCTAAAACCAAGGAAACTCGAATTTTACATCTAACCGTAGAGGTTCCGGGATCTTGATCATGTTAGATCTACTCCATTAAAAATGTATGACCTGTACTATAGCCATGATAACCAAAGATGATCCACCCTACTATCACTAAAAACATGCCATATGGCTACCACAACCACGACTTCATCATCGGTATGAATGGTCCTATGGACTCCAGTTCCTTGAAATATGAAAAACTGGTGGTCCTGCTCTGGAACGTTGAGTAATCAACGAACCCCTACCAATAGCTAGTAGTGAGAAAAACAGGAAAAGACACTGATGGTGGCCCATCATGCCGCAAGATCGACACTTGACTGGGTCCTTCAGGAAATGTGGGCTCATCTAACCCCTCTACTTATACAGGTAGAATACCACTTAGCTACCTAAATAAACATTTTGTGAAGGCTACATGCAGCAATTCCTTCTCTCCATCGAAGGAGTACCAACTCTGGATTCTAAAACACACTAGCTCAAAACTCCCAACTCCATCATATTAATCTCGATAATGATCTCCTAGTTCCCTATAGTTGTCACCCAAGTAATCCTTGTTCAATGATATAAATCATGGACTCCAACCATGACTCGATAGCATGTGGTCCTCTATCCCTTGAAAAAGTAGGAGGATGCTGCTGTTGGGATGCATTCGTCAACTCTTCCATAGATGGGGTGGGATAAAGTGGTCCCTAAAAAGTATGTGACATCCTAAAAAAGACTTCATAAAACTCTGAATTAGTATCTCCACCTGGTATAACAGATGGTGCCAAGACGGGCACAATGACAGGATATGGTGGCAGTCCTAGATCTATCAATTCTAGTGTCTGGTCATCAACCTACACCTGGAATACAAATAGAAGATGTATCAATGGCATGACTCTACAAGGTCAAGTGCACACCACAGTTCAGGATTATTCAAGGACAACAACATAGAGGTTCATGAAGGGAACATGAGAAGAAACATTCATGTTTTTTCAAAACATGACTACACAATGTGTATAACACCTACACAATGTGTTACATTAATATTTTAACATGGTGTTTACCTCTACCACAAATGGACATTTAACACCCCTAAAAACTGTGTGTTCATCCTTATACAAGATGTCTACTTGAAGTTTCCCTCCTTCCCAATTGTATCTACACAGCTCGATCCACAAATCTCTCTCATTGGTAACACTACATGGCATGTTCACCCTAGACATGTTGTGTAATACCTATGATCTAACTGGCCATGTTTTTAGTCACATGGTGGAAGACACGACCAAATCTATAGGGCATTCAAGAATGGGACATAACATGTATTACCTCAGTTTCATCCACCTGTGTCGTTCTTCACACGGCCAGACACCCTGTCCACTATAGCAAAATCTGTACTACCAGTACACGACATGTTTGACCAATGACATCCCATCATTATGTATCTACTCACATAGTAAATCACACAGTTAAAGACTACACTCCATGTACATACAGTACATGATGTGTACTTGAGAAATGATTTTTCTTCTAGAATAGAAGAACACATGGCATTTGTTCATAATACCACACACTTTGTTATCTGGGTTTCCAAATCGTATGCCTCTGAAACTCCTCTAGAACCCCTAAAATCATATAATTTTTTACAAGTCATGAAAACATTAGACCCGTGGAAGTCCATAATTCCACAAATAAAATTTTAGTACCCTTATTCCTACCCTAACTTAACAAAATTAAATTAAAATTTAGACATGATCCACCAAATTCTAATCCAAGAGGGCCCATAAGACCTCAGGGACCAATGTTTGTCATCCATCCAAATGAAACATTACATATACCAATACCCTATCAAATTAGTAGGTATTCTATCATGGAATCTATCACAACAACATGCATATCTCGCACCACATCTATCACAACAACAAGAAATCAGAAATGAACCCTAAATGCCATGACAATAATGTCTACCATGTGATCTCTAGAAAGTAACTATATGATGAATGAGATGGCATACCCTCATCTTATCAAGTTTCAATATAAATAGAACCAAAATGATATAATCAATAAAAAACAAAACAATTGAATCACCTAATGGTGAAATCAAATGAACTGTAATAATTGAAAAACTAGAAAAATTGCAATAATAGAGGTAAATTATCTTCTCCCTATAAAAGAGTTAGATACTCCTGGGAACAACTTATGACCAACTATACATTTCTTCATATCCATATATATAGGCTCTAAACAGTAATAAAAAGAATAAAAGAAACTTTTCTAATACAACTTTGTAATGTCCCAAATCTGGGTGATGCCCAAATGTGCCATATACCTGATCGGTCACATGGCCTCAAGAACATTTCCCCAAATGATAGAGGCTGCTGACTAGAAGTGAGGTACTTGGGAGTGAAAGGTGGAAAACTACTCCCTCATAGGTAGAGTAACACATTGGAAACAAATAGTAAAAAATAGAGGAAGAAGTTATACCATACAACAAAAGTAAATAGTGGAAGACTGATAGTATAAACAACTGTAGCATATATAAATAAATGATGCATGTCACATGTCTCTTGTAAAGAAGAAAAACATGTCAAAATGATGGAAATAAAATAATAAAACCAATTTATAGAAAACAATAAACTCTAAAGTATTTCATGCCTCTGCTTGGTCCCATTCTCTCTAGCTCTAACAACAATCAAGTACCCAATGAAGAAGGTTTCTTGACCTTATCAATACCTACAACCATATATTCTATTTGGGTCCAAAATCTTGACCCAAACACGGTGTGAGATGAATCCCAATAGGCAACCACCATAAGATATGTGTCTAACTATCAGTGAATATATATTGTAGGAAATATGGTGAAATGAAGCAATAACGTGGGAAGTACTCAAATGTAAAAAGTTCTATAGTTTTCAATTACAATAATTTTCATTTTTTAATTATTCAATCCATTTAATAATGCATCTTCAGGATATAGCCTAATATCTTCACCCCCTTTTATAATAATAACAAACTGTCATCTCAGAAGACCATCTAGACAACAAGAAAGACCGAGTCCCAGATTTTTCTTTGGCTTGGAAGACTCATCATGATCATTAAAACATTCAGAAGAAACCATATGGGAAATTTCTCACAGTCTAACCACACCGTTTTAACATATCATCAATTAAAAAAATACAATGAACCTCTATGAAAGCTCACACAGTCCCACCCATTTGATCCCACATATCACTAGTCATTAACAAACGGCCTCCTTGGTAGCTCTCAGAGTCAATACCCCATTGGTCTGCATAGCAGCAATATAAAATATAATGACACTCTGACAGCTCTCACATTCAATTCTCTATGGTACATCATTCATTTAAAAATAACCCTTTGGGTTTCTCTCATAGTGTAACCCCTCTGGTCTATGAATACCTGACAGCTCTCACAGTCAATGCCCTATGGGTCAACATAACATCAATTATACAAAAAATACCCTATCTCAAGAAGTTCCCAAATTCAATTCTCCTTGGTCAAATATTCAAAATGCGAAACACATGCATCTCAAATAATCTGAAACTCCATCCTAACAACACGAGGCATGGAAAACAAGAAAGCCTAACATGATTCCTACACACAATGAACATAATCAATAAAACATGGAAAAGACATCCATAATCAAGTTATAAACCCATATTCCTAATCAATAACCCATTCTCAATCAAAAAACATATAGTAGACATTAAACATGGTTAAATTTTGAAACACAAAATATGATAATCATGGGTATTTGGCACTTTTAGCACATATAATTCAAATAAAAGCAACACACAAAACACCTAAATTGATGTTGTACGATGAAAAATCTTGAACATCGGCCCTTGAATTGGCCTAAAATGACGTAGATCTATGAAAAGAGTAAAAAAAATCAACCCTCGACAACTCATGAGAGAGGATAAATCAAGAAGAGAGGATGAAGAAGAAGGATGAACTCTTCGGTGGGATTCCAACACACCTTCCACAGTTATGATCGGACCTTGGATGGAAAAAAGGTGGCTCAGACTTTGATCGTCGCTCCCTTTCACTCCTAAATGAACCGAGGTTAGAATATGTGCATTCTGGAGATAAGACACGACCTCATTCCGATTAATCAAATTAAAAGGAAAGTACGTGGGGAGTTTATTTAATGTACATGTCATGTACTAGCCTCAACTAGTACCCGCTTTAGGTGGTCTTCTAGTTCACCTACACAGCCATGTACTTATCCATTACACAACCATTAAACGCCTACATGTGATAACCAGGAACATGGTGTGTACTCAAGAGTACACAGAATTTACATAGAAAATTTTCAATTCTTCCTCTTTCCTAAAAAAACAACCCAAAATAAAGATCCATACATGAAATGAAGATCTGGGCTCTTATAGTAATTATAGATGTGTATTATTTTTCAAAATCTACACCACAATAAATTTGTATAATATTATGAATGATTTAAGTTTGTGATGTAATAATTTTGTTTACACTACAATATATATGTATGGTGATTATTTGAAGATATTAATTATTTGATTTCAATGATTTAAATTCAAATTATTCCATGATTTTTTGGATGATGTGGTAATTGAATTTCATTTTGCAATAAGATGCGGGTTTTCATCATGAATTTTTGAATATAAAAAATATTTGTAATTGAGAATATTTAGATAATGGAAAATTATACTTGGATAATAAATCAATTAATTCGATAAATGTGTTGTACTAATATTGGTACAAGTTTGATATAAAGGAATTTAATTTTGAATGAAATGGTTTATAAGGAATATTATAGGCATTTAGGGGATATTGAATGGTGTGTCATGGGAGAAGAAAATTTCACCTAAAAAAAGTATTTTTTGGATGATTTTATTAGATTCCATGATATAAATAATAAACACCCTCACAGTCATAGTGTTTTGAATACAATTTTTACAATCATATATATGGTCGTGTATGTCTACTTATTCTAAAACCCATTTTTGAAATAGTTGGTGGATTGAAAAGAGAGTGTGACCCTTGGTTTTTGTAGTCAGACTAACCTAAAACATTATAATCATGAAAGTTCATAGTAATATCCTTATTTTATCAATAAACTATAGTATATAGTCCTTTAACATGTCCATTTGGGTAAATCATTTAAAATCCTAATGTCATCATATTTACTATTCATATTTGAATTTTGTGGATGTTTTATTGAGATTGAAATGTTTATGTACTCTTAGTAATACAAGATAAATAAATTTTTTGATATGAATGAAATTTAATCCACTAATTAACCCCTCCTTGGGTGTTTAGGGCATTTGGTCATAAAAACTTTCATAAAAATCATTTAACAAAAACCAAATTTAATATAATTTTGAAAATAAATTTATTTGAAAATACATTTTTCTGCAACTAGAATCCATAAAAAACATCAATATTTCAAATAAATGGAACAAAATTCCTATCCATACCATCAGGATGCCTGAATTAGTGTGAAAAAAATGATTATATTTGTTTAATAGAATATATTCTTGAACAAATTGATGAAAATATCCTATAGGTGATCGATAGATAAATTATTCTACCCAAACAATATCCATTAACACAAGTATCATTAATAATATGTTGTATAAAAACTTTTAAATCCTACCTATAAATTTTTAACCACACTATCTACATGTCTACCAATGAATTATTAATGACACATCACCTGTGATTTGGTAACATTTTTCAATTCCTTGATATGTAAATTGAACCAAATCCCAATCCAGAATCATCAAAAGTCCTCATCCACATTACCTAATAACTTGAGATATTAAACTACTATTGAGGTTTAAATCAAACATTTAGGGGATGGTTTTTTTAGGGTTACATCATTCCAAAATACCAAGGTTTATCTAACCAATTCAACATGATAGATCTGTATTACAAACATAACCCAAATAAACATATTACATAAAAAGTATATTTTACCCAATTTATTCATACAAAACACCTAAACACTATAATTATTTAATATATATATATATATATATATAATTTAGTTCATGTATCCAGATCAAATAGATGTATGGATGATGTAAATCTCTGAACCTGCACTTCCGGATTAAGTAATAAACTGTACTGTGTATTATTTTTTTTATTTAAAAATAAATTAACAATACACAACACTTTATACATTATAGGACCATTTCCAATCATATTTTTAGAGAAATAGAGAATTTTTTTTTATCAGATTTATTAAAAAAATATACTTTTAAAAAATTTCCTTCATATGTGCTAACTCCTTTTATGAAATAAGAAGCATTTCAATTTCTATAAAACATGATAAATTTAATTTATAGCATAGTATGAGAATTAAATATCCGAGTAAGGAGTTTTAAATAAAATTGGAAAAATCTTTTTTTTAAACAAAGAATATCCCTTGATGCATTTTGATAAAAAACACTTAACATATGAATATATTTTGTATAATCCCATAATAGTAATTTTGATTAAGAAAACCATTTAAATTTAAAAATATAGAAATATTTGAAATAATCCTTTAACTTTTCCTCTTAAAACATTTGAAAATAATATATTTTTTGGATTAATATTGATACTCAGTAGCCCCAAATAAAAAAAGTTTCCACTTATAAGTATCCATTTTAGGATAGTATATCCTTGGGGTCATAGGTTTACTCTTCATACCATAACATAAAATTTGACACTTGGGTGACCAATTTTATGAAAAAATTTATAGGTCCTTAATTTCTCATTCATAACCCAAAACCTCTCAAAAATTATACATAAATTATTTTCATAGAATAAAATAATTTAAAAACATATTTATGCATACAAAACATCATTGTTTATAAATTTCTAAATAATTAGGAGAAATCCACTCAACCAAAGGATTGATTGTATTTACAAATAATTTATTTATAAATAAAAAATAATTCTTAATTCAAAGTGAAATGTAAACAATATTTTTAGATGATGGCAATATATAACATTATTAATGACATTGAAATATTTTCAAGGAAATTTAATGCATAAAATGATAACTTTTTTCATCTATAAAACACTATAAATACAAACCACACATAAAATCATAACATCTATTTACATAAAATAATAACTATTCTCATAAAAAAAGAACCTATAGATTTTAATTAAATCAAATATTCCATAATGTTTAGGTTAAACAAAAACAGAACAAGTTTTTGTTATCGTTTTACATCATAGATCAAAATTGGTGGTTTTTTGTGATACTTTGAAAAAATAATCATACACTTATAAAATTATTTAACTAATATATATAGTGGATTTTTTGAAAATGGTTTGAAAATTTCATTACTTTTACCTTAAATAATAATTTACATAAATTCATATTAAAATATAATTTTGATATATTTAAAATAAAAAATACATCCCTAACATTAAATTGATGTAAGTTTGACAGTTTTTATAAAAAAGAGAAATTATATGATAAGGATTTGGAGTGGTGATTCCAGTCTTCTGAGTTGATGTAAGCGACAATTTTATATATAAAATTCATCAAAAAAATTTGTGAGGATATGAAGTGTGCCTATGCATTTTTTTCTTTGACAAAAAGAAAGGTATGTGAGGGATTTCCAAGTGCTCTATTCATCTTTCTTGATATTAAATATAATATTTATATATATTTAGTTGTTTCTATTATTTCTATATACCTAGATATTAAAAGGATTCAATATTTTTAGAAATATCGAATGTAAAAAAGTGTTATTTAGTGTAAATACTAAAAAAATAGGTGTCCCAGAGTCGATTGAATAAATATATATATTATAACTAAATCTTGGGGAAATTAGAAATTATATATTCAATGTTTTAATCTAATGGGGGTTCAGAATCTTGAAAAAAGTATAGTCAAACTAGGATTATGATACTCCAAATAAAATTAGTCCAAATAATTTGAGTCAATGGAATATATATATATATATATATTAATAATCTTAATTGTAATCTACAATCCAAAAAAATAAAATTAATACACCTTCTTTTCATAGTCATATCTCTAACCAAAATTAAATTTGTATGTACATCAAATGAACCAAAAAATTTAAGCATGTAAATAATTAATAGAGGACAGTTGATCACGATTGAGGAAGAAATGATGGACAAAACTGAACCTCAATATATGATCTATAGGATGATTCAATAGCTAAACAGAAAAAAAAACACCTACCCTTCCTCGTTAGAGGATGAAGAAGAACCAATATCAAAACCACCACCAACACTCAGACATATTCTTTGATTCTTTCATTGAAACCACTAACCATGATTGAGCCCCTTTTTCATTACTTTACCTTCAGAATCCATCTCTAGTGAGCGATATCTCCATTGAGTTCATCCCCTTTTGCTGAGGTCAGTTCTATTCGATAACCATAGTGCTAAGCTTGACTCTCCCGGTAAAGAAGAAACCCTCATCTACTCAGCCTCCCTTATCCCCACATTTTCTATAATAACATTAATTATTTCTATTTTTCATCAGTTGTTTTAATATAAAATACACATATATATCATATAAAGTCTTTATAGTATAAAAAAACAACTCATATTTTAGAAAATACTATAATATATATCTTGTAAACTGAATTTTAACAAATTTTTAACTTCAATTTTTTTAGAATTATCATAATTTTTTTAATTTCATGTATTTCAAAATTTAAATATTTTATAAAACAATTTATAATCTAGATTTAAAATAATAATAATAGTCAAATTATTTTCTTAATTATGAATTGAAAATATTTTCATAATTTCATTTATTATTATTCTTATATTAATATATTACCTTCAATTTTATAAATTTAATAATTTTTATTATTTTTTTAATATTCCAAATAATTATATTTATTAAATTTAAAAATCCAAGATATATTTCATTTTAAAATTTGGTCATAAAATTCAAATTATTTCTTTATATATTAAGTAACTTCTTATTTGTACAATATGCGTATTATATCATTTTCGAACATATTTTATAATATTCATTATTAATGTCAAAAAAACAATATATTTTGTAATAATAAATTTTTTATAATATTATATTCTAAAATTACCTGTTAAATTAATTTATATTAATTTAATTATTTATAATTATTAATCTTATCATTTCTGTAGTGTTTAAATTTTTCTGCTTGATTAAATGATAAAATATATTTATATTTGGATTATTTTATACGCAATAATTATTGTCATTATAGAAAATAAATTATTTTCATAAAAGATACATTTATAACATTTATTAGTTGTTTTAAATTATAAAACTATATATTTATTAAGCTTCAATAATATTCTTCAATAACTGGGATGTTTCAGATGACAAAAAAATTAAATAAATAATGATACATGTGAATAGAATACCAATATAACCAAGGGGTTATAACATATATATATTTATTAATAACCAAAATAAGTGTAAAACTTAAAAATTAAGTGACTAAAAAAATATAGGATTCTACATCATTTGACAAAGAGATAAATGATCCTAGAAGGAATGATTGACATGTACCAACATGCTAATAAATGTTCATATCCCTTCATAGGTAATTATGTCCTATAACTAATAAATAATAAAATCATTTCTTTACGTGCATCATAGTAAAGGACATATACATGCACTATCATGATCCTTTCCCCCCAAAGAGTTCCCCTCCCAGGCTGGCAATGAGTGATGGGAGATGGTGACTTCCCAAGTGTCACCTACAGTAGGGCCTGAGTTGGCCAATAGAATTGAGGGTATAATGAACATAAAATGGAATGGATTTCCCTCTAAGAGAACATATATAGGATAGATATAAAAAATAAACACCAATCCAAACCTTCTTAGATACATACAAGTACCCAATTTTATACATTTAAAGTCATACAATACTAATACATAATAAGGGAAAACCACAAGTTCCAAAATGGTAAAATCATAAGTGTTGATGAATCATAAATAGCTCCTAAAAACCACCAGCTAGTGATATCCATCTCGATCACCAAATGGGTCATATTGACCATAAAATAGTATACATTGATGTGGGGTTAGAATAACATTATAAGGAGGAAGATCTTCCTCTGAGACCATCACACGTAAGATAATGAAATAACACTAAATCCCATTGGAAAACAAGTAAAATAACTCATAACCTATCTCATAATACTAAGATACAACCCTATTATGGCTATCTATCACTAATTATCGCATATAGTAGATCGTGTAATAGAGTAATGAAACATCAAGGTTACCCTTAAACTACTTCCCCACTAGTTTTCCACCCTACCACAATATCGAAAACCCTAGGCCATATCTATCTAAAAGTAAGCCAATCCATAGACCCATGGGCTAAGTATCACAACATAAAACTCATGTATCACATCATTAAACCACCCTATATATCATCTATATATAGTAACCCAATATTTTCCAAGGGTCCACTACAACTTGTATGATGTGTATCATACATCAGGTGTTATATCTCAAGCCATCACATCCAAAACATCAAGAAAGGCACCTCAATCCATTACATCCCACATACATCATACCTATAATATTCAATTTGATATTATATATAGAGAAACATGTGATTAAAATATCAAAAATTGATCATATCCCTGCATTGACATATATAGAAAAACTACTCCACATTGCATACCATCAAATAATACTATATAGATATGTGAGTGGGGCCAGAGGGGGTATCCATCCATCCATCCTCCCACCTATATGATAGGGGAAACAACACCCTAGAGTACATCAGGTGTTATCCTCCATAATCAACATGTGTGGGGTAGCATATGAAATAAAATAAAATATATTATATAATAAAACTCACAAACACACTATATTAATAACCCAGTCATATGACCAACTATAGCTATCATCACTTTGACACCCAACTACCCTGATAATGACTAGATATCTTATAAGAACACAATAATTTTATGGAGCTAAATTAAATTAATTCTTTCATTTTAATAGTTAACCATTTATTAATAAATTAATTATCCTTTAATTAACCATCATCATTATTCCAAATTATAGTAAATTATTCATCAAAGTGTCGTTCATGCCCTCTTGGAATATTCAAAACTAAGTCCACAGTTTCTCAAGATCAGATCTTTTTTTTACAACAACAACCAACCCTAGGGGATAAAAAATTATTAAAAAATTTCAAAAATTTTACATTTCCATGTACTCTAGGGAAACCATCCTAAGATACCATAGAGAGGAATGCAACCAAGAAAATCTAGCTACCAAGAGAAGTTAAAAAAGGAATGCAGATAAGAAAGAAATCAGACCATCATCAATTTAAAATATTCATGAACAAAGAAATATCCAAAATTGTCACATCAATTGATAAGCCTAGATTTAACCCATTATATCATCCAAAATTATATCCTCAACACCCTCACACATATCCCTATGTAACTAAACATTATAGGTTCCAACTACTTCAGCATTTTCCTAGACTCCCCACCCATATCTTATCTTCCATCCAAGGACCAGCCTTCCTAGGCGTATATCACAAAAAAAGATCACAACTAGAGAACATGGCAGACAATAAGATGGAAGATTCATTATAAATGTGGAAGATATAAAAATTATCATGATAGGGTCCTTCAAAATCATAGACTATAATGAACCAACAGTGAATATGGATATTCTAGGAGTGATTCACTCCGTTCTTTGTGAATCCACTTGTAATGCTTGATCTTGATTTATTATTTTCTTTGATAAATATTGGGAGAATATTTTTATATATCTCGAAACTTCTTGGTAGTCCCTAAATTGTGTCATTTGAACTTGACCTGAAAATAGGATCCTAGAGCCCCAAACACAAGGAATACAATATTCTCAATAAAACAGGCACTCTCGCTCCCAAGAATTAAATTTACTAGAAAACATGTTTTTATCATTAGTCATTGTTTCCAAATATGTTCAACCTAAGGCATCATCTTAATAGGCTATAAATATTTTTAAACATGATCTTTATCATAAAATATTTTTCATTGATTTGAGAGAAAAACTATTATCATTTACAATTCCTTTTTATTATTATTCTTAAAAAAATTAACATGATTCACATTATTTATCAATTCCAACAACAACTAAAATAAAATTTTTAAATTGAAATTTATTTAGTATAAATTTTAATATCAACCAATTTCAATGAACCCCAGATTACAAACATACCTATTATTTAATTTTTAATCCAATAAAATATCCCAGTTTTGTTCTAATATCAATATACCTCACCATTAAACTCCAAATGCCTTGTTTTCTGGAAATTCTAGTGTAAATGATCAATATTACACTTCTCATTACCCAAAAATTATTGTTCAACCAATTTGATGTATTATGTTTTGAAGGAATTCATTAAATATGGGATTGGATCTCCATGATCAACTGAGCAGACTCCCCAATCCTAAAATATTGAATTCTATTTTCTCAACATTTCCCTATAAATTAAACCATATCTAGAAAGGGATACTTTACTTAATATAATATTTCTATGTAAACCCATAACCTTCATAAAAACTCCACATTAAAAGTAAGTATCCCAACAAGGGTTCATTAAACACTTAATTATAAGTATTTAAATCCTAAAAAAGTAGTTTAAGGAAAAGTATGAATTCATATATATTTGAGGGAATTTAAGTTATTATGAAAAAAATATCTTGTTTTATTATTTAAAAAACTTCATAATATTAAGTATATTTAAAATAATTAATTAACCATGTTGGGTAAAACAATCAAGGATAATTAATTTATTTATATTTCATCCTCCCACATTAATTCATTTATTTATAAAATAGTGATATTGCATCCATAAAATAAAAAAGTCAAAATATGGAAATAAATAAATAATAAATGGATTGATCATGATATTATCTAATTTTTGATTTATTTAGTGTAAATTAAATCAACCTTTGACCAATGGGAATAACACCTTGTTCTAGTCATGTAATGACTTACAATATTCCAACTAACTTCTAATGAATGACCTATATTGGCATCAAAATCTTTATCTCTTGAAACATCTCCCTGAGCCTTGAGATACTCCATTAATAACATGTATTTATAATTCACATGATGATTACTGGAACCAAAGGATGGGTTAATGGGGATTATATAAATATTTATGGACATTAATGTGCTATATAAAAAATGGAGGTAGGGATGTCTTGTAGTCTATCGTATTTAATTTAATATTAAATAACTACAAACAAATGAAATAGATTAAATTATAATATCCTACACGTATACAAGTTTTATTTAATATAATTAATGACCATGTAAGAAACCTATACAAAAAAATTAAAACTAGATAACATAAACATCAATTAATTCATTATTATTATGAAAAATCACTTGATTATTTAAATCACTTTAATCTTAATGAAAATATGAATTCATATGGATGTACCCATATTTATGGAATTCAATGAAAAATATTATAATAACCAATAATCAATGATTTATTATAACAAATTAATTTAGTATTTAAACTTCTTAAAAACATTATTAAATGTTCAAACACCATAGTTTCTAACAAATAAAATATGGTCTTAAAAAAACAATTAACATTTTAATGTAATTTATTTATTTCATTTTTTGGGAGACTAAGAAAAAATTACTTACAAGTTACATGCATGTATAATATTTTTCATGTATTGAAGGTACATGTATGGGGCTTCAGTATATACCTCAAACATACATCAAGACATGTAAAATATAGTTACATTCCATGTATCTCTCATTTCTTGGGTCCTCCCAACTTGTAGATGAACACATAGTGTTCAACGGTTGTAACTAAATGATCTGTATAGACCAACTAAAATATTTGTATCACTCATTTCATTTTACATCATATCTTGCCTAATAGATCGACCTGTATTTTGGATGTGGGAAATATAACAACTCTTATCTTTATTACACATTAATATATGATTTATTATATAAAATTACACGTAATACAACCCAGAAGATTGATAAGTCTAGTGTATTTTGGAATTTGGTACATTACATAACAACTAATTACATGATATACATAAAAAATAATGAAAACTTCCTTAACATGATCATAATATTCCATCAAACATAAAACTGCCTAGGATAAACTTGGGACATGCATAAGAAAGGGGTGAGCTATAAATCACCATAAGGGAATAAAATTTAAATAAAATTAATAAAGAAAAACATTTCCTAAATTATACATATCAATGGGGAAAAAGTAACATGAACAATAAGTCATGATATAACATGATAATCATAATAGAAACATGGGAAATGTTGACACAACTTAAGATGCTGCATCATAAATATAGGTCATGGCTAAACCCGACAAGACATAATAGTGAAAAAACTACCATAATGGAATCAGTTTCACTCCCTTTCCCAACATTAAATATCATGATACTAAGAATTACCAAATTAATTGGAGCACTATATAATTCAAGGTACACCTGCCACATTCATTTCATTCTCATGCGTAAGTGTGCCACACAGATCATAAAACATGAAATCCTCTTTCATAACTTTCTACTCCTTGATCAAGAAGTGTGGAATAAAAACATTTAATTACTTAGTAAAAAATAAAATGTTCATAAATATGAACACCCTTGATAGAAATTGGGTATGGGTATTCCCTACACCATTTCTGGGCATGAAATTCCATAGTGAGATTTCTATAACATACTGAATTCACATAAAAATTCAAAAAAAAGTTAGACAAGAGAAAAAAGTGTATATCACCATTTTTAAATAAAATAGGTAGTAAATATATATTTTAAATACATTCCCCAACATTTGGAATGGGGAATATAATTCATAAGAAAATAAAGGTACTTGATTAAAGAAGAAAAGGTGAGAATCTATAAATTGAGTGTGCAACACCAAAAGCTTGAGATGGGATTCTTATGTGATTGTGGCGCAATTTTGGAGGACCCTATAGAGGGGAAATAAGAGTAATGACATGATAAATTATTTTATAGTGAAGATAATTAATAGTTTGGTTGGGTTTATATAGAAATATAGAGGATAATTCTATCATGACTCGTCCCCCGGGGCTCGTGCCATGATTACCCCAAGAACGCCTTCCATAGTCCAGGGGCAGGCGACTAGCACCGTACAAGCATATCCCTATAACAAGAAGGAATTGCCTTTAAACCTGTACAGACAGACAATCCAAGAGTACAACAGAAGCAACCATAAAGTAAACTACTGTAGTAAAAAGTGTGTTGAATTAGAAAGGGGTAGGATTACAAGCCCAATTGAAATGTTCAGGTATAACTGGAAAAAGGAAAAACGGCTCCTAGAACATCCATTGTGGATCCTACCTATAGGGTTGTCACAACTCAAGATCAGTAGTCCTGTGTCACATCACATCAAATGGTCCACCTCTGAGCACTGTCTAGGCCAGGCCCCCTAAGCCTCGATCAACGCTGTATATCGTCTGTAGAAGACACAAAAAGGTGCAGGCGAAGCCCATGGATAGGTGAGTATAACAATACTCAGTAGGGACCCCAAGACCCCTGTGGGTGTCCAAGAGTTCCACAAAGGAAAAAACCACAAATCAAGCCCTCAACCAAAAATCACAGAGCAGTCAAAAATTCTACTTAGGTATATGCCCATACATATACCTATGTTATCATGAAATATACATCCCAAACATGAGGGTAGAATACCAAAAAGGTAACACCATGAAGGTAAAAGTAATACACAGGTAACACCATGAAGATAACACCATGAAGGTGAAGGTACCACACATGTAACATCATGAAGATAACACCACGAAGGTGAAGGTACCATAAAGGTAACACCATGAAGGTATCACCATGAAGGTAAACGTACCATAAAGGTAACACCACGAAGGTAAAAGTACCACACATGTAACACCATAAAGATAACACCACGAAGGAGAAGGTTCCACATAGGTAACACCATGAAGATAACACCACTAAGGTGAATGTACCACAAAGGTAACACCACGGAGGTTAAAGACTCAGCTCACACCAAGAATTATTGAAGTATTGAAGTACAGATGATTAGTGGCAAAGCTATATCTTCTGTTTCAGTCAAGAGGCACTATTGTGGACCATACAGAGTCTAACCCACACAATATTGATTGGTAGTAACCCTCGCAATGACCCAAATAGTATCTGACCTACTCGAAGTCGATAGGTACTAACCTCTGTAATGACCCACACAGGATCTGACCCACACAGGATTGGTATACCCTGTCCCACACAGGATCGCTGAGCACTGACCCACACTGGATCAGTATGCGATGACCCATATAGGATCGCTGAGCGATGATCCACACTAGATCTGTCTTGCACATGATCAATGCTGACCCACATAGGATCACTCAGCACAAACCTCCTAATGATCTATCTCCAACCTCCGCCACACTGCCAACCACTGGATTCCCACTAAAATCATGTTTATGAGAATAGATCCTCAAGCAATCATTTGTACCTCCAGCACCACGAAGTTCAACGACGTAGTGTCCCAACAGACTGTCATGTTTTAAGGGTTACAATGCAATAGATGGCACGTCAATTGGACACCTGCTATGTGACTTATAATAGTTTTACTTCAGAGGGCCCAGTAGGATTCAGGTTTGATCTAAACTGGCTGCATTCAAACTTTCTCCAAAACACTAGTGGAGTATACCAAAAGTACCGCCTCGTCCTAAGGGTTCCGGTGCCGTAGACGATTTGTAGAAAAAACGCTCAGTTTGTTAGTTACACCCCTTTCCATGAAAGGGGGTGATCGTACCTTTGTCCAGGTCGGCTCAATCAGGCCCACCAGAATAAACCAAAGGAACCATTTCTCTAAAGGGGTCCCAACGCCACTAACGGCTTATCGAACAGACACCTGGGTTGTTAGTTATGGTCATTTCTTTATTCGGGGACCGGTTGGGTCTGGGCTCGGTCCGACTCGGTTAGGCTAGCCCGAAACAGTGGGGACCAAGGACCATATGACCCTGCTTGGGTCTGGCCCACTAATGTCAGCCTAATTTACTGGGTTCGACCCATCGAGGATGGCCCGGTTCGATTTGTGGGCCCAGGCCACGGTAGGCGAGGCTCATCGGGTGGGGCTCGGCCCACCCGCCTAGGCCCAATAGGCTATGGGTTCTGCCCGACCCACTATCGGGTCCGGCCCGCTAGGTCGTGGGTCCAATCCACATGGCCTGTTTGGCCCACTCGGCCGGCCCGTGTCCGGCCCGGTTTGCCAAAAGGCCGATCTGTCTTCCCATCTAGCCCCGTAGGCACGGGGCTATTTTAGCTAGCCGGTGGGGTGATTCCCCAACGCATAACGGTCTACCATATTGGCCAACTGGTGGTCCACCAACCTAGCGTGGCATAGGGCCACGCTACTCCCCATCTGTAACGACCTGTTGGTCATGGCTGTAGCCACCGTCAATGCCTGCGAGCACCGCCCCCTATCCCATGTGGCCGGCTTGGGCCGGTGGCCTCCGGAATCCGCGACACACCATCGCGTGCCGCCCTACAATGCCTATGTCCGGTTATAACATTTCTTCTCAGGCTCCCACCGGCCCCCACTGACATGGAGTGCCGACGGTTCGATGGTTTCTTCTGCGCTGCCACCATCTTTTTGTTGTCTTCACCCTATTGAAAATTTCTTCTAAAAAGGAAACTTAAACTGAGTGGCAGGAGGGTGGGACCTTGTTCGTTTGTCCCACACCCTCTGCATTAATTTTATAACAAACAGAATAAAGGAGAAGATCAAAGAAGAACTTTAAATAGACCCCCTACATCCAGATCGTTGGAGAACACCCACGATTAAGGAAGAGTAGGTGTTCGTCATCCCCATGACAAGCTGCCAATGTTGTCACTCAAACGTCATCCTTTGGTTCATGATTCAGTGGTGCTCACCAATTCCCACTAGAACCGGATCCGTCTTCTATGTGATTAGTGTCATGGTACTTTATCAGAACTTCATCTCTTGGTGAAGTTGTGCCAATACCTCTACCCAAGCTTCATATAAATAAGAGTGGGGGATTGTGAGTAACTCCCATGGAATAAATGGGGGTTAATTTAATAGGAAACATCATAATTCCAATAGCTCTGTTATAATGGATTTGAGGAGTCAATCCATTTAATGGCTTGAGATGTCTTTCGTCCCACCACTGCCGCTTGTCCATTGGGGAAAAAGAATGAAATAAATAAAACAACAAAATTATTTTATTTTTCTTTTAAAAAGGTCCAAAATCTAGCCTTTTCCCTAGAACTACTTTGGACAAAGTGAAGCATCCCTTAATCGAATCATGTTGCTACAGATTCAATGTTTCTCTCAGATTTCAATCCGAGCAATGAGTCAAAATATAGAAAACATTGCCGACGTGTTTACTGAATGTACCTGAAAAAAAGTTCAGAAAATTATTAACAGTCACCCTTGGCTCGCACCGGTCGAGGTTAGAATCTGCCTAATGTAAACATGTCCCAATGAACTCAATGGTTTTCTCAAAGTTTCAATCCGAGTTACCTTTTAGATGTTATCGATTTTAACAATAAATAATTGTTAATTAATTATTTTATTTATGGAAAAAAACTAACTTCCATATTTGGACCGCACCGGCCAATGTTAGTATATTACTAAAGAAAACATACCCTCACGAGATCAGTGGTGGACAAATATTTTTAATCTGAGTAATCATTTGTGAGTTGTAATCATTTGAAAAATAAAATAACTTTATTTAATTATTTTATTTACGATTATTCCATTTTTAGGTTTTCTTCTAGGAGGCCTGTGCCAACTAAAATTAAGTCATGCCTTGGATAAAACCACTATACTAAACACAACAGTGCCCTCAGATATCTGATCTGGGCATCCATTTAATATTTAATCCACTTTTTCCAAAAAAATGCTCATGCACGCTAATTAATGCTTAACAAAAAATTGACGGATCATTCGGGCCACTCTAGTCCTCGGAATCTCATTTCGTCAGATTTCGTGACCTCGAAATAATCCTAAATAATTTTAAAAAACATTATATGTAATTTTTTGGTCTTTACATTCTCCCCATCTTATGTAAATTTATCCTCAATATCCAAAAAAGGAAAATCAAACAAATGAGGTTACTGAGCACAAATCTGAGCCTCCTGCTCCCATGTGCTCTCCTAGATGTTCCCATGCTACAGAAAACTCGCACCAGAGGGATCACCCCTCCCCAAAGGACTCACTCCTGTCGATCCTCTATCTCCACCAGAAACTCCATAAAAGTCACCTCATCATCAATTCCCAACTTGATCTAGTCGATAACATGTAATGGATCATGCACACATCTACTCAGTGATGACACATGGAAAAAATTATACCCCCAATACATTTGTGGGGGAAGAAATATACAGTACACCACCTCACCTACTCTGCTGAGAATCTAGAAAGGTCCGATGAACTATGGAGATACCTTGCTACCATGGCCAAACCTCTGTAATACTCATCAGAGTGAGAACTATAGGAAGACATGGTCTACCTCCTCAGACCCCAAGGGTATCCATCTCCTGTCGACATAAGAATTTTGTCAGATCTGTTCAGTCTTTAATTTCTAAAGAGTGAGGCATCTTGGTACCAACTCTGCCATTGGTTCCTTTACCCTGGCCACCAGTACTGACACCGAAGGTCCTAGTACATATTCACCACTCTAGGATTTATTGTTAAAGGGGATGTATGTAACTCCCTCAAAACCTCCTCCCAAAGTTTCACTGGTACAATAGTGCATCCTCTAAAGAGAACGACATGCTCCCCACCTTCATAAAATCCTTCTGGAGACCGTCCGGAGGAAATCTGAGCACACCGGGCCTCGTAGTCAACATCCCCAAGTTGTGTCTCCCTAACTCGCTGAAGAATTGGGGGTGTGATAGTCATAGATTGTAGGTAATACGATCCATGTATATCCCCGAAGGATATTTTTAGTGCGACTACCTACTCAGATGCCTCATCTAGTAGCTCCAGACCAGACCTCTTGTTGAGTGCGTCTGCTACCATGTTCCCCTTCCTAGAAGTATATACTATCTCAATGTCATAGTCCTGGAGGAATACTAGCCATCATCATTGTCTCAAGTTCAGGACCATCTATGAGAAGAAATACCTTAGACTTTTGTGACAAGAGTAAACATTAAACTATTTACACATCAAGTAGTGCCACTACATCTTCAGCGCAAAGTCCATAAATACTAACTCCATGTCATGGGTAGCGTAGTTATGCTCATTCGGTCTCAATAGTGGTAAGCCGTAAGTGATCATTGCCCGCTCCATTATGAAAAAACCTTGTATGGTCTATGATGCATTGCGATGGACTACATACCCAAATCCTTCTTTTGGTGGCCTCAAGATGGTGGCACTCTTCACTCTCTATCATAGCTCTTGAAAACTCTACTGACACTTCTCCATCCATAGGAAATGCTCCCCCTTCATCATCAAAGCTGAAAAGGGTGCCGCTACCCTAGAGAAGTCTGGTACAAATATATGGTAGTACCCAACCCAAGCCAAAGTCCCTCTCCCTTCAAGGAGGCAATCCGAGATACATCTTTGGAAAAGATGTCCCCACACTCTACCACTACAGTTGGGAAATGAAAAACTGAAAACTTCTGCTGCCACAAGGGTAAGGATGGCTGAATCAAGAGTGATCAGCTACACTGTCATATGATTGTGTTTTTTCTGTGCTTCTTGGGTTTCCTTTTATTTTCTGATAAAGGAAAACCCCATTCCAATGCTATAGATATAATACATCCTTTTATCTTATAAAAATCAATCTATGTATGAACTGTGGATGACCAGTCCATCCCCAAACGAACATCGTAAGGCCTCGATGCTGCCACCAAGAGGTTCCAACCGAAACTCTTACCTCAAGGGTTAGATCACCCCGTCGGTATAAGTGTGATTATCGAGTCTCCTCCCCTAGGATTCTCTAGACGTAAGGGTCAAGACATAAGTTTAATCTGATACTATTGGTCTTAAACAAGATTTGTGGCAACATGAATAATTGGTACCTATGTCTATTAACACGACAGCTAGTAGTAGACACAGACCATACCTCAAATCAATCCTGGAGCCCTTGGGTCACACTCCTTGACCACTTGCAGCTACTCCATTCCCCTATCCTCCAGCTCCCTAAGCCTGGTGGGGACCACATTGGGGGGGGGGGGGGTTGTGACATGCTGAAATGTATACCACCTCATGCTACTCCACTAGATCCATTTACACATATGTTTCTCCATAGATTCATCTGTCCCTATCACTTCCTCTTACCAAAACATTTTGCATGCCCAAGTCTCTGAGACTGTCATCAGTTTCCTGCTTTCCCACTTCTAGCATTCACTGGCTGTATCCACTCATCCAATGAACATTAAACCTAAAAGGTTCTCTCTTGCACCCTTACTTAAGAATGATTGCATAGAGTAATAGTGCTAGTTTGGATGTCCCTAAACACACCTGGATCGGACGTACGAGCCCTTAATCACTGACCGTATTGTATTTATCAAGTACCAAGAATGGTCGGTACGCCTCGATGAATACTCAGATACTGATATTTCATCAAGCCGAAGCTATAGAAGATCGATGGAACACTCACCCCTTACCTTTTTATGGAAGATACCCCCTTCTATGTGGAAGGTTTTCAAGACTATCCATAGAAAATTCACCTCTTCGCCAGATAAGGGTAATATAAACACTTTCATCATCTTACTGAGTCACGTTGAAGGCTCTCCATCTGATCGAATGGTGCCCTAGCTAGATGGAAACTCAACCACCTCTTCAAACTAGTTCCTAGATGCCTTTGAGTCAGGATCTCCTAGAAACATGAGGAATATCTGATGTGGAAACACATGTAAGGCACTAAGCCTATATGTACCCTCTACCGGTACCACCTGTTATAACTACTAACCAATGGGAAATGATATAGCTGGAACACTACCCAAAGGTACCATCTTAGTGAATGGTCTATATATCAAAGCTTCTTCACCCTGCGTACCATCCTCATGGTCCCACACTGTAAAGAATAGCATCTAGGATAACCATCTACTCTATTGGTGTCTCAACTAGGTGGAAAACTCTTGCCAGAAACTCCATCCAATCATAAGCTGCCTGGGAATATGTCTCGCCTAGAAACCTCGAAGGCCTATACCGCTGGAACTCGTGCAACGTAGTCAATCAACATGCATTGTTCTCTAGTGCGGCTTGTGGTAACTTTTTCCCAACTATTTGTGGTGCTACTGGTACACCACCAAAAAGGTCCAACATAGTAAGAGGGCCTTGAACCAAAGC
Source organism: Viscum album (assembly GCA_963277665.1). Lineage (NCBI taxonomy): Eukaryota > Viridiplantae > Streptophyta > Magnoliopsida > Santalales > Viscaceae > Viscum > Viscum album. The sequence continues at coordinate 1,831,418,054 of OY728129.1, forward strand.
CTCATTGCTCAATGGGCCATCATTGTGTACTCTCCCAAGAATCCTGGATGGCTGTCTCCGTGGAGGCATCCGGAAGGGGAATCAAGATGAACCACAGTCAAAAGGGTAACCTGGTGAGATAACTCAAAATAGATCAGAGAAAAAATATTCCAAAACAAACTCAATCAGTGTTTTTGTGCACCGAGTTCGAAATCAGAATTCAGGGTCCTGGTGTATGGATACGTCGGCCACCACACTAACATTGGATTTCCCAAACTAAAAACCAAAATCATAACACTTAACATTATTGCCACATAGTTAAGATAAGAGTCCTTGTTCTTCAATAGAACTGACTCCTCTGATAACACTTTGTCACGACCCATCCCTCAGGGCCCTTGCCATGAATACCACAAACCCTCCTTCCATAGGCCATGGGTTGGTGACTAGAACTGGAAAGGTGTTTCCATATAACTTGAAGGCATTGCCTTTAAAATTTTACAAACACACAATACAAGAGGATAATAACAAGCAACCATGATGTAAACTACTATAGTAAATAGTTGGATGAAAAAATAAGGGGTTGGAATTCAAGCCTTACTAGAAAGTAAAAGTACAACTAGAAAAGGAAAACCAGCTCCTAGAATGTCCACCAAGGATCCTACTCGAAGGGTAGGTACAACTCATGATCTATAGTCTAGGGTAACGTCATGTCTAATGTTCCACCTATGAGCATAGTCCTATCCTATCTCCATCAACCTCAATCAATTTTTTCCATCATCTGCACAAGACTAAACAAGGTTTAAGTGAATCCCTTACATCAGTGAGTATAAAAATAATCAGTAGGGACCCTAAGACCCTAGAGGGACTCCCAGAGTTCCACAAAGGAAAAACCACATAGCAAGACCTCGACCACAAAGCATGGAGCAGTCAAAATTTTCACTTAGTTATATTCCCATACATATAACTAAGTTATCATGATATACTCCTCTCAAAAATGAGGGAAGTATACCACAAAGGTAACACCATAAAGGTAAAAGTACCACATAGGTAACACCACAAAGATAACACCATGAAGGTGAAGGTACCACACAGGTAACACCATGAAGAAAAAACCATGAAGGTGAGCGTACAATAAAGGTAACACCACAAAGGTTACACCATGAAGCTAAAAGTACAAAAAAGGGAAATCCGATAAGGTAAAAGTGCCACATAAGTAACACCATGAAGATAACACCACAAATTTTAGCGTACCACACAGGTAACACCCTGAAGATAACACCACGAAGATGAAGATACCACAAAGGTAACACCACAAAGGTAAAAGACTCAAATCACACAAGGAATATGTGAAATATAGAAGTACAAATAATTTGTCACAAAGCTAGATCATCTTATTCTATCAGTAGGAACTACTGCTGACCATATGGATTCTGACCAACATAGGATAGATAGGTACTGACCCCTATAATGACCCACATAGGATCTAACATACCTTAAGTCGATAAGTACTAACCTCCACAATGACCCACATAGGATCTGATTCACACATGACCAGTATGTGAGAACCCATATAGGATTGCTGAGCACTGACCCACACAGGATCTGACCAACACAAGACTGGTATGTGCTAACCCAAATAGGATCATTGGTCGCTGACCCGCACAAGATCTGACCAATACAGGATCAGTGCTGACCCATACAGGATCAGTTCTGACCCACACAAGATCTCTCGGTACTTACCACTGTATAATCTGTCTCCAACCTCTTCCCTACTGCCATCCACTGGATTCCCACTCATATCATGTTTGGGAGAACTGCTCCTCAAGCCATCGGTCTTACCTCAACTGCCACAAATTTCTATGAAGAAGTTTCCCAAAGGACTGTAATGTCCTAATAACTCCAACGCAACAAACAAAACATAAATTGGACCCCCAGTCTGTGACTTATAAGTGTTTTAGTTCTGAGGGCTCTGTTAGATTTAGGTTTGATCCAAACTAGGAACACTATGACATTCTCCAAAACTCAAGTGGAGTATACATAAATATCTGATTCATCATAAGGGTTCTGGCGCTGTAGACGGTTTATCAAACGGACACCCGATCTGTTAGTTACACCTCTTTCCATGAAACAGGGGTGATAACACCTTGGTCTGACCCGACTCATTCAGGATTGCAGGAATATGCCAAAGGGGCTGATTCCCTAAAGGGGTACCAATGCCACTGATGGTGTCTCAAATAAAACATCATTTTTCAATTATAGGTGTTTCTTTATTCGGGTACCGATTGGGTCTCTGCCCGGTCCGACTTGGTAAGGTCGGCATGAAGAAATGAGACCCAGGGTCTACCTAACCCTAATCGGGTCTAGCCCACTAAGGGTTTTCCTGATTTACGGGGTTCGACCTATCGGGGAACACCCGGTTCTGTTTGTGGGCTTGGGCTGCAATTGGCCACGCCCGTCAGGGGGGGGGGGGGGGCTCATCCCACATGTGTTGGACCACTAGCCCGTAAGTTCGGCCCGATCCACTGGGCCACGGGTCCGGCCCAACCCACTGGGAGGGTATGGTCCACTGGCTGGGTCGAGTCCACTGGGCAGGTCTGGCCTGCTCGGTCGGCCAACATCCAGCCCGGTTCACTAGACAGCGGACTGACCTTACCAGTTGGCCCCGCAGGTGCGAGGCTATTTCATCCATCCGGTAGGGCTCGACCCCACCGTGTAATGGTTGGACATTTTAGCCGACTTGGGGTCCGCCAACAAGGTGCGGCATGGGGCTCTGCCGCTCTCCCCCTTCCACTACCTTCTGGTCACAGTTGTAGCCGCAGGCGGCACCTGTGGGTGTCGCCCCCTGTCCCGCATGACCGACTTAGGCCGGCTGCCTCCGACCTCTGCGATGCACCATCATGATCCACTGTCCTCCACCCATGGACAATTTTTGCGGGTCTCCTATGGCCACCACCGGCCACCACCAACTTCACGTGCCGACGGTTCGGAGGTATCTTCTAAGCTGCTACAGTCTTTTTACGGTCGTCACCCTGAGGAAAACCTCCCCAAAGAACGCAACATAAACAGAGAAGCAGGGGGTCCGGGACTTTGCTGTTTGGCCTACACCCTCCGCGTTAATTTGATAATGAAAGGAATAAATGAAAATATCAAAGATGAACTTTCAAAAAAACCCCTACATCATGATCATTAGAGAACGCTGGTGATTGAGGAAGTGTCGGTGTTCGTCAGCCCCTCAAAAAGCTGTCAACGTTGTCACTCAAACATCATCCTTTGGTTCATGATTTTGTGTCGCTCGTCACCACCCACTAGAACCAGCTCCATCCTCTAAGTGTTTGGAATTGTGACACTTTATCAGAATTTCGTCGCTTGGTGAAGCTGTGCCAATACCTCTCCAGAAGCACCAAATAAATTGGAGAGGGGGAGGGCCCGTGGAATTAATGGGGGTTCATTTAATAGGATCTTTCTGATTCCAATAGAACTGTTACAAAGGATTTAAGGATTAAATCCATTTAATGGAATGACACATCATTGGTCCTGCCACTACTGCTTGTCCATTGGGGGAAAAGACAGAAAGAAATAAAATAATAAAGTTATTTTATTATTCTTTTAAAAAGGTCCAAAATCTATTTTTTTTCTCCATACCTATTGCGGTCCATGTGAATCCTCCCTTAAGAAAATCCTTGCACTTCAGATTCAATAGTGCTCTCAGTTTTTAAATCCCAACAATGAGTCAAATGTTAGAAAATTCAGCGCACGTGTTTACTGAACGTACCTGAAAAAAATGGTTAAAAAATTATTAATAGTCACCCTCCACCCGCGCCAGTTGAGGATAGGGACTACCTAAAGGAAACACGTCCCAACGAGCTGAATCATACTCTCATATTTTCAATCCTAGTTACCATTTAAATGTTATGTTATTTTAATAATAAAATAATTTCTACATAATTATTTTATTTACGGCCAAAAACTAACATCCATAGTTGGCTCGTGCCGGCCAATGTTAGTATCTTCCTAAATAAAGAATACCCTCACGAGCTCAATGGTGGTCTCAAATTTTTTATCTGAGTCATCATTCTTGAGTTATAAGCATATGAAAAATAAAATAACTTTATTTAATTATTTTATTTACAGTTATTCCATATTCAGTTTTTCTCACTAGAAGCCTGTGCTGACTAAATTTAAGTCACGCCTAGGGTAATCCCGCTATCCTGAACGCTACAGTGCCTTTAGATTTTTGATCTGGGCACTCATTTAAGAGTTATTTCACGTTTTCTGAAAAAATTCTCACACGTGATAATTAAACCTTAACAAAAATTTGATGAATCATTTCCGGCACTCCGGGCCACAGAATCATGTGCTTTCATATTTCGCGACCTCGAAATAGTCTCAAATAATATTAGAAAAATTATATGGAATTTCTGCGTCTTTACAAATTCTTTAATATTTCACAAACATAGGTTTTGGATACTATATAATAAAATTACCCAAACCACAAACATCTCATGGTTTTTTTCTAGGGTTTCTATGAAATAGGGGATGTTTTAATTATTTTATTATCCAAAGGGAAAAAATTATTAAATTAATTCCCTTTCTAACGTGGAGGTGAGTCACACTCTAAAAGAAAGGTTTTTAAAACTTTAAAATATAATAATGTTTTTGGAGGATTCACAATGGATTTGTAAAATAAATAAAATAAACATATAATCACATTATTTTAATGGAGAAACATAAATTTGGTCATGGATAAAATTTATTGTATTTATTTCATGACATTTGGGTTATTATGATTTATTAATACACAAATTATATTTATACGATATTTAAGTTTTACCCAAAAATTTGACTATCTCAGAAAATTTTAAAAAAAAGTCACCATTAGATAATTTTAACATTCTAATTCCATGAATAATATTCAATTATCCAAAAATAATTTTCTAAATAAATGAATTTTTAATTTTAAAATTATAATCAATAGTTATAATGATATATAAGGTTTTTGAAAATAATAGTTTTTAAACCATTATAAAAAATAAATTTGAATTCATTAATGTTATATCAATATTTATATTTGACAAAAATATTAAATAATAATATTTTATTAAAATATTATTTATTTTCAAAATCCATTAATTTATAAAAATAAATTTCTTAATTGAATTTTAATGTTACAGAAAAATTCAATTTTTGTTTTAACATATCAAAATAAATATCATTTATAAAGTAACAATAATATTATGAAAATATATTAAATATTTTATAAAAAATAAAGTACATACTCATATTTCTTAGGTTTTGATACCTATCCCTCTAATACACTATAAAAATCTCTGAGATTAAGGTGTGTGATTGTGATATTTTCATAAGGTAGTTTGTCAAACATGGTTGGGTTGTGATCTTGATGATCTTGAACTTATTTTGTAAAAACTTTCACTCAAGATCTAATTGTTAGATATTAGATTATTCTTGGTTAAGGAAAAATCCAAGAGATTCTATCTCCCATTGAATATTTGATAAATTTGAGTTATTGGGTATGATCCTAATGATTGAGGCTATCACTTCCTTTGTTTGTGTCAATTGGTTTTTTCAAAACCGTATATTTATACTAATTATATGATCACTATTAAATTGATACATTATCAATGGTAAATATGATTAATGGCCATTTAAATACAATTAGATATAAAAAAATAAATGGGGGGCATGTTTTTTCTATAACCATATTACGTAATATAACTTTTAATTAAATAAAAATGGAAATTTTATTTATAAATGTTTTGGTTGTTACAATCTTTCCCCCTTAGGAAAATTCACCCTCAAAATTTTCATTTCCCACACTAAAATAGATTAGGGTAATTCTGTTTCATCGCCTCCTTCAGCTCCCATGTCGCTTCTTCAAACATGTGTTTTATACAAAACACTTTGACATGTTCCCTTTTCTTATTTCCTAGAACATTTTCTATGTGATCTAAGATCTTTACCAGAGGCTCCTCATAGGTATAATCAGTCACGAATGGTACGAACTCTAGTTTGAGTACATGTGAGGGGTCTTGTATGTACTTTATCAATATAGATACATGGAATTTATCATATACTCGAGATAGGTTTGGTGGAATTGATAATCAGTAAGCCAGTTATCTAATGCGAAAAAGGATCTTAAAGGGATTGATGTATCTTGAATTACACTTTCCATTCTTCCCAAATCTCATCACCTTCATCCATAGATATGTAAAGAGGAATTCTAGGTCTTCGAAAACATTTTCTAGGACTCTTTGATGAATTTCTTCTTATCTCTTAAGTTTAATATGAGCAACCTCGATGTGTTGCTGAGTGTTCTTGAATTTATACACCATTTCCTTAACCATTTCAGGACCCAAAAGTTTTCATTCCCTAACTTCATCCCATCATGCAGATCTCCTGCACCTCTTCCCATAAAAGTGCTTAATAGGGATCCATTTGGATGCTCAGGTGGAAACTTTTTCAAAATAGAACTCAACCAGACGAAGATTTTTTCCCATCCTCCATTGAAGTTAATTGATAATGGTACCAATATTTCCTCAAGTGTCTGGATAGTCCCCTTAGTTTAGCCATCAGTTTGAGGGCGACAAAAATTGATGAAGTTCAACTCAGTTCTTATGGCATGTTAAAGTCTTTTCCAGAACATGGAGGTGAATATTAGATCTCGATAAGATAAAATTGATAATATTATTTCATAAAGACTTACCACTTATCAGATGTATATCTATACAAGATGATCCAATGAGATGTAATGTCAAATATAAATGAAGTGTAGAGACTTTGTAAGATAGTCCAGCACAACCCAGATAGAATTGTTTCCTCTGGATGTCCTTATATGTTTGATGGAAGATTACATGGTGATGTTTTCCCATTTCCATGTATGTATGAGTAATGGATTTATCATCCCCTTAGACTTATACTATTAATCCTTCAATTGCTATCGTACCCATTATTTTTCTATATATTCAGTGATCTCCTTCTTCATGTTTCCCCACCAAGAGTGTTCTTCAATATCTCGATACATCTTTGTGATTCCAAGATTGATATAGAAGTTTGATCTATCTACATCATCCAACAACTCCTTCTTTAACTTGTGATTTTATGGAACACATTTTCTGGACCCAAATATTACAAAACCATCCTCATTACCATTGAACTATAAGTATTTCCCTTTTTATGTAGTTTTCACATTCTTTTTAATTCCCACATCATCCCTTTGATCATCCTTTAACCTATCCAGAAGTGATGGTTGTGCAATCATTTATGAAAGGATTGGTGATGTTCCTTCCTTTATGATTCCCATGTCCTCCCTTTTCATATATAAGATGATTGGATCCCTCTCAACAATTATTAATGATAAAATTCCATGATCCCTTCTTTGTAGAGTGTCTTCAACTTTATTTTCTCTCCCAGGATGGTAGTGGATTGAGTATTCTTAGTCTTTCATCACCACTGGCGATATTTTTTGGAACATATTTATCTCTTTTTTGTGAATATATAATTGAGGATTTTTTTATTCGTATATATTTCATACATCTCCCTAAAGAGATAATTCCACCAAAATTTCAAAGTGAAGATCACTATATCCCCCTCTAGATCACATGTTGGGTAGTTCTTTTCGTGAACTATCAACTTCCATTAAGTACAGGCATTTAATTTTTCATTTTTCATTAAAATATAGTAAAATAAATTTCTCTATACATCGTTTAATACCACGAATAGATCTCCAATTGAGTGTAGTGTGAGAATAGGGGTACTGATAAGCCTTCTATTCAACTCCATGAATATCTCTTCGCATTCATAATTCCATGGAAACATGAATCCATTCTGAGTTATCTCGGTAAGAGGGTTTGATAATCAGGAGAAATTTCTCATAAATCAATGATAATACCAAGATAATCTGAGGAAACTATGGATATATAATGTTTTTTGGCCACAATCATCCTTAAATTGTTTCTATTTTGGAAGGGTCCACCGATATCCCATTGATTATGATGATATTCCCCTTGAATGAGACATCCTTATACTAGAATTAACAATTTTTTTACTTGAAATAATGATTCTTCTTTCATATGGACATTAGAACAGTTCTCAGATGGTCCTCATGATCCTATATCATTTGGGAGAATATTAGAATATCATCTATAAATAATACCACCAACATTCAGTTGTAATATCTAAATACTCCATTCATTATATCAATGATGATTTTTAGAGCATTAGTGAGTCCTAATAGAATCACTTTGAACTCATAGTGCCCGTACCTTGTTTGAAAAAAGTCTTGGAGATATCTTTCTTTTTCACTATTGATAATATCCCAACCAAGGATCCACCATTGAGAATTATTAGGCTCTAAATATTTGATAAAATAAGTCATCATTCTAAGGTAGAAGATAATTGTTCTTTATCATAAACTCATTGAACTCACGATAATCATTGAAAAGACACATTGACCCATCATTATTCATGACAAAGATGACTATTGTACCTCTTGGTGAAGAACTTGGGTGTATAAACCCTTTTTCCAGATTCTCGTGTAGTTGTTTCTTCAAATCCCAACGTTCCACAACAACTATTCTATGTAGGTATTTGGATAATGGAAACACCCCAGGTATAATATAAATAGAAATTTCAATGTCTTGGATGGAAGGAAGTCTATGTATTTTCTCATCAAACATATCGACTTATTCTATCACAATTGGAATGACTATAAGGATGGTTCTTTCCATAGACTCAATCATTTAAGATATATATTCTTTCTAATAAGTCAATAATATCCATGATTGAGATGATGGTGCTAAATTTCATTCATCATCCTCCCTACATAGGTATAATATTAATGGCCCATTTACAATATGGTGAGTGATTTCCTTCTTAGGGCTATTTATGTTGGATCTCTATAGAGAAAGAAAATGCCTTTCTATAATTACATCCAATTCCACCAAAGGTAGTATGAAAAGGTTTATTGTGAATTTCATCTCATACAATTTGACATAGAATGAGTTATAAATTTGACATGAAATAATTTCCCAATTTTTCATTTTCACCGACAACTCAACTTCCGTGTATTGTGGTGGTGTTTGAATAGTTCAACTAAACACTCATGATATGAAGGAATACATAGAACTGGAATAAAAAAGTATGTTCTATATTCATGAATGAATAATTAGAGTACCTGTTTCCACAACGTTTTTGGGATCCACCTCAGTGGTTATGATGGAAAAAGATCTCCCTTGCTTCTTTGGAGGATGTTGGTTATGTCCAAATACCCTTGTCTAATGGAATTTTTATGCAATATGCCCCAGTTCCAAGAAGATGAAGAAATAAACAATGCATTGAGGGTTTACTAGGTCATTAATTTCTTCTATCTAATTGGTGAAATTATCCTCTTAGTAGTCCCTATCTTGGTTCCCTTCCTTCTCATACCTAAAGAATTTCTTTATCAACTTTAGGAAATTTCTGGGGTTCTTCTTCCCATGCCATTGAAAAGTGGGATTTTGAAATTTCCAAGCGTTATTAGATTTCTAACAAGGACCTCTAGAATTTAAATCCACATTTTTTCTTCTTATCCCAGTGATACCCATGAGATTAGTTGATCTCCATTTCGACATTGACTGATCATCATAAAATTTCCTCACAGAAATCAACATCACAGGTCACCAAGGACTTTCATAGACTTTTCTTTAATCCTCTAATGAAGTGGTCAACCATTTGTTCTGGGGTAACAACAAAGCAGAATGCATATCATTCAAGTCTTATAAAGATTACCTCATACACCCCGATGGATTCATCATCTTTTTTGTATAAAGTATTTTAAATAACTTATTATTTTTAGATGGAGAGTGTGAGGAAAATATTTTTTTAAAAATATTTTTTGAAATTCCGTCCACCACATCATTTTGATCTCTGCCATAGACTTCATATTTTTGATCAATTTCTACCACTGATATGCTTCGCCCTTCATATGATAAACAACTAGTAGAACATTATCTTGTTTGGAATGATGAATTATTTAGAATATCTTCTCAATGGAGTTTATTCATTGTTCATTGATTAATAAATCATATGATTCATTGAAAATTGGATGCCTTTATCACATAAATGAACCAATTACAACTTTTTCTCTATTAGGGGTTTGGATGCCCCTCTTGATTCAGGTTACTATTTAGATCCTGATTCAACACAGATATTATCAATATGAAGTTCACAATTCTTTCTCCCATTGGATTGGACATCCCATTGGGGCAGTCATCATACTGCACATCACGTTGATTCTTTACTTGATTCCTTCTATTTCTGGTCATTAGATATAAAAAAATTATTAATGAGTATTTATTAATCTATTAATCCCATAAAGGTGAATCCAATGACATTAAAGGGATAACATATAAATCATATCTATTTTCATAACATATGAATTTATAGGCTTTAATATATGTTATCCATGGTTCATTTTAGAACACATATTCTTATGGGCATTTTTGTTGCTTTAATAATGGTTCATAATGAGTTTTTGAATTTACCAAAGCATATCCTTTAGGAGTGTCAAACCATGTGTGCAGTAAGGCCCGTTTTAATGTACCAGGTTACCCCAAGTTAGGCCTCATGCACCTTATCAAAGTTATTACACCTAGGTACATATTTTCTAGAACCACATCCACATGTAGTATCCGTATAGAGAAGTATTTTATTGATAAACTACTTATTATATACTAACAATAATTTTGGGATGTTTTCATACTCATATTCTTATCCCTAAGGATTTTTCTAGGTTTTCTGATCCTTATCCCAAAAACAACTAAAATTTTCTTTTAATACAAAATATACCAACTCTTCACTTTAATACACATTAATGCATGATTTATTACATAAAAATACCATTAATACAACCCATAAAATTAATAAGTATAGTGCATTTATCAATTAGTTATAATACATAGTAACTTATAACAGGATATACAACACCGATATTGAAAACATCCTTAACATGATCATAATATTCCTGAAGTGCCCAGATCAGTGTGAATCACTGAGAGGGGGAGGGGGTGAATCAGTGATCCCTTAAAAGTTTTTTACTAATTGATTCTTAATCAATTAAACCTCTATGGCTGGTTAAAGCCTCGATCCACTCTTCTTGTATCTCTCACCTTTCCTCGAATGATGCAGTAAATATAAAGGCACAGGACACAAGGATTTACAAGGTTCGGCACCAAAGGCCTACATCCTTGCCATGCTCTCCCAGCATGGATTCTCCCATTATAATCGGTTAGTATTACAATGGTCGATACAGAGTCCCACTGTATCTCTCCTGTGTCCCACAGGAGGGTCTTTATACTGCGTCCCACAGTGTTACCAGAGTCCCACTGGCCTGCTCCAGAATCCCACTGAAGACTTCTTCTCCCTGAGTCCCACAGGGTCTTCTCTTGGCTCCTCGAGTCGCACGAGTAGATCTTCTTCACTTTAAGTTCTTCAAGTATCCTCAGCAGCCTGGGATAAAGGCTGCTGGCCTTGCTCTTCTCTTCTGATCACTTGTGGTTGATCAGGGCTTCTCGAATACTGCAAACTCAGACAAACAATATCTTTCACTTTAGTCTGGCTCAGTCTCACATCAATTCAACTTCATGCACTGAGTGCATGGCAACTCTGCTTCCTCATGCACTGACTGCATGGCCTACTCAATTCTTCAAGAACCACTGGTCTTGGACTCCTCAAATGCACACAAGCTGGTTTGGCTTTATTCACGTGTGCATGTGCATGCATGCAAGCATACACTTCTCCTATCCTCTTCTTGGTTCAGTAGACCCACAAAGGGTGTAATCAATTATAGCACACACCTTCACTGAACTTCACACACTTTATCCAATTTGTTTACACACTTAAAAGTGTGTTATACATTAGTGTGGGACTTCCTTATTCCTCCAAGTGTATACACTCTTAGTGCACACTTAGGTTCGGCCTCTTTGTTTTCTTTTTGCACACACCAATGTTTAGGGCCTCCTCCTCTTTTTGCACACCCCAAAGGCTACGGCCTCTTCTTCAAATGCACACACAAAGTGTGTTCTTCAATTTAGCACACACACAAGGGTTCAAGCCTTGGGTACTCCTTGCACACACCAAAACCATAGGGTCTTATCTTCATTATGCACACAAGGCATGCAAGTCTCGGCCTTCACTTGAATTGCACACACACAAATAGTGTGGTCTTCCTCCTTATGCACACACACGGCCACAACCTTCCTTCTCTTCTTGCACACACACAAGGCTATAGCCAACTCTTGTTCATTTTGCACATAAGGCACTAAGGCCTCCTCAAAGTTCACACACGAGGCGCTGCCTCGGCCTTATACTTCTTGTGCACACACTGCCCGAACTCCATTTGCACACACACACACTAGGTATGCACTCCACCTTCAAAATAGGCGCGCAAAGGGTCTGCTTGAGCCGCGTCCAACTTCTTCTCCAACAGCTGCACAAGGTATGAGCCGCGGCCTCTCTTCCTCAACACTGCCGCGCAAGCCTCAACAAAGGACAAGGCGCGCAGGTCTCAACAACCCTTGAGGGCGCGCAAGGTACTTGCGGCCTCGGGTCCTTCCTGTCGCGCAAGGGATGCGCGCAGGGTCTCCTCCAACTTCTTTTGCGCAAATATGCGCAAAAGGGACTTCACGAAGCCAAGGGTGGCTTCGGGCTGCTTCGTCGCGCAAGTGGGTTGCGCGGAGCTCCAAACTTCATGAGGCACAGAGGAACACTCACAGGACTTCTTTCAAGTTTTTCAGCAAGCATTTAGAATGCCTCGGCCTCTCTTTTTATAGGCAGAGGCGGTGCTTTACATCCACGGAGTTACATCTTTGAATCCCCGAATTTATCGGGTTTTCAAGATTTTGCAAATCTTGAACTTTTTCTTCTTGTTTCACGCGGGTTCCCTCTTCTTCGGTTTCCTCCACGTGCATGCGACTTAGAACGCATGCACGGCCTTCTTTTCTTCCAATCCATGCAAATCATAAACACCCCATGGCCTCGGCACCTTCGGTTTCCCTTCGGCCAAATTCCAAATTCTTTTCTCGTTGCATGCAAGCTAATTTTAATGCATGGATGGGTTCAGTGCGTTGAGACGATCCCAATGGAGGTCTCGGTTTGCTCGGAGGTGGCCGGGAACTCAAAAACCATCTTCGGAGTGCTCCTGGTTCGACGGAGGCTACGGGTGGCTTCGGGTGGCCTTCGGCTGAGCTCGAGGAAGGAGATAAGCCGGGAGCCGTCAGATCAGATCTTCAACGGCCTGGATCAAATCATCTCGTCGCGGATCAGATGTGCGGCCGAGATCTGGCGCGTGATCGATCGTGCGGCCAGGATCGCTCCCGCGGAAAAAATGCGCGTCCCACATCGAATTCTCCAGCGGTTTTTCCGCGCTTTATCACCCAAGCGCCCGCCGCTACTCCTCAGTTGCATCTTCTCCCCTCTCGGTGCCGCCCCGCACCGAGTTCTCCCTGCGGGCGCGCTCTGCGCCCACTCACTGCTCCTGCGGGCGCCCTCCTAGCGCCCACTATGCACTCCGGGTGCGCGGGTTTCACCACCGCGTGCCCTCGGGGGCTTACACACGGCCCCTGCCTCTGCGCTCCTCCGGGCGTGCCCCAGGCGCCCATGCGGTGTCCTTGGGTGCGCCCTGCCGCCCTGGCTCGCCCCACGGGTTCCCCCGGGCGTGGTGCCCTAGTGCCCATGCCTTGGGGTTGAACCCCCAAGGTGCCTTGGCTGGCCAATTTTTTGGCAAAGGCATGAATGAATCCTTTGTATAAAAACAAAGTACTCCATATAAAAATTGCCAAACCAAGTGCCATTCAAGCCATCTTCTTCCCATCTCTATTCTTCTTCTTCGTAAGAATTCCTTCATTCCTCTTCAACATTTATTCATCACTTTGTAATGGAATTCACGAAGGGTCTTCATCTTCAACTGAGCTCCTTAATCACATAATTTCCTCAATGTTCTTTATTGATCTAATCAGAGATCAATTGGATCATCTTCATGTTCACACGCACTGAGTGATAGTGCATGGACTTCATTAATGCACATCATCCACTTAGTAGTTGTGGATGGAACTCCTTTCAACTCCTCATGCATTGTGAAGACAATGCATGGTCTTCTATCATTGTTGTGACTTTGTATCCAGTTGATACAAGTTCTTGGAACTTAAAGATCAGCTCAGCAATCGTCTGATTTAGCATGGAGAATGTTTCAACCATAATCTCCTATGCCACTTAGTGAATCTCCTAAGTGACATGCATCTTAGTACCATGTCCATTCTCCTTCACCACCAACACCATCACAACCTTTGGCATTCACATCTTGAAAATTCTTGACATCCATTCATTCTAAGACAACAACATGTCTCATTGACAACAAATGAAACACAATGCACTTCAATCTCCCCCTTTGTATTTGTTGTCAATACACTCCTTCAGCACATATGAATGGGTCAATATGTGTGCCAATATTTTCTCCCCCTTATTGGCAATCAAATGCAAAGGTGTGGTGTGGTTCTCTTTCAAAAATATCTTCCTCCCTTTGAATAGCATCTTCTTGAAAATCACTAAGAGAGGGATGATGCCACATGTTCTTCTTTAGCAAAGAACCTTTAGTAAATCAACTCTAAGTCTACTTGGGCTAACCCGGTGTAGAAAACAAGAGTGATGTAACTAAGGAACTCAATGCTGTCCACAATTCTCTACACATGTGAGATCATGCTTAGGGGCTTGAAATTTTTCAGATATAACAATGAATTTGCTAAATCCTGCACATGCTTCACAAAACTCATTAGAAAGTTCAGGTGCAAAGATAAAGCTCCCCCTTTCATCCATTTGTCTTCAATCCATACTCCCCCTTAATTGACAAGATAAACTCAATTAAGAAACAAGGGATGAAAGTATGATTGGAATACCTTCACTTTTCTCAAGATGGTATTAATCTAAGAATTCCATCTTCTTCAGATTGGATCCCCCTCAAGGGGTGCACTCCATTTTTTCCAAACCATTCTCCAGCTGAGAAATGATCATCATCTTCAATTCCCTGCAATGTTAGAACATGTAAATACCAATGTATAAGGGAATAAGATGGAACCTCCTTGGTTCATAAATGTGAACAACAAGGTTGAGAAGATTCTCTCAACCGAGATGTCCCATTTTCACCAGTCTTCACACTTGCACATTTGATCTTCATTGATGATTGTGCTGGTGTGGATCTCAATACATCTTCATGTGAAATTTTCTTCTTCCCTTTTTCCTTAGCAATTGCCAGAACTTCATCTTCAGCTCTCTGAAGATCTTTGGCAAGTTGCAACTGATTTGGCCATATGACAAACATGTCATTTGGAAGTGAGGCCTCAGTTTTGGAAATTCCACATGGTTCTTTTGATACTGTCAAGCTACCTCTCTTAGGCAACTTGTTTTCAATCAATCCCTTCTTCTTCTTCTGGATTGATTGTCTTTTTGAGTCCAGTTGGATTCTATTGAATTTCATGGCTTCTTTACAAAGATCCATGGTATGACCATTCCTTCCACAGTAGAAGCACTTCTTCTTGGTGGTCCTTCTGGATGACTCACCCTTCTTGGATTTATAATCCAAGGACTTCTCTTCCTTTTTCATAATCTTCTTGGGAGCATCTTCCAATTTCTTATGCTTGCTTCCCAAGGATTCTTTCTGAGCCAGGTTCTGTGATCTTTTCTTCTTTTGAGCTCTGGATACAGTTGGAGATTGACATGTATCTTTTTGACCACTTTTTCAATAATCCCAGATGTTGTCAAGTAATCCAAATCTATTTGCAGTAAACAGATGTCTCTGGACCTGTGGATGCTGCTTCTTTTCCTCTGGCTTGCTCCCCCTAGGCATGGGCTTCCTCTGTGCTTTATCATTCAGTGGATTGTACCAACAATCCTTTGCACAATGCCCATACTTGTTACAACACCAACATTGACCCACAAATCTTGACCTCTTGTGTACTTCTGATTGCTGGGTACTTTTCTTGACAAGTTGTGTTGTTTCAGGAGAGCCCTGCTTCTTCACCTTCCTCATCCAGATGGATGGAACCTTCTTCTTAGAAGATGTTGCACTTTCACTAGAGGATGCCATTATTTTAGAATCATCCTTCTCAATGCTCACTTGAGTGGCAACATTTCTTCTACCAGCTGACTGGGAGGTTTTGGCTTTGGGTGATTTCTGATTTTTCAATATCACCTCTAGTTCTAGGCATTTCATGTTAAGGGAGTTCTTCTCATCCTCAACAGCTCTTAGCTTTCCTTCCCAACTTTCTTTCAGCTGATTCATCTGGTCATCATGCACTGTCTTCAATTCAAGCAATGAATTGTCAAGCTCCTTCACCCTTTTTGATTTGTCTTCAAGTTGAGCATCTTTGACAACCATTGAAACTCTGTGCCTCTTTTCCAGTGCATGGAAAACATCTTTGATCATTATCATAAAGATGTCTTTCTCAGAAAGGATTCTTTGCAATTCTTCAGCAGTGTCTTCATATCTTTCATTGCAAAGGGAAACAGTTTCATCTTTAGCCTTCACCAGCTTTCTGAGAGTGTTGGTTATGCCAACCCTTTTTGCCAGCTGATCTTCCATAGCATTGGCTTCTTCTTCTAACTGTGATTTTTCTTCATGATTATCATGGATGCCTGTAGCTATACACTTTGCCACTTCCATGGGGACAGTCTTCTGAAGATATTTGAGTGCACTCTGAAGATCATTCATTGTTTCAACTTTATCACAGCTTGGACAGGCTTTCTTCATCTTCTTGGCCTGTTTCTTCTTTCTATTTTTCTGAGTCTTGGTAGATATCTCCATTTGAGGCTGTTCTTTCATTTCCTCAAATCTGCACTCCATATAGACTCCCTTGGATCTTTTAGAGGTGACCTCCCTTTGATACCAATTGAAGTGCCCAGATCAGTGTGAATCACTGAGAGGGGGAGGGGTGAATCAGTGATCCCTTAAAAGTTTTTTACTAATTGATTCTTAATCAATTAAACCTCTATGGCTGGTTAAAGCCTCGATCCACTCTTCTTGTATCTCTCACCTTTCCTCGAATGATGCAGTAAATATAAAGGCACAGGACACAAGGATTTACAAGGTTCGGCACCAAAGGCCTACATCCTTGCCATGCTCTCCCAGCATGGATTCTCCCATTATAATCGGTTAGTATTACAATGGTCGATACAGAGTCCCACTGTATCTCTCCTGAGTCCCACAGGAGGGTCTTTATACTGCGTCCCACAGTGTTACCAGAGTCCCACTGGCCTGCTCCAGAATCCCACTGAAGACTTCTTCTCCCTGAGTCCCACAGGGTCTTCTCTTGGCTCCTCGAGTCGCACGAGTAGCTCTTCTTCACTTTAAGTTCTTCAAGTATCCTCAGCAGCCTGGGATAAAGGCTGCTGGCCTTGCTCTTCTCTTCTGATCACTTGTGGTTGATCAGGGCTTCTCGAATACTGCAAACTCAGACAAACAATATCTTTCACTTTAGTCTGGCTCAGTCTCACATCAATTCAACTTCATGCACTGAGTGCATGGCAACTCTGCTTCCTCATGCACTGACTGCATGGCCTACTCAATTCTTCAAGAACCACTGGTCTTGGACTCCTCAAATGCACACAAGCTGGTTTGGCTTTATTCACGTGTGCATGTGCATGCATGCAAGCATACACTTCTCCTATCCTCTTCTTGGTGCAGTAGACCCACAAAGGGTGTAATCAATTATAGCACACACCTTCACTGAACTTCACACACTTTATCCAATTTGTTTACACACTTAAAAGTGTGTTATACATTAGTGTGGGACTTCCTTATTCCTCCAAGTGTATACACTCTTAGTGCACACTTAGGTTCGGCCTCTTTGTTTTCTTTTTGCACACACCAATGTTTAGGGCCTCCTCCTCTTTTTGCACACCCCAAAGGCTACGGCCTCTTCTTCAAATGCACACAGAAAGTGTGTTCTTCAATTTAGCACACACACAAGGGTTCAAGCCTTGGGTACTCCTTGCACACACCAAAACCATAGGGTCTTATCTTCACTATGCACACAAGGCATGCAAGTCTCGGCCTTCACTTGAATTGCACACACACAAATAGTGTGGTCTTCCTCCTTATGCACACACACGGCCACGGCCTTCCTTCTCTTCTTGCACACACACAAGGCTACGGCCAACTCTTGTTCATTTTGGACATAAGGCACTAAGGCCTCCTCAAAGTTCACACACGAGGCGCTGCCTCGGCCTTCTACTTCTTGTGCACACACTGCCCGAACTCCATTTGCACACACACACACTAGGTATGCACTCCACCTTCAAAATAGGCGCGCAAAGGGTCTGCTTGAGCCGCGGCCAACTTCTTCTCCAACAGCTGCACAAGGTATGAGCCGCGGCCTCTCTTCCTCAACACTGCCGCGCAAGCCTCAACAAAGGACAAGGCGCGCAGGTCTCAACAACCCTTGAGGGCGCGCAAGGTACTTGCGGCCTCGAGTCCTTCCAGTCGCGCAAGGGATGCGCGCAGGGTCTCCTCCAACTTCTTTTGCGCAAATATGCGCAAAAGGGACTTCACGAAGCCAAGGGTGGCTTCGGGCTGCTTCGTCGCGCAAGTGGGTTGCGCGGAGCTCCAAACTTCGTGAGGCACAGAGGCACACTCACGGGACTTCTTTCAAGTTTTTCAGCAAGCATTTAGAATGCCTCGGCCTCTCTTTTTATAGGCAGAGGCGGTGCTTTACATCCGCGGAGTTACATCTTTGAATCCCCGAATTTATCGGGTTTTCAAGATTTTGCTAATCTTGAACTTTTTCTTCTTGTTTCACGCGGGTTCCCTCTTCTTCGGTTTCCTCCACATGCATGCGACTTAGAACGCATGCACGACCTTCTTTTCTTCCAATCCATGCAAATCATAAACACCCCATGGCCTCGGCACCTTCGGTTTTCCTTCGTCCAAATTCCAAATTCTTTTCTCGTTGCATGCAAGCTAATTTTAATGCATGGATGGGTTCAGTGCGTTGAGACGATCCCAATGGAGGTCTCGGTTTGCTCGGAGGTGGCCGGGAACTCAAAAACCATCTTCGGAGTGCTCCTGGTTCGACGGAGGCTGCGGGTGGCTTCGGGTGGCCTTCAGCTGAGCTCGAGGAAGGAGATAATCCGGGAGCCGTCAGATCAGATCTTCAACGGCCTGGATCAAATCATCTCGCCGCGGATCAGATGTGCGGCCGAGATCTGGCGCGCGATCGATCGTGCGGCCAGGATCGCTCCCGCGGAAAAAATGCGCGTCCCACATCGAATTCTCCAGCGGTTTTTCCGCGCTTTATCACCCAAGCGCCCGCCGCTACTCCTCAGTTGCATCTTCTCCCCTCTCGGTGCCGCCCCGCACCGAGTTCTCCCTGCGGGCGCGCTCTGCGCCCACTCACTGCTCCTGCGGGCGCGCTCCTAGCACCCACTATGCACTACGGGTGCGCGGGTTTCACCACCGCGTGCCCTCGGGGGCTTACACACGGCCCCTGCCTCTGCGCTCCTCCGGGCGTGCCCCAGGCGCCCATGCGGTGTCCTTGGGTGCGCCCTGCCGCCCTGGCTCGCCCCACGGGTTCCCCCGGGCGTGGTGCCCTAGTGCCCATGCCTTGGGGTTGAACCCCCAAGGTGCCTTGGCTGGCCAATTTTTTGGCAAAGGCATGAATGAATCCTTTGTATAAAAACAAAGTACTCCATATAAAAATTGCCAAACCAAGTGCCATTCAAGCCATATTCTTCCCATCTCTATTCTTCTTCTTCTTAAGAATTCCTTCATTCCTCTTCAACATTTATTCATCACTTTGTAATGGAATTCACGAAGGGTCTTCATCTTCAACTGAGCTCCTTAATCACATAATTTCTTCAATGTTCTTTATTGATCTAATTAGAGATCAATTGGATCATCTTCATGTTCACATGCACTGAGTGATAGTGCATGGACTTCATTAATGCACATCATCCACTTAGTAGTTGTGGATGGAACTCCTTTCAACTCCTCATGCATTGTGAAGACAATGCATGGTCTTCTATCATTGTTGTGACTTTGTATCCAGTTGATACAAGTTCTTGGAACTTAAAGATCAGCTCAGCAATCGTCTGATTTAGCATGGATAATGTTTCAACCATAATCTCCTATGCCACTTAGTGAATCTCCTAAGTGACATGCATCTTAGTACCATGGCCATTCTCCTTCACCACCAACACCATCACAACCTTTGGCATTCACATCTTGACAATTCTTGACATCCATTCATTCTAAGACAACAACATGTCTCATTGACAACAAATGCAACACAATGCACTTCAATTCCAATGAACGTAAAATTTCTTAGGATTACCTAGGGACTAGCATAAGAAAGGTGTGAGCTATAAATAATAGTAAGGGAATAAACCAAGAATAATAGGAAGAAAGAAATACATGTTAGAAAATAGTCATATCAATTATGAATTAAAGGTACATGAATAATAAGGAATGGTGTAACATGATAATTATAAAGGAATCATGGGAAATGTGGGAACAACATAAAACACACCATCATTAAAACAGGTCAAGGAAAAAACCTCCAATAATTCATGGTGGAAAAAGTATCCTAATGGAATTAGGTTCAATCCCTATCCCAACATTACATATGATGATACTAAATTGTACCCAATGCATTATAGCACTATGTGATTATAGGTTCACCCATCACATTAATTTTATTCTCATGCTTAGTTGTTCCACATAGATAAAAAAATTGAAACCATATTTCATCACTTATTATTAAATGATGAATAAGTGTGTAATTAATAAATTTAATTCCGCGATCAAAGAAAAATAAGTTTGTAAATTTGAACACAATTGAATGGAATTTTTTATGGGTATTCCCTAAAAAAAATTGGCATGAAATCGTGCAGTGAAATTTAGGCCGCACAACGACATCACATAAAAACGCATAATACTTTTTATGAGTGTGAAATGGGTCTCTCATACTTTTTACATAATATTTGAATTAAATGGGACATGGAAAGAAATTCCCCAAAATTAGGAATGATGAATAGTATTCATAATAAAATAAAGAAACTTGATTAAAGAAGAGAATGTAGTGATACTTTACATGAGTGCATGACTCCAAAATCATGAGAGGGGATTAATGAGATATTTGGAAACCATGGGAGGAATATAGAGAGGGGAGGTAATAGTAAGACTATGATAAATGAATTTTGAGTGAAGAGAAGCTGGATCTTTGGTGGTTGTATATAGGAAATAATAGGGTAATTCTTTAATATTTCATAAACATATGTATTGGTTTCTATATAATAAAATAACCAAAAAAAGTCTTCTCATATTTGATGTCAATGGTTTCTAAAAAATTGCGGCTTTTTTCATTATTTTATTTTCTAGAGGGCCTAAACTATTAAAATAATTTCCTTTCTTAAGTGATGGTGTGTCAAACTCTTAAATAAATGATTGTAAAACATTGAAATATAATAATGGTTATGGAGCATTCACAAAGGATTTATAAAATAAATCGAATAAAAATAAAATAAAATTATTTTAAAGGTAAAAGATATATTTTCTATTTTACATGCTTTATAGAGTTTATTACATCACTTTTTGGTAATTATGATATCATAATACACTGAGTATACTTATACGGTATTTAACTTTTACCAAAAAAATTGACTTTCTCAAAAAATTATTAAAATTTTCCATTAGACAATTTCAATGATTTAATTCCAAGAAAAATATTCATTTCACCCAAAATAGTTTTTAAAATATATGAATTTCTTACTTTAAAATCATAATCAATAGTTATAGAGAAATATTGGGTCTTTTGGATAGAAAGAGTTTTCAAACAATTATAAAAATTACAATTGACTTCATAAAAAAAATTATGATAATATATATTTGACAAAAATTATTTAATAAAAATATTTTAATTTTTTATTTATTTATAAATCCATTAATTAATAAAAATAATTTTTTAATTGAATTTAAATATGGAATAAAAATACTATATCTGTTTTATGTTATAAAAATAAAAATCATACATAAACTAAGAATAATATGATAAAAAGAATATTCATTATTCTATAAAAAATAAGGTATATACTTTTATTTCTAGGTTCTTGATAAATATTCTTTTAATACACCAAAACACTCTAAGATTAAGGTGTATAACTATGAGATTTTCATTGGGTGGTTTGGCGAACATGCTTGGGCCCTGATCTCGATGGGCATGAAATTCTCCTGTAAGTTGTTTTTCTCACACATATGTTGTTGGATATCATCTTGCGCTTTGTCAAGGGAAAAATCCAAAAATTCCATCTCCCTCAAAATCACCGACAAATTTGTTTCATAAGGTATGATCTTACTAGTTATGAATATCAATTCCTTTGTGTCAATTTGTTTTGTTAAAACCCCATATTGATACAAATCATACGATCACTATTCAATAGAAATATTATCAATGGTATAAATTATTAACAGTCATTTAAATCAAATTGGATATAATAAAAAAAACAATGCATGGTTTTTCTATAACCGCATTATATAATAAGACATTTAATTAAATCTAATGGAAAATTTTATTTATAACTGTTTGGGTTGTTATAGGAAATGATGAACTACATCCTCTCTAAAACACATATAAATCATATATATCATTAATAAACCATGTTGTTAGTCGTATTTTGTTTGACCATGTATATTGAAAACATAAATATGGTTAATTTCACTGCTAAATCATAAATATAGCATAATGTGTACACCAGCTACAAGCCGTGTAATATGACAACCCGTTTTGAAGAATTGTTCGGACTATACACGGTTCAAAATAAATACACCACATTTACTTATTGTTTTAAAATTCGTGTATCCTATGGTACATCTATAAACAATGTTCTTGGTTATACAGTGTGTACTCTGACTACATGCAATGCAACCTAGTCATACCAGCCAAATATTTGGAACTTCCTACAGAATCATTGACCATTTTCTATCTCTTGTAAGACCTTTAGGAAAATGAATCACTGAACAAAGTTGAATAATTTTTTAAATAATGTTACTTTAAATCTGATTAAACACTGAAAAATACAAAATTAAACCTTCAACCATGATTTCACAAAATGAAAAAACAATCAAATATATAATTATAAATTTAAAACATGACCTCTCTGATACCACATGAAGGCTCTGAGAATATAGGAAGCACCTATGGTGGGTGTTTTGATTAAATTTTCTTTTAACATATACTTTTCCAAAACCCCAATTAGGGATATTTTCATGAGAAAATTATAAATAGTCTATTTAATATGGTAAGACATGATTTTTCTTGAAATAAGATATTTTCTTTGATGTAGATATAGATCATCCAAAAACCCTTCTCTGAATTACCTTCAATGCATTGTAAGGATATAAGTGTAGAATATATCTAGTGGTAAACCACATGTGATCCTTGGATATCTAAGGAATTCCAATTGATTTTAAGGTGCTAGCATGGAGAATAAATTTTCAGGAATCATTTATGTTGATCACTTATCCTTCGATCTTGAAGAAATATATCTTGCATTTTATCGGTCTTAAGAGGGATAGAGAAAGAGGTATTTTGGAGAGAAATTCATTGTATGCACCAATTCTCTACATCTCAATTAACCCAATATAAATATATAACCGTCAATGTATAGATCTTGGTATTAGATTAATATATTATTTAATTAATTACCAACCCTTAAATAATATAATAATCATAATTAAACCCCATTCTATATGATAATAATCATAATAATAACATTTTAGGGATCACATGCCAACTAGTTCAATAAAAAATATTATTTTACTGGATTGTAAATTAATATTTATGAGTATAATCATCCTTGGACAATTAAAAATCCTAAACATTTATTGATTAACTAAATAAACATAACAATCATTAATAAATATATTTATCCAGAAACCATTAAATAAATATTTATTAAATTTTCAATTATATAAATAAACATATTCTTGTCATAATCTGAGGAATAAATATTTATTTATTTTATGTGATCAATAAAATGTAAATATAATTTTTCCTCAATCTTGAGAATAATATTTATTCCATTAATTAAATTAATATATAATTTAAGTATATCAATTGAAAAAAAGTGTGTGTGACCCTCGAGGATTTATTTATTGCTGGAATTAGGTAGGTATGCCTAAAGTCCAAGATTACTGTATAGAAACATATCAAGAAACCCAAGAGAAAAAATAATACCAAAATGTTGACAACCACATACAAAAAATAACTATAATATATAATTCCATAGTCTCAATATCTCATAAATATGTTTATAGATTTGTGTCATCAACCAATGTAATTGGCACATCTTTATTGAATTATCTAATATAAATAGTGTTACACATTGTCAATGGAAGTTATTATTGTGTTACGTTTATATCAATGGGTTGAAATATGAATATTGATAATGATGTATGGGGTAAATCCTTCTACAACTTATCCATTAATAACATGACATTTATGGAACCTAAACTATACCATGATTCCCACAATATAAGGTGTGACCTATTTTGTTAATAAATCTATGTGAACATGTCATGACATGAATTAATGATAATCTTAAAGTCTGATGACCATTACACATTTTCATAAATTGGAATATCCAATGACACCAAAACATGAATAATTCCTATTATTGCATCTACTCTCACAATATCTCATCATAGATATTATGAAGTAAAAACTTAAAGAGAGGAAGTCACATCCTCTTCTGAGTTGTCACACCTGAGTGTTTGTGTACTATGTTCCCACATAATATTATGTTATCTGACAATAGAAATAGTTTTATGAATGTTTCCATATCATTTTGAGGTTCTCAGCATAGCAGGTATCTTCTTTGACCTTTTCAATGAGAACAATACTCTAGGATATATCACATCACATTTATAGAAAAGAAAAAAATATATCTAGTAATATATATAAATTAACATTCACTTATTTGAATATAAATGTCTTATTATAAAAAAATTTGTTGTCTAAAAGGAACAAAAACCAACAAAGATATTTTTGGAGTTCAATGTTGGAGCGCATGTGTTTTTTAAATATAATATTCATCATTAGAAGTGAAGGTTTTTTGGTGGGACTAAACATGCTACACAGTTTTTTATACCTTTCTTGGTGTTGGATCATGTTGGAGACACAACATATCAGATATCTCTCCCCCATAGATAATCTAGATAAAAAATGTTTTTCATATATCTATTCTCCTATATTACAATCATGATGAATCCAATTTCATTGATTTTGGTAATATCAATGTTGATAATGTTGTAACATTTGATGAGTGGACTGTGGAGATCATGGACCACCAGTAGAAGGTGTTCCATAAGAATGATATTTTCCAAGATTGTTTGTTTTGGTGGAATGATGGTATGGAAGATAGTCCTTGGGAACCTGAGACACAAATACACAATTAGTACCCTGAAAATTTTGTTGCTTATATCTTTGATAATTTTAATGTTAGTTGTGATTTTTGATCGTTTTTTGGGTTATGAGATGGTTCCTCTAATTATATGTTGTTTCCCTTATCTCATTAGAGATTTATCTCTCATAGGAGAGTGTTTAGGATCTTTTTGTTGTTGTTGTGTAGTTTTTAACTTTTATCATATAATGAGGGTGTTGAGATCCTATGATGATGCAATCCTCATGTGGTATCTCACAAGCTAGCTATTTGGACAACCCTTTTCTCTCATTTTGTGTAGTTTTGGATTTGAAAGGGAGATAATTATCCGATACATATTTGATATAAGGGTAAATATATAAATACCCAAGATCAATATATAGATAGATGACAACATTTTTGTTGATTATATAATATATTACATAACACACACTCCATGTATGTATTAGTTTAGTGCCATTGGAAACATGGAAACGTAAATGCTAGTACATGAGTGAGCTACATTATCTCCCACTAGGTTTTCCTATACTAGTAACCCTCTTAGACTTACCATACATAAAATATTTCTTCATAACTCGGGGAATGAAATATAAAGTGTGGTGAGATCATTATCTTAGTAATGATAAATAAGGGAGATATGTAAGTATAAACATGAACATAAGGGTATGATAACATGATCATATCATTATAAGATCATAACCAACATATCAAATATCATAACTATAAATCATAGTAGAAATATGAGGAGCTCATAAGGCATTAATCATAATGGAATCAAGAGAATAATCTATAAAATCGTATCATAGGAGTGTGATATGGAATTGCGTCATACACATAAATGATTATTATTATTCCCTATAAGTCAAGAAGCATTGCTATAACTTATCAGGGAACACCATCAGGACTCAACATACTGGGTGGGAGGCACCTCAATCCCTATTCTCAATCCTCTATAAGGAATCAGGTTTCCCAATCATCCCATTATGGATTGGGTTTCCCCATCTTCCCATAGTGGGTTGAGTATCGCTATCTCCCATAGTGGATCAAGACCGAAGACTTGATTCCCATAGTTTTATCTTGAGATATAAATATTTACCCAATAAATTAAATGGATATATAAGTCCCAACCATAACATAAAAAAATAATATATACATGTTCCCAAAGATAATAAAACACTCATCATATCATGACCCATAAAAAGATATGGGTTTCAAAAACACATATTATAACCTTTAAATTGAAATGGGTAACATAATATTTTATCATATCATTACATATATAAAATATATAGTGGTCATAATCATTTCATCAAAGAATAACCTGGGAAAGGAAATGGGTTTCAAAATCATATAACCCATGGAAGAGTAACGGGTGTCATAAACACAATTCTATTTAATAATAAAACATCAAAGAAAGAATATGACTGGTGTTACTGAATCATATCCACAGTCATTCATATAATATAAAAAATTATTCCATCATATATGGAGAAGGATTTTGAAAGATCACATGGAACATTTCTTAAGTAAAATGTCCTTTATTTGAAATCCTTTTCATAAAACGATTTTAAAAATCTTTTTCTTATAAGCAGAACTTGAAAGTTTCATTTAAAACATTCGTTGGGGAAAATATCCTTTATTTTTTGAAAATTTCTTTTTTAAAAAATAATTCCTTTTCAAATCCATTTTCTATGAAAATAAACCTGAAACCATATAATGAAATCTATAAAATCATATTTCTAAAAAACATATAAAAGAATCTTGATAAAAAAATTAATCCATTTTCCTTGAAAATATATAAATTAATCATGAAAATGTTTTGAAATCCATTTTACTTGAAAAAATAAAAAATAATTTTGAATTTTTTTTGAATTTTTTTCCCTGAAAACATATAAAATAAGTTTTTAAAAATATTGAAAACTATTTTCCTTGAAAACATATAAATTTTCCTTGAAAAGTTTTTGAAAAACTTTTCCCTTAAACACATATAAAATAATCTTGAAAAAAATTTAAACCCTTCGGAGAAATAATTTTAAAACTTTTAATTTAATATTTAAAATAATTTAAATCATTTTCCTTGAAAATAACCTTTTAAAAACATATAAAGGGAGTTTTAAAAATAATTTAAAACGCTTTTTTTAAACAAATATTCTAAAAAAATTCCAATAAAATACTGTTAAAAACAAATATTTTCTAGAATATAAGGGATTTATATTTTCATAAAATGGAATTTTTTGAAACCTAAAATGGAATATTCAATGGAATTACAGTCTGGATGGCCTATAAATATTTACATGCCGGACATTCCTTTTGCATAGTAATAGTTTAGAAAAGTCCCTCGATCAGAATAATAAAAGAAATTTTATATTTAAAACCAATATTTAAAATGTTAAAACATGTGTATAATTTACTTTATACATTATTGTGTAATGTTTAAAATGATTGATTTTTTTAGAAAATGCAGTTTTGAAAGAAGAAAAATTTCTGAACTAAAGGGGAAAAAAAGATGGATTTTTATAAAACATTTTCCGAACTACCATAAGTTACAAAGTGTGGGAAAATTGTACCATTATATGGATATAATAATAATAACCATAGAATAATATATTTCATTATAGTTCTTGTGATATAGATAATATGGTTTTATTAATATAAGCATAATCATTGACAATTTCAATAAACGATGAAATTATTGCGGTAAAACATTATCACTTTATTAAAATTGAGATTATAATAAAATGGAAATAATAAAATTACATGGAAAATAAAATATCATGAAAATAAAGAGATTCATAACATGTAAAATTTTGGATATAAACCTCTAATAAGAATATAGGATGATAACATGGCATGTGTCTCAAAGAAGGAAAAGTTATCGATTTGGTAACTTTTGAAACATAAACCCCATGAAAGAATGTACATAAAATGGATGTGTGAGTACACATAAAATTAATTAAAAGAATAATATAATACATTGATATAAATTATTTACACCACAAAAAATAATAGAGTGGTGAATATGGAATGAATCGCACATAAATAAAAATCAAGATGATATTCCTTTACTTTAAGCCTTGAATTTCATCATACACGTTCAAATTCCAATATAGTAAATATAAGATTATAATAAATATATCATATAACCATATTATTATATATAATACCATATATGTTTTATATTACTTTATATTAACCTTTTATTAACAACTCCATGTAAATGTTATGCTTCAGGTAATATTTGTTTTGTTTTTCGTATACATGTTGGCTTGTTATCCTTAATCCTCTTACTTAGATGATGATTTACTTATTTCAAGAATATCAACCATGATATAAATATCATATATATTCAGTATATATGTATTTATAATAATCAATTGAATACATAAATATGAAATGTAATACATAGTTTATAAAGATGGTAGGCCATATATACACATGAATGTTGTTTTCATCTTGTAATCATATTGAACGAAAGAAATTAAATGAAATAAATGTATATATTTTATCATTATACTTGAATATTTATTTAATATATATCATAAAATTTTACTAAACTCATCCATAATACATTTCATGTAGATTTTGAACAAATCACATCGCTTTGAGGAGGCGGTAGTCCACACATCCTAAAACAGAATTATCATATTTACAAAAAATTTAAATCATGAACGTATGTGTTGTATAATAATTATAGAATAATAAATATATCATAAATAACATATATATAACATAAAAATAGAGTTTGCAACAAAATTCCCAACAATGAGTGGTGGTAAAGGGAAAAAATGAACAACATCATTTTGTGAGGTAGTAGTTCGTCATACAAAAGAACGATAAGTTTATTACCAATTAGATGAAATTGTTTGTGAGTGTAGGTATAACCATCATAATAATAAATTTTAATTATATTTTGGAAAATATTGTTATTATTTAGTCATTTAATGATAATATTTTAAGTTTGGATATTGAAAATAAAACAAAAGAGCTTGAGGAAGGTTGTTACCTCTTATTTGGGAAACTTCTCAAGGTTTTCACCAAAGAGATTCATCGGTTGGATTTATTCCAAAAGTTAGAATTTTATGAATATGTTAGGGATGTTAAGAAATTATAATAATGGGTTTTATGGTTCCAAATGACTTGATATGTATTAATAAGTTGGAGGGGTGAGTGTCTTTTTTATATTAGAGGAGGAGTGGAATTCTTTTAATTTTTTTAAAAGGGAATTCCACCCACATGTTTCCCATGTAATGTGGCTCCAATAATAGACCAAATTATATAAAATGGATTATATGGTGTAAATATTGACATCCAATTTATTTTTTACATGTTTTAGGTCATTAGGGTCCCTATGTTTATGATTTAGTCCCTTGTTATGATAATTTTTCTCTTAATTTCAATAAATAATTTTAATCACCATCCCTAATACTTTTTGTAAAAAACATATTCGAAATTATTATAAATTATAAATTGTTATTATTTCTAATATGGACTGAAATTTTCAAAATTCTAGTCAAATAAGTTGCTGATGATAATCAAAATTTAATCCAAAAAAATAGCACGATAAAGATGAGTTTTAATGTAAAATTCTCAAAACATTGGTAATTTTTTATTTCCAATTTCAAAGAAAAATTGATTATAATTACTTAATTTGGATTAGTTGATTTTTATTTTTCTAATTTAAATATAAAACCTATTTAAACTGTAATTTATAATTATAAATAAAGTAGACAAAAAATATGTTTTGAATAAATATTCATTATTTTTTCACAATTCATTATGAAATGAAACCTCACTAAAAACTAAAAACAAAATCACTATAATTCCTTTTTTATATTCATATTAAAAAAAATTTTAAATATAAAATATATAAAAGTTCCAAAATTTTGATTTAATATAAGTTCCCCTTTAAAATGTTTTAAAATTACTTTTTATAAGGATACATGTTTTTTTTCAAAAAATTAGATTTTTTATTATCTTATACCTATAAAATATCTTTGATGAGTATCAAAATATTGTTTGAATATATAATGTATAAATATTATTGAAAAACTTAATCAAAATTTTTTTGTTTAATTTATTGATATAAAATCATAGTTATACATAGAAATTTAGTTATCTTCAAAAAGTGACTTCTTAATTTTTAAATAGTTTTTAGATTGACTTATAAAAATTGATAAACAAAAGATTCATTATATATATATATTTTTAAGTTCTATTTTCCAAATTAATTTAATCTTCTTAAATACTTCCATTATAATAGATAGGTGGTAAATATTTTAATAAACATATTAATAGTATATTTTAGTTTGAAAAAAATTGGTCGTGTGTGTAATACAAGATATATAAGGGACTTAGACTTGTGTTTAACACAAGAAAAAAATAGTGTTGAGTGTACCATAAACTAATATTAGTGTTTATTATAGTGCATGCAAGCCAAATATAGTGATTATTATAAATAAAACAATATTCAGTATTGTAGGAAATTTAAAATATCAAAATGATTAGACTAATTCGAATGAAATATTTCGAAAAATATAGGGGTGTTATATTCTACCCCCTAAAAATGAATTTCTCCCTAAAAATTCATATAGGTTAGTAAATTTTTAATAATTCAAATTTCATTTCATAGAAACCCACTTTGTAAAAATTAATAATAAAACTTCCGTTAACAAGGGATTGTAGGAAACATGATGGTTGCCCAATGTTTCTCATAACTAGGATTCCACATGGGAGAAATTAGTGGAAAGTGAAAAACATGGAAGTGGAATAAAAATATAACCATCATGTTCTAATGGAGAGTTTTATGGAAAAATTTCAGGATAATGTTAACAATCACAAATCCATACATCTGTGATTATTTAATCGGACATTTAATTCATTAAAAAAGAAGGTACTATGATAACTTTTTCAGTTTCAAGATCCATTCTATAGAGTTGAATAATTTTGATGAGAATATATAATTACTTAATTTCATACAATATCACCATTGTAATGCGTTGATAAATTTCCACCACACCTCTCTCCCAAAAAAAGGTGAATTGTTTTCATCACTGAAGCACAAACATATCATAATATCCATGATATTCCATCCAATATTTCATCAGTTACCATTAACAAAAAAAATTATGATAGGTTATCCAGTATGCATAAATCATCATGTGGTGATATAATACATTAATCTCATAAACATCATCATATTTTTAGCTCAATATCTCCATAAATGGTTAACCTTGTAACCCATCTGAAAGTTTAAATTCCAAAACATTAGAAATAATGTCATGAAATAAGATTATCATTGATTCTCTAAATATCACAAAGTATCTGTTGGTTGTCACATTACAAACATTTGAATACCCTCAATGCATATCCTCATTAAACACATTAGTATCCCGAATTAGCATAAATCCTTTTGGAAAACAAGTATTCTTCCATATTCCAAAGACTACTGGATATATTCATTAAATTCAATACGCTTTAATTTTCATCTATAAAAACAAAAAAAAAATTCAACAAATATGTAATAAGTTATAATGTCATCGATACTATTGAATTTACTTTATCCAAATTAGTCTTCTCTTTATCCAATCTAAACTCAATTTTCTTTATATATTAAACTGATTAATGGTTTCCTTACATCAATAAAAATAACACCTTTACATTAAATCACTTTTATATATCTTCATCACCATTAAACATATCATTTCTAGTTAATAATGAAAATATTATACAGAAAATAATTATATATTTCATGATTCATATAACATAATTTTTTAATTTCATAATATAAAATCTGTATTCATCCAACTTTATTCTTAAACCATTAATCATGCATCATCAAATTATTCCTTAATACCTATTTCATAGAATATGAAATATGAATCATATCTTAATGTTACTCAACCTAAATATAATAATTCTTCTAATGTTTAATGTATACAATAATGGAAGAACCTCCCATACATTTCATTTTACATTATAAATCTCTATATCTTCAGTTGTATAGCCAATAATCCTACCACATTTGGAATTATTTTCATGGAATTCCCACTTAGGATATTGATTTGAATAATTACCATATATTCTACATCTAAAATATTAAATGTTAACCAAGTTCCTTTTAGTTCCATCAATTGACTAAAACCAAAAACCATAATTTGATAAAAATTTATGATAATGGGAAACCACATAATCATGATTAAATCACTAATATGATGTATAAATCATGACTAATTATTCTTTAATCTATGAAACATGAATTTTATCCTTGATTACTCATATTTGTCTTTGTATTAAAACCTTAATGATGGTTTATAAAGATTTTGTGAATTCTCAAATCATATCCCCCGGGAGAGTCAAACTAGGTGTGCAACATGGTCTGTTTTCTTGTACTAGGTTACACTTGAGTCGGACCCAACACACATTTTTAGATTTGTTACCCCTAGGTACATTATTTCGAAAGAGACATACACTTTTATAATCAAGACATTTATATAATGGAAGGAATCCACCCTCTATATCCATTAGAAATATTCAAGGAAATTTACCTTTACATTAGATCATCCTTCGTCATATCCTTAGAGACTTCCCTGGACATATCCTTAGAAATATCCATAGGGATATCACAATTTTTTCTCATCATATTTTATAAATTTTGACCAATACTTAACTATTATACCAAATATAGAAACCCAATATTAATGTACATATAAATTTGATCCTTTTTTGGAATAATTAGTAAATTAAATAAATAGACATCCAAAGACCGTATTAGTTCAGTTCCTTTTGGAAAATGGAACCACAAAAGTTAGTAAATTAGTGAGATACATTATCTCCCACTATGTTCTCCAAGACTAAAATCCCTCTTAGACATACCATACATAAGATATATCTTCGTAAGATAGGGAATGAAACATAAAAATGTATTAGCCCAGATGCATAGTAAGAGTAATGAAGGGAGATATGTAAGTAGAAACATGAGCACAAGATTTTTATAATGTTATAATAACATTGGAATATCTTACCATGAATATCAAATAACATAAAAATGAATTATGGAATAAAGCACATAATTTCATAAGGAATGAATTATAGGGGAATCAAGATAATAGGAAATTAAATCGCAACATAAGAGTAAGATATGGAATTATGGCATACATATAAACATGTAATATCATTCCCTATATGTCAATACGTATTCCTATAACGTATTATGTAACATCATGGGGACTACACCTATAGGGAAGAAAACACCACCATCCCATGGCAGATTCCATTCCTTGTAAGGGATTGAGTTTCTCTATCTTCCCATAGTGGATCATGTTTCCTTATCTTCCCATACATCACATAGTGTATCAGGTTTCTCTATATTCCAATAGTGTATTAGTTTTCTCCATCTTCTCATAGTGGATCAAGCCTATTGACCCGATTCCCATAATTATCTCATGAGATATAAATATTTAGAAAATTAATTGGAGAGATATATAGGTCCCACCCATCCCAATATAAATTCATATATACATGTTCCATAAGATAAGAAAACTTGCATCATATCATAGACCAGAAAAAGATATGTCTTTTATAAACATCATATCATAACCCATGAAAAGAAATTGGTATAATAACATTTTATCATATCATTACTTATATAAAAGATACAGGTTTAATAATTATTTAATTAAAGTATAACCCATTAAAAAATGGGTTTCAAAATCAAATAACCCATGGAAGAGTAATGAGTTTCATAAACATCATTCAATATAAACAAAAACCATTCAAGAAAGAAAATTAATGGTATTCTTGGATTGTACCCCCAATAAATCATAAAATATAATAAAGTATATAATTTTATATGGGTAATGGATTTTAAGGATCATATGGAATATTTTATAATTTAAATATAAATTCTTTTCAAATCATATTAATAAAACCATTTAAAAACACTTGTCTTGTAGTGATTTCATGGCCATTTCAATTAAAATGTTTTTTGAGGGAAATATCCATTCTTATCTGGAAAGTTATTTTTAAAACATAATTCTATTTAAAACCCATTTTCATTGAAAATAACAATGAACACTTATAAGGAAAGCTATAAAAACATTTTAATTGAAATCATATAAAGGAATCTTGAAATCATTTTGAAAATCATTTTCCTTGAAAACGTATAAAATAATCTTGAAAATATTTTCAGAACCATTTTACATGAAAATATATAAAATAATCATATAAAAACATTGAAAAACGATTTCTTTGAAAATATAATAATTAATATTGAAAACATTTTGAAAACAATTTTAATTAAAAACATATTAAATAACCTTGAAAAAATTTTGAAATTTTTTTCCTTGAAAACATAAAAGAAACCTTGAAAGAATTTTGAATTTTTTTTCCTTGAAAGCATATAAAATAAGATGGGAAAATTTTTTAAAACCATTTTAAATATAATTTGTGAACATATAAAATAATCTTTTAAATCATTTAAATCATTTTCTTTGAAAAATCCTTTAGAATACATATATTGGGAGCTTTGAAAATCAATTTAAACACTTTTTTTATCATTTAATTTAAAAACAATATTTGGAAATATCATTAAAACATATTAAAGTACAGAAGATTTGGAAACAAAATTTCATTAAAAGGTGGTTTTTTAAACATGAAAATGAATCTTCAATTAAAGTAATTCCATGATGGTTGATAAATTTTCATATTCTGAACATTCATTTTGCATTGTAAAATATGAGAAATGTTCCTTGATTATAAAATGACAACAAGATTACATTTTCAACCCATTTTTTAAAAAGTTAAAAAATGGGTAAAAATTTTCTTTAAATACTATAGGATAATATTGAATCATTTTTAAAACTTTTTTAGTAAAAATAGTTTTGAAAGAACACGGATTTTTGACCGAATGAAGAAATAATGTCAAATTTAAATAAAAACTATTATAAATTAGATTATATACTGAAGAGCGTAAACATGGTAACATTTCTTGGATATAACATGAATATACATAAGGTATAAAAATTCATTAGATTTATTGATAGATGTATCATAAGTTTTCATCAATGGAAGCATAATCATAAACAATCTTAACAAACGATGATATTATATAAATAAACCGTAACCACTTCAGAAAATTGAATCATAAAACAATGGAAATAATAAAATTAATTTAATCATAAAATAATTTGAAAATAAAAATATTAATGACATGTAAAAAGCATTAGATACACCTCATATAAGAATATAGGTTCATAACATGGCACGTGTCTCAAATAATACAATGTGTGACCAAATTGCTTTACCGATTTGGTAAATTTTGAAACATAAACCCAATGAAATAAATATCATAAAAGGGATTTTTAAATAACAATAAATTAAAGTAAAATAATAATATAATAAATCCATGGTAATTATATACAACACACAGATGAATAAAGTTGTTAATATGGCATGTACCTTAGGAAAATAAAAAGTGAAATGAAATTCCATTACCATAAGTCTTGAATTTCTTCCTACATATTCAACCCTCTTGTATAGTAAATATGAGTTTAGTATACATCAAAATAATAACCATATTATTATATCTAATACAATTTAATATTTTTTATGACTTTATATTACCTGTTTATTAAAAACTCAATGTTCATCTTATGTTTTTTGTAATATATTCATTGTTTTTCGTATAGGTTTTATCTTATTATCCATGATCCTATTACATGGATCATGATTTAATTATTACCAAAATGTAAATCCTGATATAAATATCATATATATTTTTTATATATGTATTTATAATAATTAATATAATATATAAATATGAAATTGAATACACTATTCAGGTTGACCTAGGTAGTATATACGCATGAACGCTGTAACTTATTTATTTTCATATTAAAAAAAAGGAAATCCAATGAAAAATATGTATATATAATATCACTTATGTATCATTAAAATTTTATCAATATCATAAAATTTAACTAAACCCATCATTAATAAATTTCATATAGATTGTGAACTAAACAAATCGATCTGAGGAGGCCGTAGTCCACACTTCCCCAAAAACAATTATCGGATTTACAAAAAATAGAAAAAATTAAGTTTTTTGTTATATAATATTTCAATAAAAATAAATATATCATAAATATAATAAATATATCATTGAAAAAATATTGTCTATCGTGATTTCCAAACATGATAGGTTGTAATGGAAAAACAAAAAAAATCATTTCATAGGTCGGTAGTTCACCATACACAAGAAAAGTAAGCTCGCATACCATTCGATGGAACTTTGTGTAAGTGTAGGTTTAACCCATAGAATAAAAAATATTATTATATTTAGTAAAATTGTCTTATTATATAATCATTGAAGATGAATATTTTTGGGGGTGTTGAATGCAAATAAAACAAAGGAGCTTAAGGAATGATGTCACCTCTTCTTTGAGTAATTCCCCTTGGATTGCATCAAATAGATTCCTTGCATGGATTTAGGACCAAATATAGGATTCTAGGATTACAGGATGGATTTGGGGGGTATATGTTAGTATATTTTGGCCTATATAATGGGATTGATAGTTGTGAATAATTTTGAGGGATGAAAGTCTTTTTATAGTGAGAAGGTGTGGTATTCTTGTAAATTTTTCAAATGGAAATTCCACCCATGTTTTCCCATGTCAATTAGCTCGAATAAAAAGAAAATGTAAATAAAAGTGACGATAGGGTATTAATATGAATAGAAAATGTATTTTGGACAATTTTCTAGGACATCAAGGCCCTTAAGTTTAAGTTTTCGTCCCTTGTTAATCTTATTTTTCTCATAATTGTTATAATTAATTTTAATCACTTTCACAAATAATTTTTTGTCAAAAACTAATTTGAACTTATTATACATTATAAAATATTAGTATACCAAATATTTTAACTATTTTTCAAAATTAAAATCACTTAATTGGAAGAAAAAAATTTAAATTTAATCCCGTAAATGGGATGACAAAGCTGGTTTATAAAGAAAACTACTCCAAAGTTTAGTAAGTTTCTGTATCCAATTTAATAGTGAAATTAATTAAAAATACCTAAGTTGGAATAATTTATGTATAATTGTTCTTATTTAACTTTAAAACCAATAAAAAAACATCACTGAACATTGAAAATAAATTTGATGAAAAATCATCTTTTAATTAAAATTCAATATTTTTTCACTATTTATCAAAAAATGAATCTTCGCATAAAAATACCAAATATTCACCTTGAGATAATTTTTATGTTATAATTTAAAAAATTTATATTTATATTGACATATAGTATTTATAAATTTTCCCAAAATTGGATTTAAAATAGGTTCCCTATTAAAATGCAGTAAAATTACTTTTTAGAAGAATAAATCTTTCTATTCCTAAAATTGGATTTATTCGTAAATTATACATATTAAATATAATATATGATTATAAATAATGTATATTTAATATATAATGTATAAATTGTATTGAAAACATTAATCAATTTTTTTTGATAAATTTATTGATATAAAATTATGTTCGTACATAGAAAAATAGTTTTATTATAAAAGTAATTTATTTATTTTTAAATTATTTTTATATTAACTTCTAGTCATTAATAACCAATGGATTAATTTAATATACATTCGTAAATACTATTTTCATAGTTTAATTAATACTATTAATAACTTTTATTATAATGGTGATGCAGTTAATAGTTTAATAATCATATTAATATTATATTGTAGTTCAGTAAAAAATCATCCATGTGTGTGACAGAAGTTATCCAGGGGACTAAATATTGTGTTTAATGCAAGGAATAAATAATTTTTCTTTTACCATAAGATAATTTATATTTTTTATGTTGTTCACAAAATGAAAAAATAGTTATTTGACATTTAAAAACCATATTTACTATTGAATGAAATGAAAAATATCAAAACTTTTAAGTTAATTCTAAAAAATATTTCACAAAATCTCAAGGTGTTACACCAAATCCACCTCTCCCTACCCTATATATGTTTTTGAATCCAATGGATCCCTCTATATTTTTAGTGGAGGTTACGTGGTGTTTGGATTCTAAAATCATGAAGTATTGAGATTTCTCATAATAATAATGGGTTTACGATATAAGTGTGTTTTATGGAATAAGTGCAGCTTACAACCTGAATTTTTTTATTAAATAAGTTAATTTTACATCATAAAGGGTATTTATGGATTATTTAACTGTTCATTTTTAATTTATATCATAAACCTATCACTTATGGTGTAATTTAAAAAAAAAATTATGTGGGTGGAGGAAAAATGTTTTCTAGTAGAACTTAATGATACACATGATTATATGTAAATGAGGTGTTTAAAATGTAAATATCCCTAGTGTAGTGTTATTGTGACTGAAGTTTTCCCAAACTGTATGAATTTTATCCCCAAACTCCATGTGTATAGTGGTGTTTTCAAGGGCATTTCAGGAGCCCTTTGAAGTGGATGGATTCCTGGATTCCCATATTGCATATACGATGATCCAATATTTTTCCAACCTCATTATATTTTGATTATTGGACATATTCATACTATTCCATTATCTCTATTAAATGATAGTTCTTTTCTATTTTATTATATATTTTTGGTTGTTTGTGGTATGGAATCCTAAGGGGGGTGTAGCTTCTTAGAGGATAAGTGCTTGAGATCTGCAACATTGGTCTATTCACATGTGAATAATATTAATGCTATTATGGAAGGGAATTAATTTCATCCATTTTATTTTCATGAAATCATAAATTGACCATGATTTATCCATTTTTAGGTAAATTTAATTGACCTAATAGCGACTCATCTATATTAATAAATAATTGGATAATGATCACATATCAATGTTTAATATCAAGATAACAGTTTTAATCTTGATTTTCAATTTAATTTTCTATCTATAATATTCTTGTGTTCCATTTTATTAATCTTGTTTTAACATGTATATTTCATCATAAAATTTTAAAGAACATAAAGCATTAATTAATTGATTATTTTTTTAATACATAAAGAATATTCATGTTTTTAATCCAGTGTTCATTATCATTCGATGATAATAAAATTGATGGAAGTTTCATGTTAATTTGAAAATGGTATTCCATGTGTTTATGTAATTGACAATAAATGTGAATCTTGTTAATTATTTTATAAAATAATAATAAAAAGAAATTTTAAATGATAATAAGTTTTTCTCATTTTTTAGAAACGTGTTTCATGCTAGGGTGAACATTTAAATGTTTTGATATCTTGTTGGAGATGACGCCTTATGTTTCCCATAGATGAAACCCATGAGTAATTAATCAATTATTTCAATATGAAATAAAAAAAAATTATAATAAAGATGATTACTTGGTCTGAGAGTGTGTATTTTCATGAGAAGGATGAATGCCTTATATATTGGGTAACAAGTGCCCTTTTTCATGAAAAGGATGAAATCCTTTTTAGGGGATGGGTTTCCTTATTAATTATGAAAATTTAATTCCTTAATTTTGATGTAAAATTAATATTATCTCACTATGTTATATAAGCATGGGATGTATGATCTTGGGATTTTCATTACCATACGGGTGGGGGCCTGAATAAAATATAAGTATTTGGAACATGTGTTAGAAAGACACATCATGATATGATTGAGGGTGTTAGGTATAAAACTAGAGATGGTGGAAAATGATGAATCTTGGATTACCCATTAATGTGATAAAGTTGGTTACCTTCTTGTTAATGAACATGATTAATGGTTGATGTCTGAGTTTCTAGATTATCTTCATTCCATTTTCCACAGCTTGAGATAGAGGGATGTGGTTGGTGGAACATCTCTTGGTGGTATACTAGGATGGTTTTACTAGAGTAACAGAAAATATGGAATGGTTAATTATTATTAATAAAAGTTTAACCCATGGGGTCAGATGTGGCTAGAATGAAAAAGACCTGATCTCAAGAAACCATGGATTCATTTTGGAATATTCTTGGAGGGAATAGACTTCACTCTGATGATTAATGTAATTTAATATGGAATAATGTATATAGTTAATTAATACATGAAGAATTATTTAATTAAATTATAACTGTAAAAAATAAGGATGTTATTTAATGTTTCTCCAAAAAATGTTTGTGTACTAGTAGGATATTAGTCACTATCAAATGAAGTCATGTGTCTGAGTGATGATAAGTGTAGTTGATCCAAATATTAGGTTTTTTCCATAGTGTATTTGTGAGCTAGAATATATCATATATGTTCAATGATATCATATGCTACCACATCCATGATGGTTCAGGAAGCGGACACCATGTGGTATCTTGGATGGCGTTTTCCCTAATGTCTCAGTGGGAGGACTGATGGATGAATACCCCCTATGAACCCACTCCCTTATTTTGTTAGTATTATATACTAGTAAGCATAATGGTTTATTTTCCCATTTGATTTTGAATAGGGATGTGATTTCATTTGGTTAATTAAAACATATGTATCTTTGTATATAGTATAGGTATGACGTGTGTGGGATGTGTTGGATTAAGGTACTGTACATATTGTATGTCATGTGATGGCTGGAGGTATAATACATGACATAAGATACACGTCACATAGGATCTGGTGGATCCTGTAAACTACTTAGTTACTATACTAAAATTCAATATAATATGATGTGGTGATGTGGTGATGTGATGCATTAGTTTCATGTTGTTATACATAGCCAAGGTGTCTGTGAGTAAGATTAGTTTTGGAGAGGGATGGATCAAGACATAAAATGTAGGGGAAGAGAAGAAAACAAGTCGGGAAGTAGTAACAATGTACTATTGATGTTTCCTTGCTATTTTATTAATCTATAGTATGTTATACTTAGTGAGAGATATCCTTTGTGATGTTGTGAACTTACTATACCTGGTTAGGTGATGATTTAGTTCCACTTATGTTAATTGGGATTGAGTATGATTTTTTTTATCTTTTTCATGAGAGCATCTAGTGATGATCCTTTGGAGTATACAGTTATGATCACCCTATAGCTAAATATTTTTTTATATTAGTATGGATAGGTTGGAGATCTTAAAATATATTAGTAGTTCTTATTTTGTAGGTGTTTTTTTGGATTTGTAGTCATTTTCAAGTTTACCTTTTTTTTGAACTTGTATATTTCCTTTTTATAATTTTAATATTGAATGCCATTACATGTATTCAAAAATGTTATTTTATATATCTATATATGTGTTTATTGATGTATGTTTATTATCTATCACTTGTACATATTCTCATAGAGGGTAATTCCTCTCATTGTATGTTTTTATACCATAAGTGTTCGTCACAAACCT
The DNA here is from genome assembly GCA_963277665.1 of Viscum album. NCBI lineage: Eukaryota > Viridiplantae > Streptophyta > Magnoliopsida > Santalales > Viscaceae > Viscum > Viscum album. The sequence goes on from OY728129.1 coordinate 1,831,459,831, forward strand.
ATGGCCTACTAGAGGAGGGTCTCGGGTAGTCACCATTTCCATTTTATCATTTTCAGAAAGGGATGGGAAATATTTCGGTAGAGGGTTTGTTACAATATTTTTTCCTAGGTATCTACCCCAAAACTACTATCTATTCATTTATTAGGCTTAGTAAATGTAATGATTCATGAACCAAATCACTAGCACCAAAAGAACCTATTTCTCATCTATTCTACCATGTTTACATATCTTACTAAACATAGTTGGCACCATTTCCCAACCACACCTTGAAATACTGACATTTTCATAACTCCAAACTATATCTGATCCCTCAACTAAAAACCCTGTTACCACTCTCTCATGTCCCCCTCCCCTAAAGAGTTCCCCTCTCTATCCAACAATGATAGAAGAGAGATAGTGACTACCTGATTCCCACCTCCAGTAGGCCCCAGATTGGTGATTTGCATCGAGGGTATAATAATCATATAATGTAAGGAATTATCCTCTAATATAACTTGTTCAAGAGATAGAAAAGATATATTCACTAATCAAAAAATACTCATATACATAAAATAACCCATGTCCATACTTGTAATTTTATATAATACTATGAAAACTAAAAGGAAAACTACATGTAATAAAAAGATAAACTCAGTAGTGACCATGAATCCCAAATATCCACTACATTAAGATCCATTATTATCTAGAACAATATCCAACCTACTCATACTATGAAGAAAAATAGCTTAAATATATGTTGGGTGATCTTAATAATGCCCTCAATGGGATCGACCAACAATGATAGAAGAGAGATAGTGACTACCTGATTCCCACCTCCAGTATGCCCTAGATTGGTGATTTGCATCGAGGGTATAATAATCATATAATGTAAGGAATTATCCTCTAATATAACTTGTTCAAGAGATAGAAAAGATATATTCACTAATCAAAAAATACTAATATACATAAAATAACCCATGTCCATACTTGTAATTTTATATAATACTATGAAAACTAAAAGGAAAACTACATGTAATAAAAAGATAAACTCAGTAGTGACCATGAATCCCAAATATCCACTACATTAAGATCCATTATTATCTAGAACAATATCCAACCTACTCATACTATGAAGAAAAATAGCTTATATATATGTTGGGTGATCTTAATAATGCCCTCAATGGGATCGACCCTAGAGACTCTCATGAAAATGATAATGAAAGCATACTACATCCCAATGAACAACAAGTGAAACTAACTCATTTCTAAACCATGTATACAGATTTCTTAGCCTAACCATATCGATCTCTCACCATTTAACACATACAAGAGATCATGTGATATAGTATTAAAACATCAAGGGTACGCCCCTACTTCTTCCCAACTAGTTTTCTTCTCAACCCCAATGTCACACGTCATGATCCCTATCTCTCCAAAATTAATCCAATCTACAGATACATGGGTTATGTATCACAATATGCACCTTGTGTATCACATATTAACATAATTATTTATCACATATCTATATATTTATGGGGTAGTTTCCAGGATCCACCATACTCATTTATTTTATATCATAAATCACCTATTGTATCTCATTCCATCCAACACATACACCGAGTAAGGTAGCTCGAACTATCACATCACACACACTTCATACCTATAATAATCATTGGGATACAATATCTGGAGACACATTTGCCTAAAATTAGAACAATTCATGAAATATATCTGCACACATATATGGTAAAAGTATCCAATGTGCATACCAACACATAATACTACCAAGATAAGAGAGTGGGTCAAAAGGGGGTGGTTAGACATCTATCTTCCCACTAGGATGTTGGGGAGAACACCCTCTTAGATTCCACTAGGTGACAATCAACCTAACTAAAATTGGTGGGAAATTATATAAAATCATTGAACATACATGCTAAAATAAATCTCAAAACCACAGTATGGGAAAAAATAGTTCTTATGTTCAAATGCAATTATCATCACTTAGATACATGGGTTCCACTACAAGGTATTAGATATCCTGTAAATACAAAAAAAAATATTAAAGAGATATATTAAATTACTTCTTTCCTTCTTACAGTTATCCATTAATTAATTCATTCATTATACATTAATTAACTGTTATCATTGTTCCAAATTATATTACATTAATCATTATAGTGAATTATATTCCCTCTAGGCATTTTCAAAACTAATTTAATGGTTTCTAAAGATCATTTATTTTTCATTCTAGAAATGACCAAATCTAAGGGATAAAAAATTATTATACTTTATAAACCATTCCATATTTCTTGGTGCTCTAGGAAATCTATCACAATATACCACCAATAGAAATTACACCTAGTATAATTAGATGCTTCAATGATTGAGGAACAGAATGAAAATAAATGTGAAACCTAGACATCACCCATTAAACCATTTTTTACAAGATATAATCTAATGTAATCAAATTAATTGGTAATCCAAGCCTCAAACCGCTCTATCATCTCCTATTCTTTACCCGATAACGTCATCCATATCCCAATGTATTACTCTATCACAAGAGTAAACTGTTGCCACAACATCTGAGCCTCCCCACTTATATATCAACTGACATCCCAAGATCAACCATCCCGGGATTATATAACATAGTGAGCCCACTTAGAGATAATATCACAAATTAGTAAGAAACAAATCCTAATAAATTGGAAAAAATGGAATATAAAACAAGGAATTAGACCTTCACATGAATATAGGCTCTCATGACCCCCAATATAAGTAATTTAGCCTTCTAAATAAAACATTTACTCTATTACCCAAGAATATTCATTAAAAACAACAAGTTTTTCTCCAGGCTTTCATTCACCAATTTGTTATTCATAGGTTCCAAATATGGGAATCCTATGGCATCGACTATAACAAGATATAAAAATGTTTCAACATTCTATCAAACCTAAAATTTGTTTCAAAAATAGATATAAGAACTATTAACATATAACGTGAATTTTTATTTTTATTCTAAACAGTCATTAACATAATTTAAATTACTTATCAATTATAAAAACACATGGACTAGCATTTTCTAATGAAAATGTTTTTACTTCAATTAAGATATCAACAAATCACAAAGAACACCTGATTAATAACATTCCCCTTCTAAAATTCTAAAACCATTTAATAAATTAATTTCGGTTTATTTTATAACTATTTTCCCATGAAAGAAACATGCTAAAATGATCATACCAAAAGGTTACACAAACAATGTTTTGATATCCAAGTATCTATAAAATCAACAGGTAAACCATTTTCATGGTGTTAAAATTCGACATGCATTCGATGTCTCATTCATTATTAATCTTCTTAAATTTATATCTAGTCAAATCTATTTCCACATAAATGAATAATCCATGGTAAATTTATAATTTCAGGAAAATAAAATAGAACCAACAAATTCCCTGCCTAAAAAGCATCATCATCATTCTCATGAGAACATACCAATGTTGTGGATCCTAGTCACTTATCCCATAAAAATATACATATCTCCATGGATTTCATGCCAAAAACTACCAAACCACTAATAGAACATGGAGAGGAAATTCCATTGCATGGAAAGTAAGAACCATAAGGAACATGGTTTAAGAACAACACAAGAATGATGGATAAATAAACTTGTATTTCCACATATCCTACATGGGAATTCGAGAATCAGTCCCCTTTGGGGGTCACCCAAAATTCTTGAAGAAATTTTACTAGATACTAAGAGTTTTCTAAGATAATGTGTAGGGTTCAAGAAATTTCATGGGGTTATAAGATATAAACAACACTAATTAGGGTATATTTAGGGTTTAATAACCTTTTTTACATTGTAAAAATGGTGAAAATTAAGTTTTATATAATTATTTTCATCTAAAATAATACAACCTGTAATTAACATATGCTATAAATTTTAGGCTTACAACATAAATTCTATGGGATTGACCACACAAGAGATAAAAACCCTTCATGTTGTAATCCATTCTTATACCATAAAATGCATCATGTCATAAGCCTTACATACATTGTAAAATATAATTACACTATAAAACCTTTTTTATGATGTTAATTCTCCATAATTCAACATTTTAGTATCCAAACACCAATATACCATTGCTAAGACTTTTTTGTGTTCCACAAGTTCAAAAAAATGAAATGGTTTGGGAAAGATGGATTTGGGCCATTACATGTACACCAAAGGTATTCATGATTGGGGTGAGTAAAACATACCTATTATGATTTCCATATATTTATATAATAGTTTTTTAAGAACATGGACCCATATATGTTTCTTTGAGTTTCATGTGAATTCATGAAATCATCAAATAAAAAATTAAAAGAAATTTCTTAAGATTTTGAAATTAATTTGAAAAAATATAAATAAATACTATTAATGTTTTCAACTAAACAATAATTTCATTTGATAATCCTATTAACTATCTTAAAAACATATCTATCTCATTTTATATTAAAACCCATAATATAATTTATAAAATAGTAACCCCTAGGTAAACCAAAATTTAAATCGCAAAAGGAAAATATCATAACAGAAAATAAACACCCACAAACCAAAACTAATCCATCAGACAATAATTATACATAAATTAGTACCACCATATGATCATGGAGTATATAGATGTATATGAAGTAGGTTCATTCATTATTTTTTATTCCGTTCAATATTTAATAATTTAATTTAATCATGAAAACCTACAATATATCATTGATCCCATATTAATCATTCCATACTAGGTGATTTAAAAAATTGTCACAATAATTTAAGGAAAAATTATTTAATTAAATTTAATAACTATTAATTTAATATATTTAAATTTTAATAACCTTGAAATTTCACTTGAAATTTATAGCAAAAAATAAATTACAAAAGAAATTTTTTCTTATAAATGATTTATTTTTTTAGAAATTTTCTTATTTTTTTTAAAAATAAATTCTTCAAATATTATCATCCAAATACACCATTGGTTCTCACTAGATGAGAAAAACTTACAACACCAATAATTAAATGTTTTTTCAGAATACCTTGAATCTTGTTTAATAAATATTATAAATCTTGACAGGATTCAAAATTTCACAAAATAAAACCATTATTTTATAATGGAACCTCTTCATAATATATAATAAATCCCACATGAAGAGGAATCTAAGAGAGGTGAAAACATTGAAAGGAAGGAGAAATTATTTTTTGTGTTATTAATTATGATTTGATGTTTGATAACTCAAAAATTATGGATAAAGAATCTTTTAGGGGAGGAGATCTCAAAAAAATAAAACATAAAATCATATTGGTGAATTTTTCTATAGGAGAATGAAAAATTAAGACATGGGAGAACTGAAATACATTAAAAACATTGAATTTTTTATTAGTTTCATGATATTTGGTAATGATTTTTTAAATTCACTATCTTAACAATGAATGATTAGTATTTATATAATTTTATATTGACTTGGTTAATTTTTAGGGTTTACACATCATGATCCATAATAGATAAAAAATTAATTTTCATAAAACAAAGGCTTTACATGGCCATGTAACACAATTTATAAACTACGAAACCCAACCATGAATCATCATATTTTTATCTAGACTGTATTTATTTATAAGTTTAATGAAATCACAAATAATTAAATTTATATAAAAATGAATATATCATAGATATATGAAATGAATGTATAAAAATATTAGGGGAATTATTGTTAAGGTTTTTATGTGATTAAAATAATAATATTATATAAAGTTGTGTTTTTGTAATATTTGATGAATATAAGAGGTATTTAGTGGTGAAAATCAATCTTTATGATATAAATATTTCCCAATAAAGGATATAGATTTGATTTGAATAGTGAATAATGGGATATGTATATCAAAAAATTGATAAAATGATGTTCCTACCATTATGTTGTGATTTTTCTACATCGTACATAGTGAAGTTTGATGTAGAAAAGATAGGTAAAGAAGTCACTCAAAGTTATGTATATTATAAGAAATATCAAGTAAATATCTTAATATGTGAAATATATTGAATGTAATGGATGATAAATTTATAGGGTAAATTCTAAATCACATGAAATGAAATAACAATTTTCTACTATGTTTCCTTCATGGGATGATGGCATCCCTAAGCTTTTAATTGCTTTCATAGAACATAAATAATCCTTAATGTTATTTGATTTATATTTTATGGATAATTTTTAAAAGTATTTCTCTTTATTTCACTCTTTCTTCGAGTATGTTTTTGAAACATAGGGTTTACCGGAATAAGCAATTATAGGTCCCCAAGATTCAAGCAATATTCTATTTCAATTCAATGAAAAGGATTATATGATCTATAACTGGTTTAATGATCCATGTGTATTCATGGAATTTTGGTTCTAATTATTTAAATGGTGTTTCAATTTCCATTTAAAGGGGGGTCATTATACCATGAAAAAGGGTTTCTTTCGTAGCTTAACCCATTCCATTTTAAAACCTTGGGATCATCTGCATTCTTGGTAATTTTTTTGAGAAAATCCTATACACTAATTGTAGAAATTATTCACTCTACCATCCCTTTAATATATGAATCTATATTTTAGTAAAACTATAAAAGATAATGGTTGATTATATTTTTATTTACATTGAATATGATTATTGTTCCCTGAAATAGGTTGGCTTCATGTCCTTGGATTCCTTTTGTTCTTTGACCAATCATTTGGTTCATACTCAACAAACTTATCATCATACAATTATTCAAAGGCTTGAGTGGATCCTTCTAATTTTATATATTTATGTTTATGTAATTAAAAAACATTATTAGTTCTTCTATCAAGTCAAATGACTCATATACAAGTCAAGTGACTCAAACACATACAAGGGAAATAACTTTTACATAGGAACAATGACTCATATGCATATTATAGAAATTAATCACATGATGAAATGGAAGATAATTTGTATATTTTCACACAATTTTACTCCTATGGAGAAATGAATTAGAAACTGGAGGGAATGACTCATATGAAAAATGAATTTGAAAATTTTATTCCAATATATTTTCAATATTTTTCTATTTATTTTTTGTTTCAATTTTTTATTTTTTTTGATAATTACATTTATGTTATATATTTCACATGAGGTTTTATTATTTTTAGAAATATGGGAAAAATTAAAGGTGAAATTAAATAAGTATTACACATTCAGTAAATCGAGATTAAATCATGGAACACCTTCAAGGAAGTAATCAAATAATTCTAACAATTTTGAATGTTTTTTTAAGAACTCGGAAGTAGTTTATTATTTCCAAAATTAATTCCACTATTTTTACTTGGAAAATAAGAATATAAATGGTAAAATAATTTATGTTTTTGTGTATGAGGAATATCAATAAATATATATTCATAGAATTAGTGAAAATGGGTATGATATACATGAGCTATCTATAATAGAAAAATAAATATGTGTATACTAAATGATTGGTTGATATAAAAATTAAGGAATAAAACTGTTAAAATATTATTTAATGGACTTTAAAATTCCACTCTCTACTCACCATGAAATGATCAAAGCTTATTTGATATTACAAGATTTTATTTTAAATCTTCAGATATGTATTTTTATAATTTCATATCATTTATTTTTGTGATATTTCTAGTTTTTTCTTTTTATATTAAAAGTAAAGACTGGTTGGTTAATAGTTACAATTAAAAGGTGATTTGGTTTATCCCTCTACATTAAAAATTTATGGACTGTTTGGGTTTTGTCATCAGGTCGAAAAAAGATGGGTTTGGTTTATGATTCAAAGTTTAAAAGGTGAGTTTATAATAGGTTGTGTATTCCCTTTAAGAATAAGTTGTAGTGTTGGCTCTAACTCTACTAGAAAATGTAGTTTATAATTGGGTGTGACACACATTCCAAAAATATTTGTTATCCATTGATTCCATTAATCCTTGGTATAGATAGATGATATGAGTAGGAGTATAATAACTTTCATTGAAACATCTATGCAAAAACCTTGTGTTCATATTTTTAATTTTACACTACATTATAACTTTATGGATTATAAATCCATTAAAATTTTATAAATTAGTCATTTACCCTACCTCTTGACCATTTATCTATTTGAATATCCAGGAAACAATTTGTATCAGATCTTATCCCATGAATGTATGAGAACTGTTGTCATTATGCTGATACCTAATGATAAATATTTCTTACTAACCACTTACTAGACATAACTATCTAAGGTAAATGAAAATTGGGGATAATCAGTCTATGTTTTAATTACAATTGGATTCCTAAAAGACAATTGTTCTTCTATGTCATTGACAATGAATATTGTCCATCTAGAATGTAATCTTTCATTAAACAACTAATTTTTGATCAATGGATTATAATGGTTAAACCATAGAAGTGACCCAAAAAACATCTAAATTCAATTACTATTAAAGATTTTACAGATATATAAAACTATATAGTGTCGAAAATTATATATTATTCAGTTATTATAAATGATTCTGGTCATATATTTTCATATAAAACTTATTATAATTTTTTTATAATTTCTATAGATATTTACTATGGAATAGATAACCTAAAGACAAAAATACATAAAATATTAATAGTTGAATATCTATATATTTAAATTAGTGGAGAAGACATAATAAATTAGATATTTTATCAATTTACTAGAATAGTAAATGGTATGAGTGATTTAGGGGAATACTTGGATAATATTTTCCTTATACAAATAAAACATATATATTTACCAAATAAATTTCATGCTAATATGGATATTAATGATAAAATAATTTAAAAGAATATTAATTTTATGATCTCATTAGTTCATTAAAGTAATTTTAATTAAAACCTAAAAACAATATTGATGAAGAGATTTTATAAAAAATATACCTGTTTTAAATCGTAAATGATTGTTACTTGTCACTGTTATAATTATAAGTTATATGGAAGTGAATGAAATTAAGTTTACATAGTAGAAAAAGGAATTTTAAATATAAATAGAATATATTCTAGAATACTGGGAAAGGATTTTCCTATATATGATTAAAAATATATCCAAAAAATAAATGTTGTTTGTAAGGATTCTCCAAATTTAATCTCTTTTGAATTAAGAACAAAAAGCCATATCAAGGATGAATTCTTATGGATAGACAATTAAAGAAATAATGAGAGGATGAAAATCAAATAAAAGGTATCTATAGAAATACGATGGATCTAAATAATGAATTCAGATTCTAGTAATTATTTTGGAATAAAAATATAAATCAGAAAAATTATATCCCATGGATTCTTTAAATTAGTATATAGATTGTTATTATGATCTCAGTAAATCTGATTCTAAAAAACCAATTTTTCATGAGTTTTATGATGGTATATAAATATTAAAAAATTATATAATGGAAAACATTGATATATACTTGGACCATAAAAAATAATAAAAATAATACTGAAGAAAATATGCCCCATCCTCAATAAAATGAGAAAATTTATGATGAAAAATGAAAGGACAAAGAATACAATCTTAATAATAATAATGTGGAATAAATAAAGTATAACATCTTAAGTTATTACTTTTAAATGTACTAAATTCAAAATAAAATTATCAAAATGGAATTTTAATTCATGATGAAAATATATTCACCTGTGATAATTGTAATAAAATTATGATAAAATATTGAGTTTAAAAAAATTAAATAAAAATAATATTAGATATAGATTTGTTAAAAAAGAACCCAAAATATAAAACATTGAATTTATTAATTATTAAATGGAAGCGTATTAAATGTATTGTGTTTTATATTATAGATACAAGGTCATTATGAAACTGAATGCTCCTTAATATTTCTGTAATATTTGAGAAATAATTTCTTGTTTTTTTATTCATTTTAAAAAAATCAACATTTGAGTGGGAACCCAAACATTAAAATAAAAAAATCATGAATTTAATATTCAAATATTTATAATAATTCATTTCCAAATAACCTTAGATACATAGACCCATGAACCTTGTGGAGACTCTAGTCGATAAATATTTTCTCCACTTTAGCTCCTCATGCATGTGATCTTTTAAGAGAGGCACCATCTATCCCCAGATCTCAGAATAATCCTTCCAATTAATATTTCCTTTATTTAATCCCTAAATCCAAATCAGATCTTGAGGGTTAATAAATTATACTTTATATTTTTTGTTGAAGAATTGAATATCCCTATAATATACTTTTCCACATTATTCCTCTGAAATTTTGATGATAAATTCATTTTCCATCATCCCATCCTTAGAGTGAATGAGATGATATAAGCCTACATATGTGGTGGATTATTCTTTGTTCATTCTTTATGGACTCTCTCAATTATCTATCTTGGATTGATCACCCTTATTCTAGAAATGTGATGAAGGGAATACGATGATATGGGATTTTGGATCATTTAAAATACATACTTTATTCTATAACTTGTGTCACATGCTACCCCTAACATAAATAGACTAAAACATATTAGGACTAAATTATTAATAAAAATATAATAAACACTAAAATAGTAAACTATTAATAGGTAATACCTTTAAATGGTAAATAATTAAAATGAGTTAATATTGAAAATGTTATTTTCAATAAAAAATAATTATTATATTCAATTTTAATTTTAAAAATATAAGTTTAAAAATAATTTAATTTAATTAGATAAAGTAAAATTCATTTTTAAATTAATCACAAGAAAAATATCATGATATGTATTTTTGATATTTTTCAAAAATAATCAATGTTTTTGGTGGATTGTAAAAAACAAATATTTTGGTAATACCATATCATTTGTATAACGTGGATAATTTTGAAAAAACTTTTATATAAAAATTATATAAATTATTGATGTAAAATAAATATTTTAAAAATACTATGTAAATTTTATAGAACCCATGAATTTCATTTTTGAAAATCAAGTAATGTTTTATGAGAACTTTTTTATATAGGTTTTTAATTAAAATTACTCATAAGCACGTAATGTTTTGTATTTATTTTAATGTAAAATAAATCTTTGTTAAAAAATATTACATTTTTAATACTATTAGAATTAATAAAATTGAAGATTTTGTCTAATACAGAATCATTATGCTTAAAAAAATTCATTTATAAAAAATATACATTTAGAAGTTACATGTGTGACCATTAAGATTAATCTTCCTACACATAGAAATTTAATTAGAGAAAATAAATATTATATTTGAGAGTGTAAATTTCAGATAATTTTATATGGACAATTTAAATTTTGGGTATATAAAATATATTTATAGGATTAATACTAATTTCCATGATAATGGCAAGACAACTATTTTAATATTATTATTTTATTTATACCAAGGAAATTATGTTGAATTATTTAAATTTTAATCCTATAAAAATGTCTATTATGTTATTTATATAAATATAAATAGATATATTAACCCTCAACTGATTAGTAATTTATGAAAAAATATAGTTAATATACCAATATTTATTTTTGAATAAAAATGGTTTTCACTAAATTTTACATTTTAATATAAATATTAAATTTATAAATACTAGGATTTGAATTTATAAAAGTTATCATAATTTTTACATTTTATTGGATATCTCATCTTAGGATTAGTTTTTGATTATTTTCTAAGAAGGAATTTTTTAGCTGAAAAAGTAGGATTTATGAAAATTATAATTTCCCGGATTTTACCACTATATAAAAATAAACTATAATATTTCAGAACTATTAAAAAATTAAATTTTAAATTAAGGAATAGAATTATGAATTTTAAAATATTCTTTTTTTAAAAATAAAATATAAGCCAAACTTTTTTAGAACTAACAAAAAATGTTACTTTTAGAATAAAAAAAATGTTTATTTGTATTCTATTTAAATCAACTGATTCCAAGGATAGTTTTTATTCTGTATTGACATGGAAGCTTCATTTGAATTATTAAATTAATTTTAAATCTATTTATTTATCTAATTTTAGAAATAGTGATAAATTTATCTTATAAAAATTGAAAATCTTAAAAATATTATTTTTTCAAAGAAATGGTTTTACGTGTTTATGTTTTTTAAATTATATTCTTATATATAAGTAACTTTTATTTGATAAAATAGTTTTGAAGTTTTAAATTATAAATTTCAAATTATTTAATTAGTTAAGAATTAATTTTTTAATTCAAAATTTTTGTGAGATACTTTTTTTCCCTAGTAAAAAAGTTAAAAGTCTCAAAATCCATGTTCAAATGGTGGAAGAAAAAAAGTTAAAAACATGTTTCCAAATGTATCTTTATGGTTTTAAATGAAAAAAAAATTGACCCTATATTCATTTATCCATTTTTGAAGCCCATTACCATTAATAGTGATATTTAATTTTTATAATTCAGTGAGAATTTCCCAAACTACACTTCTCTTTACTTATACAAATGTTACACTTACACCAATTCAAGAATAATCTCATCATCAAATTAGTACTTAAATATATTAAAATTTACTATCCTAATAACCCTATCCCATGAATATAATCCCCTAGTAATTGATATTTCTCCTAACCCTCCAGTTTCTTTGGGACATCCACGGAAATATTGATCCTCCAAAGTATGTATTATCCCTTTCTTATGCTTTTTTTTTAAATATTACTCTTCCAAATATATTTTCACCATAATAATATGATTACTTTAGCATCATTAGTATACTGATATATTATTATATTATTGTATAATTCTTATTTATTTCCATCAACTTATAAAAATAAAGGAATGTTAATCATGTATGTGCACGAACTACTGCCTCTATAAAGAAGCATATTTTAGTTTTTTATTCTAAATTTTCATTATTTTTTGAAAAAATTAAAATATTCTTCATGATAAAAAAACAAAAAAACATAGCATTGTTATATTCTTATAATGACATTACATAAAAATAAATTCCTCCTTATCCATAGTCACCAATCTATTTAAAGCGTGTTGATGTTTGGTTGATTTAACCACCTACATAAATTGTGAAATAAAACTCTATTATGGAGGACTATAAGAAACTAAATAATGATATTATTATATTATAAATTTTTTTATAGTTTTATTATTCTAAAAATTTTATATATCATATATAATTGAATTTTAATAGATCATCTTCGATCACTAAAATTACCAAAATAATCCATTATCAGTTCAATTTTCACACAATGTAACTGAAACACATGTGGAATTAAATAATAACATTTATAATAATTATAAGTTATATATAAAAATATATTAAATTATATATCAAATTACCTTTCAATCAAATGATGGGAATGATATCAAAATTTTTAATCATGTGAAAACTAGATAATGTTATTAACTACCAATTTTCATAATACACTACAAGTAATTAATTTACTAATGATAAAGAATTATTATCTTTATTATAAAATGGTAATATTTCATATTATGTTAATTTAATTTAATGTTAAGTTAGCTATGTTTTTTTGAAACGAGGTTTGATTGTGATTAACTAAGAAAGAAAACAATTAATGAGGGTTTCAACTCAATATTTATTCATTGAGACATGTTTTAATGTTAGGAATTTATTTCTTATTTATATGGTGTATATACTAACCAGAAATTTATTATTAAATAGTATGTGATTTAATTATAATGATTTATAGAACTATAAGAACCAGGTTCTTTCTTGATGTACATATCTATTTCATTCCATCAATTGTTTTGTTTAAATGATTTAATATTACCTAATGTGAAATCCCATTGAGGTTATAGAGATATCAAGGGTGTCTAGGGTTGGTTTAGAGCATGGAAACAAGCTTTCGAGTGAAAAAGTAAAAGAATATCGTTAGTAGATATCATACTTTGTAGGCTGCATTATTACTCCTAACAATTCTAAATTTTATAGTGGGAAGCTATAAGACGTAATGTTTGATAAAATGTGAAATTTGAGTCGTAAGTCTGTGTGGAACCCTCTATATTTTCTGATAGTGGATGAGATACTGTTTGTGAATGGTTAGTCCAACCGCGAGAGAAAACTATATGGTGTTCCCATTTCTACAAAAAAGGGGGCATGATTTGGCCAACCATGTGGCAAAACTGTGCGACCTTGTATTTTTATAAATTTAATAAAATTATCTTAATTAAATGTTATTCCAACCATAATTTCTCCATTCTTCATTTATTGAAAGTTTTAGAAATTTAGATCTTATACTTGAATCTTATTCTAGGATTTGTCGTCAACTCTCCATCCAATATCAGAATTATGAACATTTTTGTATCATTTGATCTATGCTAATAAGATCTCAATTCCTTTAATGTTATTACTCTTTTGGTTTGGTATGATCTGTTTTATTTAGTTGAAATACAATATTCCATATTTATGGGTTCTTCATCGATTCTTCAATTTTTCCCTGATCTAATTCGAATCCTGAGATGATACTGAATGTTGTATCTGCTACGACCCTAATTTAGGTTGTATCATGCCTTTCCTTCAATGTTAAAGTGTTTATATATTTGTTTTTGTGTTGTCCATCCAATTGTTGGAGTGTTTCCCTTAAAATGAATTTGAATCCATTATTTTAATTTATAGACATGACTTATGTAATTAATGGGACTCATTGATAATGGAATTATTGTGGTGAACCAAGAATTAGAAAAACCCATTTTTGGTATATTGTTTAGTTAATTGGACCACCATGAGTGGATTTGAATTTGGGATGCCTATGAGGTGTGCCTTTCCACCATTTCCATCAGATTATTAATATTGAAATGTCAATTATAATTGGATTTTATATTAATTTTAATTGTAAATTGAGTTGAAATTGAATTGATTATGAAAAGGGAATGGAATCCATTACCCTAGACACATGGCATGTATTGGTTCATTATGATCGAGATGCCCTTATAGTGATAAGACCATGTGGTTTAAATTAAATACTAATCCTTATTATATTATCATATGCATTTATCAAACTTCTAAGGTGACTTTTTAATTGAATTATTATTGGTAATGACCTTTAAATTATTTTATAATATCCTATTAAATAATATTGATTAAATGTTATTTATTAAATTATATCGATTAAATGATATTGATTACATGATATTAATTTATTGGTATTGATTGAATGATTATGAATATGCCTTGGGTGACACATGGGTTCACATACGATATCAAGGATGGACTCTATTGACATTAACATTACTTATACCTAAGCTAAACTTGAACTCCTAATACAAATTGCAAAGGATGGACTTATAGGGGATGACTATTATATTTCGAGTAACAATTGGAATCCTTATGGACTTCCAAGGATGGTCTCAGAGGGAAGAAGATCATATACCCCATGGGTGATACATGGGCTCTATTAGAGGACCACCAAGGAAGGACTCGAAGGGAAGTGATGTTATAACACACTTAGAGTGATACAAGGATTCTTATGAGGAATTATGAGGATTGTATTATAGGGTATTTTGTTCATGATTCACCAGGAGTGATACCTGGATTCCAAATTAAGAATTCCATTAAAGGTCAAATGTTCTTATATGATTATGTAATGAAATGATTCATACGATGTGTCTTCCAAGACAAACAAAATCCTAGATTCGGACTTTTTCTTACACCTTATCGATGGACTATTTAGGAATCCTTTAGAAAATGTTTTCATGAGGGATATTGGGCTATGTGCCGGGTCTTGAGAATTATTAATCAAATGATATTTAATGCTTAAATGATCTTTAATGTAAAATGTGATAAGAGTATATATAAATTCAGATATATTATAGCTTGACCGAAGTAGGTAGTTTTTTATGGGAATACATGAAAGCCTATTCATTGCGGATTGTTTACTTCCGTACATCCTTTTCATATTTCATTTCTTTTTACACACTGATATTTTTATATATATTAACTAACTTGAAGAAATAAGACATTGGATGGATTAATACTAATATTATATCTCACACCCTGTGCAGGCTATCAATGTTACCTAAATAAATTATATGGATGAAGGTATGGATATAGTAAAGCCCTATAATATAGGCTCAAGATTGTTTCTTAGGAGAAGGGGAGCATGGAACTGAGTTGAGTCTTGTGAGGCTAGATGGATTATATTTGGAATTATTTTACTTTTTTTCCATGTATTGCACATCATCCATGTATACTTTTTTTGGATGCTTTATTAGACACATGACATGTATCATCATCTTCTGTATATGATATTTCATTCAGAATAATTTATAGATTCTTGCCTTTTTCATTTATCATCAATCTGATTGATTTACTATTACTGAATATTCTCTGATATTGTATTTATGATGTTTACCAGTCTGGCAATGAGGGAATAGTATCCACAATAACACACCTAGGCCCTTGCTACTAGTCATAAACCTATGGCTTTTGGGGATATGTTCTTGAGGACAGGTGTCCAACTAGTATCGGGGAAGCTTCTGTTGAATCAAAGTCTGGGAAATTAAAAATTGGAATCAAATCATTAATTTATAGTTTTTATTCTATTTTGATGACAATTGAATGGTAAAATAAGGAATATGTATTCAGTAATGAGTTTTTCATTGGCATAGCTAACCCCTGTATAGAAAAAAAGACAAATTTCTATGAATTATTTTTTTTTCTTTTGGATTGTGGCTATTACAGTTGATGTGATTCCACCATTGGGCGATCCAATTGAATTGTTATGTTATCAGTGATATGATTTTGGGTTCTATTTTTTTGAATCCTGATGATATGATGGTATTCCTCCTCAGGCTTCATTTTAACAACCTTATAATAATCATATGCCATGAATTATTCATTGCCATTTACAATGCATTACTTGTTCAATGTTGTTGTGATTGGGTTTTGGATAAATATAAAATCCATTGTGACAGAAATTCTCAAATATTAAATGGTGTGGATTTGGTGGGAACCATATTTTGGTTCATGAGGTGTATAGGATCTTATGGATTAGAATTTTGTGAAACATTTGGTTTAACCATTTAAAATTAACTGTGAAATAATATGGAATAAATGCAATGGAAATGAATCTGAAAATGATTTGGAAATTGAAAATTTTTATAGTAGAAAACATGACCCAAACCAAACCATATTTGTTGTAAGTAGGTGGTATATATTTCTTTTATAAGATATGTATATTTTATAGAACTACCTTTATGAGCAGGAATATGAGGTTGTTCCTGTATAGTAAGGCTTGTACCTATCCTATTTCAATATCTATGTTTTGAGTTGTGAACTTTGATAACGTTCTTATCAAATGTGTCTATTTGGTATTGTGGAAGAATTACACTCGGAATACCTCCAGTCA
Source organism: Viscum album (assembly GCA_963277665.1). NCBI lineage: Eukaryota > Viridiplantae > Streptophyta > Magnoliopsida > Santalales > Viscaceae > Viscum > Viscum album. The sequence goes on from OY728129.1 coordinate 1,831,477,158, forward strand.
TACACCATGAGGGTGGTGTAAAACATAATTAGGAGGTGGTGGGCCATGGACTGTCGGTTAATCTTCCATTAGTGCCATTTGTGGAACAGGGAATTATTCTGGGAATAAGAGCTAAGAAACAGTTCTACGAAGTCTTTATGTGATTCACACAGACCATTAATAGAAAACCATGACCTGACCCCACTATTTTTGTGTTGACACATGAGTTCTTGTAGTAGAATAATCCCATGTTATCCATGGATGGAAGACTATAGGCTACAGAGTCATGGATATAGTCCATACTATCTATGTTAGTGCTCCTAGAGATGCCTCCTGAGTAGAGGATAGACCTCACTACTTACATACTATGTAATTACACCAAGAGATGGTGGGATGATATTACTCAAATGAATGGTCATCAAGATATGTCTTACAGGGGTTTTAATAGGGCCTTCTATGATTATTTTTATCCATAGATGTTGAGGGTCAATAGAGCCCATGAGTTCATGCACCTAGTGGAGGGAGCATTACTAATAATGTTTTATTTAGCCAATTTAACAGATCTCCATCACATTGAACCTATTTTTATGTGTGAAGGATAATATAATGATTCAAAATTAGATGATGGTCTGAAGTACGACATCATATCATTAGTGAATGTCTTTCAGCCGACTACCATTTCTAGAATAGAGAATTAAGAGCTTATCATAGAGCGTAACATTAGAGATAACAGGGGATACTGCAAGGGAAGGTTGAAATATTGATATATTACTATATCAACTATTAGTAGGAATATTTTCCTAGATATTTCACAGAGTGATGATAGTATCTAGAGAATATACTCGTGTATTTATTTGACGTGACACTAGTGTCATAGGTTAGGATATATGAGGCATCAATGTATGAGGGACCTAGTAGTGTGAAAATATAGTACCGAGATGGGCCATCTACAATGTTTATGAAGAACCATTCCTCCATCAGCAAATGAGAAAGAGTCTCCACCGACTCCACGTATAGGAGTGGGGTCAATAACATCTCATTTGGATAAGTGCTAGAGTATAGCCTTCAGATCAGGTCAAGGTAGTTGTCAAGCCTGTAGTTGTCGAGCCCTAATTTTGTAGTGACAATAGAGTGGATCTTCTCAGTGTAGCCAGGAAGTAACACAAGTCCACAGATTAGGCAAATATTTTAAATCCAACCAATACTTGATGGGTAGAATCATAAAACCTTTAATGTGATAGGTACTATTGTAGTCGACACTACCATAGAATCTATACATTTTAATATAGGGTATTCTCAAAGATTTATATATGTGTCTGTTGTGGAGAGATTTGGGCTCAATGTTCCAAAAATATAAATATTTTATGATTCTTGATACTATTTTTGGGATTGGAATGAAGGATGCACATTAGTGTATGGAGTACTCCTTTGAGATTGGCGAGTGTCACTTCTTATAGGACCTCATTTTTCCTCAGGATGGATGGTTTTTAAATGATTCATGGGATGAAATGGTTGGTTTAATTTCATTATTTTATTTATTTATACCACCATAACGTGGGGATATTATTCCCAAGGGTGAATGGAATATCCCGGCGAGCCGAGATAGACCCGAACATCGTGGGTCTGGATATATGATAGTCTAGATTGAGATTGAATATCTGGATAATTAGACAAAACACTAGGACGTTTTCCCTCTAGTAATCAATCGTACCAAGTTTTTTTTTCTAGGATAACATTTCTTGATTAGTTAGAGTGAGATGGGTAGAGTTTTCTATCGTGATAGTGCTTAGAGATGAACTGGTATTCATTTCTCCTTAATGTATTGATACCCCTAAGATGTATGAGTTGATGAGGCATCTATAAGATTTATTTTCAAAGGTCTTTATCTAAACTGTTACTTCTATGTGGGGCTCACCAGTCCTTATTAGTGGAAAAAGTGGATAGAAACCTTAAGCTATACCTGGATTACTAGAAATTGAACTGATTTATGGTTAAGAACTGGCATCCTATACCGCGGATAGATGACCTTTTTTATCAACTATGTGGTTCTCAGGTGTTCCCATAAATTTATTCGATATTTAGTTATCATCAGGTGTGTGTAAAACTATCATACATACCTCACATAGCTATTTTTAGTAGGTATGGTATGTTTGAGTATTTGGTTATTCTATTAGGTCTCCAGAATGATCTATCAATCTTCATGGAAATGATGAACCAAGTATTCCATCCTTATCTAGAAACATTTTTCATGGTATTTGTGGATGATATCTTGGTTTATTATCATGCTCAAAATGACCATTCTAAAAATCTTGAGATCATATTGAATACACTGATCGATAATCAGGTACATGCTAAGCTCACAATGTTCCACTACTAGATGGATCAGATTCAAGTCCTAGGTCACATTATTTTAGGAACAAGAGTATCAGTTAACCCAGAAAAGGTGAGAGTTTTAGTTCCTTCGAAGCGTCCCAAGAACCTCTTTGAGGTATGGAGTTTTTTGGGGCTAGCTGGGTATTATAAGTGTTTCATATGGGACTTACCATTCCTAGTAGAGCTACTCGTGTTCTTGACTAAAAAGGGTTTGATGTTTGTTTGGGAATATTCCTACGATATTTCTTTTTCAGAGATGAAAGGGAGATTGTATTCAACACTGATATTGATTTTACCAAATACAGGAAGGGGTAAAACTGGGTACTGAAATTCATTAGGTACCCGGATAAGAGAAGTTTTAATATAGATATATAGTCATGGAAAATGAGTTTCAACATATGAGGTCAAAGAAGAGGAATTACCCGTCACGTTATATCAAGTTAACTACAGTTGTTCATGCATTTCCTTATTGGAGACATTAATTAAAAAGAGAGTGTTTTATGGTGTATATGGACCAAAAAAACCACAAGCATATATTTACTCAGTGTGATCAGAATATGAGGAAGCTAAGGTGGGTTTAATACCTATAGTCTTTTGATTTCATGATTTCCAATATGCCTGATAATTGCAATAGAGTGGTCAATGCACTATGAATGAGAACTTAGATACACAAAGTTTAGTAGGAAAGTAGCAAGTGGAAGCTCTTGGATTTGTTCTCTAAGATGCACTTTACGGTTCAAGACATCCAGGGAAAAAAATTTATTTCACACTTAAATGTTACCTATACCCTTTTGGATAGTGTGAGGTTGGGATAATTATCAAATTTTGGGGGCCCAATCCTAGAGAGAGTGTGGGGGTGAAGACCCTCCACCTAGATGGACTATATTAGAGGACAAAATATTTTGTTTACATGGATGGGTATGGGTTTACATAGAATTTTTTGAGGAGCTAACACATGACATTCATTCTTCATATTTGTAAGTATACCCTAGGTTCACCAAGATGTACCAGTATTTACATCACCGATAATGGGGGTCGAGTATGAAAAGTGTTGAATCTAGTTTCATCACGAGATGTTCAACTAATGAGTAGGTGAAGGTGTAACATCAGTAACTGTATGAATATTTATAGTATATTTCTATTCTTTAGTGGAAATCAGATGAGTCCATGATTGATTCTATTGTATGTTTACCAAATTCAACTTGAGTTAATGATGTCGTATGGGTTGTTATTGAAAGGATCAAAAAGGCCTCCCATTTTTTACCTATCAAGGATACATTTTCAGTTGATGAGGTTGGGATGTTGTATATCTATGAGATAATATAATGTTAAGGGGTCCCCTATACTATTGTTTAAAATATGCATGTTCAGTTTATGACACAGTTCTCACCAGATTTGTAGAGGGAATTAGGTACATAAGTGATTCTAAGTATTCCTTACAACCATCAGGTTGATGGTCAGTCTAATTGCTTGATACATGTACTTGAGCACATTGTGTGAGCTTGCGTCCAAGATTTTGGAGGATCTTGGGTGAGCCTTATAGACCTGGATGAATTCACCTATATCAATAGAATTTAGGATAATATTTAGATGGTTCCTTTTGAGGATTTTTATAGTATTGTATTCTGATTACCCATATACTATTTAGAGTCGGGAGAATAAACTATGCTTGGACCTCATCTTGTTCAAGAGACCACAAATCTTGTTCAGTTGATTCAGATGAAGACGGATACTACAATGTATCAGTAGAAATTTTAGTCTGATCACCGTAGAGGACCTCAATAGTTCTAGGTCTAGGATTAGGTCCATTTTACATTTCTATATGTGGCTGGGACATAGGAGGATAATGGGACAAGATAAACCTTCACCACAATATTTCGAGCCATTCAAGATTTGGGAGAGAGATAACTGTGTAGCTTATTGGTTGTAGTTACCTTATAGGTATTGATCCATTCATGAAGTCTTCCATGTATCTTAGCTGTGAAAGTATTATTCAGACCCATATCATGAATTTCTTCCCAATGGCATAGAGTTTTAGGTAGATTCATCTTTTGAAGAGTATATAATACATACAGTGGATTGTAGCACAATATTTCTTTGATACCTGTTAGCTCCTATAGTAATGGTGTTATAACAGCATGACCATATACATGATGAGACATTAGAGTAGGAGGCCGATGTATTAGAATTGTGTTCAGAGTTATTCTTTGATATTATTCATAACCATTGAGAAAGAAGTTCGGGGTAGAATTTCATAAAGGGGAGAGTTTGTAAGAACCCAATTATTTCATGAGGTACATATCTTTTTCTTTATTTAAATTTTTAGTTTAAATGTTTAAATGATTAAATATGTGCTAATATTAATGAATGTTGAGGTCATGGTGTTGTCTAGGGTGTCTAGGGCTAGTTTAGAGCCCAAAACCTAGATTTTGGGAGAAAAGGAATGATGCATGGTTAGTAAAAACAATGTGAGGGAGGCCTCATGGTTATTTCAAATAGTGATAAGATAGACAGTAGGAAGCTACATAAGGAATAGTTTGATAAACCATGAAATTTGAGGTACTTTTCCATGTTTCACCCTATATAGTTTCTTGAAAATGTATGATATAAGATTTTCACATGGTTAGTCAACTTGTGCTAGAAAATCATGTGTTGTTCCCCTTCTTACTGAAAAGGGATCATTGTTGGCACAAGGTTTGTATAATCGTTCAACCAAACCATGAAACCTAGTATTTTGATCAATTTAATAAAATTCCCTTAATTAAATCGTATTTCATTGATAATTTCTCAATTATTCATCTTTTGGTATCTATAGCTCTTGATTTCTTCTTCTTCATGCATATTCTTGGATTTACAACTGACACTCTGACCATGATCAGAATAAAGAACCGTTTGTCTCATTGGAACTATGATGGTAATATCTTGGTTAATTTTTTTTTCATTTATCGTTTGATTTTGTTTTGGATGTTCTATTTAGGTATAAACTCGTATGACCTATTTATTAGTTATTCATCCATTCTTCAATTTTCTCCTGATTTGATTCAAATCAGAAGTTCATACTGGATGAGCTATCCACAACGAACCTATGGTAGGTGGTCTCATGGTGTTCTTTCAAAGTCAATTTTTTTTATATATATCACTATATCTCACACCTAATTATCATAGAGTCACCCACTAAATGGATTTTAATCCATCATTTTAATTGACAGGCATGACCTATGTAATTAATGATACTCTATGAAAATTGAATTAAGGTTATGAACCTCGAATTGGAAGAACCCCTTTAGGTGAGTTTTTTTGTTAAATGGACCACCATGGGAGGATTTTCATTTTTGATACCTTTGAGGTGTTTCATTTTACCCCTTTCCATGGGATTCTTAATATTGAAATCTCAAATGTAATTAAAGTGAATTGTAACTTTAATTGTAAATTGAGTTGAACATGACTTGATAATGAAAAGGGAATAGAATCCATTTTCACGAACACATTCCATGTGTTGGATGATTATTCATGAGATTCCCTTATAATGATTTTCCCATGTGAGTTAAATTAATGACTAAGCCTTCTTCACTTATAATATGCCTTTAACCACCTAATTAAGTGAGGTTTTAAAGGAATTATTCATGGTAATGTACTTCACATGATTAAATGATATTAATTAAATGATTTTGATTTAATAATAAAAATTTATTGGTATTTATTGAGTGATTATGAATATGCCTTTGGTGACACATGGGTTTTTATAGGAATTTTATTGTTGCACTCAATTGGATTCTACATTGCTTATGCCTGAGTGACACTTGGAATCATTATTCTGACTTCCAAGGACAAACTCATTGGGGTTGACTATTATATACGAGTGATACTTGGAATCCTTATAGATTTCCAAGTACTGAATCAGATTTTATATGATCATATACACCAGGGATGACACATGGTATCCCTTAGTGGATCACCAATTATGGACTCAAATGGGAGTGATGTCATACCAGACCTTGAGTGATACCAATATTTCTATGAGGAATGCCCAGAAAAGGATTGTAGGGTTTTGGTTAATGATACACATGCAATGATTCCTAGATTCAAAATTAGGAATTTCAAGAATGGGATTAGGTTCTTAAGTGATAAATTAATGAAATTATTTGTATGAATTATATACCAAGACAAATCACATGCAAGGATTCAGTCTCTGTCTTACCCTGTATAGATGTCCTATTTAGGCATCCTTGAAAACATATCTTCATGGGGGATATTGGGATATGCAAGGATTCAGTCTTTGTCTTACCATGTTGTTTGTTTACATAAGTACTTGATTTTAATGTTATATTTCTTCCTATATTGTTATGTAATTATATATATTCACTGACAATATTTCACTAGTCCATGGGTGATTTTCCACTAGGATTATATCTCACACCATGTTTAGGTTTCTGATGTTTCTAGAACAGAGTATATGATTGCATGTATGGATAAGGGAAACCACCCTGGTACATGTTCTTGATTTCTTATTTGGAGTAGGGAAGCATGGGACCATGTTTAGGCTTGTGATGCTCGCTAGATTGTTTTTGGCATTTTTTACATTTGTTCCATGTATTGTACACCTACCATGTATACATGGTCTGGCTTCTTTATCTAACAAAAAATATGTTTCATTATATTCTATATATGAAATTTCCTTTTGTATGATTTATATATTCATATATTTTTCATTTATCATCTATCTTATTGATTTAATTATTATGTTTATTATCTGATATTGTATTTCAGATGTGCTACACTCTGGTGATGAGGGAATAGTCTCTCCACTGCAAGACATAGACCCTCGATGCTTGTTGGAGGACTCTGATGTTTGGGGAGATTCACTTGAGGCCATGTGGACAATGGGGATTAGGGATTCATTAGTGGAATTTGGGTGTATGATGTTATAGGATCCATAGGATATCATTATATTGATAACTTTTGACTCAAAAATTACGATGGTCGTAAGGGGTTTTCGTGACCTAGATCTCTTCCTGGGGTCATACTCAATATTGTTTTTAAATTATTATTAATGGTTGATCTATTATAAACTAATAAGATTTTGGGATGTAATTATAACTTATTTTATGGTGGAATCATGTTTTACACCAAAGCATTATTCTTCAATGATTACCATGTTCCAAAAAAATGTATTTTGGTTTAAGGATAAATCACATTTTATTTGATGTATTTTACAATAAATCCATGTTTTAACATCCCATAAATTTTATAATTTATCTAGTAGAAATTAAAAATTTATTTCTTTCAAATGTTATATTTCCCTCCAATGTTAATTTTAAAAAAATGTTTCATCATCCTTTAAATGATGTCAGTTTTCAACATGGTCATTTAAAAATGTAAAAATTATTTTTTGATCATTTAAATATAAAACTTTTTATCATAAACTCCAAAACAAATTTGGGTAACTTTTATTTTCTTATCAAGGTTTCATTATTAAATATTATTTTTGATGTAAACATTTTTAAAGTATCATCATTTCCCCTTTTTGAAAAAATTATTTCTTTTTCAAGCCTTGATTCTTGAAGATTATTTTAAATGTAAATGTCTTTATAGTATTTTCACTTATCATTTTTAAAACCATTATGTATTTTTAAGGACCTATTATTATTATCTCTTTATAATAATTTTTTTTATAAATCTTCACTTTGTCACCATATAAATATTTTTGAATGTAATTTACACTTTTTTATTTATGACAATGTTTATGAGGTTATGTGAAAACATTTGTATCTTTACTTCTATTTTTCACCCAGGATAATTAATTATATTGTAATGTTTTGATCATACTCTATATGTTATTATGTTTTATATACTTTTGTAAATTGATATTTTTATGTCCTATAATTAATTAATTTCATTATATGTGATAAGTTTATGAAACCCATTCTTTTCTATGAGATATTTAATATATGATGATGATTTATTTTTAGTGGAACAAATATATATGGATGGTGATGGGAGGGATCTTATATCTCCACTAAATAAATTGGTTTATGAAAATATGTTATGAGATAGTTAGTCATGGGTATGATGAGTTTTTTCACATATGGATGGGCATGACGGGTTTTCTCTAATTTTTAGGTCTGGACATAATGGGTTTTTCACATTAGTGTGGTCATAATGAGTTTACTCCTAAAAAATTTAACATATATATGGGGTTTCCACATTTAATGTTATTCATCAAGTTATGCTAAATTTTTAGGATGCATTTCATTTTCATGAATTCCATGTTTTTATAATTATTCCTTGTTTTATAAGTATTCCACAATTTAATGTCATTATAACATGTTTCATGAATATTTAGAGGTTTTTTGAACATGGTCAGATATTTTATTCTTCTTTAATGACCTTCCAGAAATAATATCTGAATATAGAATGTTTTAACATTATCTCCCAATTTCTTTTTATTATTATTATGATATTTATGTCTCCCCCATGCATTCATTCATACAATGATATATTTTTCATTTACTGAAGGCATAATCTCACTCATTTCAAAAATTTATAATCCTTAGGTTATAAAGATTATTTTATAATTATAGACATCTAGAAAAGTATCTATAGGACCATTAATATGGAGAAATGTATACATGTTTAATAAAATAAGTAGTTATTATAGCTAATTTATTTTTCATTAAAAATTTTGGTCACAATGTTATTTGATTGTTTGTGGGATGTATTATATAAATCACGATATTAATGTATTATTTAAATTATATATATCTTGTTTAATAATTTTTCGTATCAGATAAAGGATTAGTTATTTTGGAGGTTACTTTTCTATTTATGAATATTATTTTACTAACCATTAGCATTATGGTTAGATAACCTTAGTAAAGAACACTTGAGTTGTTATTAAGTTGAATATGATATCCTATAATATCGAGAAAGAATTGAGTTGATGGTTTTACCAAGGAATATATCCCTATATGCAAACTAAAAGAGAAAGAATGATATAGAAAAATGTACACAGGGTCAATAAACATGAAAAGGGAATGTTGAGTATTAACTTAATTATCACACGGTTCATGAAAAACATTCCAAATGGTACTGATGGTTTAAAACTCCCTAGTTATATGTTTTGGATTATCATATTCTTTTAATGAACCATTATAAAGGATTGAATTCTTAGTTACTTTGAGGATCATATTATATCCAAACGTAAATTAACCTATGTCAAACTAAGATTGATATAGATTGAACTAAAGGAATAAAGGGAGAATAATAATATGTAAAATAAGAAATAATTTTTAAGGATGAGTTACATTTAATTATTATTATAATATCCATATATTATAAATTTCTTTCTCATTCATGTCAACCCATTTTTTTAGTAATAATTTGAAAAGGATAGAACGATTGGTGTGAGTGGAAATGAAAATATTACCACAATGAAAAACCCAGTAGAATAGGAGTTGTAATGAGAAACCTTCGGACTATTCCACACTATCTATAATAGAATATGATTTGAAATGTGGAAATATTAGTTTTTCAATAGACACCAATGTATAGAAATATTGTTTATCATAAAATATCAAATGATGATGAAGATAAATGGAAAAATGTTCAATTTACAAAACGTCAAAAAATGTCTGAAGAAGTACGAAGGTAATTTCATTAAGGGTACTATAAGATTCTTTACCTATGAAATAGGGGGGGGTCACCAAACATCAAAATATCATAGGAGAATTAATAGTTTGGCTAAAATGAGGAAAAAATATAAAACTCATCCAAGGGAACCATTGATAATTCAGTGTATTATGTTTGGAGAACATGAGAATTATCCAAGTCCACGACCTATTCCTGGTATAAATACCAACCCTTAAACATTTTATAATATTTATTTAAGTCATGGATTTTACTTTTTTTAGATTGATGATCTTTTTATATTTAGAGTTTCAAAGAATAGGCCATAAGTCATACATAACAAAAACATAAAAATGATAAGTGGAAAATTCTAAACAATATCCATTTTTTTGTAATTTGAATGTTTTAAATTAAATCATGATATCTTTTATGAAAAATCTTCATGAAATTAATCATGACATATTCTAATCCTTTACTCATCCTTATGTTTTGTGAAAAACATTAAAAAACATGTGATGCACATTAAAATATTAACATGGGATATAAAATAAGGAAATCATTATTCAATAAATACACATTAAAAACAATGAAAATTTTATCCTAAAGTAAAACCTTTTACCCTAATAAGTATTAAATACTTTCCTTTCAAAATGAGCTCATTTTAATCCATTTTTAATCATAAGATTACCATAAAACCCACTAAAAGCATAGAAAATACATAAAGGTATTTGGGAAATAATAAAACATATCACTCTAATATATGGAATAATAATGAAATAAACCACCATACATTTTAATCTTATAAATGGAATAGTAATACATATTAATTCCATACCCCAAGCATTGTATGGATATTATAGACCCACTTATCATTGGATAACCATGGAACCACCCATTATTGGTTTATCAGAAAAACTTATATCAAATTATAAGTACCATTATATAATTATAACACATAGGTGATTGAAATTTTTAAAATTTCACTCATAAATTTGAATTTTCAAATATAACAAATCAATTCAGGATATTGAAATAGTCAATCCATTTCAAAACCAATTTTAAATAAAAAAATATCACAAATAAGGGAATGGGGTTTTTATTTCTATTATAAAAATAGGAAGGAATTTAGGGGAATACAAATACATAAATAGATATAAAATTCCTGTTATAATAATTTTATATCCATATAAATAAATATATAAAATAATATCATGATTTTTTATGTTGAGGAAATTATTATATCTTTAAACATTCAAAAAATCACATACCACTTTGAACATTTAAATTAGAAGTCCCTTGAAATAATAAATTTAAAAAAACATTAAATAAACTGTGTATATAAAAAATCTGGATCTATAAATTCAAATGGGTTGTATATACACATTATAATATAATAAAGGTTCATATAATCAATAAAATCTCCAATTAAATGAGATTAAGATGAAATCCCTTACCTTGATTATGACATGTCACATGTGTCTTTATCATCTAAAATAATAAACATGTGATAATTATTATATTAATTCAGACTGTTTTTCAAGATTTTAATTACAATTATTTCACTTATTACAATGCATTAAACAATTACTTATTCAATTTATGTTTATGTTGGGGGTTTTGACCTTATTTTGGTTTTGTGTCAAAAATGACTTTGGTAGGTCAACTATGGTCAACCAAGTCACTATATAAACATCCACACAATAATAATCATGAAGTTATTATCATATTAATAACAAAATTATAATTTTAAAATATATCATTAAATATGATTTTGAAAAATTAACCAACATTACAGTCATGGAGACGACAATTCATACGTATGCATGAGTACCATTCCCATTTTTCGATGATCATCATGACAATTAGGTAAGTAACATTTAACTTTATAGAATGAAAATTATATGTTCAAAAACTGGTATTTAATCATATATACATATATATTTATTTATTTATATGTAAAAAATTATAACATCATGTCAAGGAGGTGGTAGCCCACACGTCCATCAATGAAGTTTTCACCTTTTTAGTGTGTGAAAAGGTGTTAATGAAAATGATATATTATATTTATAGAATTTTAATTATTCCATCAATATAATATATATTTAATTAAGGAAACATATTTTAATTAAACAAATCATTAATACATTCCATGTAATGTGTGAAAAAAAAACATCGATTTGAGGAGGCCGTAGTCCAGACGCCCACAAATGATATTCTCACATTTTCCCAAAATATAAATAATGAAAGTATATGTATATAAAAATTACTTCAAAATGAACATATCATAAATAATATATATATATATATAATATGAAAACAGTTTTTCCACAATAATGAACAACCATGAGAGGTGGTAAAGGAAAAATGAATGACATCATTTTGGGAGTCGGTAGTTCGCTGTACAAGAATGGTAATTTTGTTACCCATTTGATGGAAGTATGTGTAGGTGTTGGTAGAAATGATAACATAAAAAAATATGTATTATAATGATTTAATTATATAATCATGTAATAAAAAAATTCAGGGGTGAAAAAATAAATAAATCATAAATGCACATTGAAGATGTCACCTCATTTTCGGGTAACTCCTTTTAGTTTTCACAAATGGGATTCCATGGTTGACTTTCTACCCAAAGTGGGGACTCTAGGGTGAAGGGATGGTTTTGGGGAGATAATTTGGTCAGTTAATGGATGATACAATGGTTATTTAGAGGTTTTAATAAATGTGAAGGATGAGTTCCTTTTTTAGTGGAAGGGGAGAAATATTCTTGTAAATAAAAAAAACGTAAACTCTGTTGAGAGATCTCCCTGACATCATGTAACTCCAATAATTCACAAAATTAGATACAATAGAGTATATGGTCGAATAATTTCTTTAAAATGGGGTTTTTACAAGTTTCTAAGAAATATTTACTATTTTTATTTATGTTGAACAACTATGTAAACACAATTTAAAATTAACCGTAGTAATTAAGTTTAATGAATTTTACTATATTTTTGGTAAATAAACTAGTTTTTTATTATTATAAATTATAAATTATAGTAATTCAAAATATGGAATAAATTTTTTAAAATTCCAATATGATAAATATATTAAATTAATTAAAATTTAATCTCATCGAAGGGATAACATAGTTGGTTTTGATGTAAAATTTTTCAAAAGTTTTCAAATTGTTTGTATCTAAATTCAATGTGAAATTTTCTTCAATGAAATACATTACTTAAAATGATATAAAATTGATCTAATTAGAAATTGAAAAAAATTAACAAAATTATTTAACTATATAAATATATTGAATGAAAATTAAATTTTGAATTAAAATTCAGTATTATTCGCAATTCATCGGAATATGAAAGTTCTGAGAAAAATACCAAAAAATAACCCATAGTAAATTTTGATATTCTATTTCAAAAATGAATTTAATTTTTTATAGTAAAAATTATAAGTGTATAAATGTTATTTTATCGTAATTAATCTATTAAAAGTTGAAAAAAAATCTTATTAAATATTAATATTAATTGTATATTATTGTTCAGGTATAACTCAGTCTTTAGTGCGATAAAATATTTCATAGAGACTCATTATTGCATGTTGTTTATGCTATTGGACGAAGCATGAATTTTATTGGAAAATTACTATCTAATTAATAAATATTAATAAATATTAAAAAAACTTATTTTATCATTACCTGGGATGTTACATCCATCCTCCGTTTTGGAAACTGAATCATCTCAATTTTTGGCATTTATAAAATATGTGAGCTTATTTTTACCTCATATAATTATAACATTAGCATGTTTAATCATCGATAATATGGATTTTCTTTAAATCTTCAACCTGGTGAACTACTGTATTCCACAAAATTTTCTCTTTTCAGTCAAGAACATTAATTGTTTATTCCTTATAAAAATTATTCTCTTATAGATGAACAACTTCTAGGCTCAAAACAAGATATGAATCTGATACGTACATCCTTAATATCGAAACATGAAATACATTGGTTACCTCTATAAACTTGAAGCTAAAACTACTAGGTAAGAAACTGGTCCAACTTTATCTAGGATTTCATATATTCTAATGATCCTTAGACTCAACATCCACATATTACAAAAATACATAAAACTTTTCTAAGGAGAAACAAGATCACCTACCTCGAAAAGAATGATATTTTCTCTATTTATCTGCAATACATTTATATGTTCTCTGATCTATCCTCATGTGTTTCTAAATCAAATAAAATTTCTCTATCTTTTCCTTGACTAGCTCTAGACTCATCAACATCATTTTTCATATATCATCCCAAAAGCCTTTGTTTGACATCACTTCCCATAAAATGCCTTAACTAGTTCCCTTTGTATACAGAAAGGAAAATTATTTTTATAAGATAACTCAGCTAGAGAAATATGTTGATCCCAACTTCCTTGGTAATCTATTGAGAAAAAAATACCATATCTTCTACATTCAAAATCATCTTGTAAGACTGTCCATCATATTGAGGATGAAATGTTGTACCTAAATTTAATTGAGTACCCAACGAATTCTAATTTCATTTTCATAAATGTAATGTGAACATGGGATCACGATATGATACAATGGATATAGCACTCCATGCAACCTAAAAATATATTTTGGATTTATCCATTGAAGCCGATCTAAATACATTGTATCTATAATGGGAAATAAATGTGTATATTTTGTTAGTAGATCAACAATAACACAACATTCATTATTACCTTGAGAATTATTTGTAAATTTTAACATCAAATCTATTGATATGTTTTCCAAATTCTATACGATCGCTAGAAAATGTTTATGAAACCCTTTAATTAACTATGACTATTCATTAACCATTTTAATAGTCAAACACTTCATAGAAAATTAATCAATATCTCATTTCATTCCATTACAATAGTAATACTTCAAAAGGTGTTTATACATCTTGCTGATTACCTAATTAATAAAAATGAAAAAACTACGAGCTTCAATCATCAACTCTTTACTCAAATGTGAATCACAAGGAACACAAAATTTGTATCAAAATCCTAAAAAAAATCTTCATCACTATTAATATCAGGAATCGTAATATTAATAACAGATTTTACCTTTTCATTAAAAGATTTTTCAGCATTCTAATACCTCTTTACTCTTATTGAAAAACTTGACTAAAATAAATCCTAATACAAATTCAAGATATCCCTGCCTCTATAACTTTTAAGACAAAATTCATTAAATAATTATCTAAAGGGTCACTTTCTAAAAATAACATAGTAAATGTAGCATTATTTTTTGTACTCAAAGAATCGTAAAACTTGTTTTCTTTTCTAGGATGATAATGAATCATAAATGATAATCCTTTATTAGTCCCAAACATCTTCAATGTACAATTTTATACTCTTTTTATGTGAATAAATAAATAAATCTATTGTGAAAATTTTATATTTCACACTTTACTCCATACAAATGATGCCTCTAAATTTTAAAATAAAGAGAATGGTATCTAATTTTATATCACGTCTGTGGTAATTTAACTAATGGGTTTTCAACTATCATGAAGCATAAAAAAATACCTTATTATTATGCATTAGTAATCAACCAAGTCCATTCAATAAAGAATCATTGTAGGTGAAAAATTCACCATTTCTGGAAATAGGGACAAAATAGAAGCATTGTTAATTCTATTCCAAATAAAAGAATCACATTATTATATCTAGGTAAACCTAAATCTCTTTTGTGTTAACATATTAACTATTCTAGATAATCGTGAAATGTTTTCAACAAATCATTTCTAATAACATACTAATCCAAGAAAATAATGATTCTCTTTAACATTGTTAGGTCTTGGCCAATCTTTAACTAATTTTTTTTATTCAGGGAGAATATTTATTACCTATTTAGAAACAATATGTCTATTGAATGAAGTTTGTTTCAACCAAAATTAATTGTTAACAAACATTCCATATATTTTATTTTCTATTAGGGTTTTCAAAACAACAATTAATACCTTTTATATTACTCATGGATTATATATTATACCAAAATATATTTGATAAAAACAACCACAAAATGATCCAAAATCTAATGTAAGACTCTATTAATAAGATTCATAAATACATCAAGTGCATTATATCACCTAAAGGGAATAACAAAAAACACATAATTCCCATATCTTTTTGGAAATGAAATCTTTGGATCATCATCCTCCTTCCCCTTTAACTCATTATATCTATACCTCATATCAATATTTTAAAAACATTGTTCCCCCTCAATCTAATAAAACAAATCATTGATATGATTCAATTGAAACTTTTTCTTAATATAGATGTTATTCCAGGATCTATAACCAATTCAATGTCTCATTGAACCATCATTCTTTCTCACAAATAAAACAGAACAACCCCATGGTGGAGGTCTAGGTCAAATGAAACCTTTAATAAGAAATTCCTAAAACTACTTTTTCAATTCCAAAGGATGTAGTTAATATATTTGGTAAAGGGTTTATTAAATAGAATTACCTTCAAGCACTAAATAAATAGGAATTTCAACTACCCAGTCTAGAAGAACACTATGAAAATCATCAAGAAAAACATCCAAAAATTCATTTACCAATGGGATTTCCCTAATAGAAACTATTTATTTTTTTCTATAACATTAGATAGATAAGTTTCACTTCCATATTTCACCAATTTCTCAGATTCTTGGTATGTTATTAAAGGTATGAATTCATTGACTACAACATTCATTGATTTTCAATAAATTTTATTATGATAAAATTAAATATAATCCATTCCCAAAATGATATCAAACTCCATTATGGCAATTTTAACAATATTTTAAGGATATATAATTCCACTAATGAAAATATTAATATTACTATAAATATTTAATGTATTAATACTCCCACCCATAGTTTTTACTAGAATTTATATCTTATATTCATGATGTGATATTCCAAATTTTCTAGAACATTTCTAAAAAATGAAGTAATTCAAAGAATCATATTCAAATAGAGTATTGGAATAATATTAATAAATGAGTAACATAAATATAAACTTTTCATTTGATGGACCATAATCATCTATTGTAGTAGTAAATTATTTTTCTATGACATTTTCCTATTTATCTAGATGGTTTCCATCATGGGTATTCAAATTGGGAAACACATTATTATAATGACCTAACTCATTGCAACTAAAAAATATTACCACTATCTATTAGTTTCTTTCCTAGAAATCATCCTTTAGTTATAATTCATATGAACAATCATACTACATAAGAAACACTTCCCATCTTTTTTAAGGCATTCTATATAATTCTTTTTACCACACATCTTACAAGATGGGAAATTGGTTTCCATACCTCCAAACATCTTTGGTGAATGATTTTCCATTTTCTACCAATTATATCTCTTTTTTTATTATTTTCATGGGACATGTGATCATCAGAAATCTCCATTTATTCATTATCAATACATTAATGAAGTATCTCAAAACTCCTAAACCCATGAGAATACAATTCCCTTTTTTATGTAGGATTTAGTCTTGATTAAAACCGATATCTATTAATATTAATATCTCAGATAAAATTTGGGACATAAATTGCTAGTTGAGTTATGTTTTCTTCATATGAATCCATTGAATCATCCTCATTTTATCTCAATTCTGATTATTATTTTTCCATACTAAGTCAAATAGACTTAGTAAAATATTTCTCAAGGGAATTATTCTTAAATTCATCCCATTCCAAGGCATTAATTTCTTTATATTCCCTTCTATTCTTAACCATTGACCACCAATAGTTAGATTCTCCTTCAAAATATTAAAGTGAATGAGTTACCTTTTGGGGATCCGAGAATCCCATGACATCGAATTATTTTTCTAGAGATTTAATCCTGCTTTAGATATCATGGGGTCAGATGATCCTCTAAATGACGTGGGATGTTTTCACATAAAATTTTACACTATCATTACATTCCCCTACAGTAGATATGAATTCTATCTAGAATGAACACCACCACCATTTTTAGGTACTCTCAACTGACCCATCACAATAAAAGTTTTCTTAGTTACACTTCCATAAATCATAGCATACTGATTTAGAAGGATATTTTCTACTTAGATCCATCCCACTATATCATAATTCTTTCCACTTTGGAAGACTATTCTTAAAAATATAATTTAGATGAATCCACATTCTAATAACTAAATGAAATATCATTCTATCTTAATAATAATGTAAAGTCTTCTAAGGGGATGATATTATCATTATCCTAATCTCTAAAGTTATCTAAACATTTTTTTGTGTCTAACTATAAAAACCAACCCTTAAAAATTACTTAATTTAGTGTTAAGTTAATAATTTGAATTTATTTTAAATTTAGTATAATTTTAGGTTTAGAGTTTGAGGAAATTAGGTCATAAACCATATAGAAAACACAATAAAAATAAAAAATGGACACTTTAAAATAATGTCCATTTTTTAAATAATTTAATACTTTTAAAATAAGGAATGATATATTTTATGAAAAATAATCACATCATTAAGCACAACATATTATAATACCTTACTCAATCTTAATTCATTTGAAAATCATTAAACAAAATTTATGAGCATAAAAAACTCAGTAATTAATAAAAAAATAATGTAATTATTAGTCCATTTATAGAAATTAAAACCAATGAAAACTTTATCAGAAAGTATTAATTTTCACCATTAATAATTACTAAATACTTTCCTTTGAAAATGATCTAATTTAATACCTTTTTTATATTCACAAGATTACAATAATACCCATAGAAATCATAGAAAATACATAAAGTTATCTTGGGACATAACTATACTTATCAGCCTTATAGATGCAATTTCTATTCAGTTGAATTCCATACATTTCTCCAATAAAAATTTAATATCCATATGGATGACTTCTTTACCCAATGTAATGGAGGGCTATCATAGACCAAATCATTATTGGTTTATCATAGAACAACCTATCATTGGTTCATTATAGAACCTCCCACAAAATTTTCAATTACCATTATATAATCAAAACACCTAAAAGATTTCAATTTTCAACATTTCACTAATAAAATTTCATTTTCAGTTAAAACAAAACATTTCAATATATTGAAACATTTAATCCACTTTCAAAAACCATTTTCAAAAAAAAAATACCCAAAACAGGGGAAAGAGGGGTTTCTTTTAAAAAAACATGATGGATTGTAGATTAATTCAAATACCAAAATATAAATAAAATTTCCTTTATTATATCAATATATCCATATAAATAAATATTTAAAATAATAAAAAGTATATTTAAATGAAGTAAAGGATTAAATCAATATTAAAGGAGTCTCATACCACTTTTAATATTTAAATTATAATCCCCCCAAAAGAAATAACTTTAAAAAACATTAAATAACTTTAGAATAGTTAAAGTATGGAACTAAAACATCAAAGGGGTACAATATACACCTTATAAAATAATAAAGGACCATATCATCAAGAAATGCATTAATAAAAAGAGATTGAGATGAAATACCTTACCTTTAGACTAACATGTCACATGTGATTTAATATTTGATCAAAGACCAAGACACAAAATATTATTAAAAATAAAAGGAGAATTACATGAGTTGGAAAGTGGAAATTCTATTACAATCATTCTCATAAAAGGGGTATAGCTCAACCATAATTTTATCACTCCACGTAATGTATTCATTGATTCCCTTGTTGGAAAGACTATCCACCACCATGTTTTCATATCGATATACATGAGTGGCAATGTATCTAATCTACAATTGAGAGTTAAGACATTTCTTCCAACGTGCTGTGACGGACACCACAAGGTGGACATTCCATTCCAGATAGCTTGGATAATTGTGGTAGAGCACTATCAATCCAAATGTTGTTCCGACTTCTTGGCTTAACAAAGTTTACCGAATGAATCACTATCGTCATATCAGCCTCAAGGTAAGAGGCAGACCCACAACCACTGAAAAAGCAGCCATGTGAATGCCCCAGATAGTCCCTGAAAATGGCCCCATAGCCTGCAGGGGCTGGATTTCCTTTGGAAGTGCCATCAATGTTGATTTTTATATGGATAGCGAAGGGGGTTTTCCAGAACAATTGAAGAAAGTGCCTTAGCTTCTTGTAGATCCCTTTCATTTTAAGCTGCCAAAGAATCATGAAATCACCAACTGAGTTATAAAAGTGGGATTTTTGCAGCGTTGAAGCATCCTTAATAGCAATAAGAATTATCGCCCAGCCTACATTAAGACTAAATGAGTAATTATTGTGAATAATGGCATTTATATCATACCAGATAATGCAGAGGAGCTCTGTAACTGCTGAAAGAAAGTGATTTCTAATTTTTTGTGAGAAGTCTAGCTCAACACAACATTTAATCAAGGAGAAAATAGAGTCAGAAAGTAACCATATATAGTCAAAGATGTCAGTAATATAATTCCAAAGAGTAGTGGGTGTGGCACAAGATAAAAATAAGTGATTGATGTCCTCTCTATGTTGATGGAATAGGTGACATCTTGAACTAATCTGGACCACGAAGGACTGGAGACAAAACTCAGTAGGAATACAATTGTGAGAAATATGCCAGATAATATTATGTCTAGAGTATTGATCCAAACTTTATAAAAAAAGTTCAACCAAGTGAAATTTGATTCAAAAATAGAAAAAAAAGTTGGTTTTAATATGTTTTAGTATCAAAAATACCATTATGGTCTAGGAACTAAATTAGAAAATCATCATCATTAGAAAACATGTAACCATCAACAACATGTTTGATAAGATCAAGTATAATTAAGTTGGGAGAGTTCATCCCCTCTTTTATGGTGCATCTTATGGAGTCTGGTGCAGTTTGAGAAGGAAGCAATGAATAGAGTGGTGAACCAGTCCAATTGTCAAGCCAGAAATTCAAATTGGAATCATTGCTAACAATCCATCTTGAGTTGTGCATGATGTTGGAGAAGGAGTTACTAATGGATGGCCAGAGAGAAGAATTGACATAATTTAAATTTTGATTTTTGAGTTTATCCTGGAAATGATTTTTAAGAAAGGAAATCGAATCAGACTTGTTGTTTATTAAATTCCAAGTGAATCAGGCTTCTAGGGCTTCATTTAAAAGCTTGAGGCTTTTGATCCCATGTCCTCCTTTTTCGAGGTGTTTTCAACAGGTAGATCGGGGAACAGTTACGAGATTTCTTTCAAAAATACTCCTATTACAAACAAAGTTCATAATGTAATATTTTATTTTCTTAAGAAGACTGATAGGCCACCTGTAAATCATTAGCGAATAGACCATTTTGGAAACAACAGATGATTTTACTTGACATATCCTACCATCCATAGAAAGTGATTTTCATTTCTAGGAAGCATGTTGATTAATGATTTGCTCAGTGATAACATTAAAATGCGAAGATCTAGGCTTTCCCAAAAAAATAGGAACTCCCATGTAAGTAAAAGGAAGGGATACTTCTCTGATACTCAGACTCTCAATAATGCGGTTTTTTCGAGTGGTGGGAAAACTATTGCCAAAGAAAATAAAATATTTTCTCTAATTAATGGATTGACCCGATATCTCTACATAGTGGGATAAGGTTTCTTTGAGATTAGATATGTTGAATTTTTATCCATTAAGAAAAATGATTATGTTATCTGCATAAAGGATATGGGTTGGAACATTAAGATTTCATGCAGCTTGGATAGGTATAAGTCTTTTTTGTTGAACCACGGAGGTGAGGAGGTGACTAAGGTAGTCCTCTGAAATGGAAAAGAGGATGTAAGAGAGGGTATCACTTATCATACTGATTTCTAACATTTTAAATAACCCTTATGAGTGTCGTTAATAATGACAGAGATATAGGCTAAGTTGAAGAGGGAGTTGATTCTTCTTATGAAAACATCATTGAATCTGAAACCCTGCAGAACTTTGAAAATGAAAGTCTAGTCTATTGTGCCAAATGATTTCATGATATCATTCTTAATAGCAATGTTACCACCTTTAGAAGTTTTATTAAGAGCATTGTTGGATTCTGAATCCAGACAGATGCAGTCTTTAATAGACCAACCCTTGATGAACCCAAATAGGTTCCAAGAAATTATTTTTTTACACAGAGGGGATAGTCTATTTTCCATGAGTTTGGTGATGATTTTTTAGAGGGATTTGATAATATAAATGGGTCTATATAGATGGATTTTAGAGGCATTGTCCACATTAGGAATTGGAGTGAGAAATTGTGCATTGAGACCATTCGGAAGGAGTCCATTAGAAAAGAAGGCCTTGAAAAGATTACAAACATCCACATGGACTACATCTCAATGGTGTTGAAAGAAACCATTATTGAAACCGTCTGGTCCTGATGCACTGTCAGTATTGTGACTGAAGACAGTATTTTTAATATCATGATGAAGGAGAGTACTCATGAGAAAAAGGTTGTCTTCCTCTTGGACTAAGGATGGGATGATCCCAGGAAGAAGATCCTTGTTAATACAATTCCCATTGAAAGTATCATTAAAGTAAGAGACCACATGATTAGAAATGGTGGCCTCAGAATCATAAAGAATTTCATTATCCTTTAGTAAATAAAGGGGATGATAGACTTTTCTAATTCTTTGAAGGGTATTGTAGAATTTGGTGTTTCTATCCCTGTCAGAGAGCCATTTGGTTTTGAAGACTTTTTTTTCTGATGTTATCCTTAAGAACCGAAAGGGAGTTACGTTTTATAGATATGTTGATCTCATTTTGAGGGGCAGAAGGGAAATCTAAGTTGGTGGAATTGTTTTGGATTTGATAAAGATCATTCTCAAGAGAGGACATGTCCTTATCGAGTTCTTTAGATTTAGTACTACACCAAACCTTGAGACAAGATTTGAGATTCTTGAGCTTTATAATAGAAGAAATGGCATCCGTGTGATGACTCATAGAATTCCAAAAATTCTGAATAATTTTTGAGAAGGCTAAGTCCTATAACCAGGCATTGTTAAACATAAAAGGAATAGTAGGCTTGCTATGCTTGGAAAGAAAACTAACCTAAATAGGATGATGATTCCATAAAATCTTAGGTAAAGTAATGCTAGAGATGGTGTCCTAGGAATCTAAAGTCGGAACATTCACAAGAGCCCTATCGAGTTTACTAGAAACCATCCTATTGTAATGCCTTCTGTACCAAGTGAATTTTTCACCAGCTAGATTAAATTCGACCAAATTAAAATCTTCTATTGAGGTTCTAAATTCCCTGGAAGAAATATGAGAATGGAAAGGACCAAAATTTTCACTAGGGGACAGAATAGAATTGAAGTCTCTAATAACTAACCATGGGTCAAGGATGAAGTTATAAAGATGAGATAGGTCATTCCAGAGAGGCCTAAGTTCCTTATATGTGTTCTTAGCATGAACAATGGAGCAGTACATATTAAGGTTATTAAGGATAAAATAGAAATTGAGAATTTTATTAGAGATATTATGAACTTTAACATCTTTCAAGGAAGTGTGGTAAAAAATCCATAAGATTTCTACTGCACTAATATTACTAAAAGCACCTAAAAAATTGGAACCAAAGGTAAAAAGGTGGATGAATTTCAAAGAGAAATTTACTTTAGGTTCAACAAGAGAATTGTTTTTGGCTTGTTCATCAAAATAGTTCTTTTAAAAATAGAAATGATGTCAGAGTTAGCTATTCCCTGACACTTCTAAATGATAACATCCATTAAGACTTTTATTTGGAGTGGGGGATCCTTTTTTTCTTCTTAGATCCACTCGAGCCTTTTTTCCTCTTCGATCTCCTAAGATTTGAAGAAGAGGCCAAAGTAGTCTTTATCTCCTATGTACTCATAGGAGAAATATGCAATGTGTTAGCAGCACCAGAGATAATAGGATCAATTATTTTAGCAGGCGACATATGAGCAATATCTGAGGAGTTAGTAATGAAAACAGGCCCAATGGACTTGCTTGGAGTCTGAACAGCAGACAAGACCTGAGCGGCCTGCATGTGCATTGTCCCAGACGACTGTAAGTATGTGTCCACATTAGATGAGTCAATTGGTTTAGAACAAAGGGATTATTTTTTACAAATAGAGATATTACTAGTGTTAGAGCTATTGGACGCTGGAATAGAATGATGGTTAGTGGAATTTGAAACAGCAGTGTTAGGAATACCACGAGAGGCCGTGTCACCTGAATGATTAGTTACCCTCGAAAATATTTCCACCATGGCTGCAAGAGAAACAGGAGTGGTGTCAACAACTGAATTTTCCATTGACTTGGGCATAATATTCAGAGATAATTCATGTTCGGATCCATCCTTTCCAGAAACTAGGATCTCATTTTCTGGAACCAGAGGAGTTGAGTGTTCCTTCAAAGACAAGTCGTAGACAGCCAGAACCATCTGTTGAATTTCTTCCAGAATGGAAAGTTCACTATTAGCATCTTCTTCTGCCTCGACTTGGTCTGCCCAAGTGGCTCTCGAGCTCTCTCCTGAAAGATTAACCCGATTGACCCAAACCTCTAAGTGTTTCTTGTGAGGATCAGTAACAAATGGTGCTATAAAATTGTTATTCCTTTTGTGCTTTGTCTCTATCCATCGATTTTCAACTGGATGAGCGACCAGAATTTGGACAACATGACATTTTAGCATAGAATGACAAACAATCTTACAATACTCGCAAAATTGTGGCATTCTCTCAAATTCAACATGAAGCTCAGTTTTGAAATCTTTTGTTGTGAAAGCAATTGAATCAGGGAGTTTACCAGATATATCAACTTCAACTATAACTCGTGCATAGAGTCTGATATCAGCATTCAGCGTGAATTGACCAATTTTAAGCGGTGTACCTATGCAAGAAGCGATGTCGTTGAGGATTTTTGGATGCCAAAATTATGGGCTAATTCCATGTAATCACACCCAGATTTGTACCATGGAGTTCCTTTCTATGTTCTGGTAGAAGGAATAGTCCCTATCAGAGATACGAAGCACGCCGGGAATCAATTGGAGATTTCCCAATCTCCAAACCCGATCGAGAGCATCTTGTGTTTTTAGTAGCATGTGGAAATATCCCTTGCCGATTGGAAGAAACTTCCAATTAGAGAAACCCCATATGTGACATATTATTTCTTTGAGCTTCGGATTGGGCAAGGTCCTATCTCTTTTGAGATACGATATTCTCCCCATGATTGAAAATTTACACATCTGCGACTGTTGTTAGAGAACATCAGGGTCAGATTCAAACATGAACTTTCCATCTTCCATCTTTTTGTAGAGGGGAGTATGCATCACCATGTAATTGTATAGATCCACAACCTTAAGATCTCCGAGGAAGGAAATACCTTGCGGTCGCACCGGAGAAACTTCATGAATGAAGGTTATAAAAAAATAACCAACATTATAATCATTGAAATGACATGTCATATGCATGTATGATTAACGTTCTAATTTTTCAATGATCATTATAGAAAGAAGGTTTGTAAAATTTATCTTTCTTAAAGTATCATCACATAATAAATACCATATTATTTAATTATAATAATATATATATAATTATTTTTATGTAAAAGAATCACATCATGTTGAGGAGACGGTAGTCCACCTATCCATGAACAATGTTATCACTTTTTCTGTGTGTGAAAATGTGTTAAAGAAAATGATATATTATATTTACAAAAAGGTAATTATGTAATTAATATCATATACAGTACATTTATTAAAGATATATTTAATTAAACTAAAATTTAATATATTCCATGTAATGTTTGAACGTATCACATCACATTGAAAAGGAGGTAGTCCCCACGTCCACAAACGATGTTATCGTATTTACACAAAATAGAAACCATGAAGGTATTTGTATATTACAATTATAGAAGTATGAATACATCATAAATATCATATATATATATATATATATCATATATATATAATATTATTTCTATCATAATTCCCAATCATTAGATTCACTAAAGGGGAAAAATACACAGTTTCAAAAAAAAGATAATTCACCATAAATGAATAGTAATTTCATTACAAATTTGATAAAGGGTTTATAGGTATTTTGGAACCCTTAACATAAAAAATATCAGTACATTTAGGATATTTATTTTATTATAAAATAATGTAATAATAATAAATTAATGGGTAGATAAATAAATAAAACACAAAGGGATTCCATGGTTGGATTTCATCGCAATGTGAGTAGTCTAGTGTGAAGAGAGGTATATTGGAAGCTTATTTGGAAAGGTTTTGGATTTTAAAAAGGTCTTGAGAGGTGTGAAAGAATTGGAAGGGTGAGTTCCTTTTAATTGTGGTTGGGGAGTGGCCGTCTTGTTAATATAAAAAGGTAAACACTATTGAGAGGTCTCCCTTACATAATGTCACTCCAATAATGGTCCCAACTCGATAAATGGGAGGATATGGTAGAATAATCTCTATAAATTGGGTTTTTAAAAATTTTATAAGATATTTTGACTCTTAAGATTAATGTTAAACCACTATGTAAAGACAATTTTACTTTAACCATTGTAATTAATTTTAATCACATTAACTAATCCTATGGGTAAAAAAATATGAACTCATTAAGGATTATAAAATATTATAATTAAAAATATGGAATAAAATTTTCCAAATTCAAATAAAAAAAGTGGATGAAATTAATTTAATATTAATCCCACATATTGGATGAAAAAGTTGGTTTTTAAAGTAACAATGTTCCTACATTTGAAATGTTTTTTTATCTAAATTAAATATGAAATTTCTTCCAATGACCTAAAATTATTTAAGTGACATTAATGGGATATAGTTATACAATAAAACATATTAAATTATTAATTAACAATATAAATAAATTGGATGAAAATGCAGTTTTGAACTAAAATTATGTATTATTCATTATTCATCAAAATATGAATGTTCATAGAAAAATACAAAAACATTCACCCAATGTAAATTATGAAATATAGATTTCAAAAATAAAGATTATTTAATCATCTAAAAATTATAAATGTGTTAAAATTTAGTTATAAATAATTTATATCATTGAAAAGTGACAAAAATACTCTATTAAATAATACAATAGAAAGTATATTATTATTTATTATAACCTAGTCTTGGGTGAAATGGAAGATTTTAGTTAAACACATTGTTCACTTTTGGGTACGCTATTGGAAATAGCGTCCATTTTTAGGTAAGTTTACTATATAATTCCAAAATATTAATAAATATGAAAAATAATTTCTATCAATACCATGGATGTTACACTATATATTCCAAAGGATTATTGGAATCCACAACCTCATAGAATAAAGAAGAAATAATTAATATATGTGTTAGTTGTTGATGAGGAGGATAGTGTAATTAGGTTTAACTTTCCATTCACCCTGAATTAGTGGATGTATTGTTTTGATATCAATCTGGTTTTATCCGAGATGTTTTTAGAGAACATCAATGAAATAATTTTGTGGTATGATTATAATATTTGAGGAAATAAATTTTTTTCATATCATAAAATCATCCTCTAAAAAATGAATCGATTTTCATTATATAATCACTATCTTCACATTAACTCCACATTAATTTCTCAAAAAGGAAAAAACACATTAAAAATTTATTATGACCATCAATTATTGAAAGTCTAACTATGAGTTATCCAAGAAGAAAACTGAATCCTTCACATATTCCTTAATACATTGTTATGTGATAGATTTCCGTGAAATTATAGGTGGGGGAATAAGTGTTTTATTATCTACCTTGTGATATTGAGGATTATATATCATTAGAGATATAATCTCAAGGCTTGTCAGTATTTTCCCCACATTTAACTATTCTAGGGGATAAATGATAATTAAATTCAAAAGAAAAAATTAATTTAAGGGTATTAAATGTAACGACGATATATTTTAAATCCAATAAAATTAATACTATATTCTATAACTTGTTTCACATGCTACATCAAAAATAAATAGACTAAAAATTAATAATAATAAATTATTTATAAATATATAATAAACATTAATATCATAAACATTTTTTTATTACATTTAGATGGTAAATAATTAATATTAGTTAATTTTTGAAAATATTTTTCGATAAAAATAATCTTATTTATATTGTATTTTTTCTTTTAGAAATATAAATTTACGAATTTACGAATTTTAATTTGAAAAGGTAAATTTCATTTTTAAATTTCACACTACAAAATCAGTTTAGGATGTATTTCTTATATTTCACTAAATTAATATATCTTTAAGTTAATAGAAAAAAATAACTATTTTAAAAACATCATCGCATTTATAGGACTTAGTGATTTTTTAATACTTTGATGTATTATATATATATAATGTAGAATAAATCATTAAAAGTACTATATTAATTTATAAACCCCATGAATATCATGTTATAAAATCATTAAATATTATAAGAAAACTATAAGTCACCTATTTCTCTAATTGAAATTATGGATTACGAAATTGTGGATTGGTTTTATTTTAATTTATAATAAAAATTATTAAAAAATATAATATTATTAATATTATCTGAATAAATATTATTGATAATTTTTTCCTATACATAATCTTTATTCTTAAAAATACACTTTTCAAAAAAATGGGGTTTTTACACATTGCAAGTATTAACATTATGATTAATTTCCCTACACATAGAATGTTAATCTCATAAAATTATTCATATATTTGAGATAATATTGTTAATATTATTTAATATTCACAATTCTAATTTTTTGTATAAAAGATGGATTTCTAGAATAAATAATAATTTCTTTGATAATTATTAAAAAATCATTTTATTATTTTTATTTTATTAATATCAAAGAATTTTAATCAATTAAATAAAATTTAAATTATTTAAATATTGACTATAACGATATGTATAAATAGTACAATAAATATATTAACACTAATTTAATTGTTAATATATAAAAAAAATATAGTTAATATACCAAAATTCATTTTTCTATATTAGCACTTTACACAAAATTTTACGTTTTAAAATGAAAATATTATTTTTAAATATTAGGATGTGGATTTGAAACAATTCACATCATTTATGTATTTATCTACGATTTATTATATTACAATTAAATTTTGAACATTTTGTTAAATGGTTTATTTATAGTAAAAAAATACAAGAATTATGAGAATTATTATTTCCTTGGTTTTATTACTATATAATAATAACCTTGAATATTTCCAAACAATTAAAGTAGTAAATAATGAAATTGAGGAATAACATTATTTATTTTGATATATTCTTGGTAAATTTAAAACTGATGCTGGTTATTTTTAGAACAAAAAAAATGTTACATTAATATAAATTTCTTTTTGATCTTCTCTTTAAATAAAGAATTTTCACGGTGGTGTCATAAATTTTATTCAATTCATAATAAATAAATTTATGGGTCAAAAACTAGTAACCATGATAATGGTTTCATATATAAATTTAAAATCAAAATAATGTTATTTGTTCTTCTAAAAATAATTTTTTTCCATATTACAATTTTTTTTCAAATTTAATTTTCCAAAACATATTAATTTTAATGCATATTTTATTAAAAAATCATATCATAATATTCCAATTAATTAATTTGGTAGATTTTAATTCTTCTCATTAAAAATTGATTTTTTGATTAACTATTATTTACCCATATAAAATATAAAAATCATAAAATGTATTTCACTAATATAAAAATGCCAAAATATGATAAAATTATTTTTCCAAATGGATAGTAGAAATTTTCATTGACCAAAACTCACACATTGTCCTTATTTTCCCATTATTAATTACATAACCCTTAATATTTAAATAAAATTTTGGAAATTCAATGGGTGTTTCCTAAACTACACATATCTTCACATATAACAATGTTACACATCCATCACATCAATACTCACATATAATTAAATTACTTAATGAAATAATTCCATATTATCCCCAAACCTTCTCCCCGGTACATATGCCCTTGGATACTTATATTTATCTCATTAATTTTTTCTCTTTAACATTAATCTTCAAAATATATTATCACTATAATAATATGATGAATTTAGTGTTGTTAGAATACTGAGATATTATTATATTAATGGTATAAACTTTAGTTATTCATTTCTCTAAACATATAAATACTAAGTATTTTCAATTGTGTGTGTGTGCAGATTACCACCTCCTTGAATAATTATTATTCATTTTCTTCTTATTTTTCATTATATTCCAAATAATCATAAAATATGATTCAAAAATATAAAAAATGAAACTAATATCATTATTATACTATTACAATGAAAATATTTCAAAATAAGTCCTTCTTAAACTATAATCAGCAATCGAGTTAAAGAGTATTCATATTTAGGCCGGTCTAACAACCTACATGTATAATGGTATAAAAGTTTATTATAGACAACTATGAGAAACTAAACAATGATATTATCATAGTATTATGAAAAAATAATTAATATTTTATGGTATTCAAAATATTATATATGTTATATAATTTATTATTAACAAATCATCCTTGGTCATGAAAATTTCCAAAATAAGATTTTATCAAATTGGAATTCACTCAACCTACCCAAAACACTAATGGAATAAAATAAAACATTTTAAATATTTAATTTACATATGAACAAATTATTAATGTCATGTAAATATTTATATTTTATAAAATAATGGGAAATGATACCCAAATTATTATAAATTCCAAAAATAGATAAATTTATTAACATTAATGGTCGTAATATTCTAAACCTAATTAATGTACTCATGATAAAAAATTATAATAAGGATTATAAAAGGGTATTATTTGTGATAAAATTTCATTAATACAATTTTATGCTAGTTATGTTTATTTTATAGTAGGTTATAATGTGATCAACTAACAAATGAAATAAGGTAATGGGTTTTCATCTCAATTTATCTTCATTGTGACAAGATTTAAATTTATATAACAATTGGTTATTTTAATGGTTTATATGATGGTAAATTCATTATTTAATATATTATTTATGTTTTGTGATTTATATAACAATATGATTCTAATCTTCCAAAGTCATTTGATTCAAAAAGTAGTGAAGTCTTAAGGGGTTTTCATTACCCAAATATATTCCTTGGGTCATAATCACTCTTCATTGTCTATTATCTTTCAAAATTGAGGTATTATAACTTATGATGATTTTAAGAAGTAAATAAACCTTCTTTCTTGGGGGTATCATTTTTTACACCAATTTCTTCTTCCACAATTATTTTAATGTTATGTAAAAATATTTTATTAATAAAGAATTATTCCCATGTCTTAAAATGGATTTTCCCTCAATATCCATGGATCAACTTCTCATTAATTTTATCCTTTATCTATTGTTAACTGAAATAGATTATACCCCAACATATTTTGTTCTTCCATTTATTCATTTTAAAACAAAATTTTTAACTATCTTTTAATGAGGGGTGTTTTTAACATAGTTATTTCTAAATGTTAAAATGTGTTTTACATCCTTTTAAAATAAAATGTTTTATCATCCACTTGAGATTTTATTTTAAAATATTTTATTTCCTTTTAAATGTTCCTTTTTTAAAAAATCTAAAATTAAATCATTCCAATGTATTTTGACTTCCAATTATTGAAAACAATATTTCATTTTCAAGTCTCATTTGCTAAATATTATTTAAACCGGACATTTTCAAAATATATTCAAATCTCTTTTTTAAAGCATGTATGTCTTATCATGTAAATTTTTTGAGGAACTATTTATAATATGGTCTTAATGTGTTTTCTATTTAATTACATTAAAATTTTATTGAATACAATTTATACATCCTCTTTTATAAAATTTTTTAAAAGGTTTAGTGAAAACCTTTGTATATTAACTCTTTTTTTACTATAAGGGTGTTCTCTAATGGAGTGATGTTCTGATCATCTAGTATATTTTATTATGTTATGAATTGTGTTAAAAATTAGATTTAGATTTTATATAATTTATTAATTTCATGTTGTTTGGTATGTTTAAGAAACACATTATTTTAATGGGTTATATGTGATATGTTGATGATTGATTTCAAGTGCACACATTTGTATCAATAATGATGGGTGTTTCAATAATTTCCCTCTAATGAATTAGTTCATTCTTATATAACATGAGATATTTATGTGCGGAAATAATTATATTGTTCACACAATCATAGGAATGATGTTATTTATAATATTTTCAGGTGTGGATATAATGACATTTCTCACATAGGCTTGAGAATATTTATTTTTTTAGACATGTATTTATATTATTTTGATATACCGCATTTCAATATTGGTCATCTTGTTCTGTTAAATTTTAAAGTTGAAATTCATTTCAATAAAATTTAACATTTTCTAGATTAAGTCATATTTTTTAAGTATTCCATAATTTTATTTCTTTCTCACATGCTATATTACTATTGAGAAGTGTTTTAAGCAAGGTTGTAACTTTTATGATTCATTAATGATATTTTTAAGATCATATGTTACTCTAATTTGTTTTATGATCATCACCAGAGGTATTTTGATAATTTATTATAAAATTATGTCTCCCTAATGTTTTCATTTCTGTTATGATGTGCATTCTCTTACTGAGTGTTCGAGCTCACCCCTTTCTCATGTTTCCAATGAAAAATTTATTAATATTCTAATATCATGTGAGATATCTAGAAATTTTTCTCGTGGAGAATTGTAGCATCCCGCCATAAAATCCACTAAGTGGTTCCCCCAAGATATTTGTCCTCATGACCGAAAGTGTATCTCCCCGTATTCCAAAGGATTCCGACTAGTTGTGAGGGAATAAATTGTGTCAGTATGAAGAATATTCCCAAATAAGTCAGAGTGTAGAACACCAGTAAATAAAAAACAGTTAATAGTGGATGTAGTAATAAAAAATAATCAAAAAAATAATAAATTATATGTCTAAATAAATAACCAATTGATTATGAATAAAAAATAGATATAAACTTATGATAATGATGTCATAAATATATATAAAAATGTGTACAGAAGTAACAAGGGATCATGGATATACCACATGATATATAAAGATACAAAAGTACAAAATATGTGTTTACTAGAGTCACGAGTATAGGATTGGTCTTGTTATCCTATACTCTATCCTAGCACTGAAGATCAAGCATCATAAGTTAGATTATTCCCTTTTTCTACACCTATAGTCATGATGTTTTCACAATTACCAAGGGAGGCCTATCGAGAGTGAGAGATATACTGAATAGGACACTATTAATAGTGTCTAGATCAATCTAGTATGTGCATAGAAAATGAGTAGTGTGTAGGTAAATAATTAATTAAAATCCATAAAAATTTAAATATATCATTTTAGGTTCCTACTTCAGCCTAATCCATATATATTTGAACCATAGAAAACCTGAACATGTATGGTATGGGTGTAAAAAATGGTTATCATAAATAAAGTATTATGACTGGATTGATCCCAAACATGTGATTCACCATGGTAGACATGTCCTTTAATTAAATATTTTGAAAAAAATGTAATTGTATATGAGTAATCTCTATATTTTATTAAAAGACAATTCAGGGCCCATCTAAAAAGAACTACATAAAAGAACCCAAAATCACACCATGATCATCACAAATACACAACACTGGAATAGTCCATATAATTAAAGATTTATTATCATCACAAGCATCACTCTCAGCATGGTGTAAACCTGGCCCTTTTATCCCATTTGAGATCTCTAACATAGGGAACCATTTATCACTCATGGATGGTGTAACCATATATTTCACTAAGTCCATCCAAGGTACATCCCATAGGGAACCATAATTACTAATGGGTAAGTATGAAATCTTTCCTATGAGTTCATCCAAGGAAACTTGTAAATTGGATCCATGTATCACTCTCGAGGTAAAGGTAATCATTATCATCACCAATTATAAAGCATAATGAGCCCGTCCAAGGTATCCTTATGTAGATAATCTTATAGAAATATCATCTTAATTAAATTGATGTTTATGGTTAGCACTAACACATACCATACCCACAATCATTCTTAATGAGTGGATAAATTATTTAATTGAAGAAATCACACTATAGAATAATAAATTGAGATTAAATTATACCCAAAAATCTTTCATTAGTTCATTTCAAATTCCAACGCATTTAATAAAAGTCAATTCGTACACCTTATTTAATATTTAATAATTCTCATTGCTAAATAATATGACCCTTATGCGTTTAAAAATGGTCACACCCAAAGGGTGGCCTCTCATCAATGTAAATGCTACACAGTGTTGATTTACATGTATCTGGGTTCCCTTTATAGTATATAATTAAATTTTATTTAATTATTTAACTATATGGTAGTGATGTTGGGAATTAAGGTTCATGAAAAAATGACACATGATATAATACTACGAGACATTAAGTGAAAATAACAAGACCACCTACAATTATCCCATAGAACTATCATCATCCATTATTGTCCCTTTAATCAAGCTGGAATTGGAAAATCAGACGAATAAACCAATTCCATTAAAATAGGTCATATGATCTTGAACCAAAATAATATAGGAGGAATAAATATTATGTAAGAATGGAAGTAAAAAGACTAAAGATCTTAGATTTACATATCCAATGCACCGAACGATAACGAAAATAGAGATAAGACAAATGAAATTCCAAAATCCCTAACATGGATAAGAAAAGTCTTCTCATGGTGTTAAGTCTAATAGAAAAAAGTGGTAGTATAAAGGTTTTGTGGATTTATAAAATTTATAGTCAATTATGGTTACTTACCCATAAATTAAGGTATTACAAGGTTTGGACATACGATTTTACAAACCGTGTGCCAACTACGCTCCCAACATTTCCCAAGGAATACAAACTCATAGGTTGGGTGTATGGTTTGAATAACCATGCACAAACTCTACAAAATGGAAATGTAAAATATTATTCAACATAAGCACAAGAATCCATCTTATCTCACATAGTTTGGGAAAACTGTGTGACCTCTTGTTATATATTGAATGCACCCCCCCCCCCCACATAGTTGAGTTGCGCGGTTAGCACTAATAGTGCTCTAACCATACGGCTGAATATGACCCTCTAAATTCTGGAGATCTTGGATCCAAATGGAACACATACTCTCATGAACCACTCCATATCAATTAGAGCACATTATTATCAAAATATTTGAGGTTTTGAATAATATAATAATTTTCTACCCCTCTTCAAAAAGTAGATATGTTACAACATCCCCTCTCGATAACAAATTGTCATTGAGTTACCCTTATGAGGGTGGTAAAGAGTCATTTAATAAATGTTACAGCCATTTAGCTCTTACATCATCCTCTTAGTCACATGTCTCATCTTGCATACGACTATACTTCAATAGAACATGTATTATAGAAATTGACTATCCTTGGAGGTCCTTCATGCTGTGATCAACGATACATACTAGATACTCATTAAAGGATGTATATGAATCAAAGTCAATATCCTTATGTTAAAATGAATGGGACCTGTCAGAATTGTAATGATAAAGATATGATACATGTAAGACATCGTTCATCACATGATACCTCTAAGGTAACTTCAACTGATAGTTTACCAGACCAACTCTCTTCATGATCTCAAATGACTTGATGAAATGAGGATATATCTTTCCCTATTTTCAAATATGTACATAACAAAATCTAGGTAAAACTCATAGAAAGACTTGATGTCCTACCACGAAATCTATTGGTCATCTAAAATGATTTTTGTATGAATTCTTCCTAGAATGAGATTCAAACATACATTTCTGAAGAAGATATAATTTCCCTGATTTAACCTAAATGAGATGAGGAAACAGTATTGTTGTCTCACTCTCCTCTAACTATAATAGAGGGGAATAGAATTAACTACCATTGAAGTCCTCAAAATGATCCATATGAAATGTTTCCTGGAAATGATAATGGTATGAAAAATGATAAATAGATACATTCTTCTCCCAAAAACCATGTAAATAATGGCCGCAAGCCTAGAGTATGTCCTCTAACACCTCTTTTATCCTATTCAATTTCATTTTGGTCTAAGGGTGATACGTTGTACTCAAAAGCACCTATAAACCTAGTTCATTTTGAATCCCATTCCAAAAACATGATATAATCTGGTAATCTCAATCTAATTATATTGAATGGGGAACACCATGAATATATAAAATATCTTGAACATAAAGCCTTCTAATCCCATTTAACGATAAAGCCTATAGGATAGGTATGAAGTGAGTGACCTTCATCAAACTAATGATGATCATC
Organism: Viscum album; assembly: GCA_963277665.1. NCBI lineage: Eukaryota > Viridiplantae > Streptophyta > Magnoliopsida > Santalales > Viscaceae > Viscum > Viscum album. Next base: position 1,831,513,434 of record OY728129.1, read on the forward strand.
TATATTGCATGATTTATTCCAAGTGGTATTGGACATACCATCAAAAATATATTCTTATATAGTATAATTTCAACTAAGAATTGGATTGTGGTTTTTGAAGTCCTAAAGGCAATTGGTGCTCCTCCTTCACCTGATGCTGAGTGGAAAAGCTCATTACAAAACCTGTAATCTACCTCTTGATACCTAGCCGCTAATACTGATGATGTATGACTTAGTACATCTTGCTAATACTAGGGTGAATGTTCCAAATAGAGGCATGATATTCTTGTATAAATTATTCTTATATGTCTTAAGGAACCCACGCACACCAACCAAAGTACCAGATCACATTTTCATCCTTAACCCAACAAGATGGTGGGTTCTCACCTGAGACAATCGTCCTCAATACAAGGCTCTCAAGATCTAATAGTTGTCTCATCTGAAGTCATTATATAAGGGATTATTTCATTATTAATACTGCTAAAATAGGTTACCCATGACATTTATGAACCTCCTGGTGTATCTCAGAAAATAGGGCTATCAACTTCCACTAACTACTGGCCTCTAAAACGGACCATGTCTGAGTATTATATCTAAGTATGAAAGCTACTACATTACCCTTTTGGGAGTTTAAGTTAACAAAAAATTGAATGAATTTAGACATTCTACCAACCTGTGTTCCATCAAATTCAATTCATTCAATGTGGAAATCTATTTGAGGCTTTTATAATTTGTGTAAACAATTAACCATTCCCAAAACAAACAATTCATCCAACAATGTAAATCAAGAACCATTGTTGGAAGATCAAGGTCATGCATAGGGTAATTCCTCTCATGAGGTCTCATTTGGCAGGACCCATTTTCTATAACTAGATCACCCTACATCAAAACTACTCTAAGCCCGATCCTTAAGGAATCATAATAATCAATACAACATCTTCCTAGCTCTAGAAGAATTAGGATCGGTGATAACGTTAGTCTCCCTTTCTACTCTTGAAAGTTTGTATCACAATATTCAGACCAGAAGAACATCACACCCTTTTTATTTAGGCATGTAAAAGGTGCTACTAGGTTTGAGAAGTCTTGAATGAATCTGTTGTAATATCCATCCATCCCCAAGAAGTTGTGTATATTAAGGAAATTATTAGGATGATCCTAAGAATCTATGGATACCACTTTCTTATGGACAATAGATACACATACCAATGAAATTAAATTACCAATGAAGTGAAACATATTGATATAAAAGATTAATTTGATGAGATTAGCATACAAATGATCCTCTCTCATTATATTTGAAACGATGTCAATATTGTAGTCATGGTCGTATCTAGTGTGAGAATACACCAATATTTATTCGATGAAGACTAAAAATTTGAATCTAAGTATGAGTGGAAAACCCTAATGATCAATGCCAAGAAAACTTCAAGTGTGTTTGTAAGTCCAGACTACAAAACCAGATACACATACAAGGCATACCTTCTTCAAAACATTTTATGTGGAATGTATGATGATCTCACACACAAATTACGGTCTCCCAGCATCAAATATGTCTAAGAGAAAACTATCAATCCTTGGATATAGTTGAATAGGTCATCTATACGAGGCTAGGGATACCAGTTATTGACTATAAACTAGTTTAAACTACTATAATCTATTCACAACCCGAGGGTACCTTCAATATAATTGGATAAAAGGATAGTTAAACCCCATGGAGAAGAACTATATCGTATTAAACCCTTTTCTTAAAAGAATTAAAAACACTTCATAAGTTACTGGAGATCTGTACGTGTCATACTATAAGGAGAAATGGAAATTTCTGTCACACTTGGAACTATCTCAATGGTGAATTCCACCTCCCTCCTGGGATTTAATCTAGAGAGGTGGTTTGGGAAGACATCCTTGAAATGAAGCACAACAAGATGGGATTATACAAGACTTATTCCCTGATCACTTATAAATATACTAGCCTTATCCGTTGGCATTCCACATAGCCCACGATTCACCAGTATAGCTCTACTCCCTTAGATATCCCATTAACCCTTATGAAGGTAGGTACCAACCTCAGGTGATTTAAAGGACACCCTTCGATAATAAAAAACAATATTGATACCCTGAAGAAGTAGCCAATCCATAACATGCATGAATTTCAAACTCATAATTTGGAGGAAAAATAAATTCCACTAGAAATGGTACCCAACTTTCTCAGGGGGAACTACTTTCACTAGAAGAAACACTCTGATAGAACCCCTGATGGTGTGCCTAAAGTCATCAGAACATAGAATTATTTTATCACTTTGCCAAGAAGTTCTTTAACTGATTTTTAGATAAATAGTGGGAGACATACTTATCAAATAATAATTAAAATAATATAGAGGATACTATAATAGTACCTCATAATGTAGAAAGACCTGAAATTTTAACTTCAGTAGTAGGATTCACTACATAACCATGGCCAGAACTGTGACCCTAAGATTCAGCCTGACTACCCTAGGTATGCTCTACTGGCATTGAGACTTTGATGTCTTTCTACCTTATCCATGAAAACCTCCTCATCTTGATTAGCCAGTAGTTTAATAGTTCCTATCCTAATACAGAACTATTGGTCCTATACCCAGATATGGTTTCGGTATAGATCCCTTCTCACTATGTATTGGATGGAATGTTTAAAAGAAACTCTGAACGTGGCCCATCTCTCTATAATCTCGATACTCGATTAGGTCCCTCGTACACTAGGCATTATTATGTCTAGTACTACCACACTGGTGGAACACCAAATAGTTGTTGGTGCATTTTATCTAACATGTGTTACCATAGTGATCAGAATCGAAGTAACTTTTCCAGCCACTAGACAAACTACCTCCCTACATGGATACTAAACTACCTTGAATCACACTGCCGGCTTCCCCCAAGTTATTATATGTGGTGAAGTTTGGGTTCACTATATATGAAATGGTATTCAACTAGAAAAATCTACACCTATGATCAAATGGAGTATACAAGCCCATCATTAAATCATCTCATAGACGTTAGCTCATCGCCGGTCAGTGTTAGTGTAACACACTAAGGATCAGTAACTGAGTGGAGTACTCCACCACTGACATGGAACCCTGCTGTAGATTCATAAGAACACTAGAACGGTCTATTCTCAAAGTATATATGCAAATGTAGTCATATAAAATTTTCTAGTTGTTTTCTCAATCCATACCCGGATAATAATCAACCTGAGTGTTAGCATCCCCAAAATACTTTGCATAGTCACAAAGAATATTGGTTGTGAGTTTGTCACATTTCTATAGAGGCATATCCATATGCTTGATGTTAGATAACATGACCTCTAACCAAGGATCAACAACCAGTGGATCACCATCCCTTGAGAAGGTGGGAGGTTAATGTTTCAGGAATTCTCAAGTAAACTCTTCCATAGTATGATCAGGTTAGAGTACTTACAGTATAAAATTCATGATGTTTCAAAAGTTGTTAGAAATTTTAGAATCATATCATAGTGGAATATCAATTGGATTTTCTTCATGTGGAACTAGATGAGGTAATACTTGTGCCATAGGGGTTGGCACCTCCGAATCATGGTGGTCACCATCCTCCTGTCATATGACTCGAATAGGGAAATGGTCCATTTCATTATAATTTCTAAACACATACCTTTTGTAAGATATACAATATATATGAACAAAAAAGAAGGAATGGATTGGTAGAAAACCATCCTATAATCAAGTCACGCTTCTAGAACATTTCCAAAATCTAGGTCAAGGTGTTAAAAAGGCCACAATGGATCACAGGAGGCACAACCTACTATCCACTACTAAGGTTAAGCCATGGTCTAGGTCTCATATAACACAATAGGGATTCTTGAATATGTAGTTTCAACTGAATAATATAGAGGGAAACACCCCTTGAATTATAATTGGCATCACAATTTATTAGTAACCATCTCATTCGCATGGTTAACTTATCATTACATTAATTCTTATTTATATGTATATAGATATCATGGTCTAGTTATATACATCACCATTTCCAATTTATAAAGGTCCATACACTATAAATTTCAATTAGTGCGTCAATTAACTCTAAAATGTCCTTCACGTCTGGTATTGGGATGTAACATGCCATGTATAGTGATTTTAATAAATGAACTACCATTCCTAATTTATAAAATAAATTGATTCTTAAATTAAAATTGAAATTAAAAAATCATATCTTTTGAAATTTCATCTAATATAACCAATGGTTAATGGCTCAAACATGGAATAACTAGTTAATTAATGTTTCATCATCAATCGATATTGGGAAACAATGTTTATATTGATAGAGTCTCTATAATTAGTCCAATTATATTATCTTTACATGATTATTTAGGACCATTCCATATGTATTTATCCATAAACTAACTATATGTAACATGAAATGCATGATGAAAGTGAACATGGTATTGAAAAATACCTGGAATATATGTCCCAAACGTCAAATAATGATGCATGTGATTCTAACTCCTTATTGTTCCAAGACATTGAAAAAATTAAATCCTTAATAATAATAATATCAGTAATAATAATTTCACAAAAAATATGTGTCACCCAATGGTGAAATAAGTACCACTATAACAGGAAAAAATAGAACATCAATTGCCCATCATAGGAAATTTGGGTTTCCCCTGTATGTGGTTTATTCACTCTTAGGTAGAGGTTCATTACCGAATTATGATAAATCTTACCCTATTTTATAATACACTAATAGTAATAAAAATTAAAAGGAAACACTAATACCACTATGTAATTTCTTTCCTAGGAAGACACTTTATAACCATCATTCCCTGAGATAGTTGACCACATTACTGCAGTCACGTCTCCCCATACTATAGTGGTTTGTGACTATCATGAAGGGTCTGAGGTGTGTCTGTGGGGAGACTATTCCCACTATAGTATAATTGTATCATATTGTTAAATACAAAATAGGAAATAGTGAATGTAGTAATAAATAATATTGAGTGGAAGAGTAAATTATTCATTTAGCTATATATTCAGCTGAACACTAAAACATAAATAGATTCAAACTAATGATAATGATGTCTTGTATCTATACAAAAACAATTATAAAAAATAAAGTGGAATATGTATATAATGCGTGCTAAATGAAAATAAAAAATGACCAAAATCCACCTTTAATATAATCATGGGTATATTCTCGATCCTCTTATCTTATATTCCATCCTATCATTAATGTTAAAGCATCATAAGATTGATGTTTCCCTTTGTCAACTTTAGCAGTCATGAAGTACTCTCGAGTACCATGGAAGGCCCAAGCAGTTATGAGATATAATTATTAGTCCACCAAAAATGGTTTATATATTAATTCAGTATTTTCATATAAAATGTGCATTGTCAAGACACATAAAAAATTAAATTAATAAATAAAAACACATATCAGTCCAGGTTTGACATGGATACCCGATAGAAAATACCTTTTTTGGCCTAATAAAGATTTATCTGAACTGAATTGAACTTGTAAAACTATGTTATGGGTGTAAAATGGGTTCATAATAAATAAAGCATCAGGATATGAGTGATCCCAAGAATGTAATTTGGGTTGAAGGGCGCATCTTTTAATTCAATAGGTTGGAAAATTGTATTTGTATATAAGGAAATTCTAGAGTTTATTATGGAGGTATCCTATTACCACCCATGGAGAACCATATAAAGGATCTCAAGTGTCGCACTAGGAGAAATACAAATACCATACATTATAAGGGTTTATCAAAGGTGATCCATAATTACATCCCAATTATCGCTCTCGGTGTGGTGTAAACAAGACCATCTAAGTCTATCCCATATATCCCATATAGGATACTAAGTATCGCTTGGAGACAGTGTAACCAAAACACAAACCGATCCATTCTATGGTACCTCCCTCGGGGAACCAGTATTGCTCAAGTGTAAGTATGAAATACTCCCAGTGATCCCATTAAAAGGAAATCTATAAAAAGGATCCATATATAACTCTTGTCCTAAAGGTAATCATTCTATTCCCTAATTATGATGCGTAGTGATATCTTCCAAGGTGTCTTTATATCAGGACCCTTATATCGCTATCGAATTTAGTGAAGGTAATGTTATGGTTAGAACTAACACATACCATACCCCCAAGAATTTTTAACTAGGGGAAAATCATTTAATTCAATAAATACCACTATGGAATAAGTCATAAGTCCTAATTCAAGACCAAACAAATTTCATTAGTTCATTTCACATTCATATTCATCTGTTTAAAAAAAATTATACACCTTATGAAATTTTTAATAATTATCATCAACAATGTATAAGGATCATAATCCATTAATGATGGGAACACACAAAGCGGTATCTTTAATCAAGGTAAATTATCCACAACATTGATTCTTGGGTAGATAGGGCCTCATTACACTTAAAAATGACATTTAATTTAATTATTTAACAATTTGGAGGAGAATCCAAGATGTCTGAAATGTGGCAGAATTGAACATGATATAATACCACTAGAAATTTAGGGAAATGATCTAAACCACCTAACATAACCATATAGCACTCTCTTTATCCTATTTCGGCCCATGACACAAGATAGAACAAGTGAAATCAGAAGAATAGACCAATGAACTAAAAATAGGACATATGAGCTTGCACTAAAATAGTGAAGAAGAATAGATTTTAAATGAAAAAAAGAAAAAATTGGATTATAGAACTTACCATTTCAGATCCAACGTACCGGATAATGAGGAGTATGCATATTTCATGGACGATACACCAAAATCCCTAGCATTGAAAAGTGGAGGATTCTACAGTAATGAGTTCCACTATGAAAAATGGTTGGAGAAAGGGTTTGATGATTTAAAAAATTTCTAGGAAAAAATGGTCATTAACTCTATCATTATTGATTCACATTGTTTGGCCACACTGTTGTCAAATTTCAGATCCAACTCTATGCCAAAAAATTCCCAAGGCACCCCCTTGCATGGACTAAGTGCACTGTTTGAATAACTATGTGTAGCCTATGTGAAATGGATATATTTAGAATTATGCAGAACCTATGTGATCAAGTATCCTCATTCTCTTTGTAAGGAAAAATCATGAAGCCTCCTTTTCTTTATTGAGTGGCTGGCACAGTTGAGGATCATAGTTAGCACTAATCATGTGATAACTGTGTGGCTTAATCTACCCATCCAAATTAGGATTTTTTAGGCTTCGAATGTGACTAAAACTCTCATAAACAACTCCATATCCTCTAGTTATTACTATTAGCACAAAACAATTGGTTTTTAATAGTATCATAGGTTTCCATACCTCCCATAAAAGTCGAGACATTATATATATATATATATAGAGTGAGAGACATTTTTTCTGGTGTAATAAAATAGGATATTTATGTAGCTAATTTCCATGAAACAAACTTTTAGGTATTTTGTTATGAGATGGTGAGATGTATTAATTAAGTCATGAAATCAATGTATTATTTAAGTTGAGGTTTTCATGGGTTGGTTATTTTCCCTTATATGGAACCTAATTTTCTATATTCTCAAAATGCCACAAAATATTATATAATGTAAGTTAATTTTTTTGTATCATTACATTAATCTTTATTATAATGATAATGTTTTTATCTTGTTTTATTAGTTTCATACATCCCCAAATAGATTGAAATCCCATGTCTTTTGGGATCAATACCCTTATATACTAACCATGTGATAATTGGTTTACATAAATGGAATAATCTGGGTACTACTATTCTTTCATCACTTTGTTGATTAGATAGCCACTCGATACTAACCGCTATATTTTCATACTTTTAAACTATTTGATGATAATATTTATATTTTCATAGTTTCTTATAGTTATAGGATGGCTGAAAAGGAAAATCAACACATTTTTTCCCTCCATAGATGCATAATCCTAAATAATTTCCCTATTTCTTGATGATACTAGAGAATTTCCCTTTTTCTCCTCCCTATTATCACATAACTAGTGTTTCTTCTTAATAGTTTGTACAATATTCTAGCTCAATTCTCCACCATCTCCCATTTTATAATTTCTGAACATTTTAATGATCTAATTTTTTATATGGTATCCATTTCTATAAATTTGGTAACATCCATGACCATCAAAATCCATTTTTCCGAATTAGAACCACTATCGAGGCCAGAATATTGTCATCATTTTGGAAAACAAGTGGAGTTTGAAATGGAGAACTGAAATACCTCCTAACTAAATCAAGATAGCTACTATTTTATATAATTTTAATATAATTTAATATAATAGTATATGTTGGGAGATTAGTATTTTGGTCTAGTGGGTGCTTACAAATATTTCCAAGTAATTCGGGACATTCACATTCACTTTATGAGTATCATTCCATACATAAAAAATTTTATGAGATCAATTCCCATATCAAAAAATATATCAGACACAACTAGATTAGAAAATTGAATAAATGGATTTTTCTCATGTATTGAGAGCCCTTTCATCACAAAAAACCTAAAAGGAGCAGATATGGAAACCATATGCTGAAACTAGAGTGGATTTATACATCTAAATTTCCTTATTTTATTATAAGTGGTTCTTCTTCCATAGTAATACTTGAGATATTTTGAGGTACCCATACCCTATTGGATTGATCTATGATTAAATTACCTCTAACTAGAACATAAGTAGTGTAAGGGAATTCTTTAGTGACACCCTACATAATTACGCACTAGTAATACAGTTCCACATGACCCAAACATTTTCAATAAGAATAGAAATAAACTAATGAATAAAAGAAAACACATTTGTTTTTATGAAATTACCCTTAAATGTAAATCTAAATAAAATCCATAGGCACATTAGATACATTGGATTTGACAAGGATTCAAGGGGTGTTTGGATGAAAAATTGTAAAAGTACAACTATCAATGTGAAGGCATTTATGTTCTAATTTTCAAAGAATCATAATGATATATATTATCCTTAAAATGGAGATTTACAATTAAGAAGATTAACCATATAACAATGGTTTAAGGATCTGTTTTCAAATGTAAATCAAAGGACCATTATAATAATGAGAACTAAAAACCATTGAAAAAGTGTATAACATTGGAGAAAGCCAATATAAGATCATCCTCAACTACGAAATAAATTAGATAATATTGTGAATATACTGGACTTATAATTTACAATTCCTAAAAACTCTAATATTTATATAAAATCTTCTTAAATGAATTGTCCAATGGAAGAAACTTTTAAAAAATATCAACTAAGGATAAGTCGAGGAGTGATAATGATTCTGGGAATTAGAGAGTTGAAAATGGGATTTTAGGATCACCATAATCCAGCAACAACACATTGGTGTAAATACCATTTAAAACACCATGATTATACAATATATAATATTTATTCATGTAAATTATAAGTATTTTATTTCATTCCTTAAATGTAACCTTCATTCTATATGATCCATAGTATAATAAAACATTATTTGATAACCGTTAGATTTGATGTAATAAATAGTAATGAGCATATTATAAAAAAGAAGTATAAAGGATTTAAATATTTATAATCAGTTGATTAATTCATAATAAATATGTACACAATTTTCTGTAATTTTGTTTTTTGCTTCAAAAATATGTTTTCTTCAAAAGTGGTTTTATTGGAATTTTGTGCATGAATATTATAATTAATTTACACCATATTTAAAAAAATTATTTTAGTGAATTAATTTAATTTTTTATATCATCATGTAAATATTACCTTAGGGTAATGTTTTTGGATTTTTTTATTTTTTTATTTTTAGTGAATGTTGAAAACTACCGTTTTTTGTAAAATATGTAATTTCATTTCCTGAAAAAGTCCCATAATGGTTAAAATTTAATATTAATGTAAAAAATAATTTTAAAATTATTAATAATCTAATTAATTATTTCATAATAATCATTATACCTGATTTTGATATAATATATTTTCGGGTCTCAAAACAAATTTTTCTAAAAAATATTTTTATGTGCATAATGTGTTTTTTCTTAACAAATTAAATAAATCTATATTTATTATGTTTTTCAATTTAAGTTGTATATTATATATTAATTAATATATTTAAACATTCATTTTTTTTGGTTTTTACGAGTAATGTAATGGATGTAAGTTATGTTTTATACATAAAAATCCATTTTTTCTAAAGTAACATTTTATAGTCGTTTTCACTTTTATATAAAATTAAATTATATGACTTATAGAAATTCATTCCTATATTATGGATTAATTTTTTAATCATCAATAGAAATATAATTTAATATGTTCAACTTATTTTTTTTATAATGAAAATAAGACACTATAATATATTTTAACTACAGTTTAAGATAAAATAGGTTAACTAAGGGGATTAAACCAAGAGATAAGTGTGTTATTACTTAGAAAATTGTTAAATTTTTATTAGTTGAAGATATTTCAACAATATCATATCCTATATTAAATAATATAGAATGTTCAAACCACATTCCCAAAAGAATAATATTTTATCATTGGAATCTTGTAAGACATTCAGTGCATGTCCCTCCTCTCTCTAATAAAAGGTGGCCTATTCTCAAACATTAATCAGACACCTTGAGACTTATATATCAAAAAATATATTTCCAAAACATTCCAATAATCATTCCATTGATTCTAGATATTCTTTTCTACAACTACTACCAATCCATTATGTATTATGGTTTATTACAAAGGATGTCTCTCAAAGAATCAGTATATAAATTAACAAGATCTTTCAATTTTATTTCTTCCTTTACTAATAATAATAATGTTTTATCAATAAAATAATTATTAACCAAGTATCATAAAGATACCTATATTTTATTATTACGATTTAAATAGAATTTACCACCACTTCTCAATCAAACTGGACATAAAAGTATCAATAATGAGTATGTGTGGACTATGACCACCACATAGCGATATGATTCATTTTCCATCACCAACAGTTAGGGGTTGTTATAATAAATATATAAATGTTTATATATGATATTTTTAACTTAATTATGATTATATAATTAAAATAACTCTTCTATATTCTTACAATCTGATCCATTGGTAAATGATAACACCCCTCACGTGTATGTGTGGGCTACCAACACCATAAACTGGAGTGATTGGTTTATCATTTCTAATTTACATATCAAGAAACATGGAGAGCTTTAATGAATATATATATATATAATCTATTATTTAATAATGATTCTTTAGTGGTGAATTATAATTTATCATTATTTTATTTCTTCGATTGAAAAGTGGAACCATCACTCATGTGTACATATAAATACGGTATACATGAAGTAATGTAATTAATTTTTTATTACCACATAATATGAATAATTATAAATATTCACATATTATGTATATATGATATTTTTATTATTTATTATATTATAGAGATTTTTAAACCATTATCATTGTGCAAGAACCATAGCTTCAGAACCAAAACATACATAACAAATGAAGAAGTTAACCCCTGAAATAACGAATTTAATAGAGATTTATTAATAAATGTGTGGTGAAATTTTATTAATTGATAATATATGATATAATATATATTAATTTATTTAATTTGAAAACTTATAATAAATATATATTTCTTATATATTAGTTTAGAGTTATTATGAATCCATTTAGTCATCAGGTATGGGTTTCATCTCAATTACCTGTTACCTACACATGTCTTAATATTATGCACTAATTTATTATTTATATATTATCTACACTTCCCAAGAAATTATTTTGAAATACTCCATGATTTAATAAAATATATTAAAAGAACCATATTTTTTCAATTTCCCAATGAATTTCAATTCAAAAATTACTAAATCTATAATGAATCTTCATGTAAATTTTGTTTTATTGATATACGATTGATTTTATACACCTTTTTAATTTTATTATATCTATAATATTTTCCATATACATTTTATAACATGTATCCTTCTTAATTCATCGTATATAAAGTTAAAATTCAAATTTTTTAATTCTAGCGGTTATGATTTGAATGTTACCATTGTATTAAGGCTTTATTGTCTCCAATTATCTTATTTGGGACATATGTTATGATATACACCCTTATTAATTTATGAGGTATATCTACTATGCATTTGATATGTTTCATTGAAAATATATTTTCATTTTTGGTGTTTGAATTATCATTTGATGTTATTTTTTCATGAGGGTCATGAATAAAATGTTATAAAAATAGTAAGGGTTTTATGTTATAATATTTCTTTACCGATTGTTTATTATTAAATTTTCAATGATGTAATTGTATGATATATCTCTCTAAAATATATTTTATTTTCTTATCAACTATTTTTTCTCTAAATGTTTTTTGTATTTATTTCATTTTAAGATCTTTATGTACTCAAGATACTAAATCATTGTATTTAATGAAAATTGAGCATAATTTTCTATTTTAATGGGAAAATTATATTCAAAGTGAATATTTTATTTATAATTCCTTGTATAATGTTTTTACTATTCTATAATGATTTAAAAATTCATTTTTTCTAATTTATTCCTTTTTATAAAAAAAATTATTGTAACCTTCATTACATTTTCTAAATGATTTACTCTATAATATTTACAAAAAATGTGAAATTAATTTTTAGTTTGAAGTATAACACATGAATATATTACCCCACCATCATGAATAACATTTTATTTGAAGATACATTATAATTTTCTATGGTTTTTTCTAAATAATGTGTTTTCTCTATGAATTAAGAAATTTTTTCAATTTTAAATAAGTAATTTCATAATGAAACATGTATTTTCCTTATGAGTTGGTGCTAAGAACTTTTTAAATATATTTTAATTTATAACAACATCCTTTGAGGTTTATTATAATTTATTATGGATATGATCCAACAAAAAACATCATTATTCTATATCTGGATGGTTTGTATTTATGATTGTATAATATTTATGAAATCTATTTTTTTCATGTGTTAATATTTAATGTTATGATAAATGTGTTCTAGGAATTGTGACATACACATGAATGGTATTTAATTATTTTAAAGGTTGTTTCTTTATAAAAAATGACTTGTTCTTACATTATAAACCAATGGTGCGTGGGTCTGTTATAGCTCTCTAATGTATTGTGTATGATTATGGATTCGAGAAACTGTTAAGAGATGAAGGAGTAAATAAAAAATAAGAGATGATGAAGTCAACTTGATATAAGTTAAGCCAAAATAATTTTTAAATGAGACAGTAGGTATTTCAAATATGGGGATTTTTCCTTAATGAGATGATTGGGATTGAAAAATTACTAATAAAGTAATTTTTTGTTGTTCTGTGAATGCCATCGTAATATTTATTATGATTATGATATTATATCATAAATGATGATATATTATAGATTATTCCCCACTCTTATGTCAAATGTATCATGTAATTTTATTCAAAAAAAACCTTATTTTATGATTCATGAATAAATATATTTGACCGATTAGTAGGATTATTTTATATATTGATATTCTTATTTAATCTGTATGCCTTTTTTATGATCACTTTTAATCAATTATTATTATCTGTTATTTTTACCCCAACTGAGCATCTGAGATCACTCTATCTTATGTTTTACTTCCCTAGGTTATGAATAAAATATTTTATATGTTATATTACTAAGAAAAGATATTTTTGGTAAGAACCTATTGGGGAATGATGTAGATATTTTATGTGTAGGTTGTTTATATATCCTTGTTTTCAAAGACAATAGTCCAATATAGGTTTATCGTGGATCTTAATGTTATGTAATGAATATTCATATATTATGATTTAATATTTATTTATGATTGTTTAGTTTCATCATTGTTTGTATCATAAAAAGGGTTAGTATATTTTCGTAACTATGATAAGAAAACCTTCATATGATCTATCAGGATATTCGTAAGTGTTAGAGAACATACCATTGAATGGTAAATGATAGAGTGTGGGTATCATAGAAAATATATCGATTTTTAGATACTAAAAAATGGATGTGTTTGTGGAGCAATTCCACCTAGTGGAAATAACTATGAATATGGTTGATTGTGTATTAATTCGATCATTATCTTTTCATGATTGGCAAGACATTTCCATGTGATATTCTTGGATTAACAGGAAAATACTCATTAAAACAATTTAATAAGGATTTAAATATATAATATCTATATAGGACCTTGGATAACCATGTTCTGTCACAAATTGAAAATATTGTGTCACGCTATAGAAATCATATGAAATTTTTTTCCGGATTATATGAAAACTCATTACTATTTCTCACACTATGATTTTGGTTTTAATTGAAGGATAGATCCAGAAATAGTAACGTTAATATTTAATGTGATGGATGATTTAATCATTTTCTTAAAGAGTACCCAAATAAAATGGGAGATGGAATGAAAAATAAAATGATTATGTCAAACCTTGTATCTCTATATAAGGTTAATAACCATAACACATGTGATTTTTTGAATGAACCAAATAATAGAAAAGTTGAATTTCAAGAATACCATAGGGAGAAGAAGATTAAACATCCTACTTTTCAATAATATAAGAAGAAGAACCTAGGTAAATGTCTTAATTGATTGAGAAAATGTTTTATTTGTGGAAAGGAAGGATAAAAAAAATATAATTTCAATGAAAAAATTTAGAGCTCAATGGAGTGAAATAGTGTACATTCCATGGTACCATTTATCATTCAATGTCTTATTCAGGGGAAAATTTTGAATTATTTGATCTAATTCTCTAATAAAAGGGTTAACTCTTAGATCAAGGAAGAGTGTATACAATTCCGACCCTAGAAGTATAATAATTGAAGTATTTAAGTATTGGTAAATGATATTTATGGGTAAAAGTGTTTTTTAATGAAACTCTAGTTATAATAATCATGAAATATCCAAGGATTTTTTCACATTTGTTTTTATTTAAGGATTTTCACACATACATTGAATGGTACTAACAAACTTGAATGTTGTTTTAGTATAAAGGTTATATTTTTGGGAAAAAAATTATTGAGGGATAAAAAACCCTTAATATATGCCGATGTTGAGATAATAATATTTATTTTGGATAATGATATGTTTCAAGTTGATAATGTAATGTGGATAGTATTTTTTACCATGAAATTGATTATGGTTTTATGAAGAAGTGAGTTCTGATGAATTTTATTTCATTTCTGGATCTATGGATTATATTTTATTATCTATGATTTTATGTAAGGAATAAGGATAATGTAATTTTTTTATTCTTATTTTATGACACTATGGTTTAAAGGTAATTCATGTTATTAATATGTTTCGGAAGAATACATGATAAAAGTATTCACTTTTTTGATATGTTTTATAAACAACTAATTAATATAGAATGGGGAATAAAGATAACTTAGTATTAGAAAAGTTTCACCATTTTTTATTTTTTTTTGTCTTTTAAATTTTCTAGCAATATTTTTCTGCATTTTTAATGTTAACTATTTATATAACGGTTTATGTTGAAATTTGGGTGTTATTTTTTAGGTTTTGGATATTAATGTATTATTTCATCATATGAAGATTTATTTATATTTTATAAATTGAAACATCGATTTTTGTTTTTGTAAATATATAATGTCAAAAATAATGACTTTCCATTTATTTATGGATCTTATAATCTCATTAAATTTAATTTTATCTCTTCATTCATGAAAAATTAATATTGTTTTCAAATAATTGAATATGTATGAAAAGAGGTGGAGGATAATTGAAACACTCAACCAAAGGATGGAATTACATTTATGGTTTTAAAACAATTGAGTAAGTTTATTTTCTCATATTATATAGTAAAATAATTTATCAACACTAAGAATAATTATCTTGAAAAATAAAGAATTTTTTTTAGAATTATTTCCAAGGGATTGATGTTCATTTTCAACAACACAAATTTATTTATTTTTTGTAATTAAATTTCTCATGACCGTGTTCTCTATCACAAACTTTTACACCTTTGAAATTATCTTTCTCCTCAATTTCCATATTTTCACTTCTCACTACTGTTCTCCTAATCTATTAACTCTATTATAAGTTGTTTAAGATATCATTTCTATTTCCCATATCGAAAGATACATTATACCTTTGAGTGATGTCAATTTTCATGAAAAGTGATTTTCAATTTTGAAACATTCAATATAAATCAAACAAATTTAAGGAAATATTTTATTTAATGGGGGGAGAATATACCACCATAATATTGTAGAATATGTTTCTCTTTAAAAAAATTATAAGTGTTCAATATATTTTTTTACAAAATTACCATGTTTTTATGAACCATGTTATAGTAAAAAATTATAAGAAATACATTAAATTGTATAATCTTTACAGTAATTGAAACATTAAGAAATATTTTTATAAAGGTTTTAAATGGTTTAAATTTATTTATTAATTCCTAATAAATAAGGGCACAATTTTTAGTAATTTCATTTTATGCTTCAAAAATATATTTTCATCAAATATGGTTTTATTTACATTTTTTGTGGATGGAAATTATAATCAATTTTATCCATATTTAGAAAATTTATTTACATGAATTAATATGGTTTTTAAAATCAACATTTTAAAATTATATTTTAGTTAATTTTCAGGATTCTTCAATGAAAGATTTATTTTTTAGTGAATAGTGATTAATACCTATTTTTATAAAATATATTTTTTATTTTCAATTAAAAATTACCATTTTAATTTAAATTTTAACATAAATTAACACAATTCTACTATAATTATGAATAATATATTTAATTATGTATTAATATTATTTATACATGATTTTTCCAAATGTTAATTATTTTTCTTAAAAACACATTTTCATAAAAACTTAATTTATGCATGAAATATGTTTTAATCCTAATAAATTAAATTAATCACAATTTATTATTGTTTTTAAAGAAAATTAATGAGTATTTATTCAATTATATATTTTAACAATTATTTTATGGTTTCCATAAGGAATGGAATGGAACGAAGTTATGTTTTATTGTTAATTGTTTTATAAAATAAGATTTCATTACGATTTTTGTGCTTATTTAAAATTAAATTAAGCCACCTATAGAAATTTAATAATATAATAAATATTAAATATTTGTAATTAAAATTTATAAAATAAATTAATAGGTTGAAATTATTAATTTTTTTTTTATTTAATTGTAAAAATACTAACTTTTCTTTCCATAGTTATTGTTAAAATGGGTTTACTAAGGGAGAGGTTAAACATAGATATATGGGTCGGATTTCCACCCACACTTGTATAATTTTTATTTAATGAATATATTTAAACATTATAATATCTCTCATTTTAATACAGGTATATTTGGAGTCGCATTCCCTTGAAATTGACCTCTTATCATTTAAATCATTTAGGAAATTACATGTGTGTATATCTCCTCACCTTTTAAAGGGAACCTCTTATCCAATGTTATTATCATCATATATATCTTATTTCTCTACAAATATCTACACTAAAACGTTACATGAATCCTTCCCTTTATCTATGTTCTTCAGGTATTCTCCTAAGGCCAATCATTCAAAGCTTAAGGATTAAGGTTTAAGCCAATGGATGTCTTTCAAATAAGAGGTATTGATATAAATCATTTTCATTAAATTTAATATTATTTTATAAATACAATAAATAGGTTATATCCATCAAAAAAAGGTTACTATATTATTCAAAATTTACAAAGATGTTAATATGATGATCTCAGAAAAATTTATTACCTCTTCTCAATCAAAAAGGAAATAAATGTTGAACTTGTGTGTATATGTGCACTACCTCCTCCATGTTGTGATATTATTCATTTTCTTTTACCATAATTCATGAGTGGTTATAATGATTGATTTATATATTAAATTTATATAATACTTATACTTCCATAATTATAATTTATTATCTACCCTCTTATTATCCAATCCATTAGAAAATAGCAATGTCAGTCATGCATATGACTGGACTATCACCACCACAAAAGTGATGCGATTTTTTTATCATTTCCGCATTACATGATCAGTAAGAACGATATATTTAATTAATATATTTTATATTTATAAACTAATAGTGATCATATATTGGTAATTATAAATAATATTTCTTTTATTACATCTACCCAAATGTGGAAACATAACTCATATGTACGTATAGAATATAGTCTCCATGAAGTGATGTAAGTCATTTTTAGTCACAAAATAAATTGAATGACTATGAATATGTATATAATAAATATATATCATAGTTATTTCATTATTAATTTTCTGTATATAGCTTAACCATGATCAATGTGAAAGGTCCATAATTTTCTAACCAAAGCATACATGAAAAATGACGTAGTTAACAACAGAAATGACAAAATTAATAGAGAAATGTTAATAAATGGGTATTAAAATGTGATAAGTGGATAATATATGATATTATAATTATTAATTTTGTTTATTTATATAGTTAGAATAAATTTTATTTATTATGAAGTCGGTTTGAGAGCTTATGAATTAGGTCTTACCTAAGGTAAGGGTTAGATCTTAATTTCTCTTTGTTAAGACAAGTTTTAATGTTAGGAAACTATTTATTATTTATATAGTGTATATAATATACCATAATATGTTTTTTAATAAAATGTTTTTTAATAAAATGGGTTTATTGAATACTATTATTTTTAATCTACAAATGAATTTTGATTAAAAATTTACTAATACCATAAGTGTTCATTAACTCAATTTTGTTAAATTGAGACATGTTTGTTATCATGAACCTATTTATGTTTACAAGGTGTATGTACTAATAAATTAAAATTTTATAAAATTTATATTTCATAATTAAAGTTATATATAGTTACAAATCATATTATTTTATTAATGGTGTTTGGATTCGAATGTTAACAAAGAGACAGGGGTTTATCATCTCAAATTGTCTTCTTTGGGTCATATGTTATGTTATACACCTATATTAATTTATGAGGTGTATCCCATACAGTTTTATATTTATCATTAATATCCTTATTTAATTTTTTATTGTTTATTTTAATTTATTTCTTTTACGGGGGTCATGAATAAAAAGTTAAAAAATCCAAAATAGTTTTATGTTCCAATCACTTTTTAACTAGATTGATTAAACATACATTTTAAATGATGAAATTCAATGATAGATCTATTCCAAATATTATTAATGTAAATATAATTTGGTTATATATTTATATTTCATGTTTTCTATTCAATTTCCACACTTTAATTACTCAAGAGACTGAAATATTGATCTTATGGAAAACCAATCATGTTTTTCTATTCTATAGGGAATATTTTGTTCTAGGCCCATAATTTATTTTTAATATTTTCTAGAAAGTTTTTACTATCATCAAAAGATTTAATAAATTCATTTTACCATTTTTAGCTTTTAATTTGTATATTTTAAAGTAATATTCTTTACAACTTTTGGATAAGGTAATTTTTAATTTTCACCCTATTTTCGATGCTTTCGTCGGGGCGAGTGCATCTGTCTGTTTGAGGAGGAAGATGATTTTTGTTTTCCCGCATTCCCACTTTTCAATGGTGGGAGGCATTCGTTCCTTGTTCAGGTACATTTACTCCTTGATCGAAATGAGATGATGGGATGTGAGTTCTTCCTTTTGTGGATTCCTCCTCAGAAGTCGTCACATAGTCCAGGTCTCCCTTATAGACTTAATACATTGTTCGTGAAACTCTTCCCAGTGCCATATCTTCATGGAAACCATTTAATTGCACTGCTTTTGTCAGGACATTCAAAAGGGTCTTGCTAGGGCAGCAATCTTCGGTCGGGGGAGTAGTCACGTTCGACATCACTGGCATGTCTGGATGTTGTAACATTGGTGTATCAGTGTTTCTTACCCTTATTATAAGGCTTCTTGAGGTCATGGTATCCCAAGGTACCCCACATAGAATGTGGGAAATAATATTCCATAGGCATGTATCTGAGGTTTTCCTCAACTTCCGAGGTTTAACACACGGTATGCCGCATGTTTAACATCTATCGGAGATGGATCAGATTGATAAGAACATTGAATAGAGTGCATCAGATGGGCGTGACCCCTAGGGGAAATGTTGATGCTAGTCTATGAATTGGCATGATCTCACTGGGATGCGGTGGCCCGAATAATAATCAAGATGGATGATGGATGGTTAAATGAAGTGGCGGGGCGAATGAGATGGAACTGACGTGGGGACAATGGTGGTGTTGGGCTTGAGCCTCGAAGAGACTTCCTACGTATCCCCGTGGTAGGGAATCAAAGTCCTCATAGTTTGGTGGGATGATGCGACACATGGGGAGGTGGCCCATGAGAATGGATACATGGATGGGACCCGTAGGAAGTGGAAACTCCGGGTTGGGGCATGACCTTCTTGAAACACATAGGTTTGAGAGATATATTATGATGAGACGTGAATGATGGTATTGAAGCTTGGGGTGGCTTCCTTTGTATCTCTGTGGTAGGGAATCAAAGTATATGTAGTTCATCTGAAGGCGGGTTACCATCGAATGCGGTTGACAACAGCTTTCCGATGAACGGGGTTCACTACGGCTTCCCACTAAATTGGGATGACAATGGCTTACCACTGAATAGGGTCACAAAAACTTACCGCTGAATGGGGTCACAACAACTTACCGCTGGATGGGGTCACAAAAGCATACCACTGGATGGGGTCACAATGGCTTACTATTGGATGGGCTCACAACGGCTTACCACTGGAAGGGGTCACAACGGATTACTGCAGGATGGGGTCACAACGGCTTACCGCTGGATGGGGTCACAACGGCTTAACATGGGATGGGGTCACAATGGATTACCACTGGATGTGGTCAAAAATGCTTACCATTGGATGTGGTCACACCGGCTTACCACTGGATGGGGTCACAATGGCTTACCGTTGGATGGGGTCACAATGGCTTACCCCTGGATGGGGTCACAATGGCTTACAACTGGATGGGGTCACAACGTCTTACTACTGGATGGGTCACAACGACTTACTACTGGATGGGGTCATAACGGCTTACCACTGGATTGGGTCACAACGTCTTAAAATGGATGGATTCACAGCATATTACCAATGGATGGGGTGCCAACAGCTTACCACTAGATGGGGTATGCAGTTTAACGTCGTGCATGACGAAAAGGGGGCATGCAGTTTAACGTCAGGCAGGACGAAGGTGGTCAGACATGAAGGGGGTTGTAACCAATAGGGTTTTGGACTTGAACCATGGGGAGGCTTCCTATATACCTTGCCTTGGAAAAGATCAAAGTCCATGTAGTTTTGGAGGAGTAGGAACCGATGTAAATATGGTCAGGACCAATGGGTGTTGGGATTGAACCTTAGGGAGGAATTTTACGTACCTTGCATTGGAAAAGATCAAAGTCCACATAGATCATGGTGGTGTTGGTGAATAGACATGAAGATGGAAGGGACCATTGGGTTTTCATCTTGAACCTCGGGAAGGCTTCCTGCACACCTTGCCTTAGCAAGGATCAAAACCATGTAGTTAAAGATGGTGTTGGTGAACCGATGTGAAATATGGATGGGACCGATGGGTGTTGGGATTGAACCTCAGGGTGGCTTCCTACGTATCTTCCCTTGGAAAGGATTGAAGTCCACATAGTTCGTGATGGTGTGTGGGGATTACACTCTAAGGCGGCCCAGAGATGATGTCATGGTCGGTGCATGCTCTCATCCCACGTGTGACATGCTCGGTGTGAGAAACAAAATGCAGAAAAGACCTTATGATCACGTCGTGAATGGTGTGTCTTTGGGAATTTGAGTGGGGCTTACACGTATTTAGGGGCCCAAAAAGTAAATAGGGGACTACGCATGGTCTGTAGCCCAAGGTGATGGAGATTTGGACATACTCCAGGATGGAGGCCCGGCTGGCGACAAAGCCCAATAGGAGGGGGATGGGATAACAGAGGTCCCAATGCCCATTTCTCCTCTGGTCTTTGGTAAGGAAGAAAATAGGGGGATTAGGGATGAAACCTCCTACAAGAAATGTTAGGGGCTTACACCAAGGGTATTTCCCTATCCTTGTGGACAAACTCCACTCCAATAAAGAGTATATCATTCCATGTGAGGAATGATTTCAATCCCTTAGAGACCAGTTGGAATAGAGATCATCCGAGATGAGGCACCCCGCGTATGATGCATGGGGTGAGGCCACAGTTTAGCATCACATGCTGTGGATGATGGTGCTTTTCAGTTTAACGTCCAGCAGCTTGGATGTGGTGGGTTCGCTCCTCACCCCTCCGACTTACATAACTGATACCCACCCTCCCTTGAGGGAAGTAAGGCATCAACAATTATGTGGTTGGGGGTGTTATGGAACGATCTATTGGGGGGTCCACGTTAGCATGGCTATGCGAATAAGCAATAACTGTTAGCGTGCCTATGCGAAGAAGCATGAGTCAAAGCAATGCAATGGGAATCAGCACCCAAGGGACCTTGAAATTGCTTCGTGCAAACCTAATGGTCCGCACAAGAAAATGACTTGTAGAGAAAAGGGGTTCATAGGTATAAGCCTTGTGAAGGCCTGGTGATCCATGATGTGGAGGGGCTTTGTGAATGGTGTGCATCGCCAAATGAAGTCACCTAGCCTAGGAATATGGCATAGGTTCATATGGAAAAGAGCTTTTTGAAGTGGAATGGCATTCGCGAGGCAGTGCCTCATGAAGCAAGGGTGCCTTGAGAAGCCTAACATTGGGATGTAATGAGCTTTATGAAGCATAGTGACCACACCTTAGCATGCGGGTCACGTGTGTATGAAGGGTGCTTCGTAAAGCATAAATGCTCCACGACGACCCGTGCCCCCATGGGGATCTCCTTCCTTCGTAGATGCCCATGGGCTCCACGAAGGAAATACCTCTTTAAAGAGGGGTGAAATTCATGCAATGGGGAAGGACCTTCCCAATGCAAAAGTACCTTGAAATGATCATGGTTCGCAGAGCAGAAATTGCTTCATGATGTGGGAGATTAGAAGTAAAAAAGGTTAGAGGGTCCATTCTTTGGTCTTGAAGGGAGCCAGGTATTTATAGGAAAGAGGCGCCATGAATAATTTCTTGCTCAGCGTGAAGGCAAAGCTTGATCCGTGGTGGGTTCATGAATGTCAAAGGGGTTCTTGGAGCATCCCGCCTTCTTGCTCGGTGGAGGGTTTGCGAACATCAAATCAGTTCTCAGGGAATCCCGCCTAGTTTCTTTGTGGTGGGTTCATGAACATCAAATCAGTTCACGGAGCATCCTGCCTCGTTACTCCGTGGCGGGTTCATGAAGGGGGAGCTCTGTGCTAACTGAAGGGACTTGGGGGGGCTGAGCGTGTAGTCTTTGCGCGGCATACCCTAATGCTTTGCCTTTGTTCTTTATTCTCCTCGATTTTGGTGTCAAAAAATTTCCCCCTCAGACATGGAGCCAAGGAGAAAACGATGGTCAGAGTTGGAGGGTCCGCCACCAAAACTCCTCAGTCAATCAAAAAGGTGACTCACGAAGGGGGATTGCGAGGAAGAGTGGCACGTGTGGGCTAGCGCGTGACAAATCTAACTACGGATCGGATGCACTGTGAAGCTCTAGGGGTCCTCACCTATAAATAGGGGAGTTGACCTCTATTTTTTCCTTTCTCTTCTTCGCATTTTTGGATTGTAGCACTCACGATTCACTAAGCTCTACATACTCTGCGATTTCTCTCCATGAATCAGACCTTCTACATCATATCATACAACGAGTCTTTGACTTTGCGTCGATGTTCTCCGCAAACTGCGTCAGAAGGCCGAGGAATGCCTTTGTGAACAACCTTCATGACAGAGCTCTACAAACTTTCTCCGTGAAAGATCTTTGAAAACCAAACCAAAAGAATGCCCACTCATCAAAATTGAATGGCTCACCAGGAGGCTTCTAGGTGGTCCTTGTGGACACTGGCTGAAGGGATGAGATGGAGAATAACATGGGTCTAGGGTAGTTGATACAGAGCAACTCTAACCAAAATTGGCTGGTGGAGCAGCTATCAGAGATCCAGAGGAACTATCAGTCATGTAAGAGGTTGATGATTTATGGCTTGGGGATGAGGGATAACTTCTTCATCCTCGAAGCAAGTAGGGATAGACCAGCTTACTAGTTTAGGAGCACTCTGTGCCAATGCCAGTGGTTCAGGGTGGATGACGGCCATGTCTGGGAGGGCATCACACCTATAATTTCTGATTTCTTGTACAACCATCAGAAAAATGATGATGGGAAATAATTACAGTTGGATACATCCCCCCTCTATATGAGACGATCTTGAAGGAGACCCAGAGGAACCTGGGGAAGCGATGGCTAGATGAGTGGGATCAACGCTAGGGTGGAAACATTACAGATGACTGGGCCTGGGCCTACTGGATAGGTGCCTCATGTGAAGAGTTTGGGAAGAACTATGGAGAGTGGGCCAGTATGAGGCGGATTGGGCCTCCCAATTTCATATATACCAACCAAAGAATCTAATGTCGGAGTTGTTGAGAAGGTGTTCATCTAGGACCAATATCTTCCACTTTCACCACATGGAGGTTGGCATTAGTTTATCAGACATGAACCAAACCTCAGGGGTCCCAATACTGGGGGAGATAAATGATAAATTCCTCCCTGTTATGGGTGTTTGGGAGGATCCAGAGAAAATTTCACCACTGGTGATGGCACTGATGGTGCAGGTTCCTGGAGAGGACAAGGAAGTAGTGAGAGACGTCCACTTCAGACGGTGGTTCAAACAGTTTCTGAACGTCCTGGAAAACATATAGTTCCGGGTGAGGCCTTGTACTTTCCCAAAGGGGGATCAACGGGGAAAGTAGCACTCGTATTGCCGGCTCCTAGAGGACAACCAGTGGAAAACCTGGGGGTTCAGTGTCAGCACTGAGCAACAACCAGTAGTCAGACTTGTGGCATTCATTGCTGCTCTCATCAGCTATTGGATCCTACTAGTGAGGGATCCAAACATGGGTTCACGACCAAACACATTTATCATGACATCCATATTGGCGACAAGAGGGTGGGTGAACCTCGAAATCCTGATGCTCTCCAAGATGTACAAGATTTTGTGGAATATCACTGAGGGGAAGAGGCCACAAAGGATTTGGGGGACATTCCACCTTCTATATGAGTGGATAGCAGCATACGTCAGGGGGGGTCTATGAAGATCTAAACCCCATCTCCCCTCTGGGATCAAACTTTTGTCTGTCCATTCTGAATTTCATGGAATGCCTTCTGGCCAAACTGATTGTGCAAGCGATAATGATCCGCATCTGAAAGATAGAGGAATTCAACTTCAATCTGTTCCTGCTTCCAATGGGTTCTTTTAATGATGATGGCCAAGGAATATAAGGGTACCAATCCTATCTCCTAGCTTTTCTAGTTGGAGTCCTGGTGGAAAAAGTATACCGTGAGCCTCTTTGTGAGTTTTACACCTCACACCGATTCACTAGGAAATTTTGGTGAATACAGCAGCTGACCCCACATGTTTATTTAGGGGTACTCCACGAGGAACATCCATATGTGACAAGGAAGATGTGGCTTATGTCCACACTAGAAGATGGAGAGATGTATAATGAATTTCCTCCGCCCACGGCTATCTTTGGGTTGGTGAAGGAGTATGCCATAAGCAGGGAGGTGTCCTACACGGGGGTGATGATGAAGTATCCAACCATTCGGACCAGTGATGGTGTACCTCCCCATCCTCGAGGCCGGGGTAGGAAGGTGAAAAGGTCATCCTGTGGTGGAGGGGTTGTCATGGCGGCAAGGGTCATACCAGTTGAGGGGGAGGCAGCGACATCGGATCCATCACTGGTAGTGGACCTAGTGGTCCTAGAAGAACATTGTTATCATGAGTGGAGGCCCCCAAGAGGATTCCGTAGAATATCCACCCAGGCTCCGAGGAAGCGGTTTCACCATATAGACATGCCAAAGAATGATGCCTTCTTAGAGGCTTGGGACAACTAGGATGTCAACATGAAATTCCTCGGCCTGTCTGAGATGTGGAAACACTTGAACCCTCTCAGGCTGGATTTCCTGGGAATTGGCCCTGTCAGGGCCAGCTTTACCGTATCCCAAAAGGAGGTGGAGAAATACCTAACTGAGTTGGAGGATTTTATCCACTCCCAGGGTTCCCCACATCCAATGAAAGACCAGGAGAAGGTGTTGTTGGATCGAATGACCCCTCTGTAGTTATTAACTGCCGAACTGAGAGAGCTCTTTCCACTATCGGAAGAATCAGACGAGTCCTCCTGGGGGGAGGAGGCTAGTAGAGGGAGCCCATTGGAGGAGGGAAAAGTCGGTGATCAAGGCTCAGATCTTGCGGAATTTTCATAGGACCATGAGGTATCATCCAAATCTCCATCCATATGGTCTGTTTCGAGGTCATTTTTAATTCCATAACAATATTTGAAATGTTCATGAGAACCTAATACACTCAACCCGCTCCCACCCTACAGTAGATGAAGATGTAGGGCCTTCGGGATCCATGCCTGCTTTTATAGAGATTTGTAAACCTGGCGGGAACAGGGCACCTGAGATAGCTCCCCCATAGTTTTCATACTTCCCTATAATTTATATAGGGCAACATCTGTGGGTCCCCATAACAAAAAATAGGGGATGAGACTAAGATTTGGACCTCCGTAAGTCTTCTTCACACATTTCACAACCACCACTCATTGACCAGGATAACGACATTTGTGCTCCCCTTGGTATGCACAATTCTCCAAATGGTGTGGGCCTCCTTTGCCTGGTTGTTCGGGGCTTCTGGCAGCACTTTTCCCAGGGGAATTTTAGTGATCATGGAGGCATAGGTCCAAACCCACCAAGCGACGGTTCTCCTGATCACTGGTGGGACCGTTAGTGGGGCTGAAACTAAGATCATTGAGGTGGGATCTGATGATGAGGATCGGTCAGACATCCCAGGCCCTACCATACCCGATCAAACACTAGATGTGCACCCTGCTGATGAGTTCCTGAGGGCGTTCCCTACATATGAACCTGCCAACCGTACTGACTGGGATGAGACGACCTCTGATAAAGAAGATAGCAAAATAGTCTATCTCCAATCATGGAAGCTGATCAAGCACTTCATTAATGACACCACCAAGTACAATGGCCGGATGAGATGGACAGGATTTGTTCGCGGCTGTGTGAACTGTGTGCTGGGGGAGTGGATGCCCAACGTCTCCACATTCTCTTCCGAGATCTTATTGTAGGAGAGATTCAAAAGTATGACCATGGCCTCAGTGTGGGCTGGTAGTGGAGGAAAGAGGTGAACATCAAGGGGATTTAGGAGGCTAAAAATGACGTTCAATGTCTGTAGGTCTGAGTGGATGAGCACATAGCCACCCTCAATGTGCAATCAGAGCTAATATTGCGATTGAAGGACCACCTAGAAGAGTGCATAATGAAATCCTCTATAGAAATGACCGTCATCCGGACTGACATGGAGTGTGCTCTAATTTTGAATGATGAATTTCAACCCATCAGTGCTGAGGAGGAACAAGAGCTTAATAGGTGACAAAAAATCATGGACTCAACAGGCCAGAGGGTGGTGGAGCTACAATTCTCTTTTGACGGTGTTAACCTATCCATGGGAGGGATCAACCCTCAGGTACAGTAATGATTACAAACCCTCAAACATACTTTCATGCTTTGATCATTTTATGCTATATGCATGCATGAGTTCTGTTATTTGTATTGGTTTATTTCATTCCCGTCATATTTGTAGAGCATCCAGTAATCAATCCCTAAGCTCACATGGGTCGGGCCCGGGGTGAGAAACAAGGGATGACCACCTTATAATTCAACCCAAATGTAAGAGTGAATGCCTATCTTAGGGAATCCGGAGAATCTGAACAACCAATCCAGATTTCTGAGAAGAAAGGGGGAGGCCCGACTGGAGGATAAGGACCTCAAAATAGTCAAATTATCACTTTCCCAGTGTGAAGTAGTGCATGATCAGGGATATGCCAAGGTAATTGGAATTAATGCAAACATAGGAGAGTGAAATGTGTGAACCATGATACCAAAAATTCAGAACCCTATAGGATGGTGTGAAAATGAAGAATAATTGTCGAATGTGTTCGAAACATAGTATCCCATTTGCGTTAGCCTGAAATGGGGATAACAAATGACGGTCGACCACTGACCTTATTCGAAAAATGGGGCCTGACTCAAATTTTCCTCCATTTTCCATCTGGAATGTTGGCCCAAGATAGTAGGTGATCAATAGGATGAGAATCCATGCTACCTGGGGGTTCCCTTAGACGTGAAATAGGATAAGGGTCCGAATGAAGGTCACACAATGTGTGGAGCTGGAGTGATAGCTTGTTCGAATGGAGTCCAACACTCTTGAAATCATACCACCATGATGAAGGAACATTAGGTGGGCATATCCGTCTGATCATGGATCAAACATAATTCTGAGTAGGACCTATTTTTCAAAGGGATCTGTTGTATCCCATGATTAGCATGGTGAATCCTGAACTTGTTCAGGGTAGAATCGCAATTTAGTGTCATTCATCAAGTACATATGGAATCGTTTTTTAACGTCATACAATAGGACAGAGGGTTAAAGGGGAGATCCCTAGAAGGGAGTATGTGGTTCAGTGGCTATAAACCTGACGTGAATGAGGACATAAGGAGTCTTCACCACACCACGTATCCCTCAAGAAAATTCTTTAAGTAAAGGTGTAAAAATTGAAAGTTAGGATAGGTCCAAAACAAGGTGCCTGGATGATTGTACGTACCACATTATAATGGGAATCAAGCCATACGTAGTTTGGAAGGCACTTTTTAATGTCATGTGGGATGAATGAAAGGAATGTGCAACATGGAAGTGCTAGTACACGTCCTTTTTAAACTACTAAGACCACGTGAGTCATGATCAATGTGGGAAACAAGACGTAGTTATAGGGATTTCCTTGCATGGGAAGGCACATGTTAGGGTGATGGGATGCTTGGTGAATGACGTCCCAATAATTATGACCCACCTATATAATGCACCTATATGCACAAAGGGGTAATGATGAGTATGTTGGAATTCCACTTGAAGATATGGACGTTGAAATATGTGAATCCTGATGCTTGAGATCTGGACCTCAATTATGGTGTCATGGCGATAGGGGATAACTGTTTATCATGTTCAAAACAAAGCATCTGTTTCGCATTATCCTGGAATGGGGATAGACAAATGAGGGTCGACCACTGACCAGGTTCGAAACATGGGATCTGTCATAAATGTTGTTTGAGGTCCTCAGGGACGTTGGTCCATGACGATAGGTAAGACAATGGGGCCTGAGACTGAACCATAATGGGGGTCCCTTGAGATGTGAAAGTGGATAAGGATCCAAATAATGGGCTCATGAAGATTGTACATGGAATGAAAGAATGTCCCTATAAAAATTCCACATTTCGGGCTCTTTGTCATGACGCATCTGAGTACTAAAAAAATATATATTAGATAGAGGGATTCAATTCCCTTTCAATGGACAAGGGTCCTTGGGTCGCACGCTTCCAACTTAATGGTCGTCAGATGGGCCATAAAGGGGAGATAGATTTAATGGACTGTGTGCAGGGTGGCGAAGTAGCCAAACCCAACGCATAGTTCCCATAGGGAGATCTTAGTTTAAGGTTATAGAACTCAGACCAGCTTTGGGAAAGACATGGGGGCACATGGTACGGTTATTGTGAAACCTGAGATGAATGAGGACCCATTAGGTACTCAGCACACCACATATTCCCAAGAGAGTTCAGGCTGAGTGGCCGAAAGGGAGGACAAGATTTTAGATTTTTGGGGCGGGAACCAGAGACTATATGTTTGGGCGTTCTTACATATCCTATGAGGATGGGAATCAAGTGGTACATAGTTCTTCAAGATTTCATGTTGTTTAACGTCTTGTGTAAAGGATGCAGAGTGATATTAGTTTATGGTCATAGAATTTGGACCTAAGATGGTAGGGAATGTAGGGGACACATGGTGAGGTAATTATGAAACATGGGGTGAATGAGGACTTGGAGTCCATATGACTATGTGTTCCTTGGGGAGGTTTTAGGTCGAGGGACCAAAAATGAAAGTTAGGATGGGCCTGAGGCAAAGTGAATGGGTATACCTATGTATCCCATGATAATGATAATCAATCCACACATAGTTCTAGGAATGGCATGGTAAGATACCAGTGCCATAGATAATAGGGTTTTGCAGGTATGGACCTTTCACCAAATGAAGTGGCATTTGATAGATCTTGTTTGTCCTTTGGGATTAATGAGTGTTGTTTTTTTTCTGAATCGATGAACCTATGATAGAAATTCCAGGAATCACCACAAGAATTAAGTTGTGTGATAGTGTTGACAAATGGTATGGTGTGTGACCGATACCAAAAATGATGTCCCCTCTAGTGAGGACACCATAAAGAAGTGCATTTTTTCATCGTGCAGCTAGGACGATAATGTAACCGTTTAGGGTCATGTGATGAGATGAACCATGCACATTAACATCGTCCAGTAAAGAAGTAACAGTTTAAGGTCATGTGGGACTGGGTAGCATAGTTTAAAGTCATATGGTTGAGTCATATACACAAAAGATGAGGGTCAAAAGGGAATGTTCACGACGTGATAAATCATACCTGACGTGAATGTGGACGAGGTCCAAATCCCACCGCATGCGATTCCAAGAAAGAAAACTTGGGATGAGGGGACCAGAGAAGGTTAGAGAATATGTGGCAAGAGATAGGAGGGAATAGCTCGTTGAAAGGGGCATACATGGTGAAGCTATTGCAAAACCCGACGTGAATGAGGTCATAAGCCCACATGCACCACACCACGTGGTCCTATAAGATTCAGAGCCAAGAAGGAAGAACAGAATAGGTAAATTTGTGGAACTCGAGCTGGGCCCCAAAAAAATATGTCTAGGTATTCCTACGTATCCCATGGGAATGGGAATCAATCTGTACGTAGTTCTAAAGGAGATATTAGTTTAAGGTTTTAGAGCTCGGACCTTGGAGAGGCGGAATCCTTCCAAGTAGGAACAAGCCTCAATCCAATTTGTAATCCCATGTGAGTCAAACTCGGTGTGGGAAACAATGGAAGGAGAGGTATTTTCATTACCTGGAATGTAGGCCAATGGGAAATCGGTGAGGAGCCCTAAATAATGCCTTACCGTGGCTTTGTCCCCCCACATGCAAATGTGAACTGAGGGATAGTTCCAGGAGTGTCGAAATTCTATTTGGACATGATGGGGTGAAAGAAATAATGTGAATCATGTAACCAACATTCAAGGAATGAAGGGGTTGGCGTGAAGATGGAGGATACCTGTTGACCGTTTTAGAAACATAGAATCCATATTGTGTTGCCTGAAATGGGAACAACAAATGAGCATCAACCACTGACCATATTCACAATGCGGGACTTGTATCGATTTGTTGTCTGAAACCCTTGAGGACGTTGGCCTGTAATGGTAGGAGATACCTTAGGCCTAGCATCCATGCCATTTGGGGGTCCCTTCCAATTTGAAAGATGATGGAAGGACAAATGAAGGGGAACACGAA
Source organism: Viscum album (assembly GCA_963277665.1). Classification (NCBI taxonomy): domain Eukaryota; kingdom Viridiplantae; phylum Streptophyta; class Magnoliopsida; order Santalales; family Viscaceae; genus Viscum; species Viscum album. The sequence goes on from OY728129.1 coordinate 1,831,545,012, forward strand.
GCCTGAAAAATGGGTGAAAGGATGTCCACGTAGAATCTGACACTCCAGGTTCTAGACCAGATTACTCATGGGTCAATTGGGGAATCACTGAAGAGGTTTGAGGGACCCGATTTAAGGACAACCAACTCAAAGAGATGAGAGTAGGGAAAGGGAGCTAAATCTACTTAGGAGAGAGAGGTATGCAGTGTTGTTTTTATAAACCCGACGTGAATAAGGACATAATCCCATACCAAACTATATACCCCTCTTCTGGAAGAATATGGGCCAAGGGGCCAAAACAATAGAGAGGTTTCTAAGAGATGGGGCTAGACCCAAAGACGAAATGTCCGGCTGTTACAACATATCCCATTAATATGGGAATCAATCCATACGTAGTTCTTGGGGTGCCATGTAGTTTAATGTCATGATGGTAAAGACGAAGATAGGGGAAATGTATCTCATCCAAGGATGTGTATGGAACGGTGAGTAACCCAACGTGAATGAGGGAAAAAGATCACACCACAATGTACAACACAAAGTGAGAACTTGGGTCAGTGGACCGAGAAGGACAAGGGGCCTAAGGCTAGGCCACAGACAGAATGTCCCAACTAGCTTATAGTTTAACATCTTTTAGTGAGGACGATGATGATCGTATTTTAGGGTCATGGAGCTCGGACCGTACATGCCTAGTTTAATGTCATATGTGTGGGGCAGAGAGGGTGAATCATCGTGCCTATGGAGGACCACAAAGAGTCAACAATGAAATCAGAAAACCATCAACTAGGTTCAAAACATAGTATCAACCCTTGTGTGGCCATAATTTGGGGAAAACAACTGAGCATCGACCGCTAACCATATTCACAACACGAGACTTGTATCAACTTGTCGCTCGCAATCCTCGAGGGCATTAGATTGTAATCGTTAGAGAGCCCTTGAGTCAAGCATTTATGCCATTCAGGGATCCTTTTGGATATAGAAGATGATGGAAACCCAAATGATGGGGCTCACGAAGCACAGCAGGGCCTATGCTTGCAGAAAAGATGATAAACAGAGGGATGTTTCAAAGGGGGGATGTGCGACATGGAAAAATTTCCCGACATGAATAAGGACGTGATTCCATACCACAATGCATAATCCTATATTAGAACTCAATATAGGGGGCCAAAAAGGCTGAGGGAAATGAGTTTGGGCCAAGGATGGGATGTCCCAGCTAGTTTGTAGTTTATTATCATATGGGACTAGTGTTGAGTGGTTTTATATTCTTCAGTTAGGACTGATCACACAGTTTAATGTCGTGTGATATGGATGATTGTGATATTATTTTAAGGTCATATATGTGGGATCATTTTTTAGTTTATTGTCACGTGGGATGATAATAAGTTGTTTAACGTCATGACAGATGATGATGCAGTTTAACATCATGTGGGACGATGATGCAGTTTAATGTCATGAGGGATGATAATGCAGTTTAATGTCATGCGTAATGAAGATAACCAGTTTCACATCATGCAGGATAATGATGTGTAGTTTTACGTCATGCAGGACGATGATGCTGTTTAATATAATTCAAGACGATAATGATTAGTTTAATGTCATGTAGGATGATAATGTAGTTTAAAGTCATGCATGGTGATAATGAGAAGTTTAACGTCATAACATACAACGATGAGCAGTTTAACATCATTACAGATGAATGTGAATAGCTTAATTCCATTTAGGATGATGAAGATGTTTACTGTCATAAGGGACGAAGATGAACAATTTAACGTCATGCAGAACGATGAAACAGTTTAATGTTATATAGGATGACAATGTGCAGTTTAACATCATGACAGATGAAGATGAATAGTATAAAGTCTTGCAGGATGATGATGTAGTTTAATGTCATGCAGTATGAATATGAATAGTTTAACATCATGCAGGATGATAATGAACAGTTTAATGTCATGACGAACGAAGATGAATAGTTTAACGTCATGCAGGATGACAATGCAGTTTAACATCATGCAGGACGATAATGATTAGTTTAACATCATGACAGATGAAGATGAACATTTTAACATCATGCAGGATGATAATGCGGTTTAACATCATGCGGGACGAAGATGAATAGTTTAACATCATGCAGGATGATAATGCAGTTTAACATCATGCGGGACGAAGAAGAATAATTTAACATCATGCAGGATGAAGATGTTTGTGTCACTCAACCATATCAGTACATATCCTACCAAAACTGTTAAGCCCATGTGATTCATGATCAGTGTGGGAAACAAGATGTAATGATGGGATTTTCCTAACACGTGGAAGCACATAGAAAGATGAATGTAGATGTCAGGATAGAAATATTCGAGCAAAACTGGACCACTTATTCGATGTGCAATGATGCACAGAAGGGTAACACCAAGGGTGTTGGAGCTCCACCTAAACATAGAGAGGTGAAAAAATAGGTGAATCATATGGTTCAATATCTAGATTACAGTGATGGTGGTGAAACGATGGAGGAAAGATGTTGACTGTGTTTGAAACACAGCATCCATATCATGTTACCTGGAATGAGGATAGATAAATGGTGGTTGACCGCTGACCATGTTCAAAACATGATACCTGTCGCAAAATGTCATCCAATGCTTTTTGGGACGTTGGCCCGTGAAAATAGTCAAACCATAGGCCAAGAATCCGTACTATTAGGGGGTCTCTTCAAATAAGAATGAAGGCATGGATCCAAATAAAGGGATGTTATGATGTGTGGAGATGGAATGGGATTAGGTTCATTTGGATTCCAACAATCTGGGTTCTACACCACAGTGCATCAGAGCATGTTAGTGGGAAGACGTAGCTGGACTCAGAGTAACAGACCATGGTGATGCAAGTAGTTTAAGGTCTTATTTCTTGGACTAAAGGTTCTTAGTTTAAGGTCATAGAGTTCAGACCTATTTCATAGTTGAATGTCGTGTAGCTAGGATGAGTGATGGCTGGCATTTAGGGTCACATAGCGTTGACCATGGTTGTTGCAGTTTTAGGTCACGTAGCTTTGACCAAGGTTTCTGTAGTTTTAGGTCGCATAGATTTGACCAAAATGTTGTACAGTTTTTCATCATGTGACCAAGATGTTGTCTCAATGTTTAATGTCATGCGACCAAGATGATGGTTGTTTTGCACTTTACCTTCTTACAACAAGGATATAGTTTTTATGTAGTTTAACGTTATGAAACTGGGACGTGCTACCAAACAGATTGTTTCAGTAGAGGGATGTTCATCTGTACCCCATTCTAGTGGGTTGTGATGAGGGGGGAATATATATGATGGGATTTCCCTAAAATTCCCTGATGATAAGCATGGATGTTCTCTGTTCGTGAGCTAGGATACCTCATAATGAACCTTCCATGAGGTGGTGTCAAGTCCATAGGGAGGATCCCTATGGTTGATGCAATGTGGTAGTTGGGATGACACATAGTGTTGCAAGGGTGGTAGGTATTACAACATTCCCTCAGTCCGAAGGGGCGCTGCAGCTGGGATAATTGGTATGACGGGGCGATGGATCCTGAAAGGCGTGGAAGCCTAGAATGTCTGTACGATAGGGCGATGAAGCCTAGAAGGCATGGAAGCCTGGACATCAGTACGATAGGGGCGATGGAGCCCATAAGGCTTGGATTCCATGAGCGTCGGTATGATGGGGGTGATGGAGCTCGAAATGCATGGAATCCTCGAGCGTCGATATGATAGGGGTGATGGAGCCTAGAAGGAATGGAAGTCGAGATGTTCGTATGACGGGGGCGATGGAGCCTGGAAGGCGTAGAATCCTGGACGTCCGTACAACGTGGGCGATGGATCCTAGAAGGTGTGGAATCCTAGAACATCTGTACGATGGGGGCGATAGAGTCAGAAGGTACGGAAACCTGGAATGTCTGTACGATGGGGGCGACGGAGCATAGAAGGCAAGGAAGCCTGGAGAGTTGGTACGACGGGGGTGATGGAGCCCGAAAGGTGCGGAAGCCTAAAACATCTGTACGACAGGGGGTGACAGATCCTAGAAGGTGAAAAAGCTTGGAGCGTCAGTATGACGGGGGCGATGTAGCCCAGAAGGCCTGGAAGCCTTCATTCCGAATGGTGGTGGTACGGGGAGCACCTCCGTAGTGTCTAGTGATAATGGTTCAAGGTGTAACATCGTAGTGGATTTTGGTGCTATTGGAGATGCGCCATTGGATTGGGGGTGGTTTCTCCCGGTGTTCCCTATGAGGGTAGTGAATTCGGCGAGGAGCCAATGAAGTATGGGGTAGATTCCACCTACATGGCCCATGATCTCGGTGGAGTTAGTGAGGTGCCGATGGAATCGGGTGGTGGACGCCACCTGCACAGCCTCTTAAGGTGGTGGAGTCGGCGAGGAGCTGAAGGAGTAGGGGTGAATGCCCCCTGTGCGACCTCTTGAGGCAGAGGAGTCGGAGAGGAGCCGAAGAAGTCAGGGTGGATGCCCCCTGTACGACCTCTTGAGGCAGAAGAGTCGGAGATGAGCCGAAGGATTCGAGGGAGGAAGCCCCATGCACGGCCTCTTGAGGCGGTGGAGTTGGAAAGGAGTCGAAAGAAATGGGGGAGGATGCCCCTTGCGTGGCCTATTGAGGCAGTGGAGTCTGCGAGGAGCTAAAGGAGTTGGGGGAGAAATCCCCCTACGTGGCCTCTTGAGGCAGCAGAGTCAGTAAGGAACCAAAGTAGTCCGGTGTTGATGCCCCATACATGGCCTCTTGAGGCGACGGAGTCAGTGAGGAGCCAAAGAAGTCGGGGGCGGATTCCCCCTGTGCGGCCTCTTAAGGCAGCGTAGTCGGTGAGGAGCTGATAAAGTCTGGGGGTGCCCCTGCAAGACCTCATAAGGTGGAGGAGTCGGCAAGGAGTCGAAGGAGTCAGGGATCAGATGCCCCATGTACATCCTTTTGAGGCATCAGGGTCGGTGAGGAGCCGGTGGAGTCGGGGGTAAATACCCCCTGCACAACCTCTTTAGGTGGAGAAGTCGGCGAGGAGCTGATAATTTTAGGGGGCAGGTGCCCCCTAATTACCTCTTAAGGAGGTAGAGTCAGCAAGGAGCTGATGGAGTTGGGGTGGAAGCCCCCTGCACGGCCTCTTAAGGTGGTGGAGTCAGCGAGGAGCTGATGGAGTAAGGGGCAGATACCCCCTGTGTGGCCTCTTAAGACGGTGGATTCGACGAGGAGCCGAAGGAGTTGGGGGGCAGATGCCCACTGCCCGACCTCTTGAGGTGGAGGGGTCGGTGAGGAGCTGATGGTGTCCGGTGGAAGATGCCACCTGTGAGGTCTCTTAAGGTGGCGGAGTTGGCGAGGATCCGATGAAGTTGGGTGGTAGGTTCCCCCTATGTGGCCTCTTAAGGAGGTGAAGTTGGAAAGGAGTCGATGGAGTCGGGGTGGATTCCCCTTACACGACCTCTTAAGGCGGAGGAGTCAACAATCAGCCAATGAAGTCGGGGGGCGGGTGCCCCCTTTGTGACGTCTTAAGGTGGTGGAGTCAGCGAGGAGCCAAAAGATTCAGGTGCAGATTCCCCTTGCATGTCCTCTTGATGTGGTGGGGTCGACAAGGTGCCGATGGAGTCGTGTGGTGGATGCCACCTATGCGACCTCTTAATGTGGCAGAGTTGGAAAGGAGCTGATGAAGTCGTGGGGTGGGTTCCCCCTCTGAAGCCTCTTAAGGAAGCAGAGTCGGAGAGGATCTGAAGGAGTTAGGGGGCATATTCCCCCTATGCATCCTCTTGAGGCAGCGAGGTTGGTGAGGAGCTGATGGAGTCTGGTGGTGGATGCCACCTCCACGATCTCTTAAGGCGGTGAGGTCAGCGAGGAGCTGATTGAGTTGGGTGGAAGATGCCACATGTGTGACCTCTTGAGGTGGCCGAGTCGGTGAGGAGCCGATGGAGGCTAGTGAAGGATGCCACCTATGAAACCTCTTGAGGTGGAAGAGTCGGCGAGGATCCGATGGAGATGGCTGGTGGATGCCACCTGCATGGCCTTTTTTGGCGGCGGCGGTGGCGAGGAGCCGAAGGAGTTAGGTGGTGGATGCCACATGAACGACCTCTTAAGGTGGAAGAGTCGGCGAGAAGTTGATGGAGTTGGGTGGCGGATGCCACCTATGTGCCCTCTTGAGGCGGCGGGGTCAGCGAGGAGCTGATTGAGTCGGGTGGAGGATGCCACCTACGTGACCTCTTGAGGCAGAGGGGTCGGCGAGGAGCCAATATAGCTGGGGGAGGATGCCCCCTGCGCGGTCTTTTGAGTGGGTGGGGTCATTATGGAGCCGATGGAGTCGGGGAAGATTCCCCCTACATGGCCCCTTTAGGAGGTAGGGTCGGTGAGCAGCCGATGGAGTGGGGTGGTGGATGCCACCTGCACGGCCTCTTGAGGCGGCTCGGTCAGCGAGGAGCCGATGGAGTCGGGTGGCGGATGCCACCTCCAAAGCCTCTTGAGGAGGTGGGGTCAGCGAGAAGCCAATGGAGTCAGGTGGCGAATGCCCCCTGTGCTACCTTTTTAGGCGGTAGAGTTGGCGAGGAGCTGATGAACCATAGTCTGCATGCACTCGATGGTACTCATCCTCTCACATATGAAGGAGAGGGGATTCACATGGGTATTGTCTCAATTTGCTCAACATATTTTCTATAATCTCTATTGATGGAGAAGAGATTCATGTCAGGTTCATCATTTCTATTTCCGAGGCTTTCGTCGGGGTGCGCGCATCCATCTGTTCGTGGATGACAACACTGTTTTTTGCTCCACATTCCCACTTTCCAAAGATGGGCAACATCCATTACTTATTCATGGACGTTTTCTCCTTGATCAAAATGGGATGATGAGATGTCGTTTCTTCCTTCTGTGGATTCCTCCTCAGAACTCGTCCCCTTATCTGGGACTCCCTTTTAGACTTAAGACGGTGTTTGTGAAACTCTTCCCAGTTCCATATCTTCATGGACACCAGTTAATTACATTGCTTCTGTCGGGACATTACAAGGGGTCCGGTCAGGGCAGCAACCTTCGTTTGTGGAAGTAGTCACGTTGGAAATCACTGGTGTTTCTAGACGCTAGAATACTAGAATATCTGGGTTTCTTTCCGTTATTATAGGGATTCATGAGGGCATGGAAGCCCGAGGAATCCCACGTCTAATGTGGGGAATTATATGCAATAGGCATGTGTCTGAGGATTTCATCATCTTCCCATGTCTAACATAGGGTATGCCATAGGTTTAACGTCTAAAGGATATGAATCAGACTTATAAAAAGACTATCTAGAGTGGATCATATGGGTGTGACCCTTAGGGGAAACACTGATGCTAGGAAGTGAATTAGAATGTTCTCACCAGGATGTGGCGGCATGGATAAGAATCAGGAAGGATGATGGATGTTTAAATGAAGTAGAGGGGGAATGAGATGGAACCGATGTGGAGATGACAATGGTGTTGGGACTGAGACTTGAAGAGACTTCCTACATATCCCCATGGTAGGGAATCAATGTCTGCGTAGTTTAGTGGGACGATGGGACACCAGAGGAGGTGGCCCGTGAGAATGGATGCATGGATGGGACCAATAGGAAGTGGAACCTTCGGAATGGGGCATGACCTTCCCGAAACCCATAGGCTCGAGGGAGATATCAGGATAAGATATGAATGATGGTATTGAACCTTATGGGGGTTACTATGTATCCCTATGGTAGGGAATCAATGTCTATGTAGTTCATCTGAAGGTGTCTTACCATCGAATGGGGCTGACCATGGCTTGATGCTGAATGAGCTAGACTAAGACTTACTGTTGAATGGGTTTGACAAGGTCTGATCGCAGAATGGGGTCACAATGGCTTACTGTTAAATGGATATCACAACGACTAAATGCTGTATGGGGTCACAACAGCTTACCACTGGATGGCGTCACAATGGGTTACCAATGGATGGGGTCACAACGGATTTCCACTTGATGGGGTCACAACAACTTACCGGTTGATGGGGTCACAAGGGCTTACCATTGGATGGGGTCACAATGGCTTACCGCTGGATGGGGTCACAATGGCTTACTGCTGGATGGGGTCACAACGGCTTACCGCTGGATGGGGTCACAAGGGCTTACCGCTATATGGGGTTACAATGGTTTACTACTAGATGGGGTCACAATTGCTTACCACAGGATGGGTTCACAACGGCTTACATTTGGATGGGGTCACAATGGATTACTGCTAGATGGGGTCACAAAGGCTTACCAATGGATGGGGTCACAATGGATTTATACTGGATGGGGTCACAATGTCTTACCACTAAATGGGGGATGCAGTTTAACATCGTGTAGGATGAAAAGGGGGCATGAAGTTTAACTTCATGTAAGACGAAGGGGGTCCGATGTGAAGGGGTTAAGAACCAATAGGTTGTTGGGTTTGAACCTCGAGAAGGCTTCCTACGTACCATGCCTTGGAAAAGATCAAAAGTCCACATAGTTTGGGGGGAGTGGGAACTGACGTGAAGATGGTAGGGACCAATGGGTGTTTGGATTGAACCTCAGGGAGGCTTCCTACATACCTTTCCTTGACAAGGATCAAATTCCACGTAGTTTATGGTGTTGTTGGTGAACCGACATGAAGCAGGTCCGGACCAATGGGTATTGGTCTTAAACCTTGAGGAGGCTTCCCATGTACCATGCCTTGGCAAGGATCAAAGACCACATAGTTCAGGATGCTGTTGGTGAACCGACATGAAGATGGTTGGGACCAATGGGTGTTAGGCTTGAACCTCAGGGATACTTCCTACGTACCTTTCCTTGGAAAGGATAAAATTCCACATATTTCGGGATGGTGTGTGGTTCTTACACTCTAAGGTGGGCCAGAGAGGATGTCATGGTGGGTTCTCGCTCTAAGATCACGTGAGTCATGCTCGGTGTGAGAAATTAGAGGCAGAAAAGACCTGCTGATCATATCGCGAAATGTGTGTGTGTGGGAAGTGGAGTGGGGCTTACACGTATTTAGCTGCCCAGAAAGGAAATAGGGGCTTATTCATGGTCTGCATCCCAAGGTGATAGAGATTTGGACTTACACCATGTTTGAGGCCCGAGTGGCGACAAATCCCAATGGGATAGGGATGGGATAATAGAGGTCCTGATGCCCATCACTCCTTGGGTCTTTGGAAAGGAATAAGATTGGAGGAGAATGGATGCTTTCTCCTACAATAAAGGCTAGGGTTATTACACCAAGATGGTTTCCCTTTCCCCACAGACAAATGCCACTCCGATAAAGAGGATCACATTCCATGTGAGGAATGATTTCACTCCCGTAGAGACTATTGGGCGTAGATAATGTTTGAGACAGGGCACGCCGAGTACGATGCACGGGGCGAGGCCATAGTTTAATGGCATGTGCTGGAGACAATGGTGCTTGGCAGTTTAACGTCCATTAGCTTGGACAAGGTGGGATGCTCCACACCCCTAGGACTTACATAACTGATACCCGCCCTCCCTTGAGGGAAGGAAGGCATCAGCAATTCCGTGGTTAGTGGGTGTTATAGAGTGATCCATTGGGGGTTCATGTTAGTGTGTCTATGAGAAGAATCAATAAACGTTAGTGATCCTATAAGAAGAAGAATGAGGCAAAGAAACACAATGGGAAGCATCGCCCAAGGGACCTTGAAATTGCTTCGTGAAAACCTGAAGGTCCACACGGGAAAAGGAGTTTCAGAGAAAATGGGTTCATAGGTAGAAGCCTTGTGAAGCTCGGGTGCTCCATGAAGTGGAGGGGGTTCGTGAAGGGATGTGATTTGCGAAGTGAAGTCACCTAGCCTAGGCATAAGGAATAACTGCATATGGAAGGTGCTTCATAATGTGGAAAGGCATTCATGGAGCAATGCCTTGCGAAGCAAGGGTGCCTTGTGAAGTGTAACATTGTGAAGCATTGAGCTTCGCGAAGCATAGTGAACATGCCTTAGAATTCGGGTCACATGTGTATGAAGGGTATTTAATGAAGCATACATGCTCCGCGACGACCCGAGTCCCCTTGGGGATCTCCTTCCTTTTTGGAGGCTCGGGGGCTCTGCGAAGGGCATCCCTCTTTGAAGAGTGGATGAATTTATTTAACACCCTGAGCTTCTAAGATACGCTTCTCATTTAATAATGCAATAGCTTGCATTGTACGCAACTTCGAGTTCTAACACACCGCGACTAATCAAAGTAGCTGTTATGAATAGTAATAACCAATTTTAAAAATTATAGAAATTTTATATTTCAAAATGGACTTCATTTTTGAATTCGTAATATCGAAATTAGCCTATGTTGAATTTTTGGTATTTTTCTGAGAACTTCCAATTTTTATGAATAGTGAAAAATACTTAAAAGAACTTTTTTAGTCAAAAAAATTTATAGTGATAAATTATACTATTGTTTGGTTTTAAAGTATAATTATAATATATTTTTACCATTTTATCCAATGTTGTTCATTAGAATTAATTTCACATTGAAATTGGACATAAACAATTGTCAATCTTTTGATATATATTGTTTCTTAAAAACACGCTATTTGTTGTGACACCGGGAATTAATTATAAAATTAATTAATGAAACTTATATGTTTGGAATTTTTTAAAATAGACATCATTTTTGAATTTGGAATATCAATTAGAGCTTAGGGTGAAATTTTGGCACTATTCTAAAAAACATCAATTTTTGATGAACAGTGAAACCACTAAGTGATAGTTAAATAACTGATTTTTTCATTTAAATGAAATATTACCACTTCTGTGATTTGATTTTCAAAAATACAACATACATGGTTTTAATTAGGAAGTAAAATGTGGTTCAATGAGATTAAAATAATTTTTTCGCGAATAGTAACTTTTAAGTTCTTAATCGCGATTAGAGGTAATTAGTGTAGTTTAAGGTAAAAATAATGTTTTAATAATATGAGATGAGCTTGAAACATGTCCTACCCTCATTGGATGTGCCATGGACGACAAAGAAAATCCATGGGTCAACTTGGGGACCCCATGGAGCCAATTTAGTTGGAAAATGACATAAATACCTTTTATTTAATGTTAAAGTAAAAAATGACACAAACATGAAATGTTTTAGTAAAATAATTTTTACATGGGGTTATACAAGTCATAGTTTTGACTATAAATAGTCATTGGAAAGATAAAAATATTTCCTAAATCATAGTATTTTTTTTATAATTTTTAGACATTAAATAAATTAAATTATTTATGACATCATGATGATGCACCGATGACCTCATTATTTAACGATTTAAATAAAATAAAAAGATAATGTAAAATCCAAGGCTTTCACTTGTCAAAAACCTATTGGATGAGTATATTTCTAACCCTTATCACCTTAGACTCGAATTATATAAGTGTGGGACCTCTAAAATCCGAAAATCATTTTATAATCAATTGAATTTTCTTTACTTTCCAAGAGTGCCCCTCCTCTCCACTTATAAAAGGCCCCCACCTCTACCACCTCATTCACACTTTCAAGCCATTTTTCTCAGCCAAACTCTGCCCAAATACTCTCCCAACTTCCCCATATTACTCCTAGAAGCCTAACTTTGGGCAGAACTCTTCCCAAGGAAGCCTTTGGCTCAAATCAAAAAGAGTTACCAGATTTTAAGGTAATGTCTTCTCTAATGTTGTTTTGTTTTATTTTTCTTCTCCAACCCCCTAAACACTTTTTATTCATTTCTTTTGTAACAAAACCAGTATCCTAAATATACTAGGATGTTTTTATAATAAGTATTCGAGCTACACTTACACACACCTACATCTAATGGTTAAAGAACATACTGTTTCTGTGGATGGAAAATATTTGCCTCACGAAACGATGATTGTTCAACACTCATATAACACCTCTAATGGTGGCAATTATGATGAAAATATTTTTATATATGATATATATTATGTTTTTGTTTTCCTTATGATTTTTTATTTTTCATTTATGGCATACCTTTATGGTTTCCATTATGGGTAAACACGATATTTTCATTTTAGGAAGTGCGGACTACCGCCCCCTCAAAGTGATTTGAATCGTTAATACCATATGTGGGATGTATAAATGATGGAGTAAATGGTATTATATTATATATTATACTGTAATTATATTATAAATTTATATCATTATGATTTCATTCCATTAAATACTAAATAGAAATGAAAGTAGCGTTCATGCGTACGTACAACTTACCGTCTCCATGAACGGTGCATTTCATTTCTTACCTCTAAATGTTACGTAATATTATGAATAAATGTATATAATGGATATATGTGATATATATGATATCTACATCATGAATATAATTCTGGATATAATGGATATTTCACCACATGAACAACTTGTAATTACAAGAAGTTTATTGTTGACTCAAGTACCAAAGATTGACAAAACGACCGTTATTAACTTAAATAATTACATAATGCTCATAACATTGTAATAAGTGATATAAAAAGCATAATGAAATTGAAAGTGGTTCTTAATAAGGTAGATATTAACTCTATTTTATTATTCCGGAGGTTAAAGAACGGTTGAGTCAAGTCGGACACGAGGTAAGGGAACTTTTTAACCCAATTTCCATTCTTTGGGTTAATCTCCTACTTTCAAATTATGACATGATATTATTATGTCCTATCTTGTATTTATACTTTCTTTATGTGTACATATAGTGAATACACATAATTGATCTATGTTATTTTAAAAATGACCTTTTTAAGGACTTCGTCTCAATCTCCTTTCATTGAGGTATATTTTGTTTTATACACAACTTTCTTTTATACGGTGTATAAACCCCTTTGACTTTTACGTTTATTCAAAAGGAATATTTTTTTTTACGAAGAGTTTTACTAAATGACAAAAAGGGAATGTTTTTCTTTCCGTACATATGTGGCGACAATGACTTCTCCTCCGCCGTGACCATTATTTGAGTTTCGGCTTCCTCTACAAGCCATCACTTTTTTTAATGAAAGATAAAAAAAAGTTTTAGCTTTCTTTTATTTTGGTATTGAAAATGGTTTTGAAATTGTTTTTATTATATCATTGTGTTGTATTGATATCTTGTGATTGAAATGTGGAAATTTTATGTTTCCTTTATGCATGTTTTATGTGATACGATTATGTTATGGTTTATGATATGTTTAAACCTATTCATATGAGGAATGCATTGGACTTAATAAGTGACGGGTGGAGCCCGCTACAGCTCCTCGATGCATCGGTAGGTCTCATGAGACAAACTAGTGTCTTGGCACGAGGCCTTGACAAAATCTTATTGGTGGTATTGGCACGAGGCCTTGGCTATGTGATTATGCTAGTCTGGAATTATGCATTCCATCAATATGAAAGTGGTTATTGATATTTCAGGTGATTATTCGACCAGTAGAATATCCATGTGAAGAAGTAAATGGCATTATCTAATTTAACTTTTTCCATATTATGTTGAAGTTCAAGTTTAAAAGGCTTTTGTTTTAGTTATACATTTCCTTAAATGTTTATGTTTATTGATGAAAGCTTCCGCTATATTGTTATCCTTACTGAGCATCTGAGCTCACCCCTTTAAATGTTTTATTTTTTCCAGGATGTGAAGAAGTATATTATGAATGACCCGCAGGGATAATACAAGGGGATATGAAGAGAAGATGTTGTAGTTTTGTTTTACTTTATGATGTAATGTAAGACTTATGAATGTATCTAGTGTTTCTAAGGCTACTAAACTAATCGGTCTTTCGAGACATGATCTTTTGTGATCATGCCAATGTTACGAAGTAATGCACCGACTCCGGGTAGCTGGGGTCGGGGCGTTATAGTTGGTATCAGAGGCAGTTTAGTACTAACATTGGAAGCTAGATTTAGATAAACTCTGATTAGAGCACATAGCACAAAGATAGACTTTGTGGATTAGTATAGAAGAACTTCCTAGAATTTTTGTATTATAGAGATGTTAGGAGTTTTCCGAGCAATACATCCCTGTCTGGATACGAGCAAGTAGAGGCGGCTCTGGCATAGATGTACCTAGGGGTAAAACCCGAAAACACCGCTTTGAGCTAGACTCGAATGGGAACTGGTGCACGACAACGGGCCTTGCTACACTCTTGGTTACGACACTCCCAGGGGATATGCTTAGGATAATTCTCATTTTCTTTACAAACCACTATGAAGGGTTATGAGTATATACTTTCTCAAAGAAAACATTTTTATGGATTATATCCATAAATAGTTCAATCTATGTTAAGTATTTTATAAGTATGGAATTATGTATTTTGATTCATAAACTAATCTATTTTATGCCATTGTTTAAAAATGGCGCCTAGTGGAAGGAATGGAAACCGTATCAATGCACGCACTCCGTGTAGGGATTTCCCTCCTGCTCAAGATAATTATTGTGGATCTGGAGATATAACTGGTGCTGATCAAATTATTACCATACTGGGACAAATCACTCAGGTTATGAATAATAACCTTACTCATATGGAGCACCCTGATCCGCAACGTGGAGGATCAATGTTAGACCGCTTCATGAGGCAACAACCAACAACATTTAATGGGGGTACAAATCCGTTAGTAGCTGAGCAATGGATAAACTCCTTAGAGAAAATATTCCATGCCTTGGGGAGTAGCGAAAGGGAGAAGGTTATCATGGCAGTTTACCGCCTCACTGGAGATGCCAATCAATGGTGGTCATTGATTCAAATTACAAAGGAAGATGAAGAAGTATCAAGTATGGAATGGAGAGATTTCAAGGATCTTTTCTTAGAAAAATACATTCCATTAAGGATTGTACTGTAGTACATGTTGATTTCATTAATGTTTTAATATGATGAAGGTAATCATATTTTTGTATGTGACAATAAGAGAAACTTTACTTTGTTTAGGGAATCTAATGTGACAATTGATTTTGGAATTTAAGGACCCTTTAGAGAAAGTCTGGACGGAGGTATTTTGGATAACTATAAAGGTTGGAATGGATTAAGTTGATCTTTGGATAGTATTATTTAAGGTTAAAACATTTCTGAAGATTATTTTTGGAATATTATAATACTATAGTTTTAGGAAAAGGACAACCTGCAGGGTGGGGCATAACCCATCACGTCGGACAAAGCTGCAGGAATCGAACCCACAACCATAGTGCGAAAAGCCTTTATTACCTACCACTAGCCTACAGTAAGTCCCTGGCTATTAAAAAATAGTTTTACTAATCTAAATGGTATGTGTTGATATTTGGAACCTTATACAATTAGGATAAATAGAATATTTTTGAGTTCTATTACCTTTTGGAGTAAAATATGGGTTTATGGTAAAATTTTATTAAAGAATGAAAGTATACATAACAAGTATGTATATTCCCTTACGTTCTTAGTAAATCTCCTAAATAAATTCCTCAACTTTATAAAAG
This sequence comes from Viscum album, assembly GCA_963277665.1. Classification (NCBI taxonomy): domain Eukaryota; kingdom Viridiplantae; phylum Streptophyta; class Magnoliopsida; order Santalales; family Viscaceae; genus Viscum; species Viscum album. The sequence continues at coordinate 1,831,560,369 of OY728129.1, forward strand.
GTAACTTAAAACAAAAACTTTTTCGGTTAACTTTTCCTACTGGGGAATCAATGATCGTTTAACCAATCACAAGTTTGTGATTTTCTTGTAGTTAAACTTTCTCCTAATCCTGTTTTCTACAACTCTCCCTCAGACCTTGATGGTTTGTTTCTCCTCCATATCCATATTTTCATAGAATCCTTATATGGTCTATCTCGGGTGACCTTTGTACTTATCTTTCATTCTTTTAATGTCATATTTTTATTAACCTTATTTCCGATGTGGGTTTTTCCCAAAGGTACTTTCTATTTTCAACCTTTTATTTTCAAAGAAAAATTTCAAATTGTGAGGATGCAATTTATTGAAGGAGGGTAGAATGTAACACCCCGAGCTTCCATGATACGCTTCTCATTTAATAATGCAATAGCTTGCATTATACGCAACTTCGAGTTCTAACACACCGCGACTAATCAAAGTAGCCGTTATGGATAGTAATAACCACCTTTTAAAATTATAGAAATTTTATATTTCAAAATGGACTTCATTTTTGAATTCGTAATATCGAAATTAGCCTATGTTGAATTTTTGGTATTTTTCTGAGAACTTCCAATTTTTATGAATAGTGAAAAATACTTTAAACAACTTTTTTAATAAAAATAATTTATAGTGATAAATTATACTATTGTGTGGTTTTAAAGTATAATTATAATATATTTTTACCATTTTATCCAATGTTGTTCATTAGAATTAATTTCACATTGAAATTGGACATAAACAATTGTCAATCTTTTGATATATATTGTTTCTTAAAAACACGCTATTTGTTGTGATAGCGGGAATTAATTATAAAATTAATTAATGCAACTTATATGTTAGGAATTTTTTAAAATAGACATCATTTTAGAATTTGGAATATCAATTAGAGCTTAGGGTGAAATTTTGGCACTATTCTGAAAAACTTCAATTTTTGATGAATAGTAAAACCACTAAGTGGTAGTTAAATAACTGATTTTTTCATTTAAATGAAATATTACCACTTCTGTGATTTGATTTACAAAAATCAGACATACATGGTTGTCATTAGGAAGTAAAATGTGGTTCAATGAGATTAAAATAATTTTTTGGTGAATAGTAACTTTTAAGTTCTTAATCGCGATTAGAGGTAATTAGTGTAGTTTAAGGTAAAAATAATGTTTTAATAATATGAGATGAGCTTGACACATGTCCTACTCTCATTGGATGTGCCATGGCCGACCAAGACTATCCATGGGTCAACTTGGGGTCCCCATGGAGCCACTTTAGTTGGAAAATGACATAAATACCTTTTATTTAATGTTAAAGTAAAAAATGACACAAACATGAAATGTTATACTAAAACAATTTTTACATGGGGTTATACAAGTAATAGTTTTGACTATAAGTATTCATTGGAAAGATAAAAAGATTTCCTACATCATATTATTTTTTTTATAATTTTTAGACATTAAATATATTAAATTATTTATGACATCATGATGATGCACCGATGACCTCATTATTTAATGATTTAAGTAAAATAAAAATATAATGTAAAATCCAAGGCTTACACTTGTCAAAAACCTAGTGGATGAGTATATTTCGAACCCTTATCACCTTATCCTCAAATTATATAAGTGTGGGACCTCTAAAATCCGAAACACATTTTATAATCAAGTGACTTTTCTTTACTTTCCAAGAGTGCCCCTCCTCTCCACTTATAAAAGGCCCCCACCTATACCACCTCATTCACACTTTCAAGACATTTGGCTCGGCCAAAATCTGCCCAAATACTCTCCCAACTTCCCCCTCTTACTCCTAGAAGCCTCACTTTGTGCAGAACTCTTCCCAAGGAAGCCTTTGGCTCAAATCAAAAAGAGTTACCCGATTTTAAGGTAATGTCTTCTCTAATGTTGTTTTGTTTTATTTTTCTTCTCCAACCCCCTAAAAACTTTTTATTCATTTATTTTGTAACAACACCAGTATCCTAAATATACTAGGATGTTTTTATAATAAGGATTCGAGCTACACTTACACACACCTACATCTAATGGTTAAAGAACATACTGTTTCTGTGGATGGAAAATTTTTGCCTCACGAAATGATGATTGTTCAACACTCATATAACACCTCTAATGGTGGCCATTATGATGAAACTATTTTTATATATGATATATATTATGTTTTTTTCCCTTATGATTTTGTATATTTCATTTATGGCATACCTTTATGGTTTCTATTATGGGTAAATGCGATATTTTCATTTTAGGAAGTGCGGACTACCGCCCCCTCAAAGTGATTTGAATCGTTAATACCATATGTGGGATGTATAAAGGATGGAGTAAATGGTATTATATTCTATATTATACTGGAATTATATTATAAATTTATATCATTATGATTTCATTCCATTAAATACTAAATAGAAATGAACGTAGCGTTCATGCGTACGTACGGCTTACCGTCTCCATGAACGGTGCATTTCATTTCTTACCTCTAAATGTTATGTAATATTATGAATGAATGTATATAATGGATATATATGATATATATGATATCTACATCATGAATATAATTCTGGATATAATGGATATTTCACCACATGAACAACTTGTAATTATAAGAGGTTTATTGTTGACTCAAGTACCAAAGATCGACAAAACGACTGTTATTAACTTAAATAATTACATAATGTTCATAACATTATAATAAGTGATATAAAAAGGATAATGAAATTGAATTTGGTTCTTAATAAGGTAGATATTAACTCTAGTTTATAATTCAGGAGGTTAAAGAACGGTTGAGTCAAGTCGGACACGAGGTAAGGGAACTTCTTAACCCAATTTCCATTCTTTGGGTTAATCTCCTACTTTCAAATTATGTCATGATATTATTATGTCCTATCTTGTATTTATACTTTCCTTATGTGTACATATAGTGAATACACATAATAGATCTATGTTATTTTAAAAATGATCTTTTTAAGGACTTCGTCTCAATCTCCTTTCATTGAGGCATATTTGGTTTTATACACAACTTTCTTTTATACGGTGTATAAACCCCTTTGAATTTTACGTTTATTCAAAAGGAATATTTTTTTATACGAAGCGTTTTACTAAACAACAAAAAGGGAATGTTTTTATTTCCGTAAATATGCGGCGACAATGACTTCTCCACCGCCGTGACCATTATTTGAGTTTCGGCTTCCTCTACAAGCCATCACTTTTTTTAATAAAAAATAAATAAAAAGTTTTAACTTTATTTTATTTTGGTATTGAAAATAGTTTTGAATGTGTTTTTATTATATCAATGTGTTGTATTGTTATCTTGTGATTGAAATGTGGAAATTTTATGTTTCCTTTATGCATGTTTTATGTGATACGATTATGTTATGGTTTATGATATGTTTAAACCTATTCATATGAGGAATGCATTGGACTTAATATGTGGCGGGTGGAGCCCGCTACAGCTCCTCGATGCATCGGTAGGTCTCATGAGACAAACTAGTGTCTTGGCACGAGGCCTTGACAAAATCTTATTGGTGGTCTTGGCACGAGGCCTTGGCTACGTGGTTATGATAGTATGACATTATGCATTCCATCAATATGAAAGTGGTTATTGATATTGCATGTGATTATTCGACCAGTAGAATATCCATGTGAAGAAGTAAATGGAATTATCTAATTTTACTTTTGCCATATTATGTTGAAGTTAATGTTTAAAAGGCTTTTGTTTTAGTTATACATTGACTTAAATGTTTATGTTTATTTATGAAATCTTCCGATATATTGTTATCCTTACCGAGCATCTGAGCTCACCCCTTTCAATGTTTTAATTTTTCTTGGATGTGAAGAAGTATATTATGAATGACCTGCAGGGATAATACAAGGGGATATGAAGAGAAGATGTTGTGGTTTTGTTTTACTTTATGATGTAATGTAAGACTTATGAATGTATCTAGTGTTTCCAAGGCTACTAAACTAATTGGTCTTTCGAGACTTGATATTTTGTGATCATGCCAATGTTACGAAGTAAAGCACCGACTCCGGGTAGCTGGGGTCGGGGCGTTACAATTTATGCATAGGGTAAGTCCCTTCGCGATGAAAAAGTACCTTGAAAAGCTCATGGTTTACATAGCAGAAATTGCTTTCCGTTGTGGGAGAAAAGAAGGTGAACGGTCTGAGGATCCGTTCTTCGGGCCCAGGGGGAGCCTGGTATTTATAGGCAAGAGTCGCTACAAATCATACCTCACTGGATGCAAAGGTGGAGCTTTCTCCGCGGCGGGTTCACGAACGTAAAAGGGGTTTGTGGAGCATCCCACCTCCTTGCTTCGCAACGGGTTCGCGAACGTCAAATCAGTTCACAGAGCATCCCACCTCATTACTCTATTGCGGGTTCGCGAACGTCAAATAGGTTCTTGGAGCATCCCACCTTGTTTCTCCGCAGAGGGTTCATGAACATCAAATTGGTTCGCAGAGCATACCACCTCATTGCTCCATGGCGGGTTCGCGAAGGGGGATCAATGCACCTGCAACGGGGCCTTAGGCACTGTACGAGAGGTCTTTGTGAGGCTTCCCCTAATGTTTTCCATTTTTTTCTTGCTTCCCCTAGATTTTGGCATCAATATACCTCAAATATGAAATAATTTTAATAAAAAACCGCAAAAATATAATTCTTTAGCATTTTGAATACTATTTTATTTGAATATTAAATTATATGTTTTCATAGTTCTTTTAAAGTAAAATTCATCTTATTTTATTTTACAAATTTTTATATTTTAAATATATTATTTTAGAATGAAAATAGTATTTTCCTCCACAAATGATTTACTGATTTTTAAAATTTTTCTTCTTTGACAACAAATTCATTTGAAGTTTTTTAGGTTTTATAAGGGATAAGACCCGAAGTGACCATTATTATTAATTCTCTATATGGTTTTTGTTTATTATGTTGGAATATGAACGAGACCTATTTTATTTTAAATTTATTATTATTCGATGTAAGGATACATGTTTTACATATCTTATAGAATACATATTGATGGATTATGATTATATGATGGGAAGTTACATTGTAAACCAAGTATGGGTGGTAAAATTATAAACTGTAAATCAGTGTTCCCCTAAAAACCCTCCAATTCATTAGGTAATGATGATGTAGTTGAGAAAATATTAATAGATAATGATGTCAGAAAACTAATCAAATATGGTAGAGTTAACTAGATGGAAGTAAATATTATGGGACTTTTGGAAATGACTGGTTATGAATTTTGATTGTGGGAATTTTTTCACAATGATACTATTGGGAGTGAAACTTGACCAAGAATGTAATTTTTGTTGATTATGTGATTTCCAAAAACTTATGTCTTATTATTATGATATGTTCTCATGGATCATGATTTATTATTGATGATTCCACAATTTTATGTCTTGTTTATATTGATAGAAATAATCATATATGATGACTAATTATTAAATATATTTTAATATCTTTGATTAAATGTAATATGTTTTTATCATTTTTTCATACCCATATGTCTATATTATGCTCACTTATGATCATTGATTGATATCTCTTTTTATTTACCTTATTGAGAATCATAGCATATTCTATCTTAGTTTTCCATTACCTATGTTATGAAGAGAGTTTCTATATAGGATATTTCAAATAAGGGTTCTTTTTTGAAGAAAACAACAAGAAATTGTGTATTCCTTTTATGAACCGATTATTACTGTATCCACATTTCTAAAGAAAAAAAAATTATTTCTCTATATTGGAACATATTTTTATGTAATTTATATTCATAAATTACAATGTTACATTTATGTTTGAAATTTTAGGTTCTCCATATTGATATTTTATTGAATTAGGGAAGTACCTATGGGTTGTAAAATGGTTAAAAGGCCATTTTTGTAATGTTGTAAGAGCAAAGGTGCATCCCTCCCTCTCCAAAACTAGAGGTTGGAGATACAACCTTATAACCTACTTCATATAATTAAAATCACCATATATGTTATATTTTATTATAAATATTTAGTATGTACAAAAAATTATTTTTAAATATTTATCTTTAGAATTATCCTGGAATATATGTGTGAAATCTATGTGGGTTTCAAAGAATTATTTTATAACCTGATTGGAGTAAAATATTCATGGATAACAAACCAATATTAAATATTATTTTATGGGAAATATTCCTTGTATTTTACCAAAAGGTTACTTGTTATATGGACAATGGATTTTATAGGAATATGATTGGAGTTGTATTAAATTTTTTATCAGTTAATAGATGATATACAAAAAATGTTACTTCTAAAGATAACTTAGAAGGTATGATTAAATATTTTAGTGAAATAGGTATTTCTAGTTCCATTATCCTTTTTTATATTATATATGTGGAATATTCGTCACATTATCTTTTTAATATTTCATAGTCATGTGATGATGGTGTGTATGTAAAATTTAAAAATTACACGAGTATTGCTTTCAAAGATGAATGTGTTTTGTTTTACACTAAGAAAAAATAAGGCAATTATTACATTTATTTTGATAATCTATCTATAATAATGTTATGGTTTTAAATAATATACATTGAAACAATATTCAAAAGGAAAAAGAGACTCAGAAATGAAAATGGTATGCTACTACATATGAAATCTAAGCCCCAATAAATTATACAGGTACCTGAATTAAAATATAATAGAAATGATGTTTTTATTATTTCTTAAAAGTTAAAAACATAGGGAATTATTAGGATATATTAAGATTTTAAAGCTATAAAACCCCTTGAAATTCATCAATTTTTATTATTCAATCCTATACAAATAGAAATTATTGGTTGTAAAAGATATTTTTTATGATATTAATTGATTTACAATGGTTAATTTTATTACACAAAAAATTGAAATTTTTATAAATATATGGAATTGTGTAAATTAGATTCAACTAAAAATTGTTATTTAATTTTATTAACTATTGGTAATATTGGAGGGAAATTTATGAAATGAAAAATGAAGAACTATAATAGATAATTAAATCTCCCAACAAATCCCCACAGATAAACCCAATATATAATATGACCAATCCAAGAATCAATATATTGGATGATTATTTCATGTTACATGTAGGAATTAATAATTTGGAACAAATAAAAAAACAAAAACCATCCTTGATTTGGTTCGATAGTAAACTATAATTGAATCTACATCATTTCCATTGGCGAGATCCTCAGATTCTATAGCATGTTGATTGTTTAACCTTGATTCGGTTGACGTTCCCCAATAGAAGTTCCTCCAATAACCCTCAAATGATATTTTAGATCTCTAGTGTTTATCAAATAAACCTGATAGTCCACCATAATAATAAATTAATAGATTTTATTATTAGTCTAGAAAATAAAATAAATACATTTATAAATTTTTTTATTTTAAACATCCTCTCATGATCATATGTCAACACGAATAACCAACACAATCTAAGGATATTTCATGAATAAGGTAAAACCCATGTTATGAACTCAACGGTGCCCTCGTATTTCAAATATGTTTCTCTATTTAGATTTTATTACACTTTTTCATGAAATATGAATCTGAAAGGATTTAATATATTTAATTTATTTTAAAAACTTATTTAAGGTACATGGGGCATCAGAATCACATTATGTCTCAATGTTTGTTCTAAAACATAATCCATGGAATATCCAAAAATAACACATGGAAAATCTGAGTTACTATTTTCTCCCTACCATGGGGATTTACATATTGGAAATCCAAAAAAAGGCTATAAAAAATATATGGGTATTGAGCATGCATCTGAGAATCCCACTCATATGTGCTCTCCTGAAAATTACCATCCTACCATCAAACACACACTGATGGAAGAAATCAACCATGAAGGATCCTCTATGTTCCCTCGTATATTTCAATTTGGTACTCAGAAAAGGTAGTTATATCCTCAATGTCCATCTCACCCATGTGGATAATGTTCTACTAATCGGGCATGTACCTACAGAGCAATGACATGTAGAATACATTGTGTACATGATTAAACTGCATTGGTAGAGCTAAAAGGTATGACACATTTCCATCTCTATGTATTATATGGATAGGGATAATGAATCTCAAATATAACATTCCACCTCAGCCAAATATTCGTAATTCATGTTAATTGGAGACCAATAAGAACACTTGGTCTCCCTGCTCAAACACCAACGGACTCTGTCATCTGTCATCATAGGACTATAGACATATCAATGCATTCATCATCTACTCCTGTATGATATAAACCTTATCAGTAGTATATCATACAACCTCTGGACCCATTAGTTCTGACTCTCTTGGGTCAACCCAATAAATATTTATCTTTAATGGTCAATCATATAAGTATTTGAATGGTTCCATACTAATGGTGGAGTGGTTAATATTGTTGTACACAAAATCCACCATGGGATGATAATCCTACCAAATAAACAAAAGTACACCATCCATGAATTAAATATTCCCTCCAAGACATGAATGGCGTCCTCAATCTGACCGTTTGTCTATGTGTGAAATGAGGTTCTCAATCCCAATTGATTTCCCAATGCCTCTTGCAAAACATTTCTTCAAACTATATTTGATGTGAGAATCATAGTTAGAAGAAATCATCAAGGGAACTCCATGGATTCAAAGTATCTCTTGTATGTAAATTTTTCTTAATATATCCAATAAACTGTTCTCTTGAATAGATAGGAATTTCGATAATTGTATGATTCATTCTATGATCACCAAGATAACATCAGGTCCCTTGGACATACCTTGGAATCCCATCACGAAGTCCATGAATATCCCATCCCACATTCAATATGGAAACCTAATGGGTTGATGTAAAACTCTATAACTTGGTTGTTGATATTCACTTTCTTATAGTTAAGGCACCGAGAGACAAAATCTTCAACTCCCTTCTTCATCATAGGCTATGAAAACTATCATTTGAGGTTCTAATATATCTTTTCCACTCCAAGATGTACCACCAAAGTAGATGAATGAAACGTTCTTAGAAAATACTCATGAAACATCACTACTACCATTATGCATCCTCTAAAAATAATGAAATGATTCTCACCATCAGAAAATATATCAGGAACATGTATAGTGGATATCTGAGTACATAGGGTCTCATAGTCAATATCCCAAAGCTATGCCTCCCTGATTTGCTGTAATATTGGAGGGATGACAACCATTTACTTGAGGAAATATTATCCAACTCCATAAAATAAAGATAAATTCAACAATGAAGAATTAAAAAATTCCTCATTCAGAGATTGTGAACAAGATCTCTTGTTGAAAGAATCTACTACCACATTCCCCTTTCAAGAAGTATAAGAAATCCCATAGTCATAATCCTGGAGGAACTATGATCATCACCTATATATATAGTTAAAATCCATCTAAAAGAATTTATATTTGAGACTATTGTGGTGAGAATAGATGACAAACCACTAATGCATCTGGTAGTGTCCATATTGCGTATTTCTTCTCATGTTGTCTCAACTTACATGAGTCATATTGAATCACCACCTACCCCTGCATCATAACATAAGAAATCATATTTCCTTATACATTGAATAACACTACCTACTCAACAACAACCTATATAAATCTCAATATGGGACTTCTCATCAATATCTGTCTCAATATACTAAAATCTTTCTATCACCTCTCCATCCATAAGAAAGGCTTAACCATTTGGGTCAAATATATCATGGGAGATGATATCCTATTGAAATAATCAATGAATTGTTGATAATATCCTACCGAGCTAAGAAATATTAAAACCACAATGAAGATCTTATGTGGCTCCCACGTTAACACTACATTGTCTTTCATTGGGTCCACTACAACTTTGTCTACTTATATGAAAAGTTCCATATTGTGGAACTCCTAAATATAGAATTGGAAAATTTTATGCTTCCTATAATGTTGTTTCTCTTAGATCCATCTTCAAGTTTATTGTGTGAACCTCCTCATACATCGAGTACATTGGGATATCATCGATGGGTCGACCATAAACCGGTATGTGAAAGTATGAACTATCTAGTTCATGATTCCTATGAAATCTGTTGGGGTCTTCTCCATTCCAAAGGAAATCACTAAGTACTAATTGTAACCATAGAAACATATGAATTTTGTATTTTTTATACAATAATACCATACTCACAACTGGTGAAAGCCTGATTGGAGGTCAATCTTGGAGAACCATCATGTCCCTCTCAAGTGATCAAATTGGCCTTCGATCCACAATAGTGGATACTTTTTCATTATGGTCACCAGGTTTAGGTGAAGTTAATCCACACATAACCTCAATATCCCATCATCCATCTTGGTAAACAATAATTGGGATATAAAAGTTGAAACATTGGGTCTAACAAATTTATTCATCTTCATGTACGCCATCTACATCCTCATCTCATTATTCACTATGGGAGAAATATGATATGTTATCAAAAATATCATGGTCAAACCTGGGTGTAGTTGAATGCAGAATCCTATCACTCGGTGATGATTATGCCTAAAATTTCCTTATAAAATATACCCCTTACTCTTCCACCATAGCGGGGAACTGAAAACTCATTACATCCACTCAAAAAGTTTCATTCTTTCTAACTAATGAGTAATCAAGAACACCATTGAATGAATTATTCCATTCTCTGCTTCCTAGGTTTCCTTTCCACCCAAAAGGATAACATAGTCCCGCCACTAGGGACACACTGCAACCTCCACCTAAAATAGTCTATCAATGTATTAAATGATGATAAATTCTATGTATATAATATGTTTTAATAAGGCCTCATTTATACTACTGTTGGGAATATGTTGAATGATGAAGTTTTTTGAATTAAGAAAATGTTATTTTCAAGTGTGTTGTATTTTTTTTCAAATAGAATAAATAAATTCACTTTGGAAAAATTAATTTAAAAATAAAATTATGATTTACTGATTTTTATTTCTCAAATATCATATGTTGTCGGGAGAACTTGTGATGAAAGCCTTATTTAGTATAGGGGGAGTAATGGTGTCGCCAAACATATTTAGGTTTGACTGGAAAGAATGATGTTTCTCGAAGATAGGGAAGTATCAATACATTCCTTATAATATATAAGGATGATAAATATGATCGATCAAAGTTGAAATATCATGATAGACGATGTTCCTAATAAAAATAGATGAGTTCAAATCAGTTTGGTTGGAGTTTATTTTATTTGTTTTTTAATGTGATTCCATTTCCTAATGTTTTCCAAATTTTTCGGCCACAAAATCATGATTTTATTATTTTATCAAAGGAAGAGTTTTTGTAAATGAGCCCATTGAGTTCAGTATGTGTATCAGGAATGATAGGGAATGGAATGAATAATTGGTACATAGAGTGGCAAAAAAATTTGGAAAAGGAAGGTTTTCACATAGCAGTACTATGGGAACCACGAAGCCTGATACACCGACGATATAGGAAAAACGATTTGTGGGTGTATAATAGTTCATGGTATTATTAATGTTCATAGTAGGTCAATAGTTCATAGTGAAGTATACTGTTAGTGGAATAGTTGTGGTGATTTAGGCCACCACAAAGGAAGAAAGAAGGTATGCAGACTACGAAGAGACAAAACTGTTTGTGGGAATACAATTGTCCACTGTAAAGACTACACCACATTGAAAATTTATGTAAATCATATTGATGATATTTTTAGAAATATTTTACTATATAAAATAAATTAATACCTTTATTTGGTTAGAGTGATTATCAAGATATAAAATCTTCGCTACGAGGAAGAATTTGTCAATGTCCGAAAGAGTTTGAAAGGGAGATTTCTGTGCAGGGAAGCACTTATCGGATGATAGATTCAACATAAAAATAATTTTTTTTGTGGAAGAATACATGGTACATGGAAGTGGATGAATTCCATATAATAATAAAAAGTTCACCAAAAGGGAGATAGTCCATGGAAGAGGAGGCAGTCCACAAAGGAATAAGAGGTACATGGAAGTGAAAGCTGATCATGAAGCAAAGTCCCTTCACATTGTAGGGGTGTTAAAATGAGAATAAGTTGTACATATAGTAGATACAATCCATGTTAGATCTTGTGTTTCATGAATCACATGTTATACGTAGAGAAATTTTTTTCTTGGAGGATACATGTAGTTCACGAAGGACTCAAGGAAGTTCCAACCATCTTCGAGGTGGGAAAGAAAATAAAAATTTTGTAAAAATTGATCGCGAAGCACTAAAATATTTAATTTCATCATTTTATTCTTGAATAATTACACAAAAACTATTTTATTATTATCAAAGTTCTACACGAGTTCATGGGAATGTCCTACTCATTGTATTCAACTCAAAAGGATTGTTTTCTAAATGATTTTGTGGTAGTGGATTGTTTCCAAACCATACCAAGGACATTGCAACTCTTGACGAGTAGTGAAACTTATAAATTCTTGTGTTTATATAGACATGTTTTTGAATTTTTTTCTACATGGAAATAAATAATTAACATGAGGTGATGGTTTTTTCATTCTCTAATGTAACGTAAAAGAAAAAGATATCACTAGTTCACCCCTCCACCTCTTAGCGATACTTGAATACTAACTGGGAAAATTAAGCCACAATGATATACCAATAGAAACTATCTCATAAAAGTGTTAGGTAACATTGTCATCACACATGTGTGATCACTGAGTTCATCTCCAGTAATAGTCTTCAAGTTTAAGGGTCGAGCCAAGGGATCAACCAGAATTTATAATGCTTGCACCAGATAAGTGTAAATAAATGAATAACTAGATCCAGTGTTTTTAGTACTATAGATAAGGTATAAAAGGCACATATTGTACCATATATCATACCTTGAGCCTCTTGTTCATAATATTTTACCTCTATAGTTTCCCCCACCCCTGTCCCCTAACTCCTTAAGCTTAGTGGAATAATTGGGTTTGTGGTGACTATAAGTCAAAGAATCAACCACATCCAGCTAGTCTCCCATATTCCATTCCAAATTTTCTAACCTATAGATCCGTTTTTCTTTCCATTGAATTTACCTCCTAAACCAATTATTTGTCTCCATGTCATCTATATAGCGGGTTGAAAAATATGAACAATGATATCCCCTCCCATCACTTTATTATCACCATCTTTCCCAGGGATGATTATACCTATATTGTAAGACATGATCCATAAAACCACTATCATGTGACATCCTCATAAAATGTCTCATATTTTAAGGTCTCATAGGAAAATTTCAACTCCCGACTATCAATTTCTCTACTCCCAGGTTCCCAATAACGAGAACCACTGTCTGTGTCTGATCAGCCAAGAAAATCTCAAACACAAAATTGTTCTCTATCACCCTATCATGGGTAGGAATTCACAAGGGTATAAAGTTGTCTTGAATGTCCTTGTGCAGTCCTATCACAATGTTATTGTCCACGAAGAACTTATCTCATACTGTATCCATCGAGTAATGGGAGAGGTTTGTGAACCTTAATGAATACTCATCACCTTTCATGTTTCCCCATTGAAGCTATATAAGCTCATGTATGAATAAAACCTTAAGAATATCTGGAAGGAAATACCCTCTTTAAAGACACTGAAACTCTGATCATGCTAGAGTCGTCAGGTCATAAAAATAGATCACAAAACTCCAACATCATTCTTTAGAGCCATAGATAATTCTCCCTTTTAGAACAACCATCTGATCTACCAGTGTCCTAATGGGACTAAAAACTCACATCACCTCCTCAATCCAACCTTCATACTCATATGGTACATTCTCACCTTGAAAACTAATGGGTCACTATTTATGAAACATGTGATGTGCGATCATCCTAGAAAACTCATCTTCTAGTACTATGAGTAGCATATAATTTTCAATACATTTGTGGTATAACTGGTTCCCACATAGAGGTAAGACCTTTGGAACATTCCCCTTTATCCATACCTAACCAATGAGGGGATCATTCTGGTGATACTGATACTGAATCCAAACTGGAAAATGTCTGAGCCTCATCATGAAGTAAACAAGATGTTCCATGGTCTACGATTATAACCAGATAGATGAATTAGGAAGGACATGTCAACCACAACCCATTCATATATAGATGCATAAACAATTATTTTCTTTACAACTAGTATCCTCAAGTACAAAGTCAAAAGGTAGGTTATCAATGTCCTGGTGTTTAGATACATCATCTGCCACACCAACACTAGAGTCCATGTCTTGAAATCCAATCTCAAAACACTTAACAATGTTTCCCCAATCAAATATCATATACTCTATTCCTAACATAGAACCAAATTCTCTCATACCACTATGTAACAAACCATACCAATAGGTACCATTTTGTGACTCCCCAATCCAATCTTTAATAGGCCATGTTTCTAGATACTAGAACCAAGGAGGTACATCACTAACATGGGAGGCCTTAACATAAAGTACCTGAACACTAAAACACATATCCAAGATCATTCAATGATAGAATGTAAAAAAACTGATAAACCATGCATGATAAAAATCTAAATATTAAAACTATAGTATGACAATAAGAAATATAAAGTAAATCGGTCAAAATAAATGCCTTCCACAAAGAGTATAAAAAAAGTCCAACCTGAACTAATGGAGGGTACTACTATAAAAAAAATTGCAGGTACACACCTATGTCTATCTAGATCACTAAGAACTGCATGGTATTGGTCCATTTGTAACTACATGAAATGTTTGATCATATTCCCAAGACATGACACATGTGTTAAAATTCCATGTTGGGGTGAGAATAAAAATACACAATACCGAATCAGACTCCCCAATAACATTATGTATGTAACAACAATAACAACAGTAATATCTACACATGTATATTTCTATAGAACATATAACAATGATATTCAGATACAATCAACAAAATACACAAAGTCTCAAGGTAATTTCACAATCGTAATTCCAATCTAAGATTAATCCTTGAAGGTTCCACATAACACTGGTCCTGGAGAACAGACCCCCCTGAGTCTGATATCGCGTATGGGGTCTGTATAAGATATACAACTCATCAGTTATAACTATGAAAAGTATAAACTGAAATTCTAAGGAGAATGATCAACAAATTAGGATCTCACCCAAGGCAATGGGGTATACCAAGAACATAATCTATAATAAAACACTATGTTGAGGATAGGAATCCTTATAGTGTTGGTCAATATGATACTAAGTACTCGACATAGGGAATAAAGATGATGGATGATCTCACTTAGGGCCTCACTAAAGGATTAAAATAACTCATTACCAAAATTCATGTTAAAGTAATCACTATAATATGTGAAGGACGTGATTCCATTCTAACCCTCAAGGAATTGATGTAGGGAATTCATACTAAAAAAACATTTCCATGTTGAAGGGGAAATGGTCTCCAAGATAACTCTGATGGAGTACACAAAATGTGCTCGTAATACATGGATTATCCATTTATCACCATGTCCTACTTGTGTATCATGAACCTAGCTTACGTGCATGTTAAACAAAGTGATCATACCCAAGTACTTTATACCATGTCTACGCACACAACTCTTCCAATGTAATCCTTGTCTGACCATGTTGATGTTGGAGTACATGGTGTTTCCATGATCGTGTACTAGTGGTCATGTCCATGTCCCATATAAGGTATACACTAATTTTCAATGTCAAGGAACATGCCATGTGATGAAGTCACATGTTGTGTCATATTTAATTACACCGTGAAAATCCTAGACACAACACATGGTTCTCAAAGAACATGTTCATCTAGAAAACACACCATGTACTAAGGGGATTCGTTGATATTATGGGTTTATCCTCTACATCTCTTTCCACTCCTTTGGAACCCATATCATACATGAATCACACTGAGAGGCATATATCTACTCCATACAAGCCTTTTCATCATCGCACTTCGAATTTATGTCTCCCAATTGGCATGGGAATCAGTTATCATTAATCCGTGTCAACGATTCACACACTATTGGAACATAAAGGTCTAAAATATGGATTAATTCTCTAAATGGTACCACCATTTAACAATCCCCACTCCATGTAAGGGTTATATTCACAATATATAATCTTTGTTCCATGAAATGGTTGCCCAACATTTGATTCCTATGTATTTGAGTCGAATCATTGGGAAAACCAAACCTCGGTGATAGACACGTGTAAAATAATAGGAGAAAACCAAGAAACACAGATGTGTGGAATGAGCCTCATATATTTTTATTTTTCCTAGATACATTTTCATTAGAATTATGAATGAAGAACCATAATAAATAAATAATTCTCCCAAAAAATCCTTGCGGTTAAACCCATCCCTCAGTACGACCGATCTAGGAATCAATCTGTGGGATGATTGATTCACATTAATTATAGAAATAAATAAAGAGGAAAAAAACATACTACCTGTATTTGGGTCGATTGCTGAAAATGAACATAGTTTTTTCATTTTCATTGGTGAGATAATCTGAATCTGTTGCACACCGATCATTGAACCTAGGTCCAGTTTTCATTCCCCAATGGATGTTACTCCAACGACACTACAATGGATCTCTAGATCTCTAGGTTTTAGTAGATAAACTACGAATCCACCATAATCATATATTTATAGAGATCTTTAATAGGTAATGAAATAATATAAATAAATTTATTAATTTACTTTATTTTAAACATCAGTCAGTGATTGTGCCTTAACCCAAACACCTAATGTGTTCAAATGTTATATCATACCTAGGGTAAAACCAGATTTTTTTAACACAATAGTGCCATCATATTTATGATCAAGGCCACCTTTTAGAGGTTATTAAACATTTTTAAGAAATATTTGTCCACTTTCATTTAATATATTGAATATATTTCAAATAACCATATGTTTACACCATATAAATTGGAATGTGAGGTAAAAAAATAAGGGGATTTTAAAAAAACTTATAGGAACAACCTATTTTTAACTTAATTTACCAACTTCCGAACCAAATTTTATGTTTATTATATGCCTATGTGGAATATTCCATGATAAAAATAAATAAACTAACTTGAAATATATTAACAGGGTAATTAAATTTGTTAAAGTTTCTACAAATAATTGTTTATTTTATCCTTATGAAACCAATTTTGATTCAAAAAGTCATTTTGATTCTAATTTTGATTGTAGAAAATAGGTAGAAAATGTACTAGTGGAATTTGAAACATTTTAGGTAAAACTAATCCTGGAATTCAATAAAATATCTTCTTGTTTCCTTATATACATCTAAAGTGGAATATGTTACTACTATTAGACATTGTTTTAAATGATCATGGAATAAAAAAATTCTGACCAACCTTGATATTGTTTATGAATAGATACCTGATTTATATGATAATTTATCTTCATTTTCTATTTCTAATAAACCTTTTAAACATTATAAAACTAAAAATATTGTGGTATGATATCACTTTATTTGGGATCATGTATAAAAGGGATAAATATATTTGTCATATGTATCTATAGAAGATAAATTTGAAGATATATTCACTAAACCATTATATATAGTTACCATTGAGAAAGATAAATTTCAACTTGGTATGAAGAAAATATGATTTAATACAATTATATTCTGGCAGAGTATATAATTTTTATCATTATTTAAAATTTATTTCATGTATACATTGATTTATATGTTAATACTTAGTTAATGAGCATGATAGATCTATTTATTCATAAAGTTTACTAGTGAACACTTTTATAATTCATAACTATTCATTTTATTACATTTCATTGTATAAAGTTTTTTTATATTAACCCATTTTCATGGATCTTTGATGATTTTTTATGGTTTACGCAGAAGGTACTCTAACTATGTTTTACAAAAAGTTCAAATATGAAAAAAAAATTATTCAAAAGAATACATTTATCAAGAGATTTACTATTTGAATTTAATTTTTATTCAAGATAAAAATATATTTTGAGAATATATAAATTGCGGGGGTGTATTTTTAATTTAATTAAATATTAAATTAAATTCAAATGACATTTTATGTTACATTTTTTAAAATCTACGTAATGCATGAGAAAATTAAAATTCTTAAATAAATTAGAAGTATTTATTAGGAGTTATATTAATTTTAAATTTATATATTTTTCAAATATTATCAATATTGGTCATATTTTTTTCCACATAGGGGTGTATGAATTTGATTTATAAATTAGTTTTTAATCTATTTTAATAAAACAATTTATTTAAAATTATAATTAAGGAAAATAAATGTTAATATTTTATTGGTTGATAAAATGAGGTATAAATGTTGGGTTATTCTAATTAATTTTTATTCATATAAATATTTTTTCAAAATATTAAATCAATTACAAAAGGGTGGGGGTATTTTTGTAATTATGATATGTTTTGTAATTTTTTAAAAGGGGGAGATTATTGAATGAAACAATTTCACTTCATTTATTTATGTTTTTATAATTATAAAAAAATTTATTTCTATTATTCACTCCTAGAGTTTGGAAAAAATAATTTTATTAAATTTTATACTATTTTTGGATGAAAATAATAATGTTGAATGAGTTTATTCATTATTTATTAAATTTTATTATTATTTTTTAATTCTATAAACTTGTTTAATTTTCTAATTATTAAAATTTTCAAAATATTGAATGACACATACAGACACTTTATGAGAACATACTCAATGTAAATAGAAGATACGTAGGTCAAATGACTCATTTTTAGGTCAAACGATTGACACAAAGACTAAAGAGAAGACTTTAGTGAATGAAAATTGAATCGTACAAAGACTAAAAAATGTCTCATGTGTTTGAATGAAAGATGCATTACATAATTGACTCATACATTGATAGGCATGGACAAAGGGAAAATACACCAGAAGGAATAACACATATGAAAAAAAACATAGGAAATTTTACTCCTGCAATATTTGAATTTTATTCTCTTTGTATCTTTATTATGATTTAATTATTATCTTTTATCATTATAATATGTTTTTTTTTGTTTCACATGAGGTTTTATTATGTATATATATATATATATATATATATAAGAAAAATACAGAAGGAAATTAAAGTAGGATTACATGAATATTTAATGGAGATTAAAATATTGAACATTTTTTAAAAATTCATCAAATAATCATGAGGATTTTGAATAAAGATTTAATAAAATCTAAAGTAGTTTGTTATTTTCAAAATTATATCCCTAGTTTCCTCATTGGGAATGATGTGCTACAATAAAATAATATTTGAAGTTTTTGTGGAAGAATAATCTTTATAAATAGATATTTACAAAACCAATGAAAATAAATAAGTACATTGTATAAAATTGAAGTGGTGTGAAACATGATGAGACACTATACAATTTTGGGATAATTGTTGTTGTGATATTATTTTGTAGAAATTAATTTTTTTCACTAATATACTCATTACATGGTCCAAGATTCATATAAATTTGGAGTATTCAATGTATATCTTTGGATCTATGGTATTTTAATTTCTTAAATTTTAGTTTTGTGTTATTTTCGTCCAAGTTGCATCCTCTAATTCTATTCGTGGGGTAAAGGTCAGCCATGTCGGCCCACCAATGTTGCATCTTTTATTTTCCGACAACTACCTCCTTTTTTTCAGAGCCATAATTAATGAATGTCGTGTGATATGCCAAGCAATCCACCAGTATGAGAGGGCATGTGACCAGTCTACCAATCATGGAAAATCTGAAATTTCTTTCAGTGAAAGGGTGTCACTTTCTAAGAGGGATGATCTATCCTCTTTTGCTGGTATTCATATGGTTTTGAAGCATCAGAAGTATCTTGGGCTTCCCATGGTGATCGGCCGATCCAAAAAAGACATCTTCGGATCTCTTATTGACAGAATTGAGCAAAAAATTCTTGGCTGGTCCCCTAAAGGAATTTATAAAGCTGGCAAAGAGACACTCATCAAAGCTATCATCTAGTCCATCCCCATCTATTTTATGTCACTGTTTAAGTGCATGTCATTCATTTTCGACCAGATCCACACACGCATTGCCAATTTTTGGTGGGGTAGGAATGATGGAAGGAATCGACCCCACTGGATGGCCTGGGAGGAACTCTACAAACCCAAATCAATGGGAGGGATGGGTTTCTGAAATATTCTTCTCTTCAATGATGCTCTGTTGGCCAAGCAAGGATGGCGCATGATTAACCATCCTGTGTCTCTCTGTGCACGGTTTCTCCAAGCTAAGTACTTTCCCAACACAAACTTCCATGCTTCCTCTCTCGGTCCCCGCCCTAGTTTCCTCTAGAGAAGAATTTGGGGTGCTAAAAGGCTCCTGGATAAAGTACTGGGCTAGAGGATTGGGTCTGGCTCATTGGTCAATATCTAGACTGATCCTTGGTTTATCGATAAGGATGGTATGTGGGCTACATCCCCCGTCCAACCAGGTTTTGAAGACGCCACTGTTTGCTGCCTACTTTCCGACCAGGGACAAGGGTGGTGTATGGAAAAGATCCTTCATTGGTTTAACAAAAGGGACCAATGAATCATCCTTATAATTCCCTGGATCCCTGACGCAGGCCCCGACCATATTTTCTGGATTAATGACATCACGAGATAATACACAGTGAGGTCAGGCTACAAACTGGCCCTTATCCACCACCCAGTCGGTCGGGATGAGGGACCTTGGAAATCGATCTGGACACTCAACATTCTCCCTAAATTTTGCCAATTTTGGTGGTAGGTTTGCATAGGTACCCTCCCAACCATGATCCTTCTCGCTTACCAACATATGTTCAGTTCTTCTTTTTTCCCTTTCTGCCCAAACACTATTGAAACTCATTTGCATGCCATCATACACTACCTGGGAGCTAAGAAAGTTTGGAGTAAATGGGGTCCGACCTCTTCCAAATTACTGTCTTTCGCCTCTGACCTGCCAGATCTTTTAACGCATTAGTGCTCCTCTCTTCCCTCGGCTCTCTCATGTTCTCTTTGCACTTTGGCCTAGATTTTATGGATCCGATGCAACGATGCTGTGTTTCATCAAGCTCACACACCTCCCAAATTCTGTATTGAATAGGATTTTTCTAGGATTGAGGGGTGGAAAGACCACAAGGACCATTTTATGACAGGAGCTACCCTCACCCCACCCTCTCATTGGAACCCCCCAATAGAAGGGACTCTTAAAATTAACGTGGACACGTCTCCCCAAATGGATGGGCTTGTTGGCCTCGGCCTTCTGGCCTGTAATCATTTAGGGAAATTCCTAGCTGCAAAATATGTTTCACACCAAGCTTTCTAGGAACCAGTGGTTGCTGAGGCCATGGCCATCCTTGCTGGTTTGCTGCTCACTTTGGAAGATGGATGGATCAACATTTTTGTGGAGTCTGACTGCCTTACCGTCATTAATGCTATTGACAACAATGATGGTGGGCTCCAGCCTTTTGGCATCATCATTATAAGGATTCTATCACTAATCCAGTGCTTCTCTTCTTTCACCTTCTCCTTTAAAAAAAGGGAAGGAAACAATGTGGCCCATAAGCTAGCGGCCCCAAGCCCTTTCGACTCCATCCAGCTCTAGTTGGAAAATTTCACTTCTTGGATTTGTACGTGTACTTCTACTGATATTCATCATTAATGATATCTATTTTATTCAAAAAAATGACTATTTTTATTAGGAATATAGGGAAATAAATCTAGTTATTTAGGTTGTGATTCTATGTTTAAAAAGTAAGGTTGTTGTGGATTTGAATACTGTTTAAAAATAAATTTATTTTTGGGTATTCTTCCACTATGAGAAAAAAAATTTCATTGTTTTGTGACTCACTTGAAGGAGTTATCATATTAGTGGGTTTCATTTATTTCAAGGATAGTGAAAATGTGAAAGTTTGCATAAAATCACATTGACATGATCAACTATAAAAATCCATTGTGCTCATTTTTTTAATTTTCTATTTCATAATATCTTATATAATTCCTTTAAATTTTGGAAAACTAATCAATTAAACCCCCTCATGACTCTTTAACCATCACTCCTAGAAAAACATAAGGCAATACTCTAAAATTTCCCTTTACTAAGGATGTTTTAATTGAAGTAATATATCCTTTCAAAATTTATTCAGTCATATGTTTCCCTTTTACAAAAAATTATAATAATGATTTTTTAAAATAATAATTATTAGAAATTTATTAAAAAGATATTTATCCTCACATATTTCCATGTTCAATCCATGGTCTTCTGATCCTTTGATTCATTAGTGATGAGTTTAGTCTTATTAGTTGTGAAGATACTCTGTGAAGAATTATAAGATCCATATATCTATGATATATTTACTAATCTGAGAGGATATCATAAATGACCCAAGGTCATCTAATAGTTCTACATTTCTTCGTATGAAGAAGATAAAAATGGATTCAATATATATTTGGGATTATTTAAACAATAATTCAATGTTTTGATCAATGAGAACCAATAATATAAGGCTGAAGTGTTTCAAATTCTTTCAATAATAAATTTTATACCTATGGTGGATTTTTGGGAGAGTTTTTAATTCTCCTCCAGTGACCTTACTTGATGGTCATAGAAAACATTATCATCATGTATTGTTAGAAAATACCAATCCAAATAAATAGGGTTCAGAAGGGAAATTATATGACCAAAATTATTGGTTGGTAATGTGATCAAAAATACTGAATAGAAACTATTTTTTTAACCAAAAATCGGGTGAAATGGAAAATTAGGGCTGAAAATTATATACCTTAATATAAAATGGAATTAGGTCTATGAGGAGACGGAGGAGGTGTGGGAAACTTCCTAGGTTTTATTTGAAAATTTGGATGTACTAAACAGTGAAAAAATATTATCGCTTCGATATGAAAAAAAAGACTTAACTGAATCCAAGGGCCACTCATTGACTTCACGTAAGTAGGTGTTTCTTCTGAAAATGGGGATGACCTTGTTTTTTTAAGGTTCAAACATTACAATCGGTTTCTAACATGTTTATTCATAGAATTGGAAACATCCATGGATTCTATATCCATTTGGACATACTTTCCAAAGGTAGGTGTTCATTAGTTATGGAATGACGAGGCTTAAGAATTTGCATTGGTCGAGAGGATGGGAGATCAGACTCATCACACATTTTTGGGGGGGAATTATTTTCTACTCCAGGACTCTCTTATAGATTTGATTTCTGTTCGTGAATCCTTATTAATTTACCAAGTATGAAAATGAGTTTCCCTTTAGATATAACAATAAATGATTGATATTTATGAGATTTAGAGAATATTTTATATGTATTTGAGGTTCTTCATCGATAGAGAATCATCTGTATTTATTAGAGATTCTTAGTCAGTGGTATCCTTCAACACATTATATAGAAATCTCTTGGTCATTATTATAACCATACTAGTTTTAAAGCCACTCTGTTGGTCACTTGAAGTTTATTGTCATTTAGAAGGACAGGGAATATTTTTGAGTTAATATCGTACCTACAGATGAGCTACATACGTATCCTTATTAGAAAAGGAATCAGAACCCACGTAGTTTGAGTGATGAAGTATGTGGTTTATGCATGATTAATGGCTCAAAGAGAGATGTCATTATTACTTTTACACTCTAAGCTCACGTGAGTCATGCTTGGTGTGAGAAACAATAGGTATTAATAAAACCTGACGATTGTTCCATGAAAGATACAATCATAAGAAATGATGTGGGCCTTACGTATGTATGAGAGCCCAAGTAAATGAGGATTAGGACT
The DNA here is from genome assembly GCA_963277665.1 of Viscum album. NCBI lineage: Eukaryota > Viridiplantae > Streptophyta > Magnoliopsida > Santalales > Viscaceae > Viscum > Viscum album. The sequence continues at coordinate 1,831,584,130 of OY728129.1, forward strand.
TAGTTTAGGAAATAAGCCCAGGAACAGGGTCCATAAATGTATATGTTCTTTATGGAGATTTAAATACATAACAAAGAGATTACTCCTGAGAAGGAAGCCCAAATTAGATAGGGACTAATGATTGAGTTTTAATTCCTAAGAAGGAAGCCCATGTCAAAAGAGATTAAGCCTAGGGATTACTCTTGAAAAGGAGGCCCAGGTTAAGGGGACATGAGATCTAGGTTTTACTCCTGAAAAGGAGGCCCAGGTTAAAAGAAATTATGATTGTGGCTTACTCCTAAGGAGGATTCCCATGAATAGGGAACTAGTGGCTTCTCCTAAGGAGGATTCCCATGAATAGGGAACTTGGGGCTTACACCTAAGGAGGATACCTAGATTAGGGAACTTGGGGATTACTCCTAAGGAGGATTCCCATTATTTTGGATCTTGGGACTTAATCCTTAGTAGGATACCCATGAATAGGGAACTTGGGGCTTACTCCTAAGGAGGATTCCCATATTAGGGAAATTGAGGATTACTCCTAAGGTGGATGCCCCGATTAGGGATATTGGGGCTTACTCCTAAAGAGGATGCCCAAATTAAAGATCTTCTCATCTTAATGGATGAGGTTGAATGAATGAAATCTCTAACATTAGTGACATAAAGTTATGTAAATCATGATTTTTTGAGAGATGTTCCACAGAATTATTTTTAGATAAGGAAGAAAACAAAGAAACCATTCCAAAAATAGCTCTGAAGAGGGTTTTGAAAGCTAAATCTTGATGAGGAGAGGTGGATTTGAAGAAAAGAGTAGAATGACAGGAGGGGAACCGAAAAAAAGTGGCAGGCGCGCAAGTCCTATTTGGGCGCGCTAGTCCTGGTCGCGCAATTATACTTGCATGACACAGATTTACATTGGGGTCAGTAAACCCATATGGTAATACTTGTGTGAGTCTTGGCTCAATCCCTTAGTATTATCCCTAGAGGCTTCCAAAAGTGTGGCGTACAAGTTTTGTTGAAGGGATTAGGCGGCGCGCAAGTGTGGCCATTTCCCTTAAGGGTTGGACACTTAGGCGGGCAAGTGTTGATGAATTTCAACACTTAGGCCTTATTCTCCCTCTTTAGATCTTCCATTCTAGGTATGATATTACCTTTGAAGTGTTCGGAAGACTTCAAGAAAAGACTAGGGCACCAAGATCATTAATATGACTTTTGGATTTTTTGTCCTCGAAATGGGGGTCCCACAAGGGGTATTTATAGGCCATTGAGGACATTATGGGAAAAACGAATAGGGCGCACAAGTCACCTGCGTGACCCATATCTAGTGCGCAAGTATACTTGCACGACCATCGTTAAACTTACGCGACCCATGCTTCAAGAATTCGTTTTTCATGCATTTATCAATTTTTTATGTTTTTCAAAGGATGAATCTCTTTTTGATTAAGGTATTCCCCTTTTTCATTCTTTAGACTTTGTGATGGAAAGTAGAATCAACAAAAGTCCCCCCTCAGAGTTGGATCTGAAAAAGGAAAGAGGATTTGACTCTGAGGATAACGAGAAACAAGGTACTGCAGTGTGCAAGTCATGGGTGCGCAGGTATGCTTCTGGCGTGCAGGGTCCGGCGCGCAGGGGTATGACCTTGCCTATAAATACGGGGCAGCACTTCGTGCAAAGCACACAGTTTTAAATTCTACTGAGCTCTCGATGCACAAGTATCTCTCGTCGTGCAGGTGTCTAGGTTTTCCGCTCGTTCGTGCTTCTGTTCTTGTCGTGCTTCTACAGTGAGTTTCTCACAAGCCTGAGCTGCAACCGCATTGTTATCCCTCAATCTTCTGAAACTCTCATATGGATCAATCCAAAGTCTGGAAGAAGAGTTGGGACTTCTGTCATGGAGGAGGCATGAAGCCGACTTTGATGTTGGCATATTGGGTGCGACAAACCTGTGCAGATTTTGTTGAGGATCTGAAAGGAAATAAAATATACAAAGCCGTCTGGGCTGGGAAGACATATGTCTACAGTAATGATGACTTTGTGCCAGAGCTAATCAGCCGCTGGAGCCCAGAAACCAATTCTTTATATCTGACTCGTGGAGAAGTAGGCATCAGTTTGTGGTATGTCTATAAGATCTCAGGGGATCCAATTTTAGGTGATATGTATGATGAATTTATCCCTCCAAAGGAGACTTGGAATGACTCGGAAAAGACTCCGGCTTTGGCTCTGAAATTATTGAAAATTTTCTACAAGATCAAGAACTCAAAGTCCTCCAAAACACATTTTATAAAGGATATTCATCTAGATCAGTGGATGGATATGTTTCTTACCAAGATGAAGGAGAAGGGGACCACCTATACTTTTCCTACTACCTTCCCCAGAACAGAGAAGTGGGGTTCTTTTGGAACATTCTGGCCAACCGTGGAAGTAGGATAATTTGAAAAGTGGGGTATGAATTGGATCATAGAATACCATAAAAGACCCATCTGGTGGGCTTCTTATCCTTGTGTCTTAGTATTTATCTTCTCCCAGTCAGGGATTCGAAGGGAGGTGTCAGGCCAGGGACCTTCGTTTTTGTAGGCAAGCTGGATGAGAGGAAAATGTTTGGGTTGGCTACCGCAATTTTGGTGAAGATTCATAGGAGTTTACTCCATGTTTATATGGGTAACACTATTATTAGAATAGTGGGACCATTCCATGTTTTCTGGGGATGGATCGCCACTCATTTCAAGAGATATGCTATATAGAGCGGAGTATAGGTTCCTAGAAGTTCTTTCAGGCCATCAGTGTAGGAATTTTCTGGAATTTTTCAGTTATCCCTCAACTCCTATGATATAAAGGTGAGGCTAATCATGTTCAAGGAATTACATTTCTTCCCATATGGAAACCCGCCAACCGGGCGGTTTATTGATGATGGAACAACCAGCTTAGAATTGAGGTCATACATATTAGCCTGCAGAGATGGTGTATTGGCCACTAGGATTGACAGAGAGATTATATGTGAGGCCTATGATCCATACAGATTTGCAAGCCAAAGTTTATGTAGACGATTTTGTATCCCCTACTATGCATGTCAGGTCAGAACAACATCCTATGGTTGCCCGAAAACTTTGGTTGATGACAGCTATGGAGAAGACTGGGGAAGTGTTTGTTCTACCACTTGCTGGAATGGTGATTCACTTGACTACAGTGTATGCTGAGAACTGGGTAGCATCATACCCTGAAAGGGTACTGAACCATCTGAATCCTTGGGTGCGGAAAAAGAATAGAATTGTCGAGAAAGAAACCCTTCATCTGGAAGGTGACTCCTCCACACCCAAAGCTGATTCACCGGGTTCCTTACCCAAGGATGACTCGCTGGATTCTTAGGATGGGAATGATGAGGCACAACATGTGTCAAAGAAGCCTCGTTCCAGATATAATCCTCCTTCCAGAATTAAGTGACCTACTCCATTGAATCCTAGTGAGTTATATCATTAAGGCAATTTATTCGCCATTACATTATAGAGCAACAAATTTTATTTTCTTATCGTTTATCTGTGATTGCAGGAGCTGGGAAGAACCTAAAGTCCAAGATTGTAGGACCTCTTCATAGCCTTCTGGTACACATAACGAATATCTTTGACCAGAGGCTGCCCAGACATGGAGGAGTTTATATTGAGATGGTGAAACCGCCTAGATGGACCTGTAAGAAGGGATACACATTCCTAGAGTAGGGAATATTTGGGCTTCTACTGATATCTGTTTCGAGGATAATCCCAATGAAGTGAAGGCCTACTTCAGAGAGCTGGAGATGCTCATAAATTCCACTAATGATTCCATTCCTATCACCAAGAGGGTGAAGGAAATGATGGATCGTGGCACCACTGAGGGGACTGGTGCTTCCGGAGATGAGGAGTGGCATGATTACGTGGTTCATTATGATGTAAGTATCTTTCCTTATTTTCTTTGAAACTTGATTCCAGTTAAAGCTTTTTTACTCAAAGAAATTACTTCCATCATTCTGTCGCTTGTAAAGAATGGAACTGCTGAGGTTCGTTCACCACAATATAGCCCTAGTGGCACTACTATCGGAGATACTGAATCACCTATCGAGTCGGGTGAGGTATCTCCAAGCTGGGAAGCCATGGAAGAGGAGTTAGATAGGGCATTTAATTCTCCAATTCCTGTATTTGGAGATGATGATGTCAACACACCCAAAAATTCAAAGAAGCAAAGGCATCGAAGGAAGAATTCCATAACTAAATGCTTCATCAGTAGTGGTAAGTCCTTTAGATAGTCATGAATCTTAAACCATGATAAGATTTCTCATTCTTCGTCGGATTGTACGGGATTGTTCAATTTCCCCTTTGAGGGAGAGGACTGACCCTCCTCTGAGGACGATGGAGGGTGCTGGTGAACAGTTACAAATTCATGCTGACTTGGCTGCTCCTGAATAAGAGCCAGCATATGTTCCCAGTACTGCTCCTGTTGCTGCTACATGGAGTGAAAAGTCTGCTTTTGGTAAATTAACAATGCTTCATAAAATGTTGAATAAAAACATCAACTGACTTCTATTCTGTGATACTCTAGATTCAACACTTGCACCAGAACATTTGACATCCACTGCAACTGATGCCGTAATTTTCTCTGAAGAAATTGTCCGGGGTCAGAGGGCGCAGGATGAGGGTCGCCTCAAAGTCACATAGAATGTTCCCATTGGGGAGACTAACCAGGAATCTAAGATATCACTGGTTGAAATGATGAAACTTGGCACATCATTTGAAGAAATTTTAGATCATGTTAAATTAGCATGTAATTTATAAGATTTTGGACGCGAGTCTTATCCTTAGCCCTGTTAAAGAAAATTCTTATTACATCTCTGAAAATGATTGATTGAAATGTGCAGGTCCATCTGAGCAAGCTGCTGAACTGCCAATGCCTGAAGGGGGTATTGGCAACCCTACTATTGCAGAGACACTAGCTCAAGTGGAGTTTAAACCAGTAGAGCTTCCTGAAACCCATCCTGAAAATCTTATTGAATCTAGGAAATATGGGGAGGAGCCTTCTCATGCTGTTGATCTACCGTTGGGTAAGAGATAATAATATTTGTGGCTACACTTAATTTGCAAGAAAACTCAATATACTTTTGTTATCCTTTGAAACTAACCCAAACATTCAATGGACTATACAGGGCTATCAATTTTAGTGGCAAGATCTGGAGGAGAAGCTTCAGCCTCTGCCCCAATAGGAGTAGAAAGTGAAGTAACCAGAGTTAGGGGGAAGGAGCAGAACAAGGAACTTCTCTAAGTTCATTAATCCCAGACTATATTCCCCCCTGTGATAGTGATGCTGAATGAGACTCGGAGGTACAAAAGGTGCTCCAATTCTCACATCTCAGTGCATAGAAGAATATATGGAAGATCATATCTGAAGTGACTCTTGAAGAGCTATCTTTGAAGATCCCACGACTGTGATCCCTGTTTGTCATGTTGGGACTTGGCAGTTTTGGATATCTGGAGATCCAAACCGCGGTGAAACAAAACATTTTAAAGAGGGATCAGGAGCAAAGGTATCGTCATGACATGACTAGAGTGGGGTTATTGAACAATATGAGTGAATTTGAGGTTTCAGTGTCCCGAGCTGAGGCTGATCATGCTGCAAAGTTGAAGGAGCTGAAGCATAAGATCAAGGAGAAAGTTGTCCAGTTGATGAACCTTCAACAACAGTTAGATGCTATTACTGGGGAACTTGACCATCTTAACAATTCACTAGAAGGAGTTCAAGAAAATGGTATGAAAGCCATCACAGATTCCATGAAATCACTCTATCAAGCAGAAAAAGGTGAAGCTAGTCGAGTTCATGAACTTCAATTGGCTGCTGATGAAGCTCGGGATGTCGTAATCCCAATGAAGAGTTATGTTGAAAGCCTCTTGTAATTCCTGAAAAAGTGAATAGACTCCAGTCTGTGGATGTCCTTCTAACTCTTTTTCATTAATGAGAAACACTTTCATCTTCAATCATTTGTGCCTTCATTATTTTGCTACCTACTTAAAATTTTTACCTAATCCAATGGGCCTAGTAAGTATAGTTTGATTTTTGGTAGGATTATAAAAATAACCCTAAAATCTTTGAATGTTTTTATTGATCAATATTACCTAAATCATAAAAAATGTAGGTTTAGTGAGCTGGGACTTGAATTTTGTTTAGAGTTCCCTTGTGTTTTGTGGGATGTTTAAAGTCATGCACGTCGGACATAGAAAGGCTAATGTTTAAGGTCTAATAGCTTTGACCTAATGGATTACAATTGACTCAATTCCTTGATAATTTATCTGAAAACATATTTCCACATTCAAGTATGGGGGAAATCATGTAAAATATGACTTAGGAAATTTTGAATCTGAGGAATGATATGAAAAAAGGGCTAAAAGGCATTAGAATAATTATTTCCTAAGAGTGAAGTTACCACTATTTAACAAACCTGTTAGGGGGTTGAATTATGCATGGCCACTTAAGGGCATTGACTGCATAGTCAAATAATAGCATCTTTTGGCTGGAAAGTATGTTATGTAGACTACTTATGCAAGGCCGCCTAACGACACGTGTTTCATATTCAGTCAAAATAACTCTCGAAAATTTAACTTTTCTATTGCTAAAAAGCCAGTGAAAGTTTATGGAGATTCAAATTTTCCAAAGCATAGAGTCTGTTGTATGGAGAGAGGTACCTGATTATGGAAAAGATATTTGCAATCAAGATTGTCAAAGAATTTGATGAATATCACTCCTGCGAAAGTCTGACCCAAATGTAGGGAAGGGAAATATAAACCATAGACTTTAATATTTTTAGATCATGAAAAAGAGTATGGGACAAATATGTTAAGGATGGCTATTTTTTCGGATCCTTACATATTGTTGTTTAGAAAAATAAGGACAAAATAAGTTTTCCTCCCATGAATGAAGTTACCACTATTTGAAAAACCCGTTAGGGGGTTGAATTATGTAGGGCCACTTAAGGGTATTGGATTCATTTTCAAATAAGAATATCTTTTGGCTGACAAGTCCATTATGTAGACTGCTTATGCAAGGCCGCCTGAGGGCACGTGATGTATAGTCAGGCAAAAGAATTCCTGGGTATCAGACATTTTGTGACCTGGAGTCAAGAAAAGGGTTATGGAGATCTGGAAATATTTAAGGTTAGGAGTGTGACACATGAAAATGGTTATTGTCCAATGCATGTAGGAGATACACATACCAATGCTAACGATACTCATGTTGTGGGTGGGTCCTGAATTGAGGTACTGATGGGAATCAAGCCATACATAGTTCTTTAAATACAAATTAATGTCATGTGGGATGAGAGTGTATGAGATCTTAGTTTTAGGGTCATAGAGCTCAGACCATAATGAGGAATACACATTGTGTGTTTTATAAACCCGATGTGAATGAAGACCAGGGTTTTCACACCACATTCATGTTTTCATAGGGGGAATTTTTAGCCAAGGGACTGAAAGTGGAATTTGGGGTTAGGCCCAATGACTTGGGGATGGATTTGAGGGACACTTGAAAATTCCTACGTATACCATAAGGATGGGAATCAAGCCTCACGTAGTTCTTAAAATACACTTTGTATAGATATGGTTTGTGAAGGGTAAATGGGGACTTTCGTGCAATGATGGTTTCACCCAAGATTAAATGTTCAGGAATTACGATGTATGCACCTAGTCTATAAAATATGACACGATTGGAGATCAATGTCAATGATGATTCTCTCTTAGGAGAGGGACAATGGGGGACTCTATAGTTTCACGTCATATAACAAGGATGATGATGCTGCACAGTTTAGTGTCATGTAATAGGGAAAAAAGGGACGCACATAGTTTAACGTCTTGTGGGATGAAGGTGAACCAACGTGAAGAGATTGGTTTTGGGATGCTTCATAGATCAACATCATATGAGACATAAGTGAACCGATGTGAAGAGATTGGTTTTGGACTGCTTCACGAATCAACATCATATGAGACAAAGGTGAACTGATATGAAGAGATTGGTTTTGGGCTGCTTCACGGATCAACATCGTATGAGACAGAGGTGAACCGACATGAAGAGATTGGTTTTGGGCTGCTTCATGGATCAACATCATATGAGACAGAGGTGAACCGACGTGAAGAGATTGGTTTTGGGATTGAACCTCAGGAGGTTTCCTACGTACCCAGCCTATAAGGCAAGAATCAATGTCTAATTAGTTCGATTAAGAATGAATTTGTGATCAATTTGTACTTGAGGACAACAACCTAAAAAATGGTGTTTGGACTTATGCATGGTTAGTGGCCCAGAGAGGGTGTTATGATTGAAGTTTACTCTAAGCTCACGTGATTCATACTCAGTGTGAGAAACAAGAGGTAGAAACAAACCTAACGATGCATAGTTTAATGTCATGTAGGAAATATAAGGGACTGTACACCGTTTAACGTCATGTTGGAAAATGGAGGGGATGTGTAGTTTAAAGTCTTGCAGTGAGGAAGATGGGGACTATGTAGTTTAATGTCATGCAGTAAGGAAAAAAGAGTGCAACATAGTTTAACGTCATGTGGGACGAAAGGGTGTTGTACAGTTTAGAGTCATGTAGCTAGGACGCATGCTGCACAGTTTAGCGTCATGCAGCTAGGACAACATAGTTTAACATCATGTTGGACGAAAGGGTGTTGTATAGTTTAGCATCATGTAACTAGGATGTATTGTATTTTTGTTACAAAAAATACTTCTTCAAGAATCTTGCATTGGTTGGTGTTTTAATGAGTTCTCCATCCATTGAGATTAAAGAATAAGCTCCATTGGAGTATACCTTATGTATTGAATATGGTCCTTCCCACTTTGGATCAAGATTGGGAAGAGGAGTCCGTTAAATGAATAATGTTAATAGAACCAAAGATCAACTCTTCATCTAATGAAGACTCTGCCTGATTAGCCAGTTTAGGCTATGTCATTTGGTGGGGCGTTGCCCGTGCTTTTGAAGTAGATGGCATAAAATCTTCCAGAGTCAAAGACAACATGGGCTTTAACACGAGCTCATCTTCTTCTGAATACTCCTCTTTCATTGAATTATGTCGCTTCATTGAGGATTTTCCTTCTGATGAAGGGGGTTTTGTTGTGGCATTCATAGCAGAAGACACAATTGGTTTCTTCAATTGCGTTCGCAGAATGGCATGAGTTTGGTTAATTGTTTTCTTGACCATCCAATCATCATATTTTTGCACATTTTTTCTTTTTTACTTCTTTCCACTCACCTTCTTCCTCTGGATCTGTAGCAGAAACACATGCTACATGGGCTGAAGAATCTTTCAGTTTTATCTATCTTGAGTCCACCATCTTTTTTAGGAGGTCTTTGAAGACAAAACACTCCTGAATGGGATGCACCAACATCTTATGAAATGGGAAATAGTTGGGAAGGTGTTCATCTCCTTCCTTGTTTGGAATTTTAGGCCTTGGCAACTGAACCAAATTATTTTCCAGAGCCGAAATGATGTAACCAGGAACATGATCATTTCAGAAAGAATAAACCTTGTTATTTAACTCTTAAAATTGTTTTCGTCTTTGATCTCTTTTATCATATTGACGAAATGGCCTCTGTTTTTGATGCTCAAGAGGTGGAGCCCTTTGATATGATGATGGTATTAAAGTGGAAACAGGTACATGTGCTTATTTATGTGTGACTATAGCAGTATATGCTTTACCCATTCTCTTTCCTAGAGTTGATGGAATTACATGAGCTTTATCCTTAGTCTTTGTAAGATAATTTTCAATCTGTTTAGTGATTGAATTAAGGTCTTGAAACCCTCCTGTGTATTTCACAGGGATCAATGATGTGCGTAATTCATCCTGAAAAGTTTCCACACATATTAAAACAATTCTTCTTGAGGGAGTGCTAAGCTTAAGGAATATGTTAATCCCTTCCAGCGAGAAATTAAATCCAAAACTCTTTCATTATCGGTTTGCTTAAAATTTTTATGATAAAAAACTGTTGTCTTTTTCATTGTTGAGATGAATTGAAGAAGGAATCGTTGACAGAGATCTTCCCACTCGGTAATTGACTGGGATTTCAAGCTTGTATACCAGACAAAGGCATGCCCTTTTAATGACTATAGCAAACACCTGAGCCTAACTACTTCTTGTTGTTGAGGAGTTCCCATCATAGGATCACAAAAAGAAAAAAAATGTGTTATGTACTGTTCTGGGTCTCTCGAACCATTAAAAATTGGGAATGTGGTACTTGTAAAATTTGCTGGGGGAGGAATTTCGTCCACCCATTCAGGGTAATATCTCTTTTCTGGTTGAAGTTCTGCATGTTTTCTCTCCATGGCTTCCAACCGAGCTGTTAATGACTCAATGGTAGTCATTAACTATTGAGAAACATCTAGTTGATCTTGGACCTGAGGGGGTGAAATAACTGGAGTTTGGATAGGTGTGATGACTGGTACTGCAACTGATGGTATCACTACCGGTTGTTGTTGTGCATGACCCATAGGATTAGACCTATGACGGTGTACTAGTAAAGGAGGATATTCTTTATACATCTTAGTAGTTGAAATAAATTCCATTGACTGACTGAATCCAGCATGCTTAGAAGGAAGACTACCTTGAGGTAGTTCTGCATTCAACCTCCTTAACTCCTTCATTTCATCTTCTTTTTGTTAGAACCTTTTCTCTAGTGAGAGTGATTGGCCTTCTCCTGAGGTTGGGTGGGACGCAGCCTGACTTTTTTCCTTTCCCCCTATTGGACGCCTTTTGGAGATGGGGGAGTTGGTTATTTGATGGAATACCTAGATTCTGGTTAAGCCTTTGATTTTGTGTATGCACTCCTTCTTCATTTACTTCTATGTGTACAGCCTCTTGAGCTGGAACTTCTTCATCTGATCCCTCTGAGTGAGCCTCGTGTTCTGGATGATCAGTAACAACAACAATGATGAAATTTATCGATTCATAACGTATTGCATACCTTCTATCAGAATTTCTGTGATATTGTATTCTTACATGTCCTTGATGAGACATTTTTTTGAGTTGATCCCTTAGGGACTTCTTGACGAACCATAAATTGGAGGGAATATCCTGATAATTCGGCTCTGTGATCCTCTTGTGGCTTATTCACTAATCGAGAGAAGACAAACTTTAACTGAGGAAGAGATTGAGGATTTGAAAAATTCCCCAATCCGGTGGACTGGGGATGTTACTGCTATTCTTGCTCAACTCCTTGAATCCTACTTGTTTATTCTAAGGATTGGGTTAAAAGAGTCCCCAGTCTGGCAAGATAAGGTGGCTCTTAAGCTGCTACATCTGATACTTTCTTAAAATATCTCCTGATTTTGCAGACTTTTGTCTGGAAATTGGCTGGATGCATCAACCTACATCCACTCAAATCACCTAGCTCAAATGACCATTGGATAATTTCTGACACTTCTGTCACCTGATGATGTGCATGCTCTAGACAAGATGCCTGTTCAATATTCTCATTTGCCTGATGCAAGAGTAATTCAACAACTTGTTCTTTGTATGCCTGACTTTGGGAAGAACTAGATGAGGCCAGTTCCTAAGAAAGACTTTTATTACAAACAAAACCAATTGGTTGTGGCCGGGCATGGGACTTAACATTGCATGAGACCGTTTTTTGCGGGCTTTGTTGACTGGAGAGTATAGTGAAATGCAGTGCTCCATGAACACTGCATCCCCTGATAGGAATACCAGATGGGGCATTGGAAATTAACTGGCACAATCGTTTTAGTGTGCCAAGGCATGAACGCTGAAGGGATCTCTGCTGCTTTTTAACCTTTGGATATCGGGAAACTGAGAGAGATGCCATATCAATTTGGGATTTTAACCCTTCTATTATCTTGACATGATTTTCATATCCATCATAAGATAATATTTTTATTTCAAGTGACAAAGAGTTTTCTACATGTTGAGACGAATATCGTGAATACAATCTTCTATCAAAATTTCTGGAATATTATATTGAGATTCATCCAAAGGCCTAAACATGACTGGTACTTCACCTTTTGCCAGTTGTTTTCTCATATTCATCACTTCCTCCTTATCATTTGATGAAGATTCTTCTACCTGATTAAACAAAATCTGGTTCTTCTTTTTGAATCATCTGATTCAACAAGATTGGTAGAGAATTCAATAATCAAATTATAAGATAAATGACTCATGGGTGGTTTGGAGGATGACCTACACCCTGAGCTATCCTATGATTGAGAAAGTATTTCACTTGCTAGTAGTAAAGCATCAAACATGACTGGCTTTGCATTTTCAAGTGCCTCAAGATAGGAGGGATTTTTCAATACTACATTGTCCTTTGAATAATTTTCCAGGAAATGCGAATTACTACTATGGAGAGGACTTTCACAGCTAAATTCATCATCATGGGGAGGACCACTATGGTGGGTCACAACAAAAGATGGAACCTTTTTCTCCTTAATCTTATGGCCACACCGAGTGTTGTCCTGTCTCCCATATGAAGATGATACTTCGAGATCGACCGAACTGTCATAAAGCAATCCTTCATGAGGAAGTGTATGATGTAGACCTTCGGAATTGTTGTTCCCACAATTGGGAAATGAGAGAGTAGAATCTTGAGTTGCAACAGATAATTGGTTGGGGGCTTCAAGAACTCCAGCATCTAGCAAGGCCTTATTACAGATTGTCTCATGATTTCTTGACTGTGTTAGACGAGTCTTTTTCTTAGATTTCTTATTACTCACTTTGAAAACCACTTGTTGACGAAAGTGGTTATTATAGGCAGGTTTATGTGCCTGCTCAGGAGAAATTATCAGGTTAGGCTGATTATCTTCATTCAAATCGGGTGTATGTGCCTGACTTGATTGTACGTATGACATGGGGGAGTATTCCCCACAACCCTCTTGGACTGGGATTGAGGTGTGTATCTATTCTGGAGTGATATATTGATGATTCACTCCACTGGTAGGGATAGATTTGTATTTCTTTCCCTGTGATGCTGCTGAAGTTGATATAATATTCGGACATGCATCTAGAATATGGGCAGAGATTTTCTTCTTCCCTTTCACTGTTCTCAGAATGTTCCTGGTGACTTTAGATTCCAGCATGGGAATATACATCCATTCCGTGCTTGGAGTATGCGTCTATTCCTGCTCTTTTCCTCCTTTTCCGGCCATTGAATTCTGACAGTACTCATGTGTGGGGGTAGAGAGTTGAGTCGGCTGCAAATTTGTCGTCGGATATTTTCGACTGACTTCTCCTGGTGCTACCAAACGAGACTGTTGGCAGGCTTGATGAACATTGGCAAGTGTATGTGCCTGCTATGTATTCTTCGCCAAGTATGGTTGAATAATTTCCTTCAATACTGGCAGACAAGACTGCTGAATGAATTGTTGATTGTAAACAGGTATATGTCTCTACTTATCAGTTGCCACCATATTAGATTGGTGAGCTTCTTTGGGTGCAGTCAGATGAGCCTTCAGACTATCTGATGAGTTATAAACAGATGTATATGTCTGCCTATAATACTCCTCCGGAATTGCCTAGTGGGATTGGCGTGTTACTTCCAGACGAGTCTTCTGGGCAGTAACATCAGGACTGACATGTGTATATGTCCGCTCATTGTTTTCCATCAAGTGGGCTTGACAGACTTCTCCGAAGGGGGAAGAAGTAAGAACATGCTCCCTGTTGACCGGATTTCTCCTTTGGAGGTTCTTCTTACATGCTCGAGTCTGAGGAAGCTGAGCCGAACCCCTAAAGGTGATACCCTCATCATGTTGAGGGCGCACTGCCACACGAGTCTGGCAGAGATTTTTGATGGGAGCCCTCGGGAAGGACTCCTATTTCCTTGAATTAAGGCCTCGAGAGGCCTTCTCATTCCCCTCCCCAAAATATGGGAGGGACTGGTGATTGTGTTCTGTGGATAACAACCCGAAACGGCCGGATACGGTGGTTGGCACCACCTGCTTCTTGATCACTGGTCATCACAATCCGGACAACCATGGTGAATTATTGACTTGACGGGCTTGTTGAGCGGCCTCTAAAGTCAGAATGGTACCATGTTGACTGTATTCCTTAACCAAGGCATTTGAGACCTAGCGGTGAAGATGCTGAGTAGGTGATGTCATCCTCAGAGAGGACAAGGATCCAGTAGGAGTAGCAGTAGAGGCATTCACAGGTGTGAACTTTAGAGAATCCATTTCTGTAATGTAGAGAGATTTGGGAAAAGAGTTCCTGTTTGATATAACAGACATAATCAAGATAAGTTTGGCCACTAAATCTTTTGGATGAGCACATATGTTATTGATTGCTTTGATGGCCCTCACATTGAGTTAAATAGGGACCTAACAAATAAGTAAAACAAGATTTGACTTGGTTAAGGATTCACGTTGGGTACACCATTTTTTCTTTCTTCTGGAAATGGGGATGACCTTATTTGTTTAAGGTTCAAACATACCAATTGGTTTCTAACGGTTTTATTCATTGAACCGGAAACATCCAATGATTCTATATCTATTTGGACCTAGTTTCCAAAGGTAGGTGATCATTAGTTGTGGACCGATGAGGCTTAAGAATTTGCATTGGTTAAGAGGATGGGAGGTCTGACTCATCGCACATTTGTGGGGGGAATTATTTTCTACTCTGGGAGTCTCTTATATATTTGAGTTATGTTCATGAATCCTTATTAATTTACCATGTATGAAAATGAGTTTTCCTTTAGTCTTGAAAATCAATGATTGATATGTATGAGATTTATAGAATCTTTTATATGTATTTTAGGTTCTTCATCGATAGAGAATCATCTGTATTTATTTAAGATTCTTAGTAAATGTTATCCTTCAACACATTATATAGAAATATCTTTGTCATTATTATAACCATAATTTTTTTTAAATCCACTCAGTGGGGAACTTGAAGTTTATTGTCATTCAGAAGGATAGGGATTATTTTAGAGTTGGGATCGTACCCGTAGATGGGCTACCTATGTATCCTTATTAGAAAATGAATCTGAACCCACATAGTTCGAGTGATGAAGTATGAGGTTTATGCATGATTAATGGCTCAAAGAGAGATTTCCTAATTACTTTCACACTCTAAGCTCACATGTTCCATGCTCGGTGTGAGAAACAAGAGGTATTAGTAAAACATGATGATTGTGCCATGAAATATGCAATCAAAAGAAATGATGTGGGGGTTACATATGTATGAAGGCCCAAGTAAATGAGTATTAGGTCTTAGTTTATGAAATAATCCTAGAAACAAGGTCCATAAAAAGTATATGTTCTTTATGGAGATTTAAATACTTAACTTAGGGATTACTCTTGAGAAGGATGCCCAAATTAGAGAGGGACTAATGATTGGGTTTTAATTCCTGAGAAGGAAGCCCATGTTAAACGAGATTAAGCCTGGGACTTACTCCTGAAAAGGAGGCCCATGTTAAGGGGACTTGAGATCTGGGGTTTACTCCTAAAAAGGAGGCCCAGGTTAAGAGAAATTATGATTGGGGCATACTCATAAGGAGGATTCCCATGAACAGGGAACTTGGGGCTTACTCCTAAGGAGGATTCCCATGAATTGGGAACTTGGGGATTACTCCTAAGGAGGATTCACTGATTAGGGAACTTGGGGCTTACGCCTAAGGAGGATGCCCAGGAATAGGGAACTTGGGGCTTACTCTTAAGGAGGATGCCCATGAATACGGAACATGGGCCTTACTCCTAAGGAGGATGCCCATATTAGGGAACTTAGGGATTACTCCTAAGGAGGATGCCCATATTAGGGATCTTGGGGCTTACTCCTAAGAAGGATGCCCAAATTAAAGATCTTCTCATCTTAAAGGATGAAGTTGAATGAATGAAATCTCTAACCTTAGTGACATAATGTTATGTAAATCATGATGTTTTGGGAGATGTTCCACATAATTCCTTTTTGATAAGGAATCCAACAAAGGAACCATGCCAAATATGTTTTTGAAAAGGGTTTTGACGGCTAAGTATTGAATAGGATAGGTGGATTTGAAGAAAATAGTTGAATAGGTAGGAGGGGCACCCAAAAAAAGAGGCAAGCACACAAGTCCTGTTTGGGCGCGCAAATCCTGGTCATGCAAGTATACTTGTGCAACATAGGTGTACTTGGGTGTCGGTTAACCCATAAGGTAATACTTGGGAGATAGTTTTCTAAAGCCCTTAGTATTATCCCAAGAGGCTTCCAAATGGGTGGCGTGCAAGTTTTATTTAAGGGATAAGGTGGCGCGCATGTGTGGCCATTTCCCTTATGGTCTAAACACTTAGGCACACAAGTTTTGATGAAATTAAACACTTAGGACTTATTTACCCTATTTAGATCTTCCATTCTAGGGAAGAAATTACCTTATAAGTGTTCAGAAGACTTCAAGCAAAGACTAGGGCACCGAGAGCTTAAATATGACTTTTGGATTTTTCGTCCTTGAAATGGGGGGCCCAAAAGGGGTATTTATAGGCCATTGAGGACTTTAGGTAAACAAAATAGAGTGTCCAAGTCACCTGCATGACCCATATGTGGCGTGTAAGTATACATTCATGACCATAGTGAAACTTGCGCGACCCATGCTTAAAGAATTCTTTGTTCATGCCTTTGTCAATTTCTGATGTTCTTCAAAGGATGACTCTCTTTGTGCTTAAGGTATTCCCCTTTTTCATTTGTTAGAATTTGTGATGGAAAGGAGCATCAACAGTAGGATAGTCATCATAAATATTATTCCATCTTTCCCAGGCCAATTATGACCAGTCCAGTGAGAAAAATAGGATAAGTCATACCGTCTGTCCATTTTATTCTCTAAAAATATCAAGAAATGTTTGAATTTTGAAAGTTACTGGTTGAGGATCTCCACATCCTCATTGTTTATATTTATATATTAAAACCAAAACTGGTAGGAAAATGTATTTATTTCCCTCTATAATAGCAGGTTAGTATAGAATTAATTCACAAAAATATGACTAAAAATTTGATGGGAAACTGTCATGATATTGGAAGTGAATTGGAATAATAAATTCATTAGGATAAAGAAATTTATTTTGAGATAACACAAGTGTATAATAGCAAGCTAAGTAACAAAACATATCCAGATATATTTAAGTAAGCCATGTGAAAATTCCATGAAACCCATCATGATGCTATTTTTATGAAATTTGATGAGGTAATGTTTCCCATTGAATATTCGGTTTGAGGTTTTGACATTAATATACATAAAATTTGAATTTTATCATCACATTGTTCCATATTATTTTATTATCAAATGACATGGAAATATGTAAACAACTCATATAACGTGAATGTTTTTCATAACATTTATTATACAATGTAGATTTTTACATAGGATCTTTTTTTTGTAGTTGTGTTATTAGGGTTCCCACTAAACATTAAAAGTGGGATTTATGTATAATAAAAACACTTGAATAGACATAATGATATTAAATAATTTTGTTTCCACCTTAATGATCATTTATCTGATTTAATGGATTTAAAATTTAGATTAATATTTGTTCAAATTTAAAGGGAAATTGAAATAGTAGTTAATGATGGTTATTTTTGCACATAATACAATTTAACTAAAATTTTGGTGGGCTTTTTGTAGAGGTTTTCAAAACATTTTATTATGAAAAAAAATTCCCAAAAAATGAAAAAAATTTAAAGTGAAAATAAAATTACTGACAATAAATAATGGACATAGATTCAAGGGATATATAATGACATGCTATAGTTTAAACAATAGGGTGTGTAATGAAAAATAACCTGAATGATTTATTGTACATATTAAATACCTAAAAGATGTTAATGATCAATTTTTAGGATATAGACTTTTATTTTCACCACACACCCCACTATGATATGACATAAAATAGATCTTACATTCATCAGAATATATTATATATATTAAAATACTTTTTTTATATGGAAGAATGAATTTGGTAATAATGGGACACCCCAAACTTCTATTCTGAACAATTTTAAAGTGATTTGTATATAAATATTACATAACCATATAACATAAATGAAACCATTAATATATAGTTCAATAAGTAATATTAGTATTTCTGTAGTTTTTTATATTTACTCTAATAAATACAATAAATTATTCCTTTGTATTTATATTTACCTGGGGATAACATCAATGTATAAAATTATTTAAAGTAAAAGGGTAAAAAATTTTATACATTATTTTCTTGATTCATCCCCTCTAAGAATATTACATATATACAGTAAGACCTGGGCCTTTAAAATAATAATAAATTCTAAACCAAAAAATGTACCTATTTAATAGATTTAAAAGATTTTATTTTTTAAATTTAATTAATCATGTTAGGATTCCAATATTTAATTCGTATTATTATTATCTATAGAGAATCAAAAATTTCCACAATATTACATCCCTTGGATTTGAGGTCTTTTTTATAGTAAAAACACATAACTCTCTCTCTCTCTCATGTTATTAGTGAAACAATTACAATAAATTTTAATAAATAAATTAAGGATAATTAAAAATAAATATCAGGTGGAATTGAGGAATCGATAAAAGAATTAAAATCTATAATGTAAAATTTATTACAAAATGTGGTAATATGATATACAATTATATTTTAACCTTGAATTTTTATTAGGGTAATGGTGAATACATAGATGGATTTTGGATATGATTTTATCCAGTAAAAAGTTTCTTCTCCCTTTCTACGAATTTCTTTTGTATACTACAAAACATATTCACCTCATATCATAGCTTGATGGTATATAAAAACCAAAATTCATGGATAAAATTAATGATATTAGAAAAAACATATCTTTAGAATTAGACCATCTAAATATTATCAAGTGTAAAAATTACTCCAATATTACAAGTCTCCAATTAATGTTTTGTAATGATTTATAAAGCTAAAAGAGGTTAGTAACTCTGATCCTTTATCATCCATTCCTTATGATTAATATTTTTTCTTTGTTTGAATAATAAAACTTATAATATTACTGATGTTTTAATTTTTATTAAATATCATATTTATAATAATTATTATATTAATGATATGTTTTGGTATTAAATGAGGTTTTGGTAGATCATGGTTTAGTAGTATTTTCTTTTATATTTGAGATTTTCATATAAACTCTTATATTCATGAAGATAAGTTTTGGAATGATTTTTCTATATACCCATTACTAATTATTTCTAATGATAGTGATGATATGTATTTTAAATAATTATAGTATGTCATGAAGATGTAAAAAATCCTATATGGTTCAGGTTTATTTTTTAATATATTATTTCTATCTTTCTCCATTTTTTTTTGATTTACAAGATATTTGGTTGTATTTTTAGAAATTTATTCCTTGATAGTGGTTTTGTGATGTTTAAAGGGATGGTCTCATCAATCATCATAGAAATATCGTATCAATAAATTGTTTAAGGATGGTTGTTTCTATGAAATGTTTTCAAAAAATGGTTACATATAGTGATGTCTAGAGTTTATTTTATTTGAGTAATTTTTATGGAGTGTTCAGGTAGAGTTTCTAACAATTGTTTTTGGTAGGTTTAGAGATCGATCATTATGTATTCTATAAATTTTTTCTAGAACATGTTTATTAGGGGTTTTTAAATATTATTAGGACCTTAAATCATGGTATTAGTGTAGTGTAGTGCTACGGTTTCAAATTCCATTCACTCTTGTGTAATAATTTGTATCAATGTGGTATCTTTTTCTTTATGTGGTGTTTTTTTATAATGATTCATCATATAATTAGTTGTTTTAATGTAATTATTTTTTAGTGGTATTTATATTTATATTATTTTAGTGATGACATTCAAATTTTCAATTAAGATTAAAACCTGACTTGATATCAAATATTTTATTATAGAATATCTGAAAACATACATCCCACTCTATCTATTATATGAATAATGTTGATAATTTTGATGAAATTTATGTGGGTAGTATGAATCGTGGATCTTGTTTTCAAAAGATAATTATAATACTAGTCAAATACATTATATATTGATACTTTTGGTAAGAGATCAATTAATGATGATATTTATGGGTACAATTGATATATTTTATATTGTGTGTATTATATTTCATTATCCATTTTTGTTTTATTTATTTATTATTGTGTAAAATTGGGTAAAATTGTTGTTGTAACAATACTATGGATTGGTTTATTTTTCTCATTTAGTTATTCCCCCACATGGATGTATTAGTATGTTCAATTCAAATTAGAACTACTGATTCTTGGAGGGTAATAATATAATATGTATTTTATAATCTTCATTACATAATTTATATATTTTTAAACTATCATGATCATGATGGTGGTGGTAAATCTATCATAGAATCTCTGGGTGTTGAAGGTTGTGTATTTTATATTTTTTTGTTTGAGTTAATTTTTTCTTATTTTTTCATATTTATATAATTAGTGTTTTTTTATATTCATATGAAATATTATGCATTTGAATCACTATTTTGTATCAAAATTATTTACACCACATATTTTGTGGTTTTAAATTTTATATTTTTCTTTATGTTTTTGAGGTAAATATAACAATTCAAGTCAGTTTAAACCCTTAAAAATTATCTTTAACACTCGGACTCTTGGAGGTGTACATGGTGTTTCATTATCAAATTTTAATTTATTCTATAGAGTTTTATAGTAAAGTCAACTAATGAAAATGGTCTATAAACATAATATTTAGGTAGAATTTTGAAGATAAAATTTAATGGAATTATGTTGTCTTGGAATGGAAAAAATATACACTATCATATATTGTGAATTATTGTAATGAAATACACTAAAGAAATGTCATCTGAGCTATTTAGTATTTATATAGGGGACTCTATGTCAAGGAAGTGAAATTAGTGTCTAAAAATTAGATTGAAGTCTTAAAAATGAGACATAGACAATTATAGAACTCATTTTTTAGTAGAGTTTATAATGTTGTCTGTGTAATGAGAGGAATTGGAGAATAAATAGGGAGGTAGAAATTTTTTAAAGGAATCATCATAATTTTTCATGTGTTATTAAATTTAAAATTATCTATTATTGAAAAAAATTATATAATGATTTTTATCTTTGATGGTGTTCAAAACACTCTTGTATCATATGAAATGTACACTTTGGATGGTTCCAAAACCATAAATAAAAAACATTAATCATTTTTATTCTAAATCCATAATGAATATATTGATTCAAAGAGTGATTATAAAAGAAAATCCAAAATAAATGTTTAATTTCTTCTCAAATAATCAAAGGATAAGAAAGTAATATTTATGTTTAATCTAACCATAATATTAGTCTTCTAAGAGAAATAACCTGGGGAAAATTAAGGAATTGAAATGATTAAAATTTCAAAAATCATTCCCTTCATAGATTTTTCTCATACGGTTAAAGCATATTATTCACTCTTTGCATCTCCATTCACATGAATATATCAATGAACACAATGCACACAAAAAACCTACTTTTTCCTACCCTGATAAAAAACTATTCTTATGATAGTATGAATGCTTGAATATTGTATCACAAAAATTAACAATAACTAAAACATAATTTCAATTTTTGTATATGTACTGTCCCTTAAAGTAAAATTCCCTCTATTTGGTTATGCTATCTCCCATTACAATTAAACTTTTAAAATTTAAGAATGATAACAACATTAATATTATTGTTGTGTTGAGATATACCTTTTCAATCCTGTGAGAATGTATAATAACTTTTTTTCTTCATACCGTAACATTATACCCAAAAAAGAATTCTCGTTATAGTTTTCTCCCCTTATGTAACATCTTATTACCATATTTGACAGGTACGTCTTAAACCTTGTCAGGGTCCATAATTTTCATTTTATGTGTAGGATTGATAATGAATTGGAAGGATACCTATAATAGTGAAGTAATATATTTTTTGGAATCTTAGCTTTAACCGGTCATTTTGTAGGTTGTATGATGGTTACACGTCGTGTGACTAGGTTACATGACCTGTATAGGTTAAAACCATGAAGGGTTCACACTATGAAGGGTTCATGATGTATTGAGTCATTGCATGTCATGATTTTATTAATGATCTTTTTTTTTATTCAGAGCATCGTGTTTTTTAGCAGTTACAGAAATTAACTATTTTATTTTGTGTAATGGGGTTACATATTATGTAATACCATGACTGTTGTTTTAAAAACATACACCATAGGTTATATCATTCTTTTGGATCCTCTACAGATTCATTTCTCTTGACCTAAGGCCTTCCCAAGGTGATCTTGGAGCTCTCCAACGCTTCTTGACCCTTTCATTTGGTGTTTGATCATCTTTGCGCTTGTAGTGTGAATACTCAGGTAAGTGTTCTTCCCTTTTCCTTCAACTATTTCTCCTTCTCCTCTTTAGGGATCAATATATCTTCCTAAAACTGATTGATTTATACTCATTTATGCCAGTTATCATTTCTAGTTTGAGTTTTGAGGAATTTTACAAAATTTTTCTCATCGAGAGGTTCCATTGAAAGTGTTGAGTTTTGGGAAATTGTATATGATTTCGTCCCATTTTTCTAAATTGATTGACCTTAAATTTCTTCATTATTTCACTGGTAGATTTAAATTAATATTTTTGAAATTTATTTCAATTTTTCTTGATTAAAACACAATTCCAGGGAATTTGATGTTTTGAAATGTTTTTGGAAAGAAACTAGGACCCCCCCCCCAATTTGAATGAAGTGGTGTGTGTTTCCAAATGGATGAAAATGGTTTTAATTTAACTAGTTTATTTAATTTTTGAAATGGTATAGAATTATTTTTTTAAATTGTGAAAATTTCATCAAATATTTTGATAGAATCATAGTGGTTTTATCTTGTTGAAAATAAATGTTATTTACTATAACATATTTCAGTTTTGAATAGAAAATTAGCATTTGAAATGGGGGAATGGGATTTAATTGTATTTTATTCAAACATAAAATAAATTTTCATCATTTATTGTGTAAATTATATGAGAGACTTAGGTTGATTGTGATTTATTTGGACACACTCTACGATTATAAAATGTTATAAAACATTAATGCAACTGGTCACATCCCTGCTGGGATGATGATGAGTCACCTTTATCTAGTGTCTTAGGTACATGTGTATAAAAATATTTTTGTTATCTCTTAGAGAGTGTGGATTCCTATTTCATAGACAATTTTTACCTATTTAGTAAATGACCAAGTTTCACACCACCTTATATTTGTGATATAAATGTATACCATTTTTTTAAACCGGTTTACATACCCTCTGAAATTATATAATTTTATTTTATATAAATGGTTTTGTTAAAGACATTATTCTAGAATTATTCCATCACATGTAATGCCTCTGGTAAAATTATTCTTCATCATTTGAACTATATTGAATGATTTGTTTAAATATTATTTAAAGGCCATCCTTTTTATTTTTTTAAATTAAGATCATTCCTTTAGTTAATCTATTATCGACATATATTATGAAATATTAGTGAGATCCTATTGGGGTTTTTAGCTCACACCATACTTGTGACTTTTAGTGTTTGTATATTATCTCCTTCTAGGTTCGATCAAGGGGAAAGGATCACTTTGAGGTGGATTCAGCTATTGAATTTTCAAATTTTGGAGTTTTTCATCAGGGACTCTGTCTAGTTTCCTCTTTTTGGTACCTGCGTTGTAGTACTTTGGTATTATTTATCCCTTGTCTCAATCTGGTACTTTACTCCCACTAGAGTCTCTTTTGATATTCATATTGCATTATTTCATTTACAACAACATTCATAGTGGAAAAATCATTCCTACTTTGAGTTTGTATCATTCCAGGTGCTAGTCATCGACCTTTGGGGATTCACAACACCCTTCAACCTCTTTCAAGGTTGGATTAGTTATCAGTTTATTAGGGCACCTATGTTGGATCGTGGTAATGTAGTATCAGAGCTCCAGGTAGAGGTTTTATTTGATGTCAGTATATATTAGTTAAATCTTGTTGGGATTTAGAATTTAGTTGTGATTGGGTGACTAGATATCTATCACAGTAATGAACCTTACATCACTATGGATTTTTAGGGAAATATTCCTACTAGATTACTTCTAGTCATTTCCCTATTAAAATTTGGATAAGTTGAATCCCAGACTTGTTCATTCTATCAGTTGGAAGTAATTTTACATGTTTCTCTATTTCTGTGTAAACATGATATCTTCCTTATTGACTTTTGATGTTCTATAGCATCATGACTGTGAGAATATGTGATAATCAGATCTAGGAGGAAGCTGTTTTTGAACAACAACGAGTGAATAATCTAATGTACCTGATTCTAGTTTAGGTGATTTTGTGCACTATCTATTCTGTTGGACATGCACCAGTTCCAATTCCCATTGAGGATATAGTCGTACAATCTTAGAGGGAAATTCTCAATGTTAATACTCAATAGTTCCTTCTCCAGAATACACTAGATTTTATTGTTTCCACTAATTCTCTACATAATGAAGAATGGTTGGGTAATATAGAAAGTATGCTTGAGTTCATGGAGACACCAGACATGATCTTGGTGAAGTGTATATCCTTCGTGCTGGAAAGACCAAGTAGGAGATGGTGGGACACAATGGTTATGGGAAGGAAAATCTAGGAATTATAGTGGAAAGACTTTACTCTTCTTTTCACCAACCAATTATATGTATATTCAATGGTGTTGGCCATGGCTGTTGAGTTTTTGAATCTTCAGATGGCCGAAAGAACTGTGAATGAGTATACAAATCACTTTCTAAACACATGAAGTTTTTTTCTGAGATTTTATCTAATGATAAGATGAAGGCTAGATAGTTTGAGTTGGGACATTGAACATATATTTTTATTAGGTTTTCTTGCTAAAGTTACCATGTTATAATGATGTATTGGATAGAGTGTCGATGGTTGAGAAGGGCCTAGCTATCAAGTTAGGGTTATATAGAGTTTATTTCTCTACTAGTCTTAACATTAGTTCCTCCAAGTGAATGTGGATGTGTGATGACTCTCATAATAATTATTTATAGAGAGGTTATTCCCAAACTCATACAATTCCAAGAGTAATTCTTTAGATTTACTATCAGTGTATCAAGACAATACATTCTTAGAGGTATTGCACTGAGGCACCCAAGAACTATAGCTCATGCTGACATTCAGGTCACTTACATAGATTCTTCCATATCATTACTACTCTGTATAGTGGAACAAGATCATCATCTCCACCTAAAACTATGGGGAAATTAGATGCTTCATGTATAAAAGGGTTCCAGATACAGTCATATAGAATGAACCTACATCACATAATGGAAGAGTCTCCAGAAAATACAGACATGAGTCCTGAAACTATGAGAGGTACCAATTCTATAGCTTCATCATTAGAGACAACTCTATTTTATAATACTGAATATCATTCATTTATTTCAACCCATATTGTTAATATGATTAATCTTCCTATGTAGATTTTATTTTATTCAATGGATATTAGTACACCCCTTGGAATGAAGAGAGAGTGGGGTCTTTGTAGGCCTATTTGGGTCTAATCTCAATCAAGTGTAGATTTTCCATGTGTTTTTTGTTCCTTCACATGAAACCTCTTGATATAATATTTGGAATATATTGGATAATTTCCAATAATTCCCAAATTTGTTTTTATCTTTAGAGGGTCTACATTACTACACCTAGTGGCGTGTCTCATGTATTTCAAGGAGAATGGGACTAAAGGTCGAGCAGGGCTAGATCTTTTTATCTAGAGTCAGGGAAGGAAGTGTTAGTGTTTTATTTTGATCCGGATTAGGAATCTTTGAGGAGTGATCAACCTTTGGTTGTTTCCAAGTTCCTTGAAATGATTCCTTCTTATTTCCCTGGTCTACCACTACTAAGGGAGGTTTAGTTTTCTATTGAAATAATTCCTTGTAATCAACTAGTTTCAATATCCAATTACTATATGGTACTAACTTAATAGAAAGAGTTGAAGTCCCCATTGGATGATCTTCTTGAGAAAGAATCTATTTGCCCGAGTGTGTCACCTTGGGCAGCACCCATTCTCTTCTCTAATAAAGGTGATTGTTCAATTATCTTATGTGTTGATTACTGAAATCTCAATCGAGCTATGATAAATAAAAAGTATCAGTTTCAACAAAATGATGAATCTTTGAAAAATTTATAATGGTAAAAAGGTTTTCAATGATCAAAATTTGATTTGGTTACTATCAGTTGAGAAAAAAATAATATTACATTCTGAAAACCACCTTTAGAGGTAGTTATGACCGTTATGATTACCTTGTTATGCCCTTTGGTCTAACAAATTCTCTTGGAATTTTCATGGATTTTATTAATATGATTTCCATGATTATCTGGATACCTATTTGGTAGTCTTTGTGGATGAAATCCACGTTTACTCCAAGTATGAGGGGATCATGTGCGTCATATGATAACAGTTATGAGTCTATTGATAAATCTATGACATTATGTTAAGCATTCTAAGTGTGATTTATGGATTCTGAAAGTGAAATTATTTTGAAAGGTGGTGTCAAAAAATGAATATCAGTTGAACCTAAAAAGATGAAGGCTCTTATGACTTGGTATTAACCACAAAATGTCTTTGATATTAGGAGCTTCTTGGGCATAGATGGATATTACTACAGGTCCATGAAGGATATAAGAATATTGTCTTCTCCGATTAGTTCTCTAAATCATAAGAAAGTAAAGTTTCTTTGGAATGAAAAATATCCACTTTCTATTTAATTATGAAACATATTTTTCCTACTCTATTGGTGCTGAATCTTCTAGAGGCCATTCATGTCTATGAGGTATTTTTGTGATGCATAGAATCTTGGTGTAGGTTGTCTTCTTAGGTTGGTTGATCATATAGTTTCTTATAGATCTCTTCAGTATAGTCGACGCGATAAGAATTGTCCTTCCCGTGACCTTGAAATACTTGTGTGATTCATGCACTTAAGAGTTGGAGGAAATAGGTTTATGAAAAAAGGCTTACTATTTTTTATCACCACAAGTGCTTGAATTATATCATCTCTCAAATGGATTTGACTCTCCTCCAGAGGAGTTGGGTGGAGTACCAGCAATATTTTGGCATTGAAATCACCTACACACTAGGGAAATGGAATTTCATTGTAGATGCATATGAAACATCCATCTCGTTCTGGGAATGAAACTTCATAACACTTGAATTTTATGGATCTATTTTCACGATTTCACATTAGAGTCTAGAATTCCGGTGCTAAGGTTTCTTTAGCATTATTCAGTTATCATCCATTCTTCTCAAGGTGATTCTTTAGGATCAAAATATTGATGATGAATTATGTAGAAATATATACTCTCTTTATGCTGGGGAGACTATTTCCCAGTGCTCTTTCTCCAAAGAGGGGGTTTTGTACTCTCATAATCACATCGTTGTGCTGTTAGCTGCATAGAAGGTTGTGAAGGGGGGACATTCATAATTACTAGTTGGTGGTGCACCCAAAAAAAAATATGATGTTTTGAGACATGAAATAATATATCTTGTGGATAGGTATGAGATAGATCATTGCCATTTTTTTCTTGTTTCTATATATGTCATCAGGTTAAGGTCGATCACCAAAAACCTTTGGGTTTAATTCAATTATTTCGAGTACCTAATTGGTTGTGGGATGCGATATCTATGGATATTGTGGTTGGTCTTCCAAATAACCGAAGAAATAAGAATGTGATATCAGTTTTTAATGATAGTTTAACCAATTCAATTCACGTCATACACATTTGTGATACACCCAATGTTACGAGTTGGGAAATCTCTACATGAATGTGATTTTTTATTTTCACTGAGTTCCATATGCTATAGTCTCTAATAGGGAGATTTGGATCACTTATATCTTTTCATGTGCCCTTAAAGATGCACTGGAATCATAGTTCCATTTGAAAACATCCTACCATCCTTACTTGGATGGAGAGATAGAGATAACTATTCATATTCTTGAGGATATACATATCCCTTTTGTTCAAAAATTATATGGGGATTGGGATGATCACTTGGGGATGGTTATATTTTCTTATAAAAATAGTTACCAGTCCGTGATCAGAATGGATCCTTTTGAGGCCTTGTATGGCCGGCCTTGTAAATATTTGTTGTGTTGGTTAGAGATTATTGAATGTTCCTTGGTCGGACCAAGTTCTTTGCATGAGATGAAATAAATGATTTAGTTAATTCGTAATATAATGTTGATGACATAGAGAAGATATAAGCCTTATGTTTATCGTCATCATAGATAATTGGAGTTCTTAGTTGGTGACTAGTTTTTCTTGAGAATTTCAACCTGATTGAGTCATCGACGTTTGAGAGGCAAGGGAAGATTTCTCCTCATTTTTTGGACCTTTAGAGGTTGTTGAGATGGTGTGGAAAGATGCATACCATTTAGAACATCCAGCATAGCTGGAATCGATACATAACGTATTCCATTTATCACAGATGTGAAAGTGTCCCTCTAATCCATCTCACATTTTGAGATCATGTGATATCTTGATTGAACAGATTTATCTTTGACTGAGCAGTGAGTTGGTATAGTTGATTATAAGACCAAGGTGATTTGTGGGAGGACGATACCTTTGGTTCATTGGATATGGTATCACAGTTTTGATAATCATGAGATGTGGGAACATGAGGCCCTAATGACAGATTATTGTCCTTATCTTTTTGGAATGAATGTTTTTTATAGGCTTTGTGGGGAAAAAAATTTTTTAAGCTGAGGAGGTTTCAGCATCCTGTTACAGATCTAACAGGTACCTCTTAAACCTCATGGTATTTCCTTTTCATTGTATGATTATGGTTGAGAATGATTTAGGGGGAAACCTATAATAGTGAAGTAACATATATTTTGGACTCCCATCTTTAACCAATCTTTCTATAGGTTATAGGAGGGTTACATGTCGTGTAACTAGGTTACATGACATGTAATGGTCACTAGGTGAATATCGAGAGGATTTTAGATTGTTAAGGGTTCACACCTTGAAGGGTACATGACATGATGAGTCTTTACACATCGTGAGTGAGTTAATGATTGGTTTATAATTTGGATCGCCGAGTTTTTCAATGATTATAAAAATTAATAGTATTAGGATGTGAAATGGGTTACATATCATGTAATACCAATACTGCAATTTTAAATTAGGAATAATGAATGATATAAATCTTTTGGTTACTCCCTAGTATTATTTCACTCAACCTATGGCCCTTTACAGATGATCTCAGTGCTCTATAACACTTAAAAAACCTTTCCTTCTATATTCGATCGATGTTACACTTATGGTGTGAATACTTGGGTATGTGGGTTTCATATTTCCTTCATATATTTATGTTTATCACCCTTGGGATCAATATATCATCCTGAAATTGTTCGATGTATTCTCTTTGGTGTTGGATCTCATCTCTATATTTTCATTCATGGTCTTCTACACCTTCTGTCTTGTTGACGGGTTCTGTTACAAGTGTTTAGTGTTGGGAAAATGTAAGTGATTATATCCCATTTGGAAAAATTGATTAACCATACTTTTCGTGAATATTTTGTTTTTTGATTTAAATTCATTTATTTTAAATTTATTTTAATCAGTTTTGAATAAAACCCAATTCCATTGAATTAGGAGGTTGGAAATTGTTTTGGCATGAAATTTGGTAAATACCCTATTCCCATTGAATTGTGGTCTGTCGGATAATGAATCAAAATGGTTTCAATTGAAATGTTGAATTTAATTTTTGAATTGGAATTTACAGAAGTTTTTAAATTGTGATAATGGATTTAAATGTTTTGACAGAAACCCTACGGTTTTATCTAATTAAAAAGGCATATTTTTTGTCATAATCATATTATTGTATCGAATGGAAAGTTGGAATTTGAAATGTGTTAATGGGATTTAATTATATTTTAAAAAGTATTAAAATTAAATTTTCATCACTAATTTTGTACAAGAACATGAAATCATTTGGTAGGTTGTGAGTTATTTGGAAACACTCTACTATTATACAATGTTCTAAAATATACATCCAACAGGTCACATCCCGGATGGGATAGTGATGAGTCACCTTTATCCAGTGTCTGAGGTATATGTGTATATATGTATTTTCAGGATCATTTTGAGAGTGAATAGTCCTATAGCTTGGAACATTCATACCCATTTGGAAGATTAACATGTTGATCATTGGATTATATTGGAGATAAAAATGTATTTCAATGTTTTTAAACAAATTTACATGCCTTAAAAAATTGTATAAAAAGTTTTATATATAATTATTTATTTAATCAATTGTTGTTGAATTATTCCATCACTTGTAAATCCTCTAGTTAATGTATTTTCCATCATTTGTACTGTATAGCATTATTTTTTAGATATTATTTAAAATTCCAAACCTATTTTTTATTGAAGGAATATCTTTGCTTAATATATTATTGAAATCTGTTATGGAATCCTTGGTGAGACCCTACTCTGATTTTTATCTCAAACCCTACTTGTTCAATCAGGTGTTTGTATATTTTCTTCTTCTAGGTTAGAGCAAGGGGAAAGGATATCTAAGAGGAGGATCAAGTTGTTGAGACATGGATTTAGTGAGTTGTGTCCTTATGGACTTGGGATATTTTCATCTATTTTTGTTCTTGGGTTGTATTAATTTGGTCTTTTTTATTCCTTATTAACATCTGGTTCTTTACTCCTTATGGTGTTTATTTTGATATGCATAATGCCTTGTTTCTTGAACTTCCACATTGTTAGTGAAAAATTCGTTCCACTTTTTATTTTTATGATGTCAAGTTTAAGTCACCAACCCATTTGGATAAAGAACAACCTTCAAGATATGTTAGTACTGACTCAATTATCAGGTTACCAGGGTTCCTAGGTTTGTTTGTGACACTTTGGATAACACCTTTAAATATTATGCGTCCTAAATTATATCCCATCCCCATTTTTTATTCTTTTGATTCTATATGTTAAAATATATAATAAATATGACATTAATTTTGGCATATCCTTTCCACATTTTATTATGGTCAAACACTTTTTATATTTTCCATTAAATCCCATGTGGAATGATTATATCAAATCAAAAATCAGTTCTTATTTGAGTGAGATGTAAATCTTTGTGAACTTTTTATCATCACCTAAATATAGAGTGATTAATCCTCACAACATAATTGGTTCCTTTAGTTAATTTCTTGACTAATGAAAACCAATAAGTATAGATATCCTTTTCCTAAATCTTCTATTATTTCAATATCATAAAATTTCATTTCTACTCTTCACTTTAGAATTGTTCTGCCAACCATGACATGGTTCTTTAAATTCATATAATGAATTGAATGTCCCTAAGTAGATGGACAATACCCCGATGTTCCTACCATCAATCCCTATTTCAAATAATTAAATTTAAAGTCATTCATTATTAAAATGGATTTTATTATGGGATAATAATCTATTTATCCAATTTTGGACAAGGAAATCACAAAATTAATCACATTGAAATGATTTCAGCCATGGAAGGACATTCCTCTACTCAGGGTTTTAGAAAATAGTACAAACCAATACTTTTCCCATCGTGAGTCTCCACATGAAGTTGTTTCTTTCAATTATTTTGGATCATATGTAATTTTCATAAACATCACCACAAAAATCCCTAGATTATAGTGTCATATTCCATTTTATTTATCATGCCACCATCCATTCACCCAACCCCCATGGATTTTAATATAGTGAAGTACTGAAAACCATAGTTTTTGTTTATACTTTTTTTCACCAATAATGATATAAATTTTTATAAACTCAATGAAACTCCCACAAGGATTCATCAATGATAATATAAGTAATTTATTTTTTCCCCAAAAAAATAGACTAGTCTTCAACATCAATTTTTCAATGAACACATAGTTAGTTTTAGATTTGGTTAGTAGATAAATCTATCTTTTAGGAGTCATATGTGTTTTAGGAACCAATTATGTAATAAATATTATTAAAATTTTATTTCTAAAAAAATAATTGTTATATTTTTTAAAATAGTTCATAAAATTTTTAAAATAAAACCCTATTGGTTAAAGATGATATTAGTGGTTAATAGGAAGTTGAATTTGAATAATTAAAATATGATATATAAATATATAAAGTATATAGAATTAATTTATAGTTATGATTTTGGAATAAAATACCAATTATTTTAAAATCAATGACGCATAAAATGTCCCATAAGTGGTTAACTTATAATCAAAACATCAATGTGCATGGTATGTGATTGATAACCTGATAAATAATGTTAAAGTTCTTAATGACATATCCCTAGAGGTTAAAAAGGTATTTATCTAAATAGAATAGTACATCAAATTACAGGAATACGAGTTACATAATAAAAAAACATGATATATGAAGTGAAAATGTGGTATAGCTATAGGTGAAAATTTAAAATAGTGACAAAAATCATGTTACTAATATTGCTAGAGAAAAAATTAGAAGAGTTGAGGGATTAGATATAGAATTTATGGAATGAATTGAAATAGGGGAATCTTGGGTAAATAAATGGTCAATTCCAAATTTTATTATTCAAAAATGAATTTTTCATGACCATATTAATATTTGAAGAACCACTAGAAATGAAAATATTAGTTTGGGGTTGAGAATATATGATTCTAACTTATAGGAAGTTGTTACATCCAATGGAAAATAAGTATAGTTTATTGAAGACAAAAAAATGGATAATGTAGACAGAATTATATGAAGGAGATAAACAACTGACTACTTGAAGAATTTTTTTTCTTTTATTGGCCATAGAATATGGGTGTACATATTATCTAGTAAGATATTGATTATTGGTGTATCAAAAAAATCAATATTCAACCATGAGTACGTATTATATATTTATTATTATATATATAAGTAGTATATACACCAAACAAAACACTTATCAAATACATATTGTAGGGGATGAAAATTCAATGAATCCCAAAATAAAATAATGTAAAAATAAAGGCTATATATATATATATTTCTATTGAAGTAACAAAATATGTTTATGGAACATAATAAATATTTTGACTATTTTTATGAAACAAAAAAATTGGCATATTTTCATGTTAATGGGAATCCTGAATTTTATTAATGGGAATGAAGGATGAAGATATATAAGAATAAGTTATTATTCATAAAGTGGATTTATAAATACAAGATAATGGAATTTTGTTTCCGATGCTTTCACCGGGGCGCGCGCCCGTCCGTCCGTGGAGGAGGACGCGCGACGCTTTTGTTGCCCCGCATTCCCGCTTTCCAAAGGCGGGTGGCATTCGCTCCTTATTCAGGGACGTCTGCTCCTTGATCGAAACGGGATGATGGGATGTCGGTTCTTCCTCCTGCGGATTCCTCCTCAGAACTCATCACCTAGTCCGGGTCTCCCTCATAGATTTAATACGTAGTTCGTGAAACTCTTCCCAGTGCCATATTTCCATGGGTGCCGGTTAATTACACTGCTTCTGTCAGGACATTCCAAAGGGTCCAGTCAGGGCAGCAACCTTCAGTCAGGGGAGTAGTCACGTTGAGGCATCTGTAGCATGTCTGGATGCTGGGGTACCTGGCATGTCTGTCTGTTATCCTTGGTCACAAGGCTTCTCGAGGGCATGGAAGCCAGAGGCATCCCACATCGAACGTGGGGAATTATATGTCGTAGACACATATATGAGGTTTTCCTCAGCTTCCCATGTTTAACATAGGGTATGCCGCAAGTTTAATGTCCATCGGAGATGGATCAACCCAACCAGAGCATTATCTATGATAGATCAGATTGAGGGATCCTCCTTGAAGGGACGTCGATACCGGGGCCAGCCCATGGATGGCTGCGAAGAAGAGCGTACCGACATGTCTCACCAGGATAAGACGGTCCGGGCGAGAATCGGGACAGGTGGTAGGTTGATGAATGGAGTGGAGGGATAGTGAAATGGGACCATCGCAGGGGGCGGCAGTGAAGTTGGGCTTGAGCCTTGACGAGGCTTCCTACGTATCCCCATGGCAGGGAATCAAAGTCCGCGTAGTTCGGGATGATTCCGATAAACCGACGTGAAGGTGGACCTTGGCCCGATGAGCATCGTCAGCGTACCGACGTGAAAGTAGACCTGTGGGTCCACTAGTGGTGGGCTTGAACCTTGTGAAGGTTTCCTACGTACCATGCCTTGACATGGATCAAAGTCCTCGCAGTTCAGGGGATTGATGGAACACAATTTTACGTCATGTGGGATGATAGTGAACCCTGTCGTGAATAAACGATGGGCGGTGGGTGTCGGCGAACCGACGTAAGTGAGGGACCTTGGTCTAATGGGAGTCAGGCTTGAACCTCGGGGAGGCTTCCTACGTACCATGCCTTGACATGGATCAAAGTCCTCATAGTTCGGATTGGGTAATGCAGTTTAACGTCATGCGGGATGGGGGCGAACCAACGTGAATGAGGTTGGAACGACTAGATGGTGGCTTTGAACCTCGTAGAGGCTTCCTACGTACCATTCCTTGACATGGATCAAAGACCTCGTAGTTCGGGTTAGTCACAGCGGCTTGACGTCAGACTGGAATTGCAGTTTAACGTCATGCTGGACGTAGATTGAACTTGACGTGAATGAGTGACGAGTGGGATTGAACCTCATGGAGGCTTCCTACGTACCATGCCTTGACATGGATCAAAGACCTCGTAGTTCATATGGGGATTTGTCGGTGGACCGACGTAAAAGTGGACCTTGGTCCAATGAGTGGTGGGATTGAACCTCTGGAAGGCTTCCTATGTACCATGCCTTGACATGGATCAAAGACCTCGTAGTTCAGGTGGGTGTGCAGTTTAACGTCATGCGGGACAAGAGGGGCATGCAGTTTAACGTCATGCTGGACGAGGGTGAAACTCGTCGTGAATGAACGACCGAGCAAAGTGGATTTGTTGGCGAACCGACATGAAGATGGACCTTGGTCCAACGATTGGTGGGCTTGAACCTTTTAAAGGCTTCCTACGTACCATGCCTTGACATGTATCAAAGACCTCGTAGTTCAGGTTAGTCACAACAGCTTGCTGTCGGACTGGAATTGCAGTTTAACGTCGTGCTGGACGTGAATGAGACCCGACGTGAATGAGTGACGGGTGGGCTTGAACCTCATAGAGGCTTCCTACGTACCATGCCTTGACATGGATCAAAGTCCACATAGTTCGCTAAGGGTGGGGGGTCAGGGTCGGTGCTCACTCTAAGCCCACGTGAGTCATTCTCGGTGTGAGAAACAAGAGGTTACAAGGACCTGACGATCACGTCGCGAAGGATGCGTCCGTGAGAAGCGAAGAGGGGCTTACGCGTTAGGCGGCCCACGGTGTTGGGACTTACTCCCGGATGGAGGCCCAAAGTGCGACGAAGCGCAGGAAAGAGGGACCTTGGTCCAATGGTGGGAGGTGCCTCGTTCCCTATCATGCCCTCCACTAGCCTTGGTAGTGGGGAAGTACGGAGATGCATGGGTGCAATCATCCGTTGGGGAACTAGGGTCGCCCTTCTCCTATGAACATACGCCACTCCGACAAGGAGGATCTCATCCCATGTGAATGGGTGATTCCATTCCCGTGGAGATGAGTGGTGTAAAGAATGTTCGAGTTGGGGGGACCCTTCATGAGGGGCACGAGGTCGGGTCACAGTTTAACATCATGTGTTGAGGACGTGGTGGTTGGTAGTTTAACGTCCTGCAGCTCGGACGAGGTGGGTTCACTCCACACCCCTAGGACTTACATAACCGGTACCCTCTGGTCCTTGGGGAAGGGAAGGTACCAGTAAGGCCATGGTTAAGGGGGGTTGTGGAACGAACCATCGAGGGGTCCACGTTAGCGTGGCTATGCGAAGAAGCAGTAGCCGTTAGCGCGCCTATGCGAAGAAGCATTAGGCGAAGCAATGCTACGGATGGTATTGTCCATGGGAATTTGAAATCACATCTTGCAGACTGGGAGGGTCGCGCGGGAAGAGGAATTTCTAAGAAAAGGAGTGTGATTCGCGAAGTGGAGTGCCTTGGCCTTAGCATGGGGCATAGGTGTGAGTGGAAGGTGCTTCGCAAAGTGGAACAGTGTTCGCGGAGCACTGCCTCGCGAAGAAGGGGTGCCTCGCGAAGCAGGGTCCTACGAAGCAGTGTGCTTCGCGATGTGTAGCGATTATGCCTTAGCATAGGGATCAATAGCATGGGTTGGGTGTTTCGCGAAGCATAAACGCTCCGCGGCTTCCCGGGTTCCCTTGGGAATCCCCTTCCATCGCGAACTCCCTTGAGCTTCGCGAAGGGCATCCCTCTCAGAAAAGGGGCTCAAGACGAGACAAAGCAGAGGCGTCTCGCGAAGTAGGAGTACCTCACGGAGCTCATGATTCCTAGGGCAAAGAGTGCTTCGCGATTCGGGAGAGGAGAAGCCGAAAGGTCGGATTTTCCCCTCTAGGACTCAGGGGGAGTCCAGTATTTATAGGGAAGGGGCGCTGCGAAGCAGAACTCACGTGCCGCCTTCGGTGCTTCGCGGCGCGCTCACGAACGTCAATGTCGTTCGCGGATCATTAATGCCTCAGGAGCTTCGCGGCGGCTCGCGAACGTCAAATGCGTTCGCGGAGCATTACCGCCTCAGGAGCTTCGCGGAAGCTCGCGAGCGTCAAATGCGTTCTCAGAGCATTACCGCCTCAGGAGCTTCGCGGTGGCTCGCGAACGTCAAATGCGTTTGTGGAGAATTACCGCCTCAGGTGCTTCGCGGCGGCTCGCAATGGTCGGGGCTCTTCGCGTGGGTGCTTCGCGGCGGTGCTTCGCGGCGGTGCTTCGCGAGGCAGCGCACCAGCTGTCTTTTTCATTCCTTTCTTTCGGGCCGTATTTTTGGCGCCAACAATTGCCCTCCCTCCCCTCATACTTGGAGCCGCGGAGGGAGAAGGGTCGAAGTCTAAGGTAAAATCTCCAAAATTGTCGGTGGTTTCACGATGTGGCTTCGCGAAGGGCGCCCGCGGTGCTGACCGAGGCCAGAGATCCGGACGCGCCGCGATGGTCCGCGCGGGTGAGGCGCGCCGCGATGCTCCGGGGTTTCCGCCTATAAATAGGGGGTCAACCTCTCTTTTGTCTTCATGTTCCTTCCTTGTCTTTTTGTTCTCTCGACTTCGCGAAGCTCCGCGTACTCCGCGACAGCCCTCCGCGAATCGAGCTTCGCGGCGAACCGCGGGTCTCCGACTCCGCGTCCGCGCCAAGAGAACCTCTGCTTGTCGGCCTTGGCCAGACTTCGCGGCTTGGTCTCACGACCGATCTTCGCGATCCGGCTTCGCAATTCAGCTTCGTGGTCGAGCTTCGCGATCCATCTGAAAGAATTCTTTTCTGAGGGCCAGAGTTAAAATGGCCCATCAAGAAGCTTTATTGGGGGTCCTTGCAGATGCTGCTCGTCGAGATGAGATGGCCAACTGTCCAGGCTTGGTGGAGATTATCCGGAGCCACTCGGACCACACTTCTTTGACAGATCTGCTCTCGGAGGGTCAGAAAGATTATCCTCAGTGCAAGAAACTGTAATTGTACGGCTTCGGGCTGAGGGATGACGTCTTTATCCCTGAGGCGAGTAGGGACGAACCAGCTTGCTGGTTCAGGAGCATACCATGCCAGCATCAATGGTTCAGGGCGGCCGATGGTCACGCACAAGAGAACTTCACACCCATCACTGCTGACTGTCTCTACAACCATTTGAACGACATTGACGGGAAGCCACTGCAACCGGAGACTTCCCCTCTCCTCTACCGTACCACGCTGAA
The DNA here is from genome assembly GCA_963277665.1 of Viscum album. Classification (NCBI taxonomy): domain Eukaryota; kingdom Viridiplantae; phylum Streptophyta; class Magnoliopsida; order Santalales; family Viscaceae; genus Viscum; species Viscum album. The sequence continues at coordinate 1,831,621,861 of OY728129.1, forward strand.
GGTGGCTTTGCAGGATTCGAAGAAGGGATGGTCCGATGAGTGGGACCTACGCTAGGGCGGAAACTTTACTGATGACTGGGCCTGGGCCTACTGGGTAGGCGCCTCATGTGAGGAGTTTGGGGCCGAGCTGAGGAGAGTGGGGTTGTATGAGGCGGCATGGGCCTCCCAATTCCACATTTACCAACCGAAGAAGCTAATGCAGGAGTTGCTGAGTAGATGGTCATCTAGGACCAACACTTTTCACCTGCATCACGGGGAGGTGGGCATCAGCCTGTGGGATGTCCACCAGATTTCTGGGGTCCCAATCTTGGGGGCCATGTATGACGAATTCCTCCCCATTGTCAGCGCATGGGGAGATGCGGAGCAAATGCTGCGACTGGCGTCGGCGCTGATGGCACTTGTCCCTAGAGAGGACAAGGAGGCAGTGAGGGATGCCCACTTCAGGAGGTGGTTCAAATGCTTCCTGAATTTCCCAGAGAATCGAGAGTTCCCTCCGAGGCCTCGAACTTGTCCAAGGGCAGCCCAACGGGGGAAGGGGCACTCGTATTGGTGGGTCTTGGAGGACAACCAATGGAAGACTAGGGGTTTCAGTGTCAGCACTGAACAACAGCCGATAGTCAGGCTGGCGGCGTTCATCACAGCGCTCATCTGTGGTTGGATCCTACCGGTGAGAGATACAAGCATGGGGTTACGACGCAACTCGTTTATCATGGCGTCGATGTTGGCCATGGGGCAGCGGATCGACCTGGGGATCCCGATGCTCACCAAACTGTACAGAATGTTGCGGCATATTAGCGAGGGCAAGAAGCCGCCAAGGATATGCGGGCCCTTCCACCTCCTGTATGGGTGGATCGCAGCACATATCAGGGGGATTTATGAGTATCCAAAACCCATTTCGCCACCGGGATCGAACTTCCGCCCCTCCATCCTAAATGCGGTCGGGAGCTTCCCGTTCAGATTAGTCGTGCCAATGGTGCTGAATCGGGTGTGGAGGGTGGATGAGTTCAATTTCAACCCCTTCCCGTTGCCGATGGGGATGCTTACTGATGACGGACGGGGAACAGAAGAACATCGGGCTTACCTCCTAGCCTTCCGAGGTGGAGTTTTGGTGGCACGAATAGATCGTGAGCCGTTCTGTGAACCGTACACTCCGCATCGGTTTGCGAGGCAGTTCTGGTGCCTCCAGCGGCTGACCCCGCAGGTCTACTGGGAGGTGCATCACGAGGAGCACCCGTGTGTGATGAGGCAGCTGTGGCTCATGTTCACATGGGAAGATGGAAAGATGCGGATTGCATTGCCTCATCCACCGCCGCCTTCGGATTAGTGAAGGAATACGCCATCATTTTGGAGGCTGCTTACCCAGGAGATATGCTGAAGCAACCAACGATCCGGGTTGGTGACAGTGGGCCTCCTCTATCTCGAGGTCGGGGTCGGAGGGAAGCTAGGGCCGCTCGCGGTAGCGGGGCTGCCATGGAGGAGAGACCCGCACCGGCCGAGGGTATGGCGGCAGCGGTGGATCCGGTGATTCCGGAAGAGCAGGGTCATCCGGAGGGGCGGCCACCGAGGGGATTTCGTAGGATATCCACCCAGGCTCCGGGGAAGCGCCTGCGTCACATTGACATGGAAGAGGATGTCGTCTTCCCGGAAGCTTGGGACATTTGGGATGTCAACCGACAATTCCTCAGCCCATCCGAGATATGGGCCCACCTGAATCGCCTCGGGATGGAACTACCGGGTATAGGCCCAGTTCGGGCTGGATTCATGGCGTCTCCGGCGGAGGCAGAGTAGTACCTGGAAGAGCTGGAGGATTACGTCCACTCCAGTGGTTTCCCTCTCCCAATGATAGACCGGGTGAGGGTACTGTTGAATCAGATGGTCCCCCCACAGTTATCGGCTACCGATCTGAGGGAGCGCTTCCCCTTGCCGGAGGAATCAGAGGACTCCTCTCGGGAGGATGAGGCTGGAGGAGGGAGCCCGCTGGAGGAGGGCGAGGTCGGAGACCGAGGCTCAGAATCTGATGATTTCGCGGAGGTTCTCGAGGTATCATTCTGAACTTCTCTCCTTACGATCTGTTCTTGGGTCTCTATGGACTTCTCACCAATTTTTGAGCCATGCAGGAGGAACTTGTTCGCATGCCTCGTTCTCGCTCCTTGGCGGGTGATGATGCGGGACCTTCAGAACCCGCGCCTATGGCTGCGTCCAGTTCCGCGTCTGGTGGGACCAGGGCGCCCGAGGTGGCTCCTCCGGAATCTCCAGACCTTCCAACAGTATACGGGGGGCCTCGTCTCGGGGTCCCGTCAGTACCGGCTCAAGAGCAGCGCTCGGAGGTTGATCTCCGTAAGTCTCCTCCACCGGTATCCTTGTTGTCACATGTAGACCATGTCAACTAACGTTTATGTCCCTCTTTGTCATACAGTTCTTCGACTGGCGTGCGCTGCTGTGGCAAGGCTGGTTGGGATGTCTGGTGGTGTCCCTCGTAGGGGCGTGCCTGTAATGGTGGCGATAGTCCCGCCATCTCCTCAAGCTGCAACGCACATCATCACTGGCGGGACAACCAGCAGGGCCGTACCCGAAATCATTGAGGTGGACTCTGAGGAAGAGGATCAACCGGTCGGTCCCAGTTCTGTCGTGCCTGCTTCGGCACCATGTGTCGTACTGGATTCAACACCGGATGTTGATCCTGCCGAGGATTTCCTGCGGGCGTATCCCGTGTATGATCCTTTCAATCACGCAGACTGGGACGAAACGGCCTCCGACGAGGAAGACAACAGCATAGTCCGCCGTCGGTCGTGGAAGCTGATCGCACGCTTTATCAAGGACACTCCCCAAGCACAATGGCTGGCCGAAATGGACAGGCTTCGCTCACGGTTGCGCGAACTGTGCGCTGGGGGAGTGGATGCCCAACGTCCTTACGCACTCATCTGAGATCTTATGGCTGAGAAGATCCGGGAGCATGATCGTGGGCTCAGCATGGGCTGACAGTGAAGGAAAGAGACCAGCATTAAGAAGCTCCAGGAGGCTGAAGGCGAGGTTCAACAGATGAAGACCCGGGCAGACGAGATTTCAGCCTCTCTTGACGCACAATCTGAGCTGGTCTCACGGTTGAAGGCCCAGCTGGTAGAGGAAGAAGAGCATATGAGGCAGACCTCTAGAAAGATGGCCGCCGTTCAAGATGACGTAGAGAGGGCCCAAGCCAGGACTGACGAACTTCACCCTGCCGCTGCTGAGGAGGAGCGGGAGATGGTTCAGCGGCAGCAAGCCTTGGATGCCGCAAGTCAACGGGTGGTGGGGCTCCAACGCTCTTTTGACGGGGTCAACCCGTCCATGGGGGAATTCGACCCCTGAGTATTGTAACAAACCCAAAACCCTTTATTGGTACTTTCGTGCTTCCAAATTTTACCTTTGTTTTGAATGCCAAAGCATGCACGATTTCCACTGTCGAATTGCCTTGTTACATCCCTACAATGTTTGTGGGACGTTCGGCGACAATTCCCCAAGCCCACGTGGGTCGAGCCCGATGTCCGGGATACGGATTACCAGTCCGGATTTCTGAGAGAAGGGAGAGGCTTGATGGGAGAAGGAACTTTCAGGATAGCCGAATTACCATTTCTTCAACGTGCTCTTATTCACGAATGGGGCAACGCCAGGGGTGCTGAAATCGGTCCAAACAGATGAAAATGGGAAGTATGAATCACGATACCCAAGATTCGGAACACTGTGGGGATGGTGTGACAATAAGGGACAATCGTTAACCTTGGAGGAGAAGCGGTACCCTTACTACGTTAGCCTGTAATGGGGACAACAAATGAGGGTCGACCGTTGACCATGTTCGAAACACGGGACCATGTCACAATTGTTGTTGATCAATCCTTCGGGAAGTTGGCCCAGGACAGTTGGCGGACCATAGGTCAAAAATCCATACTGTTAGGGGGTCCTTCCAGATATGACCCGTCTTCCGGAACGTTGGCCCAGAATGGTAGGTGAGCCGATGCGGCATGAGACCAGGCTGTTAGGGGGTCCCGTGAGACATGAAAGGGGACGAGGGTCCGAATAAGGGGAATGCAAAGCGTGGAATATGGAGTGATGGTTTGTCCGAACAGAATCCAACGCTTAGGTAGTTACACCACCGTGGTGGGAGTATGCCATATGGGCGCATTGGTCTGATCATAGATCATTCCTTCTTTCAGACAGGTCCTCTCTGGCGAGGGGATCTGTCACTTCCCAGTGGGATCTTGGGGCATCCTGAACTTGTTTAGGGTAGAACCGCAGTTTAGTGTCATGCGTTGAGGACACATAGACTCCTGTAGTTTAACATCATATGATATGACGTGGAATAAAAGGGAAGGAAGCGTGTGGCGCAGTAGATATGAAAACGACGTGAATGAGGACTTGAAGTCCAACTCATACCACATACCCCGGGAGGAAACTCTTCAGGTCGAGGGACCAAGAGTGAGGATTGGGCTGGGCCCGAAGCAGAGTGGTCGGGCGTTCCTACGTACCCCATGCAGATGGGAATCAAGCCGTACGTAGTTTTGAAATCGCAGTTTAACGTCATGCGGGACGAGGAGCAGCCTGACCACGTTGGTACACATCCCGCCAAAACTACTAAGCCCACGTGAGTCGTGCTCGGTGTGGGAAACAAGTAGTAGTGGTGGGAATTTCCCGACATAGAGAGGGGAAGGTTAGGGCAAAGGGACGCTCGGTGAATACCAGCCCAATGACACTAACACGATCATTTAGCGCACCTAGATGCGCGAAGAGAAAGAGCCGAGTATGATGGAATTCCACTTGAACATGAGGAAGTAGAAATGTGTGAATCATGGTGCTCGAGATTCAGATCACGATGATGGCGGCGTGACAATGGAGGATAACTACTGACCATGTTCACAACACAGCATCCTGTCACATTAGCCTAGAATGGGGATAGACAAATGAGCATCGACCGATGACAGTATTTGCAACGCGGGATTTTATCGATTTGTTGTCCAATATCCGTAGGGACGTTGGCCCGAAACGATTAAAGGGCCCTTAGGTCTAGCATTCATGGATATCCCTTAAGCCTAGTATCCATGTCGTCCGAGGGTCCTTTTGGATGCGAAAGAGGATGAGGATCCAAATAGCGAGCTCACGAAGCTTGGTCATGGGACGAGGGGAACGTCCCTGTGACAATCCCAAACTTCGGGCTCTTTGTCAAAACACATATGAATACGGAAACGAAACGTATTAGAGAGAGGGAGCAGATTCCTTTCCCTTGGGGGGATCTTAGTTTAGGGTCGTAGAATTCGGACCATGGGTGAGAGGGGACATAAGAGGCACATGGTGGAGTAAATCAAACACCTGGCGTGAACGGGAATAGGAGGTGTGTACGGCACGGAGAACAACTCTACATGAATGAGGGAAAAACCCCATATCACACCACGCAACCTCCTTGGAAGAGGTTTTTGGTCAAGGGACCAAAAGGGAAAGTTAGATTGGGCCCATGGGGAAGTTCCCGGGCGCTCCTACGTATCTCATAGGGATGAAAATCAAGCCTTACGTAGTTCTTGATGTACCTTAGACCATAAACGGGTAAATGGAGCAGGGGACGCATGGCATCAAAACCCGACGTGAGGGAGGACCTAAGCCCTACTTACCATGCGTTCTCTGAGGAAATGCTCGAGTCGAGGGACCGAACACAAGGGTTAGGCTGGGCCCGTGGGGAAGTGCCCGGGCACTCCTACGAATCTCATAAGGATGAGAATCAAGCCACACGTAGTTCTGAAAGGTGACACGGTAAGATACCAGTGCCAGGGAAAAGGGGAGTGCGGGCGTGGCCCTTGCACTAAAAGAAGCAGAATTTGATAAATCTTGTTTGTTCTTTAAGGTGAATGGTTTTTTTGTGAAGCGATAGGCCTAGAATAGTAGGCTGTGATGTCACCACAAGGATCAAGCCGTGATGGGTGTTGACAAATGGCATGGCACGTGACCAATACCCAACGTGATGTCCTCTACAACGAGGTCACCACAATGCAGTGCCGTTTTTCGTCGTGCGGCCAGGACGATAATGTCACAGTTTAGGGTCATATGGTAGGACCAAGCATGCATTTTATCGTCATGCAGCGCAGACGTAGCAGATACGGTGCTAGGTGGGAAATGTGTGCAGTGTTATAAAACACATTTGACAGAGACATGATCCCACATCAAATTGTACGCCATTCGGAGAGGGAAACCTTAGGACGAGGGGCCTATATAGAGGTAAGAGGTGAAACCGGGGGAGAGACTGGCTCTCTAAATGGGTTGTACCCGAAGACAGGGCGTCCGGGCGGTCCTACATATCCCATGAGGATGGGAATCAAGCTGAACGTAGTCCCGAATGGATCTTAGTTTATGGTCTTAGAACTCGGACCATGGGAGCCCCGAAGGATTCCAGATTGTAGCTTTGTCCCCATGACATGCAAAAGTTCACTGAGGGATAGCGCCAAAAGTGTCGAGATTCCACCTGGACATGATGGGGTGGAAAATGATGTGAATCATGCAACCAACATTCGAGGACTGAAGGGGCTGGCATGACGACAGAGGATTACTGCTGACCATGTTCGCAACACAGCATCCTGTCGCGTTATCCTAGAATGGGGACAAACAAATGAGCATCGACCGCTGACCATATTCGCAACGCGGGATTTTATCGATTTGTTGTCCAAAACCCTCGGGGGCGTTGGCCCGTAACGGTAAGAGATCCCTTGGGCATTGTATCCAGGCCGTTCTTGGGGGTCCCTCCAGATGTGAAAGGTGATGGAAGTCCGAATGGAGGAGAACACGAAGCTTGACAAGTGGAAGGAACTTGATCAAGTTGAATCTGAAACTCTTGGTCCTAGACCAGAGTACTCTTAATACATGGGTGAACCACTGCAAGGAGTCAAGGGACTCAACCTTGAGGGTGATCGAGAGATGGAAGATTCCCAGGGGAAGGGGGCACGGTGCACAAAACCTTGTATCATACCTACACATCCCCCTCCTGGAGAGGGATAGACCAAGTGGCCCAGGTGACCGGGAGATCAGGAGATCACTAAGAGGTGGGGCTGGACCCGAATCTTAGACATTCAGGTGGTCCTACGTATCCCATGAAGATGGGAATCAAGCCACACATAGTTCTGAAGGATTCCTTTTAATGTCATGAAGGAAAAGGAATAGGAGGGATAACTCTCAGAACGGGGTGTGCGTGGTGTAGCCATTGCAAACCTGACGTGAATGAGGACATGGTCCTACACTACGCCGCGTGGTCCCGTGGCCAGGGTCCTGAAGGCAGGACCCGAGAGGTGAACTTGCTGAACTCAAGCTGGACCCAAAGACAAGGGGTCTTGAACACACTTCCAGATGAGAATCATAGTTTATGGTCTTAGAGCTCGGACCGTGGATGGTGAAAACTCCCGAGTAAGCACAGATGTCAACCCAATCCCTAAGACCACGTGAGATAAACTCAGTGTGGGAAAAAAGGGGGGAAGATCCTTATCTCAATACTTGGGGCGTCTATCAAAGGGGAGTCGGCGGAGAGTTTCGAAGGACACCTTTGATGCAGCTTGTTCTCCCAACGCGCAGACGTGCACGGAGGAAAATTACCAAGAGTTCTGAGATTCTACTTGGACATGATGAAGTGATGAAGGGTGTGAATCGTGTACCCAGCATTTGTGCTTAATGGGTTGGCGTGGCGATAGAGGAAAATTGTTAACCACGGTGGAAACACAGCGTCCATATCATGTTATCCTGAGGTGGGAACAACAAATGAGCATCGACCGTTGACCATATTCGCAACGCGGGATTTTATCGATTTGTTGTTTGAAACCCTCGGGGGCATTGGCCCGTAACGGTAGGAGAGCCCTTGGGCGTAGTATCCAGACCGTTATTGGGGGTCCCTCCAGGTGTGAGAGATGATGAAAGCCCTGATGCGGGGATACGCAAAGCCTGGAAAGTGGGTGCGGACGTGTTCGAGTAAAGCTTGGCATTCCAGGTAATAAACCAGAGTACTCTTAAGCACATTGTGGAACCGCCGAAAAAGGGATCGACGAAATAGCTAAGTAGGGGGGGGAACATGGCGTGGTCATTACGAGACCGTCGTGAATGAGGACATAATCCCACACCACACCATATAATCATCTCATAGAGGAAGGATAGGCCAAGGGGCCAGGATGGGATGAGGATTCCCGAGAGATGGGGCTGGACCCGAATCTTGGACATTCAGGTGGTCCTACGTATCCCATGAGGATGGTAATCAAGCCACACGTAGTTCTCTATATGTATTTTAACGTCATAATGGACGAGAAGGGGAGAAATCTACCCCTAAACAAGGGAGGTGTGCGGTATGGAGAAGAAGCCGACGTGAATGAGGACATAGTCCCACATCACGCCGTACACCCTTATAAGAGAGGACCTGGGTCGTGGCCTGGAAAGGCCAAGGGGCCTTATGGTTAGGTATTGGTCAGGAAGGCCTGACTGGTTTGCAGTTTAACGTCTTACATGAGGACGAGGGTCGAGGACCCGAGAAGGCCAAGGGGCCTGAGGCTGGGCCTCGTAAAGGGAGGGCGTACGACATGGTACATGATCCCGACGTGAATGAGGACATAGTCCCACATCAGACCGTACACCCCTATGAGGAATCCTGGGTCGTGGCCCGGAAAGGCCAAGGGGCCTAAGGTCAGGCATTAGTCAGGAAGGCCTGACTGGTTTGCAGTTTAACGTCTTGCAATGAGGACGAGGGTCGGGGACTCGAGGAGGCCAAGGGGCCTGAGGCTGGGCCTCGTAAAGGGAGGGCGTACGGCATGGTACATGATCCCGACGTGAATGAGGACATAGTCTCACATCACACCGTACACCCTTATGAGGAATCCTGGGCCGTGGCCCCGATCGCTAGCACCACCTGGGGTAAGTTTGTCCCCTCGGGATGGGGCAGAATGAATCACTGCACTCGATGTCTGGGACATCTCGGGGTGGACCCGAAGATCCAGGACATTGTTGACCATATTCAAAACACAGCATTCCTATGGTGACCCGTATGGGAGAAAAAAATGAGCGTTGACCGCTGACCAAATTCTCAATGGGGGACTTGAATCGGCTTGTTGCTTGAAAACCCTCGGGGGGCGTTGTCCTGTATCGGTAGGAGAGCCCTTGGGCATTGTATCCAGGACATTATTGGGGGTCCCTCCGGGTGCGAAAAATGATGGAATCCTAGTCAATGAGTGGGTGAAGCATAGATGTATCCATCCACGAAAGGGGCAAACACCTCCAGGGGGAATGTGCAGCCGGGTCGAGGCTTGCTCGATGCGGGTCGGGGAAAAAGTGTGCACCCTGCCATGTCTTGACCCGGGGGGCAGATTTTGGATTTTGGGCTGGGCCAACAGACGAAATGTCCGGGTGTTCCTACGTATCTCATAAGGATGATAATCAAGCCATACGTAGCTCTTGAAGGCCATGAAGTTTAACATCATGCGGTTAGGATGTGGAAGGAATAGAAGAACGGGAGCGGGAACATGGTGCGACCCTTACAATCCTTGTGCGAGCAGGGTTGCATAAGCGGGGCCAAGAAATCCTACTCCCTGCTACACAAAGATCCTCCAAGAAAACTATTCCTTGGGGGAATAGTGGAAGGGAAAATCTTGGGGCTGGGCTCAAGACGAGGCGTCCGAGCATTCCTACGTATCTCATAAGGATGAGAATCAATCCATACGTAGTTCTTGAGAAAAAGGAAAATCAGGAGATCTCCAAGAGGTGGGGCTGGACCCGAATCTTAGACATTCAGGTGGTCCTACGTATCCCATGAGGATGTGAATCAAGCCACAAGTAGTTCTAGAAATGCAGTTTAACGTCATGCGGGACGATAAGAAGCATCTCATTTGGGGATATGTACGGTACGACGAGTAATCCGATGTGAATGAGGACGTAGTCCTGCTCCATACCGTACAATCCTACAATAGCATAGATCAGGGAAAACCAGGGGGCTTGAGGACGGGCCGTGGTCAGGGAGACCTGACCAGCTTACTGTTTAACGTCTCGTGGTGAAGACGGGGCCGGGGGCCCGAGGAGGCCAAGGGGCCTGAGGCTGAGCCTCGGTCAAGAAGGCCTGACCGGCTTGCAGTTTAACATCTTGCAGGACGAAGATGCAGTTTATGGTCATGCAGGACTTTACAGTTTAGAGTCATTTTGGACCATAACGTGCAGTTTAAGTTCATGCGGGACCATTTCACAGTTTATCGTCTTGCAGGACGAAGATGCAGTTTAGGGTTGTGCAGGACCATTTTGCAGTTTAAGGTCGTGCATGACCCTTTTTTCCCTAGGCAAAGTATCATTTGAGGAATTTGGCATTGGTGGGAGGGGTTATACGCTCTCCATCTGTGGTCACCAAGGAGTATGCTCCATTGGGGTAAACCTTATGGATTATATAAGGCCCTTCCCATTTGGGTTCTAATTTGGGTGGTTTCCTACCGGGAATCATTGGCGCTCGAAGGGCCAGTACTAGGTCTCCCTGTAGAAAAGAGAGAAGATGAACCTTCTTTTCAAAGGCTCTCGCTATCTTGTCCTGATGCCTTTCCATATTGTGCAGGGCACGAAGCCGGTTCTCGTCCAGTGTTTCTAATTCAGCCAGACAGATCTCGGCTACCTCATCTGATGTTTGGTGGTCATAAACTGTAGTGCGTAACGACGACAGCTGGATCTCAATGGGTAGGACGACCTTAGCTCCATACACCAGGGAATATGGGGTCACCTGGGTAGAGTTGCGAGTCGTCGTCCGGTAAGCCCAGAGGGCGTTGGGGAGCTTGTTCAGCCACCTTTTCTTGTTCTAACCAACCATCTTCTGCAGAATGTTAGAGAGGGTCTTGTTGAACGCCTCGATCTATCCATTCGCCTGCGCGTGGTAGCGGGAGGTATGGTTTGACCGGATATCGTACTTAGCGTACAATTTCTTCAATTCGGATGCTTGGAAGTTGGTGCCGTTATCGGTGAGGACAGCATGAGGTACCCCAAACCGGTGGATAATGTTGGAGCTCACAAAGTCAACGATGGAACGGGCCTTGACCTCTTTGAGCGGAACTGCCTCTGCCCACCTGGAGAAGAAATCTGTAGCAGTCAGGATGAACCTACACTGGCGGGCTGTTTCCGGTGGATACGGTCCCACTACATCAAGTCCCCATACCGCAAATGGCCAAGAGTACTTGGTGGGGTGGAGGGGCTCCGACGGCGGATGCAAGAAGTTGGCATGTACTTGGCACGCGTGGCATCTCTTGGAATATCCAATACAATCATGGATCATAGAGGGCCAAAATTACCCTAACCTCCGGATTTGATGTGACAGTTTCGGCCCAGCTTGATGGGCGCCACAGGAACCGGCGTGAACCACTTGCATAAATTGAGGTATCTCCCCTCCTTGGAGGCAACGGAGAAGGACACCATCGAAACTCCTCTTATAAAGGATTTGTTCCAGACTGGGGCCACTCTGGAGGGTAAATTGCAGCGCACAACGTCGAATTCACTCGCGCTCGGCCCGGTTGTCCGGGAGCTAACCATTTTGGAGACACTCGACAAAAGGTGCTCTCCAGTCGGGGGTGGTTTCAACCACTTCGTTTGACGAACCCGGGACCCATGACATGGAGGGTCCGACGGTGAGATGACTTACCTGCAGGCTATCATGGTCCTCTTGGGTGACAGGGGCAATGACTCTCCGGTGGGCCACATGTATGACCAAATCATCTTGCTCGGGTTTCGCGAGCGACGCGGCTAAGCCAGCCAGGGCGTCTGCTTGGCCGTTCTGTGACCGTGGGACATGGGTAACCTCTGGTCGAGAAGAGAACTGGGCCATTAGGCAGAGGGTGTACTCCAGAAACAGTGCGAGCTCCGGCTTCCTGACGACGTAGTCGCCATTAACTTGTTTGATTACCAGCTCGGAATCCCCCTTCACATGTAGATGGGGCACATGGATCTCAAGGGCCAACTCGAGGCTGGTGATGAGAGCTTGGTACTCTGCCTCGTTGTTCGTACAACCTTCTGACAATAGGAACGAGTATGGCAGGACAGCTTGCGCCGGGGTAATGAAGACAATACCCAGGCCCACTCTGTTGAGCTTGGGATCGTTGAGCCTCCTACCGGTGGGGCTCCAGGAGGCACCGTCGAAATGCATTTTCCAACACGGGACAGCATGATCGACTGAGAGGATCGTCTCATCAGGGAAATCCAGGTCCAGAGATTGATCCGCAGAGGTTGGATGGGCAGCTAAAAAGTCTTCCAACGCCTGTCCCTTAATGGCCTTCTGAGGTACAAACCTGATATCAAACTGCTGGAGAATCACTTCCCACCGTGCTAGTCGGCCAGTCAGCACGGGACGATTCAGGATGTACTTCAGTGGGTCTACCCGGGAGAACAATTCCACCTCGTGGTGCTGCAGGTAATGTCAGAACTTCTGCACAGCGAAGACGAGCGCAAGGCAGCTCTTTTCGATAGGGGAGTATCTGATCTCTGTATCGAGAATCATGGGGCTGAGATAGTAGAGACTATTCTCAGTACCCTCGTTATTCTTCTGGGAAAGCAGCGCACCGAGGGATCTCTCCAGGGCGGTCACGTAAAGGACCAGCGGCTTTCCGGAGACGGGTGGCATCAAGAACGGAGGTTGGAGCAGATACTGCTTGATTTCCTCGAAGGCGGTCCGACATTCCTCATCCCATTCGTAGGCGGCGCCCTTCCTCATGAGCCGGGAAAAGGGCTTACACTTGCCGGCCAGATTCGCGATGAATCGGCGTATATAGGATAAGTGTCCTTGATGGCCTCGAAGCTCCCGAATGTTGCTCGGGGGAGGCATTTGGCTGACGGCCTTGATCTTCTCTGGGTCGATCTCGATACCTCGATATCTGACAACAAAGCCCAGAAACTTCCCGGAGGTGATCCCGAAGGCACACTTCAGCGGGTTCATCTTCAGGTGATGGGAACGGAGGAAACCGAACACTTTCTCAAGGTCTTTGAGATGGTCCTGGCGCTGGAACGATTTGACTACGAGGTCATCCACGTAGCATTCCACCAATGTCCCGAGAATCAGTTTGAATATACGGTGCATGGCCCTCTGATAAGTGGCACCTGCATTTTTCAAACCGAATGGCATTACCTGGTAGAAAAAGGTACCTTGGGGAGCCCTGAAGGCAGTGGACTCCTCATCTTCAGGGGCCATCCGGATCTGGTTATACCTGGAATACCCATCCATGAAAGAGAGGGCTTGGAACCCGACCGTGGCGTCAATCAATAGCTCCGTCACCGGGAGTGGGAATTCATCCTTTGGGAAGTGGTGATTAAGATCGCGGAAGTCGATGCAGACTCTGATCTGCCCATTATTCTTCCTGACTGGAAGAATGCTGGAAAGCCACTTGGGGTACTGGACCTCCTTGACGAAGTTGGCTTTGATTAGCTTGTCAACTTCGGCCTCAACCATAGCACCATGAGAAGGGTGCATCTTTCTGGGAGGCTTCTTAAACCCACGATGTTTTGCCGGGAGGCCCAGATGATGAACGACTACTTGGGGATGTAGCCCTGGCATCTCATTGTAACTCCAAGAAAACACATCATGATGCTGTTTGAGGAAGTCTACGTACTGCTGCCGCTCCTCGGGGGACATGGCTGCACTGATCAATGTGGGTTTCAGATCTGCCTCGCTACCAAGGTTCACCTGTACCAGTTCACCAACCGTGGTAGAGAAGCCTTCTTCAAAGGTTGGGGGAGCATCCTCCAAGTCTTCCTCCCCACCCATGGGGGGACTTCCCGTGACAGAAGATACTTCTGGGCTATCAAAATACGAGGGGCAGCTGGTGCTGTCTTGGGCAGCAGCGGTCATCACATCGGGTGGCTCGCTTTCCATTGAGACCATGGAAATGAAGGAAGTCAACCCTATCCCATCTGGCCTTCGGCCTAAAGGGCCACGTTTGATGATATCAAAGTAGTGGTGACGTGTCGGCCTGAGTCGGTTAATTCCAGCCTGGCGGAAGAGACATGTATGGCGCACCGCCGTTGTCATATGCTTGACGTCCCGATACTGTATAGGGGTAGGAGTTTCCGGGATGACTTGAGCCTGGTTGATGTAGGAGTACGAGGTGATTTTCCGTTGTCGCTTGGACACGGGAACATTCCTTCCTTGCGTACCCGAAACAACAAAACATTTCCCCATGTCGGGGGTCGTGGCCTCCAACCGGTGGATCGGGAGGATGTAGGAGTCATCCATGCTTGCCCAGGGGTTACTTGTGACCGGGGCGGGTTCATCCTCGCTTACCAGGATTTTATTGTCCTTACTTTTGTAATAACCCGCATCCAGATAGCGGGCCTCACAAGAAGCGAAAGGGGACGCGTATCCTTGGAGCACTCCTACTCGACCGTTGAGCGAGTACTTGAGGCACTGGTGATACGACGAAGGGACCGCTTCATGCAGATGGAGCCATGGCCTACCCATCAATGCGTTGTAGGTGGTGTCCTAAGAGACAAACATGAACTCGGTGCTGGTAATTAAGCCACCGAACTGAGTCTTCAGGTGGATCTTGCCGACTGGGGTTTTCTCTGTCCTGTTGTACCCCTGGATCCTGAGGTCAGAGGGGGTTAAATCACCTTCGGACAGACCCAACTTTCACAGCGTCCGGGTCGGAATTAGATTGATTCTGGAACCCGTGTCAACGAGGCAGCGGCGGACTTCCACACCATTGAAGTGGCCAGTGATGTACAGCGGGCGAATGTGCCCCTGTGTAGGAGGGTCCTCATCTTCACCGGAGAACGAGATAACCGCCTGACATTCGGCGTTTTCAATAGTCTCGGTATGGAAGGCTTCTGCAGCTGCTACCTCCGTCTCGAACTGGAGGGGGCTCCTTTGGGCCTCAGCAAGTGCCTCACGCATTTCAGATGATAGGAAAAGGGCCTCAAGGATGGAGAGCCTCGCCGGAATTCTGGCCAGGTGCTTCATAACATCATACTTTCATGCTAAATGCGAGCCTCTGCTTACAGGAGGTCGTTCGGCATTTGGAGGCACAGCGGGTCCGGCCGGCTGAACCGACAATTTGACTAGTATTGGGTACATCTCGCTGCCTACTAGTAGAAGCTTGAAGAGAAGTCACCGGACTGGGATCGGACAGCGGAGGCTGGCCTGTAGCCGAGCAAGACTGACTGTGATACAAACGAGGCGGCTCCCCCCGATCCAATAGCACGAACGGCGGTGGAGGTAGAGCCGAGGGTGTTAGATGGGTTTGCGCGTGCTGAGATCTGCACTGAGCCTGCTTCCTGGTCTCAGTAGCGTGCACGTCTTGGAAAAAAGTTCCTGCTGACGTACCTCGATGATCGGCGCGGTTGCGATTCCGCTGACGTTGACGTCGGCTAGAAACGTTGGTGAGGTCTGCCTGGCGTTCCCCCTCGTCAGGGGTCATATAGGGCTTTACTAACTCCACGGTGTTAACCGAAGCGTACCCCTGGATGTCGCTCGAGGAGTAATCCACCGCTGGGCGGATTCTAGGAGGAATCCCTATTTCAGGGGGCATAAAGTCACCGAGAGTGCGGGATGACGACAGCACTGGCGGTGCGCGCTGCTTCTTCTTGCGTCGCCGCTGTTTGCCCTTTTGGGAAGATGCTGACTGTGAAGATGATGCGGAGGCACCAGCTACTTCTTCTGAAGGTTCTGACTGCTTCAGGCGCGCCCGGATGATACCATGGGCACGGACGACGGTTTTTCGAGCCATCCAGTCGTCGTATTTCCGGGACCCGCGGCTAGGGACCATCTGCCACTCACCTTCGCCGTCGCTGCAGATCTCTGATCCTGCAAAGACACCTGCCACTTGCGCTGGTGCTGGGCCCAACTTAACTATGTTTTTGTTGACCTAGTCTTGAATCCAATCCCTAAACACATAGAATTGCTAGAGGGTGTGCCCTAGGATCCGATGATAAGGGTAGTAGTTGGGGTGATAGGTGAGATGCGCCTCTGCCGGCCTTCTGCACTCAGGAAGACGCACAATCCCTTGCTCTAGAGCACTTCAGAAGTAGCCAGGGACCTGATTTTTGTTGAACGAATAGGTCTGGTACCTTCTTTCCGGATAGGGGGGCCTGGGGGCCTGGCCCTGACGAGGGGCCGGAGGGGCCTGCCGAGGAGGCGGCGCCTGATTGTCTCGCCTAGGTGGCGGTGGCGCGTTGCGCGGGGGAACCTGTCGGTTCTGAGGCGGTCGCTGCTGGGCAGGAGCTTGTGCAAGAGGTGGAGGACCTCTGTGGGGTTGCGGGGGTGGTGCCTCCGGCAGCAACTCCAGCTGCCTTGGGGCTTCTATTTGAGCCACCGCGGCGGGTTCAGCCCTGGAGGTCCTCCTGGCCGGGATCATAGGGGGCAACAAACGTGCCTGACTAGCCTGTTGCAGGGCTTCCTCGAGGCGCTGAGCCTTATCTGAGAAATCTATGAACCCTCCAGGGTAGTTCTGGGTGATCAAGGAGGGTACCAGCTCTGTCTTGATGTTCCCCACACACATCGTCAGTAGTTTCTCCTGAGTTAGTGGCATATCGAGGGAATACGTAAGTCCCTTCCACCGGGCGATGAAATTTGCAACCCGCTCATCAGGCCTTTTCTTGCACTTGAAGAGGTCTGCAATGCTGGTCTTTCGCGTGGTGGAGCTGAACTGGTATAAGAACTTCCGGTGAAGATCCTCCCAACTGGTCACCGATCCGATAGGGAGTTGGCTATACCAGACGAATGCTGGACCTTCCAATGTCTGTACGAAACATCGGAGCATGGCGGATTCTTGCTGAGCCGGGGTCCCCAGCATGGGGCCACACCTGGAAGAAAAATGAGCCAAGTGTTGCGGCGGGTCCCCTGTCCCGTTGAAGGGCGAGAAAGTGGGGTTCCCAAAACCCGGAGGTGCGGGCATATCATCCACCCACGCGGGATAAGGCTTGCCATCCGGTGGGACCGCCACCTGCTGCGTTTCCAACGCTTCGAGGTGGGCTATGAGTGCCGTGATAAGATCCTCCGGGTGGGGGTCCCTATCTTGACGGGGATCCCTAACCACAAGTGCATTTCCAGGTTCTTCAACACGGTAGATGGCTTCGTCCGCTCATGGGTCAACTGGCTGGACGACCTGCGGGGCAACTGGGGGAACTCGGGTTGGATTCTTCAGATTGCCCCGTCGCTCGGGGGGGTTTGGCGAGACGTATCTCGCCCTCTTGCCGTACGTTCCGGCTTCTGACCTGTCTGCGGCAGTAGCATGATCAGGTTGGCCCGGAGGCATCTCACCGGGGGAAATTGTTCCTGCCCCTGCTACCCCGGCCTGGGATTACCATAGTCGGGTAGCCGCTCTGCGGCACGTTCAGCCAAGAGTTCGTCAATCAGCCTCTTCTGCTCAGCATGCTGCTGGCGTAACGTGGCCTTCTCAGGATCCTCATCCGTTTTCTGCACAGAGGCGGATGGGTCGGAGTGCTTGACTGTTCCGAAGTGTTCCTTACCCTTGCCGGTGTTTCGACCGAGTACCAGCGACTCAGTGGGTACGGGGAGACCTGGCATGTTCCTATGCTGATGGGTAACTCTCCCTGATGGGTCGAGCAGCGGCAGTACGCCCTCGGGTGGTAAGTCTCCATCAAGGAATTCAAGCTCATCTTCCTTATCCACAACGTCATCCATGTGGACTGCGACCCCTCTTGAGGGCATGTCCTCGATGTCGCATAGCGAATCGGGCTGCCGTCGGATAGGGTCGAAGAGGAGAGCGGCATAGTGTCCCCAACCACGGACTTGCACATGGGGGGTGGCTTCCCTGACAATTCTGCGGAGTTCTTTAAGACTCTGAACGCACTTTCGTTGAAGGGCGCTCTGGTGGCCTGGCGACTCAGGATGCTGGGCCACAAGAAGTGTGGCCGCATCGATCAGGCGGCACTGCTCGCCGATTTCTTCGAAGTGTTCTCGACTTCTGGGGTACACCACCCGTTCATAACGGAGGCAGAAGTGTGTTTCCCATAGGGTTCGACAAAAGCACCCCACATTTTCAGGGGTAAGAGACTCTGGTATGCGGAAATTCAGCGCCGTCGTCGGCCAGAACTTCTCCGGGAGGTAATCCGCTGCAAGAATACTCCAGAAGATCCTGGGATCGGACTCAGGGTTTGGCCTTATGTTGCCCCACTCGTCAACCGGGGGCGACTGAGTGACCGGTATCGGTACCGAGGCGGACCTCTGGGATAGTAAGCTCGGCGGTAGATAATACGGCAAACGAGCTGACTGGCCGCCGAATTCCGGGCCATCCTCCGAAGAGTGAGGTGACCTGGCCACCATGTCACGATATGACGGGCTGATAACCACAGCTTCCGGAACAGGAGCCGCGGCTACCGGCGACAGGTCGTGTCATCGCTCTACCGTCGTTGGCCCCCAAAATAACTCTCTGTGATATCTGGTAGAGGTAGAGGGCTCTTCTGGTGACAGAGGCGGTGATTGCGCGGTCGAGACCTGCAGAATTCCCAAGATTTCTTCCTCTTGGATGTACCTGTGGAGAGAGACAGGAATCTGGTGGACCTCAAATTCCAGGAGAATGAGGCTAACGCGTCTGGTTCCTTCCCCAGTCCTTGATACGGAGGAGTGGGGAGAAGGTTCCATCGCTGAATCGCATTCCTCTTTCGAGTCGGAGAAGCAGGCAGGTTTGATCTCCACCTGGGCCTTCCCAGGATTCTTCTTGTGGCGGCGACAACCCGCTCTTCTGACCCGGGGCGGCTCTTCGGGACAGGGTTGATCCCTATTAGGTAGCCTCGGGGCGGCACTGGCACCGTGGTGGAGAGGGCCCCCACTCGAGATAGCTGGGGTGTGAGGGGCACCGGGGAAAATGTCGAAGGGTACATGGGGAAGACCTCCATGAACAGTACCCATGTGGGCGGGGCCTCTGTTGGAACTGGCAGGAGCATGGGGAGGACCTCCATGGTCGATGCGAGTGGAGTGAGGCTGACCTTCACTCCTCGAGTTGCTGGGGCGAGGAGGACCTTCGGCGGTTGCAGAGAGGACGTAGGGAGGGCCCCCACGTTGGAGAGGGACCAGATGGATGGTGCCTTCAGGTTGGCGGTCGGGGGCAGGAGGATGGACTCCATACCCTGTACAGTGGGTGCGGGAAATGTTTCCGCGCTGAGCATCACTGCCGCGGGGCAGGTCTTCCTGCGGGATGGGGGTAGCACGAGGCATGCCTCCATGAAAAACCTCGGAGCGGGGAAGGCCCACGCTCTGTGGAGTAGTGGTACGGGGAGGACCTCCGTACGGGGTGACATTACCGTGGGTTAGCTCGCAGCGATCACCACTTGGGCCTACAACCCAGAGAGTCAACCCAGCCTGCCCGTGGGGCGGTTGGGGTCTTGATCCTGGTTGGGTGAAGGAGTGCCCCTGCTCAGTGTATGAAGGGGCTTCACGATGCATGTCGGCGGTGGCTCGGGCCACTGTAGCTATTGACGTTGATGCGCCCGGGCGAGCGTCGTCAGCTCAGCCCCGACGCTGACATCGGGTCAGGCGAACTGGTGCAGGTGGTGCAGGGACGTAGCCTGCCTTCTCTTCATGTGGGGCCGAACGACGGCGCTGACACGGCCGGGCGGGAGCTCTCGCCTGGAGCCCTCGGGTCGGGACCCTGAGCGGGCTGAGCTGGATGGCGCCCTCCTCTTCAGCGTATGGCGAGGAGTCATCAAGGCGTTCCGGAAACAAGCTCCCGAAACGGTTGAATGTTGGGGTGGGGAGCAGGGGCTCCCTGCGCGGCCTGTTAGGGAGGCGTTGACGGTGGGGCCTGGAGGCCTCCAGGTCCAAGCGGTCCATATCCCGGGTCGGGATGACACCTTCTTCCTCGTACCTGCGCATGAGGTTGTTGATCACCCTTCGCTGGATGACCTCTAATGGGGAAAGGGGACGTGGGCGCCCCGTATTCCGCGATGTGGCAGCCGTCGTGGTGGTAGCGACGTTACGTGGGGTGGCCGTGGCGGTGTTGTCCCTGCCCCTGCGTGGGCGGGGAGCGGACGGTGATCGCGTCTTTGTAACAACAACCTGGTTCCTGGAAAACAAAGGGATCAACTCATCAGTACTGAGAGGAAAAGGACTGATAGCCATTCCCCAACGTCCTTTCATTCTCCACGTCTGAAAGAAGGATCCACGCCAACACGCTGCAGAACGGAGTGCCCCACGTTCTACTGCCCCGACTTCCGGTGAGTTTCACGACAGGACGGCTATTTTCTTGGCGGGACCAGCCACCAGATATCTAGATCCGGTGACACGTCAATCTACTGGTGTCTCAAACGCTACTAATCTCCATATTGAGGAGAATAATTTCACATCGGGTTCACCATTTCTGTTTCCGACGCTTTCGCTGGGGCGCGCGCCCATCCGTTTGTAGAGGAGGACGCGCGGAGCTTTTGTTGCCCCGCATTCCCGCTTTCCAAAGGCGGGTAGCATTCGCTCCTTATTCAGGGACGTCTGTTCCTTGATCGAAACAGGATGATGGGATGTCGGTTCTTCCTCCTGCGGATTCCTCCTCAGAACTCGTCACCTAGTCCGGGTCTCCCTCATAGATTTAATACGTAGTTCGTGAAACTCTTACAAGTGCCATATTTCCATGGGCGCCGGTTAATTACACTGCTTCTGTCGGGACATTCCAAAGGGTCCAGTCAGGGCAGCAACCTTAAGTCAGGGGAGTAGTCACGTTGAGGCATCAGTAGCGTGTCTGAATGCTGGGGTACCTGGCATGTCTGTCTGTTATCCTTGGTCACAAGGCTTCTCGAGGGCGTGGAAGCCCGAGGCATCCCACATCGAACGCGGGGAATTATATGTCATAGACACATATATGAGGTTTTCCTCAGCTTCCCGTGTTTAACACAGGGTATGCCACAAGTTTAACGTCCAGCGGAGACGGATCAACCCAACCAGAGCATTAGCTATGATTGGTCAGATTGAGGGATCCTCCTTGAAGGGATGTCGATACCGGGGCCAGCCCATGGATGGCTACAAAGAAGAGCGTACCGACATGGTCTCACCAGGATAAGATGGTCCGGGCGAGAATCGGGATGGGTGGTAGGTTGATGAATGGAGTGGAGGGAGAGTGAAATGGGACCATCGCAGGGGGCGATAGTGAAGTTCGGCTTGAGCCTTGACGAGGCTTCCTACGTATCCCCGTGGCAGGGAATCAAAGTCCGCGTAGTTCGGGATGATGCCGATAAACCGACGTGAAGGTGGACCTTAGCCCGATGAGCATCGTCAGCGTACCGACGTGAAAGTAGACCCGTGGGTCCACTAGTGGTGGGCTTGATCCTTTGGAAGGTTTCCGACGTACCATGCCTTGACATGGATCAAAGTCCTTGCAGTTCAGGGGATCGATGGAACATAGTTTTACGTCATGCGGGACGATAGTGAACCCTGTCGTGAATAAACGACGGGCGGTGGGTGTCGGCGAACCGACGTAAGTGAGGGACCTTGGTCCGATGGGAGTCGGGCTTGAACCTCGGGGAGGCTTCCTACGTACCATGCCTTGACATGGATCAAAGTCCTCATAGTTCGGATTGGGTAATGCAGTTTAACATCATGCGGGACGGGGGTGAACCAACGTGAATGAGGTTGGAACGACCAGATGGTGTCTTTGAACCTCGTAGAGGCTTCCTACGTACCATGCCTTGACATGGATCAAAGACCTCGTAGTTCGGGTTAGTCACAGCGGCTTGCCGTCGGACTGGAATTGCAGTTTAACATCATGCTGGACGTAGATAGAACTTGACATGAATGAGTGACGGGTGCGCTTGAACCTCGTGGAGGCTTCCTACATACCACGCCTTGACATAGATCAAAGACCTCGTAGTTCATATGGGGCATTGTCGGTGGACCGACGTAAAAGTGGACCTTGGTCCAATGAGTGGTGGGCTTGAACCTCTAGAAGGCTTCCTACGTACCATGCCTTGACATGGATCAAAGACCTCGTAGTTCAGGTGGGTGTGCAGTTTAACGTCATGCGGGACAAGAGGGGCATGCAACTTAACATCATACTGGATGAGGGCGAAACTCATCGTGAATGAACGACCGAGCAAGGTTGCTTTGTCGGCGAACCAAAATGAAGATGGACCTTGGTCCAATGAGTGGTGGGCTTGAACCTCTGAAAGTCTTCCTACGTACAATGCCTTGACATGGATCAAAGACCTCGTAGTTCAGGTTAGTCACAACGGCTTGCCTTCGAACTAGAATTGCAGTTTGACGTCGTGCTGGACGTGAATGAGACCCGACGTGAATGAGTGACGGGTGGGCTTGAACCTCATAGAGGCTTCCTACGTACCATGCCTTGACATGGATCAAAGTCCTCGTAGTTTGCTAAGGGTGGGGGGTCAGGGTCGGTGCTCACTCTAAGCCCACGTGAGTCATGCTCGGTGTGAGAAACAAGAGGTTGCAAGGACCTGACGATCACGTCGCGAAGGATGCGTCCGTGATAAGCGAAGAGGGGATTACACGTTAGGCGGCCCATGGTGCTGGGACTTACTCCATGATGGAGTCCTAAAGTGTGACGAAGCATAGGAAAGAGGGACCTTGGTCCAATGGTGGGAGGTTCCTCGTTCCCTATCACGCCCTCCACTGACCTTGGTAGTGGGGAAGTACGGAGATGCACGGGTGCAATCATCCGTTGGAGAACTAGGGTCGCCCTTCTCCTATGAACATACGCCACTCCGACAAGGAGGATCTCATCCCATGTGAATGGTTGATTCCATTCCCGTGGAGATGAGTGGTGTAAAGAATGTTCGAGTTGGGGGGACCCTTCGTGAGGGGCACGAGGTCGGGTCACAATTTAACGTCATGTGTTTAGGACATGGTGCTTGGCAGTTTAACGTCCTGCAGCTCGGACGAGGTGGGTTCACTCCACACCCCTAGGACTTACATAACCGGTACCCTCTAGTCCTTGGGGATGGGAAGGTACCAGTAAGGCCATGGTTAAGGGGGGTTGTGGAACGAACCATCGAGGGGTCCACGTTAGCGTGGCTATGTGAAGAAGCAATAGCCGTTAGCGTGCCTATGCGAAGAATCATTAGGCTAAGCAACTCTACAGGTGGTATTGTCCATGGGACTTTGAAATCACATCGTGCAAACCGGGAGGGTCGCGCGGAAAGAGGAATTGCTAAGCAAAGGAGTGTGCTTCGCGAAGTGGTGTGCCTTTTCCTTAGCATGGGGCATAGGTGTGAGTGGAAGGTGCTTCGTGAAGTGGAACAGTGTTCGCGGAGCACTGCCTCGCGAAGAAGGGGTGCCTCGCAAAGCAGGGTCCTGCGAAGCAGTGTGCTTCGCGATGTGTAGCGATCCTGCCTTAGAATAGGGATCACTAGCATGGGTTGGGTGTTTCGCGAAGCATAAATGCTCCGCGGCTGCCCGGGTTCCCTTGGGAATCCCCTTCCTTCGCGAACGCCCTTGAGCTTCACGAAGGGCATCCCTCTCGGAAGAGGGGCTCAAGACGAGACAAAGAAGAGGCATCTCGCGAAGTAGGAGTACCTCGCGGAGCTCATGATTCCTGGGGAAAAGAGTGCTTCGCGATTCGGGAGAGGAGAAGCCGAAAGGTCGGATTGTCCCCTCTGGGACTCAGGGGGATTCCAGTATTTATAGGGAAGGGGCGCCGTGAAGCAGAACTCGCGCGCCGCCTTGGGTGCTTCGCGGCACGCTCGCGAACGTCAATGTCATTCGTGGAGCATTAACGCCTCAGGAGCTTCGCGGTGGCTCGCGAACGTCAAATGAGTTCGCAGAGCATTACCGCCTCAGGAGCTTCGCGGCGGCTCACAATGGTCGGGGCGCTTCGCGTTGGTGCTTCGCGGCGGTGCTTCGCGGCGGTGCTTCACGAGGCAGCGCGCCAGCTGTCTTTTTCATTCCTTTCTTTCGGGCCGTATTTTTGGCGCCAACAAATTTTTATTCTTGATTGAGGTTGTAAAAACAACAATACTAACAAAAAGAATCTATTGAATAATTTCAAGATGAATCTTATTGGAATAATGATATTTCTTAATTATTGGAATATTAAAATAAAAGGAAACAAAAGGACCTCTCTATTATTAAAGGATATGTAATAATCTATCTTCCAATGTATTAAAGGTATCATTCAATTTATTTCATGTGTGAGTCAATTATATGATTTATTAAATGAAAAAATCAATAATATAAGTTAAACCATAATCAATGGAGAAAGTAGACTAACAAAAATTAATAGAAACCAAGATTTAGGACACTTATATCTGAAAAATGACAATTATAGATTTTTTTTATTTCATCAAAAGGGATGAAAATAAAATTTATCATAAGAGGATGGTTTATTTAAACTAGGGTAACCAATAACTGTTAGTTAAAATTAAGGAAAAATTACATGTATCAGATCTGAATAGGGGTATAGATCATATATATATTATCTGTAGAATGTAATATAATAAGGAATAATTGTAAGATAAAAGGAATTGAGGATTGAATAGTATTATTATTACACATGAATATGTGTAGGATCATGATCAATATTGGAATGAAGGGAGACCTTTATTATTTTCTATTTATTAATCATTTTACTAGATTGGGTTTTATAAATCAAATTTTTATAGATAATGAAGATTTTTTATTTTACTGTAAGATTTAAGTGGATGGTTGGAAATTATATAGTAACATAGATTAATATAATGATGTCTTAGAATGTCCTTGATTATACAAAACACATTATTGAATAAAACTTTTACTTTTATGGTAATTTATACTACGTTTTATTATCTTAATCCCCAATATGATTGGGTTATTTTCAAAAGTAATAAAAAACAAATAATATCAAAATACTTGGGTAGATATCCAGTGCCATCTCATGGAATTAATTAAATGTTTTTTTGCTGAGAACATTGAATATAAAAAATATTAGAAATTTATAGTGAAAAAGTCATTCTATTTAAGTTCTGGTTACAGAGTAATACGAAAATAAAATAAACTAATGTGTTTAGAAAAACACTTTTTATTCAATATAAACAGAGGAAATAAGAGTGTTATGGTAAAACCATAATTTATTGTGTTTGATTATACATTAAAATTCAATGCATATATTTATTACATTATGACATGGAATAGTATTTTATAAACAAGTGATGTAATAAAATATGGATACCATAATGCTATTTTTTATCAATTTATAGATTGTGATTCAGACCAATATTAATCCATGAACATCTCACTAGTTAATTTGAATATTTTTTTTGGATTAAAAAGTTATGTAAAATATTTATTAGGAATATATTTAAGAAGAAAAACCAAAAATTTATACTAAGATAATATATAAAGACAAGTGTACAGATCAAAAATATGTTGTGAGATGTTAGCCTATATATGTACTATACAAATAAAGTGTGAAAGATGATAACTTTTCTAAAAGGACCAGTCTCTTTAATTTGAAAAAAATATAAGTTACAAAATTCAAAATGATTAAATTTTATGACTATCACTTTTAAAGAGAGAAAATTTCTCCTTAGGGAGTAAATTTTATAAAATTGGTTCACTGTAACTCACCCATTTATTTTCATGACCATAAATAATAGAAATATCATTACTACTTGAATTTTTAATAAAATACCACATGGATAAGAGGATATATTTTCATTTTATCCATCTTGTAGGCACCTTCCACTAGAGGTTAATATTACTAGTACTGATGCATGTACAACAAAAGTAGAGTCGCATTCAAGCCATAAATTGTTCCATATTTGATGTCTTTCCAATGAACCTCATTAAAAAAAGACAAACACAAGCTTAAATAGATGATATGATTCTATATGGCCCATTGAGACATGCCATGAAATCACTATTATGATATCTAATAACAAATCCCACACATGAGGTTCTTGGATTCTGTATGATTTTTTTGTGATCCATTCAACAAATGGAGAGTCCCTTCTAAAATCTAGAGTTCTAGTAGAAGGAAAGAAGTTGCCTACAATATAATGGTTTTTATAATTGAAAAATAATGTAGATAAATATTATATTGATCATGATGGAAGAAATTATAATTCTAGGCCTCCACCCTTATTCTCACAATGTTACATTTCATGTTAAAGGAAGAATGGTCATGTATCCCCTTGTCCCTATAGTTTCAGAAGACATGTATTACTTTAGTGTTGAACACATTAAAAATTTATAAAAGCTATATAGAGAGGGACAACATGGAGGATGGTTGGAGAAAAATCTATTTTAAATAATATTGTAGTGGATGAACCTTAAAAATGAGAAAAACAATGTTATTTAATGTTGACTCATTCACACAACTTAATAAAAGTTGGTTTGAATATTCTATATATTAATGGGATAAGATGCATATTAAGAATAGAGAAATAATCATAGCATAAATATAATAGTCTCTAGGGAGATTCGAAAAACAGATCCTCTATAACATCATTGGTTTGGAAGATAATATATTTTTTCATACTTTTGATCTAACTATTCAAATTCCACATATTTCCATTTCTGTAATAATTTCTGAAGGTAATTATTCCATCCACAACCAGTTCCATGATCTCCAGGCCATCACAGTTTGGGACATTTTAATTATTAACAAATTAATTGACCACATTTGGTAGAGTTTCATGGATGTCCATTTGATATTTGATGGTGATATTGAGGTTAACCATTGGATCAAATGGATTATGCAGGTCCACAAGGGGCATATCTATGTAATTCAAAAACTATATATTGATATTGGAGTACTTTTATACCAAGATATGAGAATGTAGAGAGATACTAGACAAGATAAATTTAAATAAATTATATATAGAGGAGGGAATATAATTCTTGTTACAAGATTTTATCATTACTAAAAATCTTAATTCGGAGAATCCAAGATTGCCTCATTTTTTTTTGGTAATTCACTATATGAACTAATCTTGAAGATATTGATTGATTTTTAAAATATTACTAATTCCAAGGCCTCCAAGAGCATGATTCTTGCATAATTATTTAATTATTCTTTGTGAAACACATTATCTCCTTGTATTACCACTCTTGATAATGTAATAATCCCTTTGGAAATCCATTAACATGAAATGAAATATTTTCTAAATTCAGAATAATTTTAACCTAGTAAACAAAACACTCATCAAAACCAAATATGATCATTCTATGGTGCTAGAATATTTTTTACCATCATGTTTCAAATAATTGATACCACCCATAGATGATTTAATAAGAATATTAACACACTTTGATATAATGATAAGGAACCTTGTATGGTTCTCTATTTAATGAAGCCAAATAAGTCAATGATATAATATTATTAGAGGTTTTGGAAATCCAATTAGAAAACATTCTACCCATGATTTTTTATATAGTTTTTATAAGAGAATCCATGCTGAATATACTTATTTCACTTCAATTTTAATCTTTTTCTATTAGTGAATGGAATTGATCATTGATACCATGGGTAATAGGACCACCATTGAAGAGTTGATCTACCAATCTACAAAAATTGTGCTAAATGATTTTCAAAATGGTTTGGAAATTATAATATTTTAAAACATCTCTACTATGATAGATCCAAACATTATGGACAAATACAACCTCATTTATCTCTACATTAAGAGGAATTGAGGTTAACATGATAATATCATTAGATTTCACAAATAATTGAATTAATCAATCATATATATTAGAGTTAGTGGTGGATCAATTTAAGAGATTCATATAGAGTTAGACAATATGATTATAAAGGGTTTGTCTATCATCTAAAAGATGATCACCATACCTAAGAAGGTATTAATTCTTAATAACCTCTCTAAACCTTTGTAGAGAGTTAAAAACATTAAATTTATGTCACAATAATTAGTCCAAAATGAGCTAATGGTTTCTATTTTATTATTATTTTAATTATTTATATGATTATTCAAGTTTGTTGAATACTTGGCATCATGATATAGATTTCTATAGATTTCCTTACAATTATTGTATTCCTAGATGATGTGAAGTGAATTTTTAAGAGAGTAAATATCCTTGTCTAAAGAACCGGAACATGTTCTCCTCAACTATTTATGTTTTCTTTTGAATAATTTAATCATGAGGATCTATGGTAAATCATGGTAATTATACTCTTTCGAGGTCCATGTTTCATGAACTAGCTTACCAAATTTAGTGTGAAGTACCCAATTATTAATAAATCGGAAAGGGAAGGGTGGTTTCACCTCTTTTTTGGGTATTCTCAAATGGATTTTGCTATTATTAAAATTAATTCCTTCCAAAGTAACAGAATAAGTAGATCTCCATATGTTCAAAGAATCCTAATTCGAAAAAAATAAATATATTAATATTGTCCCCAAAATTAAATTGAGATTCTTCTTGTACCAAGTGTTCATTGATCCCACCAAGATTACGTCAAATATTTTTTCCTTTGATACTGGTTTTGAAATTATTATACAAAATATAGTTGTTCACATATCCTAACTTCTCATAAGGTTTTATGATATATTTTATGTCCCAAATTAGTGTCCAAGGATCAATGATTATTCATGAAATAGATTTAATTTCTATCCACATATATCTTTGATTTTGATATATATGGAAATTATTGGAAAATGAGAAGTACAATTTTCTTCTTTCCCATTTTAAGCTGCAGGTGTCTAATTTCTCACTAGAAATAAAAATAGTTCTCCTGTATAGAAAATAGTGTGCTAAAATGAATATCCAATTGACATATTAAGGAGATTTATTCATTCTATAAATGTGATAAACCGCTTTACCAAGGAAATAAAATCTAGCAGAGAAATTCATTTTTGGTTCTGACACCCCAATGAAATCATAATTATTATTTTGAATGAATATCTTGACATAAATGATTATTTCAGTTTTAGTCCAGATCCTTATTATTCTTCATGAGGATTTTCATTTTGAATTTTACTTAGGGGGTGAACTCCATTGGTTCTTCCTGTTTGATTTCTTTTTCATTTTTCACATTCTAGTTCCTCTTGTATTCTTAGAATCTCATTCTAAGGTATTCCTATCCATGTGGTTATCAGTTAAAGGTTCTATATATTGATTTCTAGTATTCTTTATAATATTTAGTGGAGTGATAGTAATATCTTTTTTCATTGAGTTAGTTATGCCTTTATTATCAGTGGGATCTGATCTTTTCTCCAACACAAATTATTCATATTTCAAACCGACCCCAACTAACTAGAGAGGATTATTAAATATGTCAGACTAGGCTACTATATCAT
The DNA here is from genome assembly GCA_963277665.1 of Viscum album. NCBI lineage: Eukaryota > Viridiplantae > Streptophyta > Magnoliopsida > Santalales > Viscaceae > Viscum > Viscum album. The sequence goes on from OY728129.1 coordinate 1,831,651,042, forward strand.
TTCTAGTTTGTGAGACATTATCATGAACCTCATCATATTTATGTGGGGCTATATGATCATTGATTTATTTGAAAATATACAATGATATACCATTTTCATTGTCATCCATGAAAGGGGTTCCATCCTTACCATTCCCATTAATGGTGTTTTAATTTCATTTTTCTTCAATTATGTGAGAGGGGTTATTCAATATCTCTTATTCTTCAACAAGAGTAGCCCATGATCACTTAGTAACATCACCTATACAAGGGGTCTTTACCCATTTCACAACATTATTTTTACTTGAAGGATCACCCTTCTCCAACACATGGGGAATATTTCACCTATTTTTAGTAACCTCATTTCAGGATCTAGAATCATTCCTAGGACTAACATGTTTCTAAAACACCCCAACATTATCAACATATTTTCCAAAAATCTTGAAAACTTTTTATAATTGTTTGTATATATTTATACACCACCTTTAGATAATTTTTTATCAATGGAAATGAAGGTAATCATATTTGGAGGGTTTTGCTCTAAGAGAGTGTTAATAAATACTCTAGAATATGGGCCCATATTTGGATTCAGAGTGTATTTATCAACAATTAAAGGTATTAAAATGCATTAAGAGATATCATTGAGTGTATTTGGGTACTATAAAATCAAAGAAAGGTCATAAATAATAACCTCTATTTGGGAAGTATAATTCCATTAAATTAAGGGGTTTAAATTCATGTCATATTAAGAGATTAATTTGATTCATGATTTCATATTTATATTTTCAAATATTACATGAAAATTTAAGATCATACCTACTCTATATAATGACTTGATTGTATCATTTAACAACTATAATCATCCTCTAATTAGAATTAATCCCTGAGTGTGATATTTTTTATTTGATATCTGTATTAAACTGAGGTGTATCGAACTTTGAATAAGTAATATGTCTGAGAAGATAGAGAATAAAAAATTACTTCTTACAAAGCTTTCAGATTAACCACTATAGACATGGAACAATATTCTGATCATTTTTATTTGAGGGTTTGGATATGTCATCCTTGAATGAATCTGATCTATATAGTTCTCCCAAAAAAGGATATCTCTTTACAAATCATAAGAGAAATTATTTTTGCATCCTCAACATGAATAAAATTAAAGGTTTCTATTAACAGCCTTTGATTTTCAGATGATTCCTTCACCACATCATTGAAGGATCTCTCCCAATCAATATGAACTATGTCCATGGATCCAAAAGAGACTAATTAGATCGAGTAATCCCCATAACCATTACCAAGAAGATATATTACTTTACTCACCATCACAATTTATTATTCTCAGCTAAACTGTATATGAATCAGGATTTTGATGGGTACATCAATTTTTTCATCATTATAGAAAAATAGTTTCAGTGATTCTTAAAATCATAAAATCTTTATCATGTAAATATAAAAAGTATTTGGTCAATTAGAAAAGAAACAAACATGGGAGATAGTGTCATAACCCCCTAAAATGTTTTGATGTCATGAAGTGGGTCCATGAGAACATGATAAATAAAGATCTACATTTCATAAAAAATATAAAAATTAGTATAAAAAGATAATGTAATAATAAATGGAGTTGATTTTCATGAGATATTTTCTTCAGTGGAGTGTTGAAAACTATAATATTGTTCTATAAAACCATTGTGAAAAATAAATTCATGATTTTTTTATTGACGAAGATGGTATAAAATAATACAAGTTAAAAAAAAGTCACTAGGTTGTCTAAAAATCACCTCAATGTTGACAACAAAAACATGACTCTAATATAAAATAATTAATGTTTATCAAAGGTGGTTTAGTCCATAATTTCTATATGAAACTAAAATGAATGTAAAATGATAGTTCAAGTGTATGTATAAGAAAAAAATTATAGTTCATAACCTATATATAGTTAATAGTTTTATATTTTAATGTAATTGTAATTTGAGATGTCTTTTATATGTAAGTTTACATTACTTATAGGATAAAAGTCACTTAAAAAGATTAAATTACATTAATTTTACAATTGAAATATATCAAATAAATATATAAAATATTTTTATATGATATTATAGACCAAATAGTATACACATTATAATTGGTGTAAATATTTCGAGGGATATGAATAGAAACTCTATGAATGTCACTGATTGACATCAAATCATTGGATATTTTTCATGCCCTATTATATGAAGGCCAAATATTTTGTTTGTAATATATATATTTATTGGAAACTGAAGTGAAAAAAATTGAACCACATGTTTACAATAAAAATTTCTAACATTTATTAAAGGCATTGTATATTATGGTTTTTATTATATATTGTGGGGTCTTGAAAAACATCTGCAAACGAGAATAAGAATACCCTTTTATCCAAGGGAGATTCTACCCAATTTTCCCCCAAAGAATTGGGGAAAAGTGTGGAGAAAACTCAAAGGATGGAAAAAGATGAACCGGTCCGCTGACAAGTCCAATGATAATGGTACGCGGCCATTTCTACGAAGCGCCCATTCCACAGACCACTGTCGTTCTCAGAATAAAGGGGGGGGATCCTCCGTGGGTGCGAAGCAAGATGGGAACCAATCTGGTCCACTATCACGAACCTCCCCAACTGTGAACCGCGTTAACCGGCCCGGACCGCATCCACTATCATTTGCAGAATGGAGGTGGAACCCTGCGCGGCTGCGAAGAACTCCGCGAGCTAGTTTGGTTCATGGGGGAGGTGCGTTCAATGCCCCCAGTGAGTTGCGGATTGACCAATTCATCCGTAAACCAGTTTTTTTCATGGGCCTCTTCAAAAGGTGTTTCATGACCACATATACATCTCTTTCTCCACTCTATAAAAGGATATGGAAGGTGGAGCAGATGGAGGGAGAGAAAAGGCAGATCAATCAGATTCGGGTGGAAGAATTTCGAAGGATTCAGCATAGGATTTCGCAAACAGCGAAGTTCCAGTTTGCGAACCAGAACAGGTATGAAGCTGGAAACGAATTAATAAGGAAATAAAAACGAATAACAACTTGGTGAACCACGAACTTAAACTAATAATGAAAATAAAACCACGAACCACGGACCCTCCGCGAATTCACTCCCTGCAGACCAGAGACATTATTCCCCTTTTCCGATCTGTCACACCATGTAGCACCTTCCTACGTGGGTGAAGCCCCGACAAACAAACCTCCAACCGGCGTCACCCTCGGTCGCCACTGCTCGCGTAGAGCCCTCCGCGTACCAATCTGGTACGCAGGCCGAACCCAAAGTAGCGAACCACCCTGGTTCGCGGGATACCCATCATTCTGTGGACCACCCTGGTTCACAGATAGTCTCTCCATCCATGTAGCACCTCCCTACGTGAAGGGAGCCACCCCTCATACACCCATGTGGCCCACAAAATCCTTCAGAGCTCCCATTCCCCGAGCTAGATAAAAACCTTCCAATCCAGTCTGATCCATCGCAACCCCCACATTGTCCCACTCATCAGCCCCCAGCCAAGGCCTCCACAAGAGCCACCAGACCCATGTGTTGTAACCTTCAGGCGCATCAGCGTGCTATTTTGAGTTCACATACCCATGGTAAGCGAGGGAGAAGGGGTTTCTCCGGCCCTTGAGCAGATTCCTGAAGCATTCTTGGGTTCACATTCCCACGGTAATGCGGAGTCCGAGCCCAGGATCTCCCTCTCTGCCTCTCTACTCACCAGGAGGGGGGACCACACATCCATTTCCCTTCAGATCTGGCGGTGGGAACTTCTCCTATCTTCTGGGAGTGAAAGGGAAGCCTCCTAGTTGTAATCCCCTAACCTTTATTGTGGGAGGTAGCACCCATGCACCTCCATACTTCCCTGGTGCCAAGGACCGAGAGGAGAGATAGAATTAGGGGTTTTCATTACCCTTTCCCTCTCCCTATGGGATTTGTCACCTTCGAGCTGCTCCATGTGTAAGCCCCACTCCTCTTCCCACAGGCGCACCTTTCACGACGTGATCGTCAGGTCCTTGCTGCCTCTTGTATCTCACACCGACCATGACTCACATGGGCTTAGAGTAAGCACCGGCCCTAAAACCATCCGAATCCGAACTACGTGGAATTTTATCCCTATCTCCTAGGCAGGGTATTTTGAAAGCCTCCCCAAGGTTCAATCCCAACACCCAGTCGATCTGACCATCTTCACGTATGTTCACCGCACCAACCCTAGGCTGCCTAGAGCATAAACCCCATACCAACCCGAACTACGTGGAATTTGATCCTTGTCTCCTAGGCAGGGTATATAGGAAGCCTCCCTGAGTTTCAAGCCCAACACCTGGTCTATCCGACCATCTTCACGTTAGTTCACCGCCCCAACCCAGCGCATCCTAGAGTGTAAGCCCCATACCAACCCGAAATACGTGGACTCTGATTCATCTCGTAGGGATACGTAGGAGGCCCGTACCACGGGGTCAATCCAAATGATCATGTCGTTATCTATCCCCTCTAGATGACAATAAACTCCAGAGGACCTGGTAATGAGGCTTTAAACTAGTTTCGTCTCAATGATTCCAGACTCCTCGGGGTCATTATTCCAACGAGGGATGGTAAACCTTGGGCATAAATGATTCTGAACCCTAGCGTCCAGCTGACCATTTCCAACCAGGACTAATCAGTGGATACTATGCTTGGGTATAAACCAAATGTTTGGGAACATATGAATACATCTTAAATCTATAAGAGATTCCCGGAACAGGAAATAATTCCCCCCAAAAGTGTGCAATGATCCCAACTTCCCATCCTCTTGACCAATGTGAGTTCTTAAGAATCGCTTGTCGAACCACCCAGCGAACCCATGAATTTGGAAAGCAGGTCCACGTGTTGCTGGATATCGAACCACAGGGCATTTCAAGGTGAAAACGGTGCACCTAATATGAGTGATTCCGCAGAACCCAATCTTATCTAATCAACCATCGGGTAGCGCACGTTTCTCCCTCACAATCTCGTCGTGCACCGCGAGACAAAAAATGGTGAACCCGATGTGAATCTTTAACCAAGCATGATGGATTTAACCTCGCACTAAATTCCCCCTTTATACTCACAAGGAGGGCCCAGAAAGTTCATTAATTATGCATGGGGTGATGAGATGCTGATTTGATGGGTTTTCTATTTGTATTTGTTAAAATACTTTATAGGTACCACTCAGAATTCCCTTCGATCCAATGGTGTCACAAAGGAACTCATAGGTGCGTGCTTCCAACAATGCAATGACCGGACATCCTCACCAATGGAGGACCCCACCACCTACCAAGTGTCTTCAATGCTAGGTCTTGGATGCGTTTATCTGAGAGTACCACGTGAACGGTACTCTCCCAATTGTGGAGGCGGCCATACACGCCCTCCAATCCTCCAGGACTCGTCGATCACCTACCCAGTAGCGGCCACAAAATCAGATCCAGGCGGCCCCTGTTTCCATCTCAAACCATTTCGGGAGTCTATCCCCGGAACGAGACAACATGTACCTCCTGTATTCTAGGGAGGCGGATGAAGTCGACACTGAGGAATTCATCCCCACTGAACGGGGGTTCCGCTCTAAGGCCCTCACCGGAACATGTCATCATGGTCATGCCGCGACTCAACATCCTCATGATAATGAGGAAGTCGCCCTGAGGATCCAGGCCCACACTCCCCGAGCTCTGGCCCCTCGGACCGCCCGACGAGGGTGGAAAACATACAACCAGGGACCCGTCCTCACCCTTGTCCCTAAGGAGGAGATCCACTACCCAGTCACAGAGATGTATCACGAACAGGCACATACACCTGTTCGCTCCTCCAAAGCCTACCATCAAGACATGGCGGCATCATACAAGCAGGTGCACATCCCCGTCAGGCGCCATCAAGCCCGTCGCTCACACAGGACAACACCTACTCGGAAGGAATCTGTCCCTGCCCAGGGTCGTGAAGCCAACCAACCCAACGTGGTGGCGACCCAATGCCTGCAGTACTAGCTCCTAGTAGATGATCTTGATTCCTACCATCCCAACATGGTGGAGATCAACAAAGACCACTATCCAGATGTGGCGGAAATTAATAGGAGGGCACGTCTCCCTGCCAACAAAGGCCACCAAATCGATACGGTGGGAAACCAACATATGCAGGGACAACTCCCTATGGATGCAATTAAAGTCCGCAATCCCGATGTGGTGGAAAATGAAGAGATAAACCGGCATATCCCGGCCAAGGGGCAGATTCGTTCCCCTACCCCGACACAGGAGAATTGTTAGTACCCACTGACCACCGGAGGACTGGAGTAGGATATTCATACTCTAATACCAGAATGGGCCTTCATACCCATTCTAGAAAAATATGACTCTCTGCATATCCTGGAAATGATGGAGGAGTAGGTATCTATCCCATATCATATTTTGCAGACTCGACAGAATGTAAGGGCATCAGCGGAAACTGCAAGGACTCAGGCCCATGAGCCCGTCTCCCAAATTGAGGCGACTAATCTAAGAGACGAGATAGCCGCCTTGGCGCAGATCTGCATCCCTGATTTCATCTAGGAGGGTCGTCAGCTATATTCCACGATACAAGGGAAACCTAATCGAGTAGCTTCACTCGTTCCAACTTGGAGACACCCATCCATCAAGGTGGATGTTCTGGAGAAGGCATATATTCCTGCTAAAAGTCAAGATGTTCGTTGGTGTATCCCAACAGCATCACGAGACCCAATTAGACAGGGACCCAAAGGTGAAGGCTGTTTTCAACAGCATATTGTCCCCGCTTCCCGCAAGAAAGTGCACCGAACGTATCGAAGGTATCCAACAAATAAAGAGCGGGTTCATGACTCCGCTCTGCTAGAAGCTGGGGTTCCCGATGCTGCTAAGCACATATTGAAGTCTCAAAACCCTGTCCATCCATTACCATATTATGGGAGTGTAAGTAGCAGTTGTGAAGGTCCTCCCCGCAATGTTGCTACAAGCATCTCTAAAGGTCATCCCCAGAGCACCTGCAGGGGCCTCCCCCGTAGGCATATAACGATTGATCGCAAGAGCTTCTCTTTTGATGCGAGTCATAGAAGCCCTCCGCGTGACTAGAAGATCGAGCAGCAAGAAGACCCTCCACTTGTTGACTTCCACCCTAAAGGTCCTCCCTAGGGTATACACTGTAAGAACTATCCATTCAGTGGGACCATAGATTATGACAGTAGTCCTCGCTATCATAGTCGCAATTGTAGAGGCCCTCCCCGCAGCGATGTCTCATCACGACAAGAAGGCCCTCCCCTTGTCGTGGCCTACCCTGAAGGTCCTCCCCAGGGGTTAGGTTGCAATGACACTGCGCACAACCAGGCATCAGATCACGGTGGTAGTCCTCACCACCCTGATAACGGAGGTCCTCCCCATAGAGATGTAAAGCAACTAGAAGGCCCACCCCTCACTGTGGTACATTATGAAGGCCCTCCCCTCATTGTGGTACATTATGAAGGCCCTCCCCAGGGTGTACCCCGCAGATATTCTCCCTACGACAGTTGTATTGGTAGTCCTCGCCATTGCATCAGCTTTGATGGTAGTCCTCGCCACCACAGCTGCCATTGCGAAGGACCACCCCGTAGTGGCCCCAAGCAACAAGAAGGTACTCCCCTTGTCACGGTGTGTCTTGAAGGTCCTCCCCAGGATCCACGTTGAATGTCAAACCATGATGGTAATCCTCACCCTGATGGTAGTTGTTACGATGTCCCTCTTCGTAACAACGTTACGCATCCAGAAGGTCCTCCCCTTGCTATGACATGCCTTGGAGGTCCTCTCCAGGGTATGCATTGAAAAAGTCCTCTATGCAGTGAGGCATCAAGCAGTAATGGTAGTCCTCTCCATTGAGGCCGTCATTGCAAAGGTCCTCCCCGCAATGACATATCATATCTATATGAAGGTCCTCCCCATGCTGAATCAAGCATAGAAAATCCCTCGTATGCTGAGGAACTCACAAGGACGGGATCAAGTATTTCAGATTCCCAGCTAGTCGCCAATGACACCCTTCTTCAATCGGGAGACGTTTCGGGGCCACATTCATCTTCGAAACCGCCCCGGAACAACCCACATCACAATTCAATACATGTCGCCCCATTGCCCCTGACCACACTATCGGTGAGCATCTCAGTTGGGCTGACCAGGTAGAGGAATCGCTAGCAGAAGAGTATACTGACATGTTGCACCTGAGGAAACGACTGGCTAGGGATGATATACCAGTTATGTTTTGTACCACGACCTCCTTTCAATTCAACATACCCAGAAAGTTGTCAGAAGAATGTGTGCACGACATCTGCTGCAATATATGGACAACCCTCCACTGGCTAAAATCAAGCTTCATGCCCTACGACGGGTATGTAGACCATGTCAAGACAATAAGAGACCTCCTGCGTCACATCGACCTGGAAACTCTTCCTTCGACGTGGAAACAGCGACTCGAGAGTCATAATGGAAACATGGAGAAATCCCGCCTCTGTGGGATACACTAGCTGTGCTTCCTCATCGATGACGCTCTGACGGGAGTCTATATCAGGGGATGGGGGGAACATAGAGCTCTGAATTTCACTCTACTCCCCGCCCGGAAGAACCTGTTCGGCATGGTGTCTTGCAACATTATCACGTCAAGATAGCAATAGAGTGAGGTCACTGCTCATGAAAGACAACACACCCAACAAAGACAGGCCTTGAGTAAGTCCTAGAAGCATCAGGCCCGATGAAAAAAATCCATCCAAGAACTCCTAAATCAGGACACCGAGAGCATACAATAGGCCTCTCTCCTAAGAGAGGCCAATCAGCAGTCATTTCCTACCTCCAAATATTGGATTGATTCACAGAAGAACTCGGCACCAAACCAAGTTCACCCCCGAATGGGGGCACACAAAATCAGGTAGGTAGCGATATCAGAATCCAATGCCACCATCCATGGTCAACCCTGGCCTGTAGGGTTCGGGGAAATTTTAAAAACAAATTCCCCCATAAGACCAATAAAAAAGGGAAGAGACTCAACGTTCAAGGAACGGAGCCAACCCCAGCCCTCAAGGCTGGGGGCATTTTTACCTCCTCAACAACAACCTTCCCCATGAGAATCAGTATTCTCTTGTCTAGGGAGCACAATTAGAAGAGGTGGTTCCTGCCCTATCCCGTCGTTTGAATCATCATCCCCTCCGAAAGGGAGGTGTACCGTAAGGTTGCATCAAATAACTCTCCACGTCACCCTTCGTCAAGGAGTCCAAAAGCGATCTCGGGACATGAAAGGGAAGACTAGTAAAAGATGTGGTAGATCCTATTTCTATTTTGAAGATGACATCTCCTCCACCCTGCGATATGCATCCATCAATACAATAGAGGATGACCCCATGGGTGATACCGGAGATGATGCAAATATGGATGGATCGGAGAAGATGGTTCTAGTCAGGCTGTGACACCCAACAAACCACTAGGTGTGCAAACCCGGAACCAGAGGGCCGCTCTAAATATGGACTACCCTTCAGCTACCTTCCTCTGCTTACCCTAAAATCTCCCAATAAGGATAAGAATAAAGGACGGGTTACCCATTACCCACCACTTTCACTCGATAAAAATGAGCCACTTACGCTCGAAGACAAGTTCGATCAACAGGAAGAGGAAATGAATGAATTGAGGCTGCTTAATGCCGAGCTGCTCTAGAGGAATTGTCTTATTGATAGTTCTTCCCAAGAAGGAATACACATCGCACTCCAAGTAAGTGCACCTCAAAGGGCAAGGTTTTACTCGACAAACAAAGCACGGTCAGGGCTCCCACCAAACGAGGTGCCCGACCCATCCAACTACCTAAATGTGGATCTGGATGAATACAAAGACTTCCCTCCACTCAGGAAGCAACCGGAGCGAGTAAGTCTGAACCCTCTGAAGGTTTCACAAATGGAACATGTACCCCTGGTGCCAATTGAGCTGGATCCTCAAGAAATGCCTCAGGCTACACCTGCCCAGGACAGGGCACAACAGGATGTAAACCAGGGTCTCACCAACACCAACGAGGCACTGACAGCTCGATTGGAAGAGATGGAAGGTCGACGTGCTCCGATACAGCCAGAGCGACAACCTTACCTAGATTGGGTGAGCAACAAACCACTTACACCCAATTTTGGGAGCCCTGTATTCCCTATTCTCAATGGATCCGGTAATCTGGAATAGCGTTTGATGCACTACATGTCATATTGCGACCCTATGATGGTAACTCTGGAACAACATGAAGCAGTGAAACTCAGATGCTTTATACGGACCTTGCAATGATTTTCCTTCTTCTGGTATACGAGTCTGTCATCCCAGTCAATAAAAAGCTAGGATGACCTTTGACAGCAGTTCCTATTCCACTTTAGCTCAATGTTGCCTAAAAAAATGGCTAGCGACCTCATGAACTACAATCAGAGGGAGAACGAGAGGGTCTCATATTTCATCGCTAGATGGAAAGGTCTAAGCTACTCTCTGAATAGAACAATGGCTTAAGATAATATTCTTTCCATATGAATTGGTAATCTTTGAGATGAGCTATGAACACCGCTCATACCAGTGGAGTGCACCACCGGCTTCTTCCATCTCTCTTTCATTGCGTAGAGAATTGAGGACTCCCTATAGCGGACTAATTTAAAGTCCCGAGTAGCCTCTCAGGATCCCACAAAGAGGGAAATTAGAGATGAAGCATCCTCTGTCATGCTCAAGCCAGCCCATGTCCCTGCTCCACCGCTCAGGCCTCCACCAAATTGTCAAGGGCCCACAGTATATCAGTGGCTGCCTCCACCTATGTAAGACGATCAGAGAGGATTGAAGCGGAACCGGTTTGAGGAATGAAGACACAATGTATAATCATTCTGAGAGGACCAAGTCCGCGGCTACTTCATCGTCGCCATGAATTGCAACTTTCTCCGCCTCTCGGAGCCAAGGAAACCTAAAGATGTCGGCCGTGATGATTGGACAGATTACTGTCCCTACCATCAAATGTTGGGGCACAATATTCGGGAATGCTTCGTCTTCAAAGACCTCCTGCAAAGGATGGTATACTCCAGGAAGGTCAAGCTTTGACCACCCTTAGCACATGTGACATATATTTATACCACCGACTCTAACAAGGGGGAGGGGTGGAAGGAAATCACCATAAAAAAGGGCCATAAATTTGATAACTGGATGACTTGGAAGACTATCAATCGAACCCAGGGCATACTCCGAGCTCAACTCCAGCAGCTAGTATTGCCTCCAACAACCCATGATGTCGCGCAACTGAAAATATCGGCCTCACAACCCTCCACGATCCAGTCATCAAGGCATAATTTAGAAGGGAGCAGACAAGCTCAAGAGGAGAAGTCCGTAACGAGGCTGAAGTTAGCCCTGACACTGTCGAATTTTATGCCCCCAAACTTAGCGCCACGAGCTCCGGCCCACAAAACGACACAATCAAGGACAACCGATCGGGTTGGCATGTTAGAGGATGAGGATCCAATATTTGGTTCCATCAACGTCATCCATCTTGTGGAATCGTTCCTTGACGAAGGGTATGGTTATGAACCCGAGTTCCTGATACAAGGAGCCGAGACGAGGAATTGCAGAGGTAGGGGATACTAGGGGAGGCGTAGTCACGGCCGAAACTAACCCTACGGTTGAACCTCGGCCCAAACCATCAATATCGTGGAAACCCGTGGGAGAGCCCTTCAATGTACTCAACAGAAGAAAGAATATCCCTCCACCTCCACAAGTGGCCACTCTACCCCCGTCATTCTGTGGTACCCATCGGTGGAGGGACAAGTGTCTATCCGCCTAGTACGCACAAACAAACCGTCCAGGCCAAGTCCCTAGAATTTGGGGACATCATCGACATCTGACCCCAATGTCAGTCCCTCCTCGTCACGTATTCCAAATCCCAAGCTTCCTGCTAAGAATCCCCCACCAATGGAGAAGCATCGGCCGCTGGAGCAGAAATACGATATCTTTAAGCATATGGCGTTGGTACTAGCCAAACTGTCGATCCTGGACACCTTGAGTTTGTTATCATACCTCAGGGAGGCACTTATAAAATCCTTCCCCAGTCCCCATGTGTTTTAAGCTGAGGTAGTTTCCACCGAGATTTATCAAACAGAGACTGGCCCGGTTGAATAAAATGCGGTGATTTCCTTCACCGACCAGGATGAAGATGCCATCATGCAAAGACATATCAAACCAATATATGTGTCCAACACACTAAATGATGTTGAGATCTGTAATGTCTTTATTGACAACGTCTATGGAGTTAACCTCCTTCCCCTAAAAAAACTCTGTAAGCTGGGTTACAATGAGAATGAACTAGTACCCTCAGCCACAACTATGTTAAGTTACGACAAGAGTGAACAGAAGCCAATGGGACAAATCAAGATAAAAACTCATTTTGGAGACCTTGTGGCCTACTCATAATTCCTGGTGGTCTGGCAGAACCTAGAATTCAATGCCCTACTGGGAAGGCCATGGCTTCAGAAGCACATGGCCATTCCTTCATCCTACCACCAGTGTATTAAGTACTGCGTCAATGGGTAAAGTGGGACATTTCACGCCGACATGGACTCTTTTGAGATCTCTGAGTCACATTACATTGACACCGGGTTCTATGTGAAAAAGAAGAAGAAGCCTTTGGTTAATGGTGTCGACTGGATCCCCGCTCCAAATGGTCCGAAAATGGTTCCTGAAGACCCCCTCAGGCATCTTGGCAAAGACTACATACTTCCCATCAAACATGTTGAGAGTAGGGGTTCATGTTCGGACATTCACTCAGTTGTCCTCATGAATTCATCCCTAAAGGTCGAGCATGACAATGCGGGAACGTCCACTGACCCTCAATTTTGGGGTGAATACTTGAGTGACGACACCCATAATGCCTCACCTCCGGACTGCCAAGAACTCATGCTGGGAGGTCTCCCCTCACCGGATCAAGAAGATGAAGATTTTGGAGAAGAAGGGGAGGAAGATATCAAGGATGCACCAACCGCATATGAGGAAGGTATCTACACCACGGTGGATGAGCTCAAGGAAATAAACCAGGGTACCGAGGAAGATCTAAGGCCCACTCTTGTTAGTGCAGCCATGTCCCCCGTGGAGAACGAGGTATATAACTCTTTCCTAAAGCAACACTGGGATGTTTTTTCCTGGAATTATACGGAAATGCTAGGACTCGATCCTGAAGTGGCGACGCATCACCTAGGTCTGCCAGAAGACCACTAGCGATATAAACAGGATTCCAGAAGGACACACCCTTCACATAATGCCAATATAGAGGCTGAGGTTGATAAGCTCATTAAAGGAGGCTTCATTCGGGAGGTCCAGTACCCCATCTTGTTGGCCAACATCGTCCCTATCAAGAAAAAGAATGGAAAAATCCACGTTTGCATTGACTTCAGAGATCTCAATCGGCATTGTCCGAAAGTTGATTTCTCAGTCCTAATCACCGAGTTATTAATAGATACAACGGTCGGGTATGATGCTCTATCCTTCATGGATGGGTATTCTGGTTATAATAAAATTAGGATGGCCCGAGAAGATGAAGAAGACACTGCCTTCAGGGCCCCTCAAAGACTATTTTCTTACAGGTTTATGCCCTTTGGTCTCAAGAACGCTGGCACCACATATCAGCGTGCCATGCATCGTATCTTTAAACCATTCCGAGGGAGATTCATTGAATTATACATGGTTGACTTAGTGGTTAAGTCCAGGAAGTTCTCAGATCGTCTGTCAGACCTTGAGACTATCTTCAACAAACTTCGACAGCATATCCTGAAGATGAACCCCTTGAAATGCACCTTCGGGGTTACCTCAGGAAAATTCTGTGGCTTCATCGTACGACATCGTGGCATCAAAGTCGACCCTGAAAAGACAAAGGCTATCCTTGTCTTACCACCTCCCCACAATCTCACTGAGTTGAGGGGATTACAAGGACACTTGGCCTATATCAGGTAGTTCATAGCCAAAATGGCCGGAAAATGTTTGCCCTTTACCAGGTTAATGAAGAATGGAGTCACGTACCAATGGACAGATGACTTCCAAAAGGCGTTTGACAGCTTAAAGAAGTACCTCTTAAGCCTGCTGGTGATCATGCCCCTATTTGAATGAAGACCTCATATCGTATATGTGATGGCCCTATAGCAGCCACTGAGAGCCTTCCTCATGAAAAAAAATGAAGTCGGAAGTGAAAACATTCTCTATTACCTCAGTCAAACCACGATTGATGCTAAAACTCGATACTAAAACATCGAGAAGAGTTTTTTGGACTTGGTCTTCGCAGATCAAAAATTGCGACATTATCTGCAGCATCACGAAGTTCATTTAGTCTCACGTAATAACCCGCTCAAGTACATCCTTAGCTGCCCGATGTTGACCGGGCACCTGTCCCGATGGGCAGTCATCCTACAATAGTTTGACATCCAGTTTGTGCCTCAGAAATCCGTCATGGTCCAGACATTAGCAGATTTTCTGGCGGAGCACCCTTCAACGGGGACCACCGCATCGGACGCCGAGCAACCTGATGAAGACATCTTCTCAGTTCAAGAGGAGTTCCCATCCTGGGAAATGTACTTCGACGGCGCATCCCAATGCCCAACTAGGAAGAGGATGGAGGATCCCAAATTTAACAAGGTGGGTTTTGGGATAATACTCACGTCCCTGGAGAAGGAAGTCATTCCATATTCATTCCTTCTATCAGAAGGATGTACGAACAATGAAGCGGAGTATCAAGCCTTCATTGCAGGCCTGGAGCTCGAAATCTAGGCACAAGTACAACACCTTAAGGTAAAATGTGACTCAGAACTGGTCATCAAAAAAGTCAATGGTGACTATGCTATTAAAAAGGAGGAGTTGATTCCCCTTTAAGACTATGTCTGAGGGTTAATGGTTGAATTCTCCACAGAACCAACATTGACCTATATTCCCTTGTATCATAATGCCCAGGCCGACACATTTTCTAATGCAGCCACAACCCTAGCTGACCCAGACCGGGATGAAACAGTTATCAGTACTGCTCACCGTCGAATGGTCTTGACATTTTCTCAAACTAAGATAGAAGAAATCCAAAAAGTCAGTCCTGTCCCTGAACCATATGCTCCTGCCACCGACTGGATGACCCCCATTGAAAACTACCTACAACGGGGGTAAGTTCAATCAAACAGGGTTGAATGACAGAAAATACGGATAAGGGCAGTCAACTTTGTCCTATATAGCGGCGTGGGTCTGCAAGGGTTCCTCTACAAACGAGGCCTCAATGAAATCCACCTCAGATGAATTGATGGAGAAGAAACTACTTCCGTCATGACTGAAGTACCTGCCGGAGTATGTGGGGAACATCAGTCGAGGTCCAAGCTTTCCCGCCAGGTTCGAAGACTTGGGTACTATTGGCCCACAGTGGCACGAGATTGCGAGTGCTTTACCACAAAATGACACTCATGCCAAATTCATGCCAACTTCATACACCAACCCCTAGAGTTACTTCATCTGGTCGAGTACTCTTGGCCATTTTCCGTTTGGGGAATGGACGTCATGGGACCATATCCTCTTGCCACAGCCAAACAGCTAAAGTATATCCTCACGGCAACTGACTTATTTTCCAAATGGGCAGAAGTTGTACCCCTTAAGGAAGATGGGGCAATAAACATTGTCAGCTTTGTGAAAATCAATATCATCACTAGATTTGGTGTCCCTCATACCATACTGATGGATAATGACACCAACTTTTTCTCTCCTGAATTGGAGAAACTATACCAAGAATATGGTATCAAGGGTAACCACTCATCCCGCTACCACGCAGTGGACAATGAACAGATAAAGACTTTCAACAAGAACCTTTCTAACATTCTCCATAAAATGGTGGTAATAGACAAGAAATTGTGGCTGGATAAACTTCTTCTTGCATTGTGGGATTATCAAACCATGATCTGCACCGCTACTCGGGCTACTCCGTACTCATTAGTATATGGAACAGAAGTGGTCCTGCCCATTGAGCGTCAATTACCCTCACTTTGTGTTGCCATTTATGATCAGTTATCCAACGACGAGAAATCAGAAAAGCGGCTAGGTGAATTGGAACAGCTAGACGAGAAGCAATTGCACACATTTCACCATTTGGAAATATATCAGAATCGGATTGCACGAGCCTTCAATAAAAAGGTTCGTCTTCGGTCATTCTTGGAAGGAGAATTGGTGTTGGTCCTCTGGACCCCAATGATACCCAGAAAGAAACCTCCAAAGTTGGAGCCCAAGTGAGAGGGGCCAAATGTTATACACAAGTTCTACTCCAACAGAGCATATTCCCTGATCTCCATGGATGGGCAGTTCACTACTGCTCCTACAAATGGAAGATTCTGGAAGATGTATTTCGCATAGAAATCAAAAGCGTGTTATTGTACGAGCTACAGGACGTTAAATTGACAGGCACCCAACGGTCCAAACTCTATGACCCTAAACTAAGAGTATTTCATCGTCACTAGCGTATCTAAAAGCAGTTATCATCCGAGCTGCAGGACGTTAAACTGCCAAGCACCCAATGGTCCAAACTCTATGACCCTAAACTAAGAGTATTTCATCCTCACTGGAATAACTAAAATCAATTATCATCCGAGCTTCAGGATGTTAAACTTCCAAGCACCCAATGGTCCAAAATCTATGACCCTAAACTAAGAGTATATAGTCCTCACCACATGACGTTAAACTGCACGAATTTTAGAGAACTATATACGGATTGATTCCTGCCCTGGCAGGAAACGTAGTGACACCGGGATCCCCAATCATGGCCCAGCCACTCCCAAATGGAATAAAATTAAAAAAAAAATTCCCCTTCCCCCGTGTACAGACCAGCCCTGCAAGGGGTGTACTTCTTTCAGAGAACTACATATGACTTGAATCCTGCCTTCGTAGGATACGTAGTGACGCCAGGGTTCCCCATCCTGGCCCATCCACCAACGAATAAAAGTTAAAATTTCCCTCTCCCCATGCATATAGACCATCCCTACATGGAGTGTACTCTCATCATTACTGCATGACGTTAAACTGCACGGATAAAGAAAAAGAAAAAAATGCCCCTTCTCCCTCATGTACTGACTAAACCTTCACAGGGTGTATTGTCTTTCATAGAACTATGTGTGGCTTGATTCCTATGCTCACAGGATATGTAGTGACACATGGATTCTGTATCCTAGCCCAGCCACCCCAAAATGAGGTTTAAAAGAAAAAAAATTCCCTTTTTCCCCTGGGTGTGGACAAAACATGCACGAGGTGTATTGTCTTTCAGAGAACTACACGAGGCTTGATTCCTGTCCTTGCAGGATATGTTTTGACGCCAGAATCTCACAACCTATCCCAGCCACTGCAAATGAAGAAAAAAAATACCCCTTACCCCATGTATGGACCAGACCTGCACGGGGTGAATTCCCCAAAAGAACTACGTGAGGCTTGATTCATGCCCTCTCAGGATACGTAGTGATGCCAGGGTTCCCCATCCTGGACCAACCATTCCAAAAAAAATGCTCTCTCTCCCCTGTTTATGGACCGGACCTGTATGGGGTGTATTATTCATCCTCACCGCACGACGTTAAACTGCACAGATTTAAAATAACTACGTGAGGCTGGATTCCTGCCCTCGTCGGATACGTAGTGACGCCAAGGTCCCCCACCCTGGCCCAGTAGTCCCCAAATGAGAGTCAGAAATTCCCTTTTCCCCCATGTATAGACTAACCATGAGCGGGGTGTACCTCATTCAGGGAACTACGCGTGGCTTGATTCTTGCCCTCGCAGGAATCGTAGTGACGTCAGGGTTTCCCATCCTGGCCCAGCCATTCCCGAGTGAATATTTTAAAAAGAAAAAAAATCCATCTTCCCCCGTGTACGCACCAGATCTGCACGGGGTGTATTCCTCATCCTCAACGCATGACGTTAAAACTACATGAACATCGTCCTCACCACACGACATTAAAACTACATGGACTTCATCCTCACCGCATGACGTTAAAACTACAAGGACTTCGTCGCGACCCACCCAAGATATATGGAGAAACGAGATGGAAATACTCCTTGCACATTTGGATGCATCCTCTCTATACATCAGACTCCACGACCAGGTTAATTTTGGATCTTCATAACCATTCCTGGCCATCATAAGTGGAAATTTATCGACTCGGGGACACCTTTGCATGACTATGCATACCATGCCCTCAACGAATCTGCATATTGATATCCCCTGGCCTATCTACCAAAGGCATGATTTCCTCAGGCGATACTCTTCCTAGCTCCGTATTCTTACCGGCCTTAGAGCCCCCATATCATATCTCTCGATCCAGAAATTTATGGCGTAGTGGTTTACAATTTAGTCCCCCTTTTCACATCCAAACGTTTCTAGGGTATCCTTACCTAGTTAGCCTATGTATCTGCCCGTGGTTAACATGAAAACCTGCATCTACAAACATCAAGCCAGGGCTAGGCTACTTTAACTCAACGGACAATTGCAATGAAGATGTTTCTTGTATGCTTGAACACCATTATCCCCGCATGTTGAAACTTGCACTATGAGAAATCTCGGATTTTCATAATCATTCATGGCCATCAGAAGTGGAAAGTCATCGACCCGCGGACACCTTTTCATGATTATGCATACCATGCCCTCATCGGCTCTCTATATTGATATCCCCTGGCACTTCTACCAAAGGCAAGATTTCCTCGGGCGGTACTCTTCCTAGCTCCGTACGATTACTGGCCTCAGAGCCCCCACACCACATTTCATGATCCGAGAAACCTCAGAGTTACAGTTTACAACCTCCACCCCCACCCTGTTCAGAGTATATCAGAGCATGTTAACTCAGTTATCCTTTGAGTGACTGCAGCAATAGTCACCCAATGGTCTGAGATCTATGACCACTAAAATAAGAGTAATTTTTCCTTACCGCATGACATTAAACTGCATGGAGTGAAGGTACACCCCCACGCGCAAGATAAATCATTGCAGGGTGCTCTCTATGCTTTAACAGCAACCAATGCCGAATATTCCTGACATGTCAAGATATTTTTTTTACCAAATGACAATCTTCGTGGCCCGGACCATCGCGGATCCTCATAACCATTCATAGCCATCAAAAGTGGAAAGTTATCGACCCATGTAAACCTTTGCATGACTATTCATACCATTCCCTCAGCGGATCTGCATATTGATATCCCCTACCCCGTCTACCAAAGGAAAGATTTCCTTAGGCGATACTCTTCCCAGCTCCGTATGCTTACCAGCCTCAGAGCCCCCATATCATTTCTCATGATCCAATAAGCCCCGAAAACACGATTTACATGAATCAACCCCTCTCCACTTCTCGGGCATGCCGAGATGTTCAAGCCCAGTTACATTCTGATCAAGAGTGGCCTTTGCAACCACACCCTTACCACATGATATTAAACTGCATGGAACATCTTTTCTGCTTGGAATAAAGCCTTAAAGACCAATTATTAAACATCCAGGGAAATGCCTCAAACTACAAGCATTTTCACTAGTTTAAAAATTCCCCATGTCCTCGCTGCACGATGTTAAAACTGCACAACATTGGAAAAATTTCCCCCTGTCCTCGCTGCATGATGTTAAACTGCACATAATCCATTAATAATGCACCTCTTCTTTTCTTCATGACGTTAAACTGCACAGAAGTCGTCCTTACCCCATGATGTTAAACTCCACGGAACATCTTAGATGCTTGGAATAAATCTTCAAAGAACAAGCATTAAACATCTAGGGAAATTCATCCAACTACAAGCATTTTTACTGGTTTAAAAATGCCCCTTGTCCTCGTTGCACGATGTTAAAATTGCACAGCATCGAAAAAAATGCCCTCGTCCTCACTACATGACGTTAAACTACACAAAATACTTTAATAATTCTCCTCGTCCTTACCA
This sequence comes from Viscum album, assembly GCA_963277665.1. NCBI lineage: Eukaryota > Viridiplantae > Streptophyta > Magnoliopsida > Santalales > Viscaceae > Viscum > Viscum album. The sequence goes on from OY728129.1 coordinate 1,831,670,936, forward strand.
CATGACGTTAAAATGCATTATCAAAACTATCATGGGTTCATTAAAGAACGAAGGCTTTTCTATGTCCCTCAGTGCACGGGTTAGACCTACATAAACCACCTTTTCACACTAGCGTGAGAAGGGATGACTTCACCCGTTCACAGGAAATTTATGCTAGATGTTTCTTTCATTCCTAGGAACTCCCTCTTCATAAACCATACTCTGTACTCAGAAAAATCCGAACTCTCATAATCCACACCTGGTGGTCCCGAATCTCAACTTCCCTGAAGTTTCTTAGCAATCTAGAGAATGCAATCATTGACCCAAGGACACCATTGCATGACTATGCATACCATGCCCTCAGCGGCTCTGCATATTGATCACCCCTAGCCCGTCTACCAAACGAAATATTTCCTTAGGAAATGCTTCTCTTCTTACACCTCTTTCCCCCTGAGCCTCCATGTCCATCCTGGGATTTGGAAACCCAATGAGCTACAGTTTACCAGCCTCTTTCACGACCCTGCCTGAATATGGTGGAACATATCTGACAAGATTACTGAGAACTAGGAGAAGTCGTTCCATTCTAGATAATGTCCCAGCTGCTTGACTTTAAACTGCGCCAAGCTCCAACCATCCTTTAGGATAGATAAATGTGTAGGACGAGGACCTTGTTTCCACACTCATGATTGATACAGATGTTATCAAACCCTTTTAGACGTTGCACACCCTTCCTGAGCCACCCCTGGTGGTTTTAATAATTCTCTAAGACACACATGGTGGTGTCTATAAGCCGGACTTCCATGAAGTCCTCAGGCCATCAAAAATGGAGATTCAATGACTTAAGGACACCTTTGCATGACTATGCATACCATTCCCTCAGTGACTCTGCATATTCATCTCAACTGGTCCATATACCAAAGGCAAGATTTCTTTAGGTGTTTCTCTTCCTACCTCTGCAAGCCTATATGGCTCCCATACCTCGAGACATGCCCTACATGTCATTCAAATATAAAAACACTCCCCCCACATGCGTTTGAAGGATATCGAGACATCTTTTAATCAACCAAACCTCATTGGGGCCCTCACCCCACCATATTTGCTCAAAGCTATTTGACCTAAAACATCAGTAATGATAGTCTTGTCGGCATGAATTTAAATTGCTCAAAAAAAGGGGTACAAAGCTTGTTAGGCCAGAAAACCGAAAATGGTGACCTAAGAAAAAGTCAGGCCATACACACTGGGTCCAGACCAAATGGGCCCAGGAAAAATTAGGTTATTAACTGAAAATAGAAAAAAAAAATTGTGGGGATTTTCTACAAAACCCTAGAAATAGTCAAACTAATCTCACTGGATCCCATGATCCAGGAAAAAATTAGAGCTCATTTTTATTTTTATCAATTGTACTGAACTCTAATTATTCTAAATTTGATGAATTAACATATACATAAATCACGCCAAATAATTTCTATCATAGGAAAAGACAACAAGAGTGATAAGGAAAAACATTTCTTTGTTCCATAACAAAGTTGGTGAGAAGCGCATCCACAATACGGAGCCTCCTCTGGCATGAAAGGATATTACAAGAGGATTTAAACGGATTAAAAAAGTTGTATGAGGCACTGATGAGAATAATCAATTGCTTGATAGAGATTCTGCAGTAAGGCTGTCTCAGATTCTACACCATCCAACAACGCTTCCGCCTCCTGGCCCGACTTTGACCTCGCCCTTATCTCCTCCTCCAAATATCACTCCCCTTCTTCAATTATGGCGGTGAAATTAGTCTCTTCCTGCTGCAGCCACTGTATGTCATTCCTCAACACCTCCAGTCAAGAACGCTTCTTAATTACTTCTCCCTAGTGTCTTACAACTGCCTCGGCATGATCATGAGACTCTATTAGGCAAAGCTATCGGGTTGCAGAAAGGTAGGCTTCAGATTGAGCAGCATAAAGGCGAGATTCGAAACCACCTAGTCTCTCCCAGTCAGCGACCAACTTCTTGACTATATCATAAATACCAGGGTAGTCAAAGCCATCAAATCCCAGCAGAATAATTAGATTGCACATCTTCGGTAATTTGGTCGGCATCTCGGCCAAGGGCGTCTGAGAAATCATCTTCCAAATATTCTCCCAAGCCCTTTGGCGACTAGGTCGAAGACTGGAAAGGACTTGTTGATCAGGATCATAGTCACTACCGGATGAAGATATGTACTCAGGGATGAACATCACCAAGGAGGGACCTTATGCGGCTTCACTCGCAAACTCTGGCACCGTAGCAACTTCGCCCCCGGCGGTTGGGGTCACATGCACGATCGGATCCAACGACACAATCGCCAATGCCAAAGGTCACGGTCCTAAAGCCCGAAAGACGATAAGACAGATAACTATCCCTAATCTGAAATGGGAAGAGAAAGGAGTTAGTGGTAAGATAATGAAGAACATACCCCGGGTCATCAAGGTGTCAATATCCTCAAGCTCTTCACCACCGCGACCACTCGAGTAAGACGCTTCATCATCGAGAGGCAAGGGAGTCCTGGGAACCCCTAGAGGTTTCCAGGACCTAAGGCCATACCCAAGGCCAGCAACTCCCAACGTTGTCCCCAAGCGGTCAACTACGGAGATTAAGACTTGGGAAATCACTCCCCTAGTAAACAAAATAATGGCCCGCTCTGGGTTTCTGATAACTGGATTGATGGCAGGCTCTTCCTCCATCACCACGGGATCCATTGGGTATGAGGCAGCTGGCCCCGTTGAATCTGGGACCTCTTCTGGAATCACGGGAGACCTGTACTCCCCTGCAATTATAAAGCCTATATGATCAGTGGGAGTCTCGACTTCCAGTTGTTCCTCCTCTGAAATATCTCTGATTGATGAAGGTATAAGTAAAACGTCCATATCACTAGCCCCTTCAGCAGGGCCCGCCATCTCGTGATGATTAGGTGTTGCTGCAGGTGATCCCTCATATGATAAGGGGGAATAAGGTACGACCTCTTCAGTAGCCACGACCAGGTCTCCGAGTGGCCCTACACCATGTGTCAAAATTGTTAATAACTCGAAGAATCATAATACACAAGTTGGCAATATTACCCGACGTCCCCTGTCCGAACCGTTCTGATAAACGGGACGCCGGCTGACGTCTCTGGATCTGCCCAGGGGATAGTTCTTCACTCAGAACGCTGAGAGGAGCTCGAAAAGGAAATACCCTAGATGGGTCCGCAATGGTCTCTTCCATGAGCTTAGCTGCACCAGGAGACCCCTCCTCGATGATCCGTGTAGACGAAAGCACATGTTCGCCTGCTACGATACCATGAGGAGTATAATTTGAGGAATAAATTTCCCCCAGGGATTCCTCGGCACCCTACATATGGTGAAGAAACTTTAGAACCTTCATAGTAAAGTAGGAGGAAAGACGGAATGGACGAGTAAGGAAACCTCTTCTTCAGGATCAGAATATTTAAGATGTCTTATCATCATGGACACCCGGGTAGACCCATAAAGCATGTTCTGGAGTGAATGAACATATGTGTCCATATCCTTCAATGAGGTGACTATTTCATCTAGATCCTCTTCCAGCAGTATGTGGGGTGGAGCAAAGACAGTCCCAATACCCAGAACCTCGAGAGGGCCCATTTGGAGTAATGGCCAAACCTCTTCATCTGAGCCACTGACCCTCAGGTCATCCCAAATCCTCCAAGCATCTGAAAAAGCTACCGTAACAGGAACGACTATCCGAGGGGGATCGACCGGAGAGGGCTGGGCAGCGGCAGGGGTTTGTGGGGGCACCAATGGCCGTGTTTGTTTTCCGGATATCACCGCCACCCTAGAACTCTCTAGAGCTACCTGTGGGCTGGACCTCATGGGCAGGGGGGATTCCCTTACTTCAGCCGCGGCAGGGGGACCACTGAAATCATCTCCCCGTGAAGAGTGATCACTATCTTCCCCCTCCTCATCAGTCACTAGTCGCATCATGGACTGGACTCGGTGGGTTAATACTGCATAACCCCGGTGTGCATAAATGTAGGCCTCGAGGTCCTTGAGATACTAATTGGCCCTCTCCAGGTCTGCATCATATAGAATGACAATAGGGAAAGATATGTAGCCCAGCCCATCAAATTACACTTCCGATTCCTGTAGATACTCTCAAAGAGAACCGGGGTAGTGGCTGCGAAAGGATGACTGGCCTTTGATTTCGTCCCATTGACCACAAGCCATCGGGAAGGCAACATCTGCAGGAATAGACAACTCTCTCCGGGAAGCTTCGAGGGCATGAGAGGATACACCTCTGTCCATTAAAATCTTCCCCGAAAGCACGGGACCGGAAGGGTTTCGAAGAACCTTGCCCGGCCTAGTTGAAGCACTATCCCCCTTTCGCATCCTCTTTCACTTCAATGTCTTAGGACTTGAGATAGTGGGCACCCACAGCCCTAGCAGGCCATTCAGGTTTGATTGCCCCAAGAGTTGGTATAAAACTTGGAAAAGAAAGGCATGGAGTCTGAAAGCGCGGGACCCATAACCTCACAACCAGTATCTTCCCGGTTAAACATTAACCACATTTTCCTGGCCACCATTAAATGGCGGTTCTCACGGGCGCCATTAAGTGAGGGAGGACACAGTTCCTGGACGCAGCCAAATTGATGTCTGAATCGGCAATGCGTGTTCCCCTCACAGATCAGTTCCCCACTGATACAAGCCACCAGAATGACCTCTCAGAGGGAAAATAGGAAGCCCCAATTGCTAAACTCCTCTGATATGGTATTCGTAATTGCACCAGTCGGGGAGGGATATGGTCAGAAATTGAAATGATCATAACTCGAGATCTGACTCGACAATAGATGCATATTCTAAACCATCTGTTGTCCATCCTTCTCATTGGTCACCCACTCTTCAAGAATAAACCCACTGGTCATTTTCAAGTACGACCGGAATGTAGTGCCTAGAATCTGAAGAGGGTTGATGAAAGTGTAGCTGTTCTTGATATGCACTCCCAACCATCACCAGAGAATTTGAAAAGGGCCGACTACATGGTTTGGCTGACTCCCATCGGTAATATTTCTAAGCAACCGATAGATCATGGCCAATACTAGGATGACCAATTTGATGACATTGCTAGTAGCAAGCTATGCTGCAATGACAAAAGTAGAGACCTGCATGCCACCAGTCTCATGTATGGGCAATAGACAGCCACCCAAGAACATTTCCATAAATACCGCCAGATGAAGCAACCGATCAATGTATGGAACAAGTTCCCAACCCTAGTCGTTGAACTTTCCTTCCTCCAGGTTCATCAAATAGCTGCCCCTCTGCCTTCGGGACTCCATCGTAGGGCGGGTCGTAGGCCTGTGTGGAAGAGCCATGGACTTTCCCTCTTTGGAAAAATACTTGACACATTCACGATATGGGACTAGTTATTTCAGAGACGTGTCCTTCGAATGATATCGGGCCTTGTCAATAAGATGCTTCACCAAGCGAGGAGTCATCTCTTCCTTGTCCCACAGAGAAGAGGGAGGAAGGAATTCGTCATACATACCCCCAACGATGGGGACCCCTGAAATCTAGAAGATGTCTAAAAGACTAATACCCACATCCCCATGGACCAGATGGAATGTGTTGGTGTTCAAACTCCAACGGCTCATAAGTTTCCTGGCGAGGGCTTGAGGTTGATGGGTATAGGTTTGGGACTCCCGGGCAGCTTCATATAAGCCTACGTCTCACAATTCTACATCAAACGCCACACAGCTCTGGCAAACCCAGAAGGGACACCCCCAATCCAATGACTTAAGTGCCCCTTCGGGCCAAAGGTCCCGCTCTGCTAGCCAGCCATGCTGGTCGTTTACCATAGTGATGCGGGCAATGCTCCAGTAACAATGAATTGACCCATCCTACTGATGTTGTTCTCCTATCAGGGACACAGGAATGTGATTCAACATTGATCCAGCAGTTGTATCCCTTAGGGAAGGCCACCCTCTGGTGGATATCATAGATCAAGGGACAGTGCTAGTAAATATCCATGTTACAGGATTTTTGTCACGAGATGGTACTAGAATCGGCGTATCAGACAATAAACCGAACCCGTAGGCAGGAAGGCTATTAGAAAAGGGTACCCCCGCTGTGACTTGGAGAGAAAGTTGGCAAGGAAGGGGTACAATGGGGAGTGGTGGATTCCATCCTTAACGGAGCTGGCCATGTCCTTCAGGAATTGATCACCAATTGAGAGAGGCTTGGCAGTAGGCCTGGGTACAAGTCGAGGGGGAACCATATTTTCTCCTTGAATTATAAAAAGCAGGAACATAGTTAGTCCGAAATAATAAAATCTAGACAAAAATACCAAGAATATGGAAACGATGTCAAGAATCCTTCATGAAGAGGTCCGCAAGCAGGCCTCAACATGTGGTTTGCGATGACTGCATCCCGTGAACCAACCCTACACAGAAGAGGTCTGTGGTACTCTGGCCCATAGAGCATTGGCTAGAATACTGCAAACCAGGTTGCTCCGTGGAATCTTAATCCCGGATTTAAATAGTTAGGTTCAGAAGACTTATGAAATTTTCAAAGTCTGGAAGATTTTAGTCTACGGACCATCAAAACCATGGGGTGAGTTCCTACACGGCCCGTCGTGACAAACTTTTTAATTAATTAAAAGTGTTAGTTCGCGGTTGGGAGGTTGGTTTGCAAATGAAGGCCGACGCGAATGAAGAACAGTTAGCAAAAATGGAGAGTGGTTCACGAATGCGGCGTTTTGCGAAGGAATGAGCATGTGGATACAAAAAGCAAGAGTGCTCTATTTTCATGAATAATCCGATAAAAGACAAAGGAAGGGCCCCTGTATTTATAGGTGTGGTCCCATAGCAGGTCCACTCCCCTACCGCAAACCATCCAAGTTTCAGGACCACTCTATATCGGAATGGCCTCCTCTTCATTCTGATCAGACCCCATTCCGATGGGGGGCATTTGTAGGGTCCTGAAAAAAATCTGCAAAGGAGAATGAGAATCCCCTTTAATCCAAGGGATATTCTACCCAATCCCCCGCAAATAATTGGGGAAAAGTGTAGAGAATACTAAAAGGATGACACAAGAAGAACCAGTCTGCAGACCCGTCCAATGATGACGGTACGTGGCCGTTTCCACGAAGCACCCCCTCCAAGGACTGCTGTCGTTCGTGGAATAGAGGCGAGGATCCTCCATGGGTGCAAAGTAGGACGTGCACCAACCCGGTCCACTATCACGAACCACCCAAACCGTGAACTGCGTCAACCGGCCCAAACCGCATCCACTGTCATTCACAGAATGGAGGCAGAACCCTGCGCGACCGCAAAGCACTCCTCGAGCTAGTTTGGTTCGTGGGGGAGGTTCATTCAATGCCCCCCACGAGTTTCAAATTGACCAAGTAATCCGTAAACCAGGTTTCTGATCATGGGCCTCCGTAAAAGGTGCCACATGACCACATATACATCTCTTTACCCACTCTATAAAAGGAGATGGAAGGTGAAGTAGATGGAGGGAGAGAAAAGGAAGATCGATCAGATTCAGGTTGAAGGAGCTTAGGATTTACAAACAGTGAAGTTCCAGTTTGCGAACCAGAACAGGTATGAAGCTGGAAACGAATTAATAAGAAACCTAAAACGCATAACAACTTGGTGAAATGTGAACTTAAAATAACAAAGAAAAGAAGACCACAAACCATGGCCCCTCCACGGATTCACTCCCCATGGACAAAGGATTTTATACCCCTTTTCAATCTGTCACACCATGTAGCACCCTCCTACGCGGGCGAAGCCAAGGCCGACGAACCTCCAACCGAAGTCGCCCTCGACTGCCGCTGCTCGCATGGACCCCTCCGCATACCAATCTGGTACAAGGGCCAAAACCGAAGCTGCAAACCACCCTAGTTCGTGGGATTCCCATAAGTCTGCGGACCTCCCTGGTTTGCGGACAAACTCTCCAGCCGCGTAGTACCTCCCTACGCAAAAGGGGCCACCCTTCATATAGCCATTTGGCCCGCCAAATCCTTCAGAGTTCCCATTCCCCGAGCCAGATAAAATCCTTCCAATCTGGCCTGATCCTTCGCAACCCCCTCATTGGACCATTCATCGGCCCCGATCCAAGGCCTCCACCAGAGCCACCGGAACCATGTGATGTAACCTTCAGGAGCATCAGCGTGCCTTTTTGAGTTCACATACGCATGGTAAGCGAGGGTGAAGGGGTTTCTCCGACCCTTGGGTGGATTCCCAAAGCATTCCTGGGTTCTCATTCCCACGGTAATGCAGAGTCCGAGCCCGGGATCCCCCCCTCTACCTCTCTACTCACTGGGAGGGGTGACCACATGTCGATTTACCTTCAACTCCAGTGGTGGGAACTTCTCCTCTCTTCTGGGAGTGAAAGGGTAGCCTCCTAGGTGTAAGCCCCCAAACTTTCTTGCAGGAGGTAGCACCCATGCACCTCCATACTTCCCCAATGCCAAGGACCGAGAGGAGAGATGGACGTAGGGGTTTTCATTACCATTTCTCTCTCCCGCTGGGCTTTGTCACCTTCAGGCTGCTCCATGCGTAAGCCCCACTCCGCTCCCCACAGGCGTACCTTTCGCGACGTGATCATCAGGTCCCTACTGCCTCTTGTTTCTCACACCGAGCATGACTCACGTGCACTTAGAGTAAGCACCGGACCTGACACCATTATAATACAAACTACGTGGACTTTGATACCTGTCTCCCAGGCAAGGTACGTAGGAAGCCTCCCCGAGGTTCAATCCCAACACCCGGTCGATCCGACCATCTCCACGTCATTTCACCGCACCATCCCTGGGCTTCCTAGAGCATAAGCCCCATACCAACCTGAACAATGTGGAACTTGATCCCTGTCTCCTAGGTAGGGTATGTAGGAAGCCTCCCGGAGGATCAAGCCCAACACTCAGTCGATCCGACCATCTTCACATCGGTTCACCGACCAACCCTAGGCAGCCTAGAACTTAATCCCCATACCAACCAGAACTATGTGGGCTCTGATTCCTCTCATAGGGATACGTAGGATCCCCATACCACGGGTTCGATCCAAACGCTCAAGTCCTTATCTATCCCCCCCTAGATGAAAATAAACTCCAGAATGCCTGGTTACAAGGATTTAAACAAGTGTCATTTCAATGATTCCGCACTCCTCAGGTTCATTAATCCAACGAGGGATGGTAAACCTCTGGAATAAATGATTCTGAACCCCTGCGTCCAGCTGACCATTTCCAACCAGGAGTAATCCGCAGATACTATGCTTGGGTATTAACCAAAGATTCACAAACATATGAATACATCTTAAATCTATAAGAGAGTCCCAGAAAATGCAATAATTACCCCCAAAAGGGTGAGATGAGCCCGAATTCCCATCCTCTCGACCAATGTGAGTTCTTAAGCATCACTGGTCAAACCACCCAGCGAACACCTGCCTTTGGAAAGCAGGTCCACATATTGCTGGATATAGAACAGTTGGGCATTTCGAGGCGAAAATGGTGCACCTGATATGAGTGATTAAGTAGAACCCAATCTTCTCCAATCAACTGTCAGGTAGCACATGTTTCTCCCCTATGATCCCGTCGTGTGACGCGAGACATATATAAAGTAAATAACACAACCCATTGGCCCCCAAAAAACATATTGGGATGGATAAATTGATAAAACTAATCTAATATTATGAGGGTAATTATATTTAGTTTGCATGTGTGTAGTTTCCATATTCAAAAAACATAATTTCATTTGAGTATTATACAGTAATAATTCATAACTACTTTCAATGATTATATACAACCACTATGCATGAAGTGATAAATCAAACATATGGAAGATAAGTTTAGTAAAATTTCAAGATATTTTAACAAGAATATAGTTTGACATTCACAAACTAAATAAATTAATATCAAGTGATACATTATAAAAGAAAAGTGTAAAATAATATTATCATGATATACAATTTTTTAGTAGATAACCACATAAATTTAAAATTTAAGAAGGAACTTCCAAATAATATTTTTTAAATGAATGTACATAAAAAGGTTTTCAAACGTTTTGTATCAATTAATGATCATGAGGTAAAATACTTATTTCAATTCTAAAAACGTTTTTTGTCGACAATTTGATTGGAAAGATTATACATGAGGATAGGAGGTGAAAAAATATTTGTAGATTATTTTCTATCTATATGTTATTAGATAACAGTTAAATTTTAATTATTAATCTGTGTATCTTATAATTATCATTTATCATGTATTATTAATACAAAATAAATCAAGTTAAAGGTAAAAAATATTCCTTTTCATTTAACTTTTAATAGGAAGTGTGTATATAGTAAATTGGTTATTTATGAAATGGGCGGTATTTGAAAAGTTTATTCTAAAAATAAAATTATTATTTTAAGAACATGTGATAAAATTATTTGGTGTTGGGGGTACATGAATATCATCAGTTTCAAAATATAATAGTTTTTTTGTAGAGATTAACAAAAAATAAAAAGTGACTGATTTAGGGATACATGGATGTAATTGGATTTAGATTTTTCTAATCATCATTGTCATGTTCTTAAATTGTTGATTTATTATTGATGCAAGGAGTATTATAGAGTTATATTTGATATAAATACACACAAAATCATATATATATATATTGTGATTTGAATTAGATAATAAAATATGAAGTTAGCATTATGTTTTTTTATGTTTCAAGGGGGGATATGGGAAATCCATGTATGGTGTAGTAATCCTTAATAATGATATAGTTTTACTAATTAACATTATTCATGTTATATTATGTGATATTGCATGGTCATACTACATGTCATGGATAGATTTAAAGAGTTGTTCACAAAAATAGCCAAATCACATATAATGATATAAGATAAATCAATTAGTGTATATGATGTTCTATTTTTCCACCATAACATCTTAATATCATTATTTATTAGTGGATATAGATAAATGTTGATACAGCCTTGAAAATAAAATTTAAACTTCTATAAATGGCTTTACATGATTCAATGTGGTATTAATTTATAGGGTGAAGGTTTAGTGACTACTGAATAATAATCAATGAGTATCTACTAGGAATATGAAGCTTTATAATATTTGTATAACCGTATTAGTGATATTAGAATAAGATAAATAAGTAATATAATTATTATTATATCATATTTAGAAATATAGATACGTGGGTAACCTTATCTAATGATGTGGTTATACCACATACAATGATTATGGAAAACTATAATTTTAAAACTAGTATTATAACAGAATTCCATAAAAAATATTATTTTTAAAAATATGAATTTTCATTTTAGGTTTCATGTCATGGAAACTAGGTACCTAATATATGAGTTATAAAATAGTGATCGAAAAATTATATTTTATTTATTCCTCTCGAATGACACCGTTATTATTTCATCCTATGTCCCCTCACATTAATTGATTTCTTGGTGATATAAATCAATAGAAAATGTGAGATCTTCATTGATAAAACATGAGGTTAAACATGTGGAAATAATTGTAATTACATGAAAAATAAAATGGAAATATGGATGCAACATAAAAATGATACATTCATAAGAATATCATAATGATTTATCGCCAAGGCATCATCCAACATAATTACCAATATTATTCACCAAGGTATCACCAAAAATGAAATATTTAGTGATTAATTATTTAACCAATGCATTAGTGAACTATAAAGGTTAATTTTTTTATTATAAATTCATGGGTACTGCATAGATCATATGAAAACATTTCATTAATAACCCTTGAGAAAATAATGAATGAGATTCATATAAAATTCATTAAATTGGTAAATATTAAAAGTAATGAGAATAAAATAAATTTTAAATAATGATAAAATATTTCAGGATCTATATATAAAATTATGAAATAATTGAATCTTGATTACATATTGTTGAATACTCATCCACAACATAAGGATATTTCATGGAAATGGAATAAAATTAATAGACCATAAGAGGTATAAAAAAAGAATTATTAAATTAGAATAATGGGGGACTAAGGAAGTATCTAATTAATAAAAAATTATTGTGACTATAAAGGATTCATTTATATTCATGATATCAAAATAATATTAAAATACATTACTATAATTCATGTACACAATAGGAAACGAGTAAATAGGAATATAATTCCTTTACCTTAAAGGGTTGCTTCCTAAAACATTAGGATAGAACCTTAAGATCATAAGGTCACTATAGACAGGATTTTTTAGAGGTCAAATGATTATGACTATATGGAAATAGGATTTTTAGTGGAGATTAATTATAGTATGGAAAGGTACATAAATTAATAGTGGATGAGCTGTTTATTTATTTCATTTTATATACCATAGAATTATAGGTTGTTGAAAATTAAAAACCATTTTCTTAACCATGATTTTTTCTCATGGATCTAGTCATTTAATTCACTTTTTGTTATATTAGAATCCATTAGAATATAAATAAATTTTCTAATATTAATATTTCCTTGAAAAATTTATAATTTCCTCAAAATATTATTTTTAAAATCTTAATTTCATGTTGAGGCTTTGGAAAAATATTAATAGATTTGGAGTGTGACTTAAATCCATTAAACTACATAAAATTTACAAAATAATATATTTTTGGGCTTGTATTTAATTTTATAAATTATTACATCATTATTACATATTTAAGTGTCATAAAATATATCGTAAACCTAATAAAATTTTATTATTATTCTCTAAACATTAAAGTATTTTAGAAAATTATCTAAATTTTATCCTGAAAAAAAATCCATTGATTTTTTAAAATGTATTTATTTGTTTAAAAATAATTTCCAAAATATTGGAATTTTATCTTTTAAATTAAAAATTCACATTTATTGAAAAATAATAGTCTTTTGGCCATAATTAAATTTATGTCACTTATAAAATTTTTATTGGACATTTAGAAATTATTTAATCAATTATATTTAATTAAAGATTTTTTATAGAACTATTTCCTAAAAATTAATTTTATTTATAATACAAATATAAAATGAATATAGACATGTTCTTTGAAAATAAAATTTTGTTGTATTTGTATCCAAAAATATATTAATAAAATTCAACTTAAATTTAGGATTATTCTATTAAATAAAATATCCGTTAAAATGGGAGTGAGTAAATAAGCTTTTTATTTATAAAAATGAAATCAAAATTTTATTATACATAGGCACTCACACACAACCACTTTTTACACCAGTATATTACCAACATTTTTATTGTGATATGATGGTAGTTTCATGGGGTGGATTGGCTTACATTGTCCTAGATGTAGTCTCCACTATCTGGAAATTCTCGCATAGTCATTTTAAATGATGCCTTACTTGTTGAGGATATGCATTATCATGGTCAAAGGAGAGAATGAGTAATGTTACCTCAATCCCATGTATTCATAAATGGAATTAAAAAGGAATGAACCTACTGGTTAAGACCATAATTTATGCTTTATATATCAATTATCTTCTGTAATTACAATTTATAAACAATAATTCTAATGGAAAAATTATTACCCATGGTCATAATTCCAAATAAACATATTTTCCACTATTCGCATTCCCCAATATTCAGTTCACTATTCCAATAGTCAAATATGTATTCAAACATATGTATTATTATTCCAATAGTCATATTACTTCCTATAAATACATATTTATTACTTCATTAATCATTTTCCTCATTTCCCCTTAAGGCCATCCCCTTCTAAAATTTTGATTGGATTATTAATGTTTTATTTTATTTTTATTGTTTTGTTTATGGTTCAGATGATTCTTTGTGATATAGACAATCATAATTATCCTATTCCTATAATTTTATTTCAATCAATCAATTTAACAACTATAATGATTTCAATTCTCAAGGATATTATTCTTTTATAAATGTAATTTTCTTATGAAATATTTATCATTTTCATGGGATTTTATTGTGTAAAATAATAAAATATTCCGGGAGAATCAAAAGATAACACATGAAGGAAAATTATAGGCCATTTCATCCCCCCTTAATAACTTTAATAATATAATTTTTTACCACCTCAAAACAAATGGAAGTATTTCTTCATCATCGCATCTATAGGCCCCCAAGATTCTTCTATATAATTTTGATTTCTCCAAAATACATTAATGAGTCGGGTTGTATTGCTCCTCTACACTTATTATCATTCATCTAGAATCTTTTTTAGTTTTCTTCAAATGATAGTCTATGTTAAAATTCCATACTATTTGTGTATATTATATGTGTTGGGTCTGATATATACATTCTTAACATAGACAATTAGGAAAATTTGTTGAAATAGGAAATATTTTGTGGTAGTATTACCTGATATAAAACTACCCCAACATGCTCTATCAAATCAAATGGTATAATGTACCGTTCATTAAGTTTACCCTTATTTTTCAACCTCATGAACCCTTTCTAAGGTGATATTTTGAGGAATACACATTCCTCAACATGAAATCTAAGTCCTTCCTTATTTTTTCATCATATATATTTTCATCTCAGAGCATCCTTGATATGTTATTGGATCACTTATATCTTATCCATAGTTTATTTACCAATGTTTTTTCCCAAATATTTTTCTTCACCGACTTCATTCCAGCATATTTGAGTTCTACACATCAACCCATAGAATTATTTTAAGGATCCATTTTAAATATTGACTGAGAATTGTTGTTATAGGAGAATTCAACAAGTGGAATATTTTGATCCCAACTCCCCTAAAAATTACATGTCCTATCCTGTAACATGTCTTCTAATGTTTAAATAGTAAATATATAGTATAAATAAATTGGAAGATTATTATTTGTTCTAAGGTTTATGTATGAATTCCTAGAATTTTGATGCAACATCTAGAACAATGAATTAAATTATGGTTCGTGGTCTGATAAAATTGATTGTAGTTCCCCCATGATGTTTCAGAACGTCCTAAACATACATAAAAGAAAGGTTCTTAATGGATAAATATTATCATATGGTGAAACATATGTGTAGAATTAATTAACCCATCAGTAACTACAAAAATTCCATTCCTCCCATGAATGTTTTTAGAAATCCACTGAGAGAGTGAATAATGATGTTATCCCACTTTAATACAATTATAGGTAGTTTTTTAAACACTCATTTTGGTAGCTATCACTCAACCTTCACTTACTAACATACCAAACATCTTTCATTATAATCAACAATCTCACATTTCATGTTATCCCACAAATAAGGATCCTATATATCTATGTACATTTGGGGTCTTCTAGGGTGTATATTGAATTCAAAGATTTTAGTTTTATCTATAAAAAAATTCATTAACTTTGTATCAAATTGGATACATAAAATTTTACCAAACCTCAAAACTCCCTCTTTATTAACATCGAATTTATAAAGCTTTACATTTATTAAATATTAAATATTATATTGTTATATAGAATTTCCCTCTGGGGTTTCTTGATATCCTCCTATAATTAGGGTTTTGGAATCACTTGGAATAGGATTAATGATTTCACATCCCTTATTACTTGTAGGCTCATCTTTAACAATTCTTTGATCAATTGATTAAAGTTTTTTATTCATCATTAAAAATTTGATGTATTTCCCTCTCAATACATCATCGATGATATTTTCTTTTCAAGGGTTATAATAGACTGGAAAATAATAGTCTATAAAAATATCCAACTATCTCTTGTTCCTTAGGTTTAGTTCCTTTTAAATGGTTATATACTTCAGAAACTGGTGGTAAATAAATATATCACACTTCTCCCCAATTTTATAATTTTATCCTATCATTAATGACATGATAATTGTATCTAACTCCATATCCCAGGTAGGATATTACATTTTAGGATTTTTTAGTTTCCACGATTAATAGGATGTCACTTTGTTATTCTATATGACCATGCATCCAATTCCTGTTAAGGATGCATCAACGTAAATGCAAAATACTTCCCTATTAGAGGGTAATGCTAGCATAGGTTAAATGAATAACCCATTATTTACTTCCTGTAAACATTATTAAATCTACATTTTCTAGATAAAAATAAATTCTTTTCAAGTTAACTTGGTGATTATATTATAAATCTAGGAAATAGTTTTCACAAAACATATGTAGTATTATATTAGAATAAGGAAAGTATGAATTTTATTTGTTGTTGTCAATTTATACTACTCAATGAAATTTTACTATTCTATATCCTGTAATATTCATTTACTTGTCATAATGTGTCCCAAGAATGCGAATTATGATAAAAATATCTCATATTTATTTAATTAATTATAAACATTTAGTTTCCTCAGAGTTTGTAATATATTCCTTAGATAATCCTCCTGATCTTCGTGGCTTTTGAAACATATCACAATATCCTAATAAATACCACCAAAAATTTATTATGGTGGTCCCTAAAAGACTCAATTAATCAAACCCATAGATACATAATGATCATTAGTCAATACAAATGGAATAATAAACTCAAAATGTTTCTATCTTGATCATTAAGTTTTATTTGGGATACCTTTTTTCATTACCCACAGATGATAACACCTTGATCAGAGGTTAATAATGGAGAAAAATAGAACCCCTTGACTATTATTGAACAAATTATAAATCATGGGAAGATATTATTCTTATTATTCACTATGATACCGTTTTGTTTTATATAATCAATGCAATACCACAATGATCCATCCTTCTTCATTACCAAGAGAATTGTTTCTTCCCTAGAATATAAACAAATACGAATAATACCCGTATCCAAAATATCATGAAATTTTCATTTTATTTCACTCACTCTACATATCCTATTTTTTAAGGGGTATTTGATATCATCTTGGATATAGTACTAAATTAAATTAAGAACACTTCTACTCAATCAGGGGGTGGGAAATGTAAATATTTAGGAAATAGTTAATGTATTCCTAAAAAAATTGATACATATCCAATCATTATACTTTTTATTTCTTATTATTCACCAAAAATCATTTACATAAAGAAGTTAGTAAGTGGTGTTTCCTGTTAAGATTGGGGTTGGGATATCTCTCCTTCTAAGATAATTATGGATTTCCTTTTAAAGATAACAGAAATATTATTCTTATACTATTGATCTTGGCATTTTACTTTGAAAATGAATCTACCGCAATTATTAATTAAAATTCCTCCATTAGAATGGCCACAAGGTGTGTGAAGATATTACACTCCCCAAATCTAATGGTGTAATCCCTATATATAATTGATTCTTTAATAGTTCCCCCATGACTTTTAAACAAAAATACTACCACTAGTATTTTTGGGATTTACATGTTGTTCATTTCAATCATTAACAAAATAAAAGAATGGGTAGAACAAAAAACCACCATATAACAATATATATTTGAGTCTATGAAAATTGTACCTAAAACAACATCATTTGGATCCTTGACATTAGCTGTTGTGATTTTAGAATCATGACCTTACTCATACGTACTTTTTTTTAGTTGATTATGTTTTCCCTCAATTATCTAGAAATTTGGGTATTAATTTTCCAATTGTTCATACAACCCCAATCAAAAAATTATACAATTGGTTGTACATGCAGTATCTTCCCTTTTACATTGGGTTTAGATATTTTGTCTTAACATCTCTATGAAATTTTAAAGTTATATATCCATCTCATCAATAGTTGTATCACTTTAAACCTCCTTCTAGGAAATTCAACTAATACCACTTCACACATTTTTTCACATGAGATGTTTCAATTTCTTCTTATATGGATTATTTTAAAAAAATTGTTCTTTTCTAATCATATTATCATTCATTCTAAGAGTCCACTAAGAATCACTAGAATCTATTTCATCATTGAGATAAGAACACATTATCTCTTTATAACACCCAATGTGTCATATTTTCAATTTTTCTATAGATGGGGAATCGGTATTTTGAATAATCAGTCAACCATCCCATCAAAATTGATGGAAAAGCATAATGTGAATGATTTAAATATTTTATCTTATAATTCCACAATAACTCATTTTCTTTTGTTTCAATTAATTAAAATTATTATCCATATTAGTTGTCAGAAAAATATTAGTTTAAAAGAATAATTTTTTTATGTCTTACAATTAATTGGCTTCCACCTCGTACCTTAGTTTAATGTTCTCAATCAGTTTCCCCCACTTATAATATTTTTCATCTAAGAGAAATAATATTATTAAAAATTTCTCTTGGTCTAAATAATAGAGTATAAAAAATATATTTTCTATAGTGATGATCTGTTATTTGGAAATAAGCGCATCAGTGGTTCCAATAAAAATAGGTTTTCATTTTCATATGACGTATTAAACTACAAGTTGTTTCTTCTATAGTGAATTCAGATGATACATATGTTTTGGGTTGTTATTCATGACCTAAGTTAACTAATTAGTCATCATCATAAATTTTTCAACTCTATATTACTTCACATTAGGATATAGTTCTTACACTTTCCATTTAATTTTTTATTTATGGGATTACTTATACATCTTACAATTTTTTTAGAATAGCAAAATCAACATGATTTTTTTTACAATTGAAAATCATAAAGGAAAACACAATATGGAAAATTTTAATATCATGATTCTATAATGAAATAATTCAATCCTAATTTTTTAACATTAACAATATATCTTTATAATGTATTGTAAAAATCATGTAAGTGAACAAATCATATCCACTGAGATTGTCAATGATTTTATGCAATATGACCTATTTCTTATGTATCAGGTGACTATTTTGTTAATACCCAATTATCTCTTTTCTTGGTTATTACCAATATGTACAACTATTCTATAGAAACATCCACTTTAGGAATCAAAACATGAATTTATTCTTGCAAAAAAACTATCTTTATTCTTCACCAAACTTTTAGGATGTTTTACATTATTTAGACTTATCCCTAGGATTATTATTAATTTTTTATCATCTTAATTTCAACAAATAACTATTTATTAATTTTTAAACTATCTACAAATACCCCCACATTTAATATATTATTTTAACAAAATTCTATACCAAAATATTAAATAAATAAAACAAACTTTTAAGGCTTACTATATTTGAAACTTGGTACATAATACATAAATTACATAAGGAACACATGTACATATAATTTTATTTAATCCTTTGAAAACATCCCTTTATTATTCCATTAATGTTTACATCACAACATGTGACTTCCATGAGGAAGACATTACTATAAAATGGGTGAGCTTAATGCAAATTAAGGAATAATCAAAAGAAATAGATCATAAGAGTTCATTAAGGATAAAATATTATGTGTTACATGATGGAATAGTCATAACTATTTAATACATGGCATGGATATATGGATATAACAAAATAAAGAAACTTTCCAAACCATACCAAAATGTTTTATCCACTATAAATCACAAAACATTATTACCAAGTTTACTCACCAAGGTATCATAAAACATGAAATATATAAAGATTAATTCATTACCCAATGCATTATATTTTTCTTAGTAAACACCCTTAAAATGTCTAAATTCATATGTTCCACATAGATCATGTGAAAAAATTCATTAAAAGCATATGGGAAAATAATTAATGGGTTTCATATAAAATAAATTAAAATTATAAATTCATATATTTAGGAGAATTATATAATTTTTTACCCAAGATACAGAAATCCAGGTTTCATATTTGGATGTCCCCATTCAATTAATCATGTTTACATTTTTTTAATACCAATTAATAGAAATATTGATAAGGTAATCACATCATATGAATATTTTAGGAATATAAAATAAAATTAACATAGAATAACATGTATAAGAAATGATTATTTCATAGTATTAATGAGAGGGTTGGAAATTGTCTCATTAAAAGAACATAATTTTCATAGAGATGAAATTATTTGGATGCATGAAAGCCTTATATTATGAAAATATGATTGTATAATGTATGTAAATTAATATAAAGGAGAAAATAAGAAGATAATTACCTTACATTGAAGAGGTTATTCCTCAAACATAAGGATTACACCTTATGAACATATGGACACCTTGGATGGACTATTTGGAAGGAAATGATTATAAATTCATGGATATAGGAATTTTAGTGGATATGAATTAGAGTTTGGGTTAGTGTTTATATTAAAAGGGTAGGATTGTTTTATTAATTTTATATTATGGACAATGGAATACAAGGTTTCGTAAATTTAAAAACCATTGGATTACCCATTATTGTTTTCATGGTTTTAGATATTTATGTCATTTTTTAATATTTTAATTCATTTTAATTGAAATACAATTATTAGTGTGATTTTTTTCATAGAAAATAAATATTTTCCCAAAATAAAGTTTCTCAAATCAAAATTTTCATTTTAGTCTTTGTAAAGTCAAGTATAGGTTTGTAAATTTATTTAAACCAAATAAAATACATAATATTAAAAAAAATATTTGATTTTCCCCAAAAGATTCATGTTTATTAATTATTACATCATTTTTATAGATTTATGATGTTATAAAACTTAACAAAAACAAAAAAAATGTATTTTTACTATTCACTGAAAAAAAGCATTAAGATCCTTCTCAAAATTTCTTTGAAACATAATTTCTGCATATTAATTTCAAATATATTTTAATTTTTTAAAAATGAATTCATAAATATTATAATTTCTACCTCTAAATAAAAAATTCTTACTAATTGAAAATAAAAATCATTAAAACATTGTCAACTTTCGGTAACATATAAATAGGTTCATGAACATTTTAAAATTATTTTATTATTTATATTTAAATAAATATATTTAATTGGAATATCTCATAAAAATATATTTTGTTTAGAATAATTTAATTCATTATAAATGTGTATATATTTAATGAAAATAAAACATTGTTCAACTTGTATCAAAAAATACATTTATCCCATTCATCATAAATTCATTTCTATTTTATTAAATAAAATAATAATAATTGGATCAAAGATATGAAAACATAATTTACACAAAGTAAATTAAAAATTATTATATTATGGAGAATATACATAACCCCTTATTACACTAGCATACTCCCTGAGTGTGAGGTGTGTGATGGTGGTAGTTTCATAGGGTGGCTCAACAGACACTGAACAAGTACTAATCTCCAACGACTTGAACTTTTATCATAGTCTATTCCCCTTGAGCATTACATAATGAATTTCTAACTGGGATTAGTCAAAGTTAAACCCTAGTGACACTACCTCCATCCCATGTTTTGATATACAATCATCAAAATGAATGATACAACAAGTTGAGGTCATAATTTATCCCTTATACAATAATTATCTTTTATCATTGACCTTTACAAAAAATAAATATAATGGTTAAATTATTAAAAATCATTATAATTCCCAATGGTCTGATTGATTGATGATATTATTAACCAACGACCACGAAACTATTCCTTCGTTCGTATAACTATTTTTATATTTGTATCACTATACCATTTGTCATATTACTTCGTATTATTACATTTTCCATCCATAATACATTATTTACCTCAATTATAATCAAGGATCTACATCTAAAAAATATCTATTAGATTACAAATATTTGTCATTATTTTATAATTTTTTTCGTGGTTGTGGTGATTCTTGGGGATCAAGTTGATCCTAATTTTTATATTCTATCAATTTTAATTTTTTTTCTATTTTTATATGTCCAATTTTCATGATTATTTTTACTCTATAAATTCAATTACATTAGGAAATATATTTTCATTTTTATGGGATCATATTGTAAAATATAATAAAATATTAATTTTGAATCTTGAGTTCATTCACTATGGAAAATTTTGGGCTGTTACATTCTCCCCTTAAGATATGTTATCAATGAAATTTATATCCACCCTCTAAACAAATGGTGGTATTTTTCCTTCCTCGCTTCATCGATCACCCAAGATCCTTCCTAAAACATGTGATTTTAAAAAAAGACATTTATGATGCAAGTTTTCTTATTCCTAAAAACAATGTTCCCTTTATGATGAATTGGGATTGGTTCTTCTTCATATGATATGTTATGTTCAATTTCTATACCATTAGAGTATAATATATGTGTTGGGTCTAACTTATACACTCTTAACAGTGACATGGTGATGTTATTGTGGACATTAGAAATATTTAAAGGTATTACTACCTGATAGAAAACAACTCTAACATGTTCCAAAATCTCAAAATGTCAAGTTTGTCATGAAATTAGTTTCCCTATCTTTGGTCCAATCCAATTTCCTTGTAATCTAACCTACCTTATAAGAAAGTGTAAACAGGTTTTGGGCAATCAAGTTGAGATCAATCATACATGGTGGGAGGGGAATCAGGTTACATACTTCTTTGCATCTCTAGAACCTCTAACTGAAAGTATGTCTCTCTTCCTTAACGTTAGCGCATTCCCTAAGGAGGGAGTGAGGTTTGTTATTAATGAATCTTTAGTTTTGAATTTTTTTCATCCCCCATGACTCTTTTTTCCCTATTTTTGTTTTTGTTTTCTGGTTTTCTATCTTTCTATACTCTCTTTTATTCAATAAAAATGTTAGTTTTCAGTCATTCAGAGAAAGGACATAGTGATCTTTATTCATCAACTCCTTCTTTAACTCTATATCAGCCAGTATATATAGCCTTGTCTTAGACATCAGTACTCACTCTTTATAAACATTTAATTTAGAAAGATTTATATTTTTCAAACCTTATATATTATTGTATAACATACAATCATCTCTTTGTGCATTAATGATATTTTATAGTAATTATGGTTGTGAAATCATTTGGGATAGGATTTGTGATTCTTCTTCCCTTATGACATCCATGTCTATCATTACCAAGCCTTTGATCATTAATTTTTTTAATCGCCATCATCACAATATCTTGGAGGTCATTCCTACTAAACACATTATTAACTATTATGATATGGTGATAATGAATAGAACATACATTTTCTTTAGGAAGTTCCAACCATATCATTCATCTCATGTTTAACGATTTTTTCAAATTTAAACTTCAGAACATGATGGTTGGTAATTTCATTGCACTTATCCCAATAAAGATATTGTATACATAACTTTAATGAGATGATAACTATGGCTATCTCTACATCTTGGGTAGTATAATTCAATTTATGAGGCTTTACCTATCGTGGTGCATATTTAATTATATTTTCATTCTATATGAGTATGCTTCCAATTCATTTCAACTACACATCATAATAAATGAAAATTTATTCCTTGTTAGATTGTAAAGTTATAACATGTTCAATAACCGACCTCTTCATCAGTTCTTGGATGGTTTCTTAAAATTTTGTTATCATGATATGTTTAATTACCTTTCATGCTCACATGGATAGTGGATTAGAAATCTATGAATCATTTTTCAAACACCTTATATAGTATCCTACTAGATAAAATAAAAAATAATTCTCAGTTACTTTTTTAGGATACAACCACTTCTCTATGCACTTTGATGTTTCTAGATCCACTAAGAATCCTTAAATAGTCATAATGTGTCCAAATAATTAGAATTATTATAACCAAAACACACATTTTCTAAATTTACAAAAAAATATTCTCTTTCCTCAATGATTGTAATATGACCCTTATAGAGTCCTAATGCTATTTATGAGCTATTTTCATATAAGAATATCTTCTATATAGACCTTCACAAATATATTATGGAAGTACCTAAAGACTATTTTCATCACATTCTAAAATATTTAAGGGTCCTTAGTCAGGGAAAAGGGCCAAAAAATGTAATATCATTTTTCATTGGAAGGAATTCATGGAGATATATTCTTATCTTACCCTCAATTGATGATACACTTATTTTACATCAATCATGGAGATCAGTTGATTTCAATGAATATAGTTTAAAAAATCAAAAATCCTTGGTAGATTTTATTTATTAATTATTATGATCCCTATAAGTTCTCTATAGTTAATTCATAATTTCAGTCACCCATTCTTATTATTTTAAATGGGAATGGGTGCTTCCCATGGAGATAAACTCATACCATTAAAATCCTTCACCAAATGATCATGTTTTTTCTTATTTAATTCCTATAAATCTATATATTCCCTTATATATGGGTTTTTGATATTATATTTGATCCATGTATGTGTTCAATTCGGAAATATACCTCCCTTCTGGGGGATGTAAGATCCAATCTTTTTCTGGGTATATCTCTTTCTATGTATTTCATTAAATTTTATTTCTATTGTGTTTTCATCATGGATGTCTTTCGTTTTCATAAATCTAGTCTTAGTTTGTGAGAAAATGTGAAAAAATTGAAGTGGATCTATGTGGAGATCTTTTTGAGGGAAAATGACCGAATATTTATGGATGTATTCTTGTTTTCATTAATGGAGTCTAGGTATAAATTGGTTAAGTTTCAACATGGGTTTATATTAAGTTGAAAAACATTAAAAGAGGTTTAGGTAGTTAATAGGTAAAATGGGCTGAAAACTCATCTATAAAATATTTTAATTCCACAATAAGGGACTATACATCATTTAATGTTTCGGGTTCTTCAATAAAATAAATCCAAGGTGATGGGTTTTTCTCTGTAATCCATTAATAATATTTTCATGACATGTAACTACATTAAAAATCATTTAATTTACTAGCCTACAATTTTAATCATGTTGTGTGGATTATTTTAATTGCATTCCACAACAATTCCTCTCCTCTCAACACTACGGAATTCTCTAGGAGATTTTGCGGTGACAACATCCTTTTCAGATGTGTCGTTTGTTTGAGAAATCCCTTTTAATTGGTTTTGGTCTTAATTTTCATTCTCTACCCTGTTTTTCTAACCATTGTAGTGAAACACCTTGAACAATTGCATTGTTTGTTTTTTATATTGATCATTGTTTACATAGGAACCAATTTTTAATCATTTTCACCTTCCTTCCCGTAGGAAATTTCTTTTTCAAGAATTGAATTCTTCATTGGTAAAGATAGGGGGACTAAATCATAAATATATGGTTTGATAATTTTCTTTTTTATATGATATTGTGATTTTTCCAATGTCTCAGGCACCCAAATAAACCAAATAAATGAATGGTATTATTCTTTGTAGTCACTTGGTTTCAATTGGATTTTCTCTTAGCTCATGGCTACACATTGGGTGAGAGAACGTTGAAAATAAATGAATTAGATAACGGGTTAAAGTGTGTGTAGTATGAAATTTGACATTAGGTTATTTATTGTTATATAATCCCTAAATTTTTTATATTGATTATTGATATAATATTTTATCATTTGTGATTAAAAATAAAAAATTTCTTTCAGACATAAATGTTAATTTCCATAATTAACAACTCATATATATGATGTGATATTGTGATATCCATGTTGTATGATAGGACTTGTGTTTTATGATGGAATGATTATATATAGGGCTTGGCCAGATAACATGCACACTTATATTCTTTAATGTTGAAATTGAGCGGTCTTGGCCATGTCCCATGTTGTAATGATTATAGAGAGTTGGGTTTTCCCAACCCCATTTCGTAATACTTGTAGGGATCTAACCAAGATGTTTTAATGATTATACGATTTTGACCGAGATTTTTGGGATTATAGAATGGTTGTATGGTTGGGGTTGGCATTGTC
Source organism: Viscum album (assembly GCA_963277665.1). Classification (NCBI taxonomy): domain Eukaryota; kingdom Viridiplantae; phylum Streptophyta; class Magnoliopsida; order Santalales; family Viscaceae; genus Viscum; species Viscum album. The sequence goes on from OY728129.1 coordinate 1,831,696,534, forward strand.
ATAAGACATGCTTTGATATATTACAGCATGGCTCTAAAGAAGATTATTTTTCCATGGTTATAATGGTGGTTTTTCTGGTCGAAAGCCATAGTTATAAATATTTAGGCACGGAGCTGAAACAAGTGTTGTTATATTTTTTTTATTTTTTAATTAATTAATACCAATGTTTATAACATAATTTCATACACTAATTATCAATATATTTTTCTTAAAAACATTAGTTTTGACTAACAATGTTAAAAATACACCCTATTTGGGCCACTATTTGGTACCTGAGTAGATTACATGGATTCAAGTTTGGAAAAGGGAAGTGGACCCTGTAGGTGATTGCTTATTTATTAATGGGATGGAGTTTGTAGGTGGTATTGATGTAGGGTTTGGTATCATAGAATTTTATGTCTTCATTTGAGTCTTCTTGTCTTTTTCATTTAATGTTTCTATATTGAAATATAGTTATATTCTAGCACATCAATAAATTATTACTAATCAATTATTGGATTATTTAGTCGGCTTTTATTATTGCCTTCAACTATGTCTCTACATTAATTTTCTTTTTTATATGGTTTCCTTTCTACGGCTATTACAGTTCATTCCAAGATTATAGTTTCCCCACAATACATTTCACACCTCCACTAACAGTCAGTAACCTCTGGCATACGAGGAGGCATGCTTCACATCTTATAACAAACCCTTTTTTTCTAGGTGAGAGAGTTCTAGATTTGGGGATGTTACAAAGTATTACCAAAGGATAAATTTTTCTTTTTCTATACTTAGATATTTGAGAATGGTAGAAATGATACTAGGATGTGTTGATACATGGTGATGATCTTGTGCATGGAAGTAGTCAACCCATGTATTGGGGGAAATATGATTTCCTCGGGATGGGAATTTTGTTTGTGTTGTGTTCTCGTTATAATTGATTTTATCTCACCTTGGGTGATTCACATGTTGGGTGTTGTTATTGTTTTATTATTTTACTGCTTCTTTAGATTTGAACTCATGACCCTGTATGGAATGGGATGAGAATGCATGCCTCATAATAGGCACGTAGGGATATATGGACCTGCATTATTCATGATAAAGAAATATCTATTTCATTATGTGATATAGACTTATATGTTGAACTATAAAATTAGATATCTGTTACACCAGGTAAATGAAATGAGTTTATGTGTCATACAAAAACACATTCATGCTAGGTTTAGAGAGACCATGAGTCACTTGTTATCTATTGTAGTAACCTATTGAGTTTTACCATGTTGATATCCAATTCTCTAAGGTATGAATTTTTTTCTTTAATAGAAAATGAATCCTCTTCATCTTTGACTTGAGCTTCAGGAGAGTGGATATCATTACGCTCATAATGCAACTAAACCATATCTTCATGTAGATCCTAAGGAGTATATGGATTTTCATCTTCATGATAGCTTCTTGAGGGTTATGTTATCCCTAGAAAGGGAGACTATTTTTACCATTACTTCAATTTATGAGTTTATAATAGATATTTTGATGTTGGATCCTCTATTGTTTAATGGGGAAGAAGGACCCTAGGTGGACAAGTTCTTGATTGAGTCAGTCTTGATGATATTGGGACATCTTAAGAAACTCACAGATATAATGTTGAATCATGATGAATATATGCTTCATGGTCTATTTAAGTGTTAGTGGGATATTATGTAGGAATATTAGTATTAGGATGATATATCATTGAAGAACTTTGAGATAAAGTTCCTAATCTATTTCTATCTCAAGTTGTTGAGGGATTAAAAAGATCGTGAGTTTATACATCTGACACAGGAAGGCATGTCTGTGCTGAACAATGATGGATATTTGATCAACGCACAGCTCATTGTGTTATCCTTGGTAGTTGATTAGATCTCCAGGGTGAGACATTGTTTGGATGGTCTTCACTCTGATATCAGGTTATAGGTAAATGTTTTTTTAATTATGCTTATTTGAGGATGTGATAAATGAAGCACTCATAAAATAAGGGACTATGAGAGATCCCCAAAGAAGAAGCCATGATATTTTCACATGGAGATCTAGGAGTTCTTCTTCAAGTGTCATGAAGCGCCGCTAGGACAATTTCTACCAAGGTAGTAGTGGGAAGAGTAGTCAAGGAAGTGGAATCCATCTCAAGAACATGTTCTATTCCATTGCTATCAATGAGAAAAGTTTGGTCCCATGTTCTAATAGTGGCATCATCCTATAGTCGAGTGTCACATTTATGGTAGACAAGTCCATCCTCATAAGTTATATATGATAATTTTATAGAATACTAGTTGTAGGGGATTAGAACAGAAACCTGAGTTGGGATAGGGATCAATTATCCCTCAGCAAGTTGGTAGCTGGAGTTTAACTGATCATTCAAGACGAGGTAGGGTATGTGAAACCCCAGTTCATGAGAAATATTACCGGCCAAGGGGAATATCTTAGGGTGGTCATATTGGATCCCATAGAATATATAAAAGTCATATTCACATTATATAGACTACTCTAGCTATCATGGATGCATGAGAATCTACCATTAGAGGTTTAATTCATTTATAATCTACATTAGCTTGTGGTTTGTTGGATATGGGGTCACTACATTATTTTCTATATACACTTTTTGAAAATGGTTTGGGCTTGAATGTGCAAATATTGGATGGGTTTTTAACCATGGACACATCCTTGGGTGTGCAGTCAGAAAATATCAAATGTTGAAAGGCGGGTTCTCTAGATGATGGTGGATACCATTTCTTTTGGGAACTTTTCAATATCAAAATTACAGGCTTTAACACTATTCTTGATATGGATTGGTTGTTTCAACACTATCCTCATAACAACTATTATAGAATCACTATTTCATTTATATCTCTAGAAAAAGGCATCTATTATCACCAATGTGTGTGGGATATTCAGGATAGTTGTACAAGTCCAATTCAGTATAGATTGGATTATCTCATGACATAGGTAATCATCCATGCCTAAGATAATAGTGGAAAGGCCACACAATTATTTTTCACTAGCGGTAGAAATGTTTTAGGATGTTTTCTGTAACAAGTTATATGGTTTACTTCCCGAGTGAGATATTATGATAATGATTGAGAATGTTCTGGGATTAGGGGAAGTTTCTATCCCACCATACAGAATAAAACCATCAGAGTAGTTAGTGTTGAATGTTCAGTTGGAATATCTGGAATCTAAACAATTTATACGGACTAGTATATCTCCATGGGGTTCTATCGTTCTCTTCACCAAGAAGGTAGATGGCTCTTTGTGCTTATGTCTGGATTATCAGAGGTTGAAGTTGATGATTGTAAAGAACAAGTATCCCCTTCTTCACATTGATTATATTTTCAATTTTTTGAGAGGTTCTATGATCTTATCCATGATTTATATGAGTTCAAGTTTCCACCAGCAAATGATGACACCATCAGACATACTTCAGACTTATTTTTGGAGTATGTGTGTCTTATATAAATTTTGGTGATATCATTTGGGTTGACTAACTCACAAGAGGTATTCACGACATTAATTAAAATGGCCTTTAATTCATTTCTAGACCATTCCGTGGTGGTATTTTTATATGATATTTTTGTTTACTCCCTTTCATCCAATGATAATGCCAAACATCTAGACATTTTTCCTGAGTACATTGAGAGAGAATATCATTTATTCCAAGATAACCAAATGTTGTTTTTGTATGAATAATGTGCACTTGTTGGGCCACATCATCTAAGAGGAAAGAGTTCCAATATACAAAGATAAAGTCAATGTCGTGGTATCTTGGGAACAACCTAATAATTTATTCAATATTCAGGGCTTTCTGGGTTTTCCAAGTTATTATCATCACATTATCCAGGATTTCTCCATTTTGATAATAGTAATTATCGGGATGAATGAAAAAGGGGGAAGTCTATATCATATTATTGTTGTGAGAATAAAATTCATGTTCTTAAAGTAAGGATGAACTTATCACAAGACCTCACATTACCTATGCTAGGTAAATCATATATTGTGTACTGTGACACATCATGAGTTTGAATCAGAGTAGTTATAGTGTAGGAGGATCATGTGGTTTCTTATGGATCCATTAATCTTAGACCACTTGAGAGAAATTACCCTACTCATGATCTTGAGTTAGAAGTAGTGGTGCATACCCTGAGATGTGGGAGACACTATCTCATGGGTGAGAATCTTATGGTATACACAGACCAAAAGATCCTTTGAGACATCTGTTCATGGTTAGACATCAACCTTGGTTTATACACAAGGAAGGGAAAATGTTGGCATTGAAACATTGAAATGAAATACATAGATTAATGATGTATGGGAGTCATATAATGAGTACTGGGTAATGTAATTTTTTTAATAATGCATCGGGATGTTCATGAGTCTCAATATTGGGTATCATTGACTTTTACATATGTTATACCCATGATTTTCGACATAATTAAAACCGAGTAGTTGTCTGATCTGAACGGATCATTTTAGAGAGATAAATTATATGGTGGGGACACACGATTAGGATGATATCTCAGAGGTCTAAATTATCTTCATTTTGGTGGTTGAATATGAGTTCTTATGGGATTACACGAGGAGATGATGAGGGAGGTTCATTCTTCTAGATGGGTGGTGCATCATAGTTTAACAAATATGTATCGTGATATTCATAGGCAATATTTTTTGAAAGAAAATATTATGGAGGTGTCAAGAATCACGGCTAGATGCTTCACATGTTAGTAGGTGAAAGGTGAGCTGTAGAGGCCAACTATTCTTTTTAATCCTTTACCCATTGTCGATTGGAAATGGGATGATGTAACAATAGATTGTGTGATAGGATTACCATGGAAAACACATAAGAATAAAGATATATAGGTGTTTGTGCATTGAATGAATAAGGTATCTCAGTTATTTCCTATCAGGGACACCTTCATAGTTGATGATATAAGGAGTCTTTATGCGAATGAGGTGTTTTGGTTTCACTGTGTTATGAGGAGTACCATTTTAGAAAGAAATCCCCATTTCATATCTCATTTATGGAAGGGTCTTCCTAAGGATCTAGGATCATGGTTTCATTTGACTATAACACATTATCCACACACTGATGGTTATTCTTAATAGTCTATTCATGTTCTGGAGGATATGTTATAACCTATGATTTGGATTCTGGTGGTTTATGGGAGCTATATAAGTCACTCATGGATTTTTCATATAATTATAGCATCCAAGAATCAATCCAAATGGAATATTTCAAAACATATTATGTTAGGTCATCTCGTTCACCTCTTTTTTTGCTAGAGGAAGGTGAGTCATCACTTGTTGGTCCTAGTCTAATGTAGTATACATCTGAGCTGGTTCATTGGATCAAACAATGGTTGGGGACCGTGCAGAGAAGAAAACAATTATACTGACCATAAGAGATGACCTATGTAATTTGATGTTTTACCATCATTTTTTCCTTTAGGTGTCTCCTAGGTTTGGGAAACACTATATTAGAAAATAGAGAATTCTAGAATTCAGGTTTTTCGAGCTGTTTGAGATTGTGGAAAGGCTTGGTCCAATGGTGTGCCATATCACCCTTCTAAAGTGTGATCATACCATTCATGATGTTTACCATGTGTCATAGGTGTGGATATATCATCTAGAACCTTCCTATGTGATAGATGTAGTAGTTATTGAGCATTTTGATGATTCTTTGTTTAGAATCTGATACAAGTTGTGAATCTTAGTGAGAAATATCATTAGGGTAGGACTATACTGTTGGTTTGAGTGAAGCGGATGTATGGGTGAGTTAAGAGGAGATCTGATAGAGGGAGTCTGATATGAATACATAGTGGCAATACATGGTCATTTAAACCTCACTATGTTTCCTAGAGTCGATTGAGGATGAGTTGTTATTAGGTGGGGAGTTTGTAAGATCCCATTTTTTCATGTTTTTATCTTTTTGAGTTATTTCTTAACTTTTATTTAGGTGTTATTATAATAATATATGTTGTTCGGTTAAATAAACATAGTATTAGGTTGTGATAAAACATTATAAAACTAACATGAATCTAAGTGGACAATGTTTTTGGGGAAAATGAACTAATTTTCAGGGATAAATTCTTGTTGGAATTAATAGAGTCCCAATATAAATGGGTTAAGTGTTAAAATGATTTCTTGGTAAGTTGAGAAGCTTTAAAATGGTATTTTGTTTATTAAAATAAATAAGGGTTGAAATCCATTATGTATTATATTTACCAGCCATGAAAGGGTGTTATACATCTTGTAATTATTTGGGTATTTTAATAAAATAAATCTGAGGCGACCAATTTTTCAGAGTATTCCATTAAAATTATTTACATAAAGTGTTACTATATAACACATAATGTAATATATAGACTGTTAATTTTAATCATTTTGTGCGGTTGATTTTAATTTCATTGCATAGAATCTCCCCTCCTATCGACTCTAAGGAATTCTTCAGGTGATTATAGGGTGTCAAATTCCCTATTGGACACCCTGTTCGTGTGGGAAATACCTAGTAAGTGGGATTGGTATTATTTTTTCATATCTACCTTGGTTATCCAACCATTTTGGTTAAATAAGATGATTTATTTCATTGATAGTGTTTATCATGATCAATTTCGATCTTGGAACCTATTTGTAATCATAAACACCTTCCTTCTCATGGGTTTTTTTCTATTAGAAGCATTGCATTCTTCACTAGTAAAGGAAAGGGTCTAAATCTTATCCCTATGGTTTTATAATTTCCATTTATCTTAAATATTGATATTTTACCAACATATAATGTTCCCAACTCAACCAACTAAATGAATGGAATTATTACATGGAGTCCATTGGTTTCAATTGGATTCTGATATGGGATATGGCTACCCATTGTGTGAGAAAACCTTGAAAATATTGAATTGGATAATGGTTTAATGTGTTTTTTCATTACATGTGGCCTTATGTGATTTATTTTTATATAATCCCTAAATTGTGGAATATTTATTTTGGATATAATAGTTAATCAATTGGGATTCAAAATAAAAGGGGTATTTGAAAAACAAATGATACTTTTCATAATTAACCATTGAGATATGTGGTGTTATATTGTGATATCCATGAAATCTAATAGGACTTGTGTTCCATGATGAAATGATTAAATATTGGGATCATCCCTTGAACATTCACACCTATATGATATGATACTAATATTGCGTGTGCTCGGCCAAGTCCCATGTTTTAATGCTTAGAGAGAGTGGCTTGTGTTCAGTCCAATATTGTAATGCTTAGTTGATTTATTCAGGCTATTTTAATTATTATAAGGCATTGACCAAGATTGTTATGAATATACCATGGTTATATGGTAGTGGGTGAAATGGTCTTAAGACTTGAATGGAGATATTATGGAATGGAATTGAAGTAGGTTATTTTACCATGGTTATATGAGGGTGGTTTCAATGGTCATGAGAAATGCTCAAAAATATTTTGGCATAGATATGAAGCATGTTTTGTTGTATTTCATTAAATTTTTAATTAATTAATGCCTCTATTTATCAATATTTTGTATACACTTCTTTATAGACTGGTCTAATTATACATGGTTTCATTGACCTACTGAGTTATAATTACACCCTATTCTGGCCGCCATTTGGTACCCGAGCAGATTATGTGGATGTAGGTTTGGATATTAGAAATGGACCATGCATTTGATTTCTTATATTATAATGATATTGAGATTTGAGGTGGGGCTTGCGTGGGGTTTGGGATTAGGGACTTTTTTGTCGTTGTTTGAGTCTGATAGTATTTTTCTTCTTTTGTTTCTAGCTTGACATTTAGTAACATTCCAACACATCATTACATTAGTCCTTATCATTTATTGGATTATTTAGTTTGATTGTATTATTATATTCCACAATGTATACACATTTATTTTATTTTGTTTATGTGGTTTATTTTCTACTTCAATGACATTTTATATTAGGGGGTATAATATCTCATCTTTACATTTCATACCCCCCGTGTTTATTAATAGCCTCTGGCATACTGGAAGGTGCATTTGAGGTCTCATATTGAACCCTTTTATCCATGTTAGAGAGTTTCAGATTAGGGTACATTACAGGGGGTCAGGGTACCTCGTTAAGAAATAAATCAATGTATTCATGAATAATGGGTATAAATACAATCTTTACACTTTCTATTTCTAATCCTTCACCAATAATTTCTACATAAAGAAAATATGAGGTTGTTCATAATAAGGTTGGAAATGGGATATCCTTACTTTTATGATAGTTATGTATTTTCAATTCAATGTAATAGAAATATCATTGCATCAATATTTTATCTTTTCATTAAAAATTATCAAATAATTCATCCCAAGTACTATGTTAAATTCCGCCATTGGAATGACCACCAGGTTTTTGGTGAGATTTTAATCACCAATGTTAATAGAGGAATCCCTGTATATCATGGATTATTTAATAGTTACTCCAACAGTTTTAACTAATAACACTACAACTATAATTTCTGGGATTAACTTGATGTCTTTGAAAACGTCATCAAAATAAAACAATGCATTCAATCAGAATCAAATAGTTTACATAATATATTTCTATATATAATCAGTATATGTACCACAACATCATTTACAACCTCATTTTCATCCATTTTGATTTCAAATAAACAAACTTACTCCCATGTTTTCTTATGGGGTTGTTTCAAATTTCCATCCTTATATTTGATTTTGAATAAAGATTATAAAAATTTATATACACTCCAAATATGATGTATTGCAGGAAAATTTGTGCTTGCACTATATTCCCCTTGACATTAGAATTCTCATTATATTGTAAACATATCTATAAAAATTTCATGATTTATTTCCCCCACTTCCACACTTGTATCACTTTCCACTTACTTTTATACAATTCTCCAAATGCTTCTTCCCTCATTTTTTCACAAGGGATGTGCTACTTTCTTCCCATTCTAATTCATTCCAAAATATTTCTCAACCCTCGTATTTTTTATCATTCTATCGATGCATTCACTAGATATCTCTAACTTCTATTTATACATTTATTACACATCATAATATCTCTTTACTACTCAAAAAGACCTGGATTTCTAATGAATTTCACATATGGGGTCTCATTCAGCCAAATAATTGGTCGATCATCCTATCGGAATCTATAAAATAGATTTAATCATATTACATAAGCCCTAGAAATTTCATCTAATAATTATGAATCCATTCATTTTATATTTTTTTCTACTCAAGAAATTACATATCTATCTGGGATTAGAGGCTATGATAAAAATACAAGGCGATAAATAATTTTTTGAACGCTTCAAATTCCATGGATTCTAACTCATCACTTAGTTTTGTGTTCTTCATATGTTTCCACCATGGATATGCTCTTCCCTCTAAGAGATATACCTCCACTATAACTTTCCATTTTTTAGAATAATGGAGTAAATAAAATAAAATTTCCATTGTATTTATCCATTTTTTATGATCTATGGACTAGAGGATCCACTAAAAATCGATGTTACATTATGCATCAAGGATTAAACTATTAGTTGTTCATTACTTGGTGAATATGGAATCTCCATGTGGTTTAGGATATTATTCATGACCAAATGCAAATAAATTTTCCTCATTATAGAGTTTTTTACTCCATCTTCTATAATATTAATAATATTTTTGATTCACTTTCCATTGTATCCATTATTTACATGAGTAGTTCTATATCTAACAATTTTTTAAAAATATGAAAATAAAAGTGATAAATTTATTATTATTGGAACTCTTAATTGGAATATAAATAAAAAAATATTCTAACATAGGGCTTCTAGATTGATTAAATTCAATCCTTAAAATGATAAGATTATTTATATATCCTTATTAATGGTTTTTAAAAAACAAGTTATTAACCAAATTATATCCCATAGGAGTTTCAAAAAAAGTGTGTAATAATGCCTCTTTATCATAAACATGAATAGGATTGAGTTAATATCCAATGAACCCTTATAAGGGTATTTATGACTATGAACACCTTTTCTAAATCCACATCCAATTGTTGTATCGAGACATTTATTTTATTCCATGGAAACCAGTCACTTTATACTTCACCATAATTTTAGTACATTTTTTTTATATTTTGACATTTTCCTAGTGTTCTTAGTAATGTTTTTTATTTATAATTTAAATAAATAAATAGTCTATTCCTTTAATAAAAACTATATAAAAATTCCTTTTTAATACATTATTTTTAACATAATTTAATAGAAAAATATTACATTAATAACATTAAAGATCATTCTTATTTTTTGTGTCCTAAAAAATAGGTACAGAATACATGAATTTAAAAATAAAAACATAAACGTAAAATTTTATTTAATCCTCTTGAAATAATTTTTTTTTATTCCATCCTAGGTTACCTTGATAAAATTGATTTACTGTGGCCATTCATCAATAGAAAATGTGTGAATTTAATTCCCAATAAGGGATAAAAAAAGAAAAGAAAACATGATATATCATAAAGGATAAAAAATGTGAAACTCTTATTATATTGTTATAACTACATGATACATAACATTTAAATGTTTCTATATCATTAAAACGAGAAATTTATAACTATACCACAATGGTTGATCACAAAGGGTTCATAAAACATAATTACAACGGTTATTCAACAAGGTATCATAAAACACGTCATCTATAGAGATTAATTATTTAATTATTACATCAGAGTGACATTAGGTAATTCCATTCATATAACTCAATTTATGTGGGCCATATAGATTATAAGAATACATTTTTTTAAAAAATCCATTGGAAAGTAATGAACGACTTTCATATATAAGTCATTAAATTAATAAATTATTAATTTCATGTGAATCAAATCATTTTTAATGCTATAGAATGGAGTGAGAGTTTCATATTTGGATGTCCCACATCATTTAATCATGATTACATCTATGTGAATACCCATGAATAGAAAAATGAGTTTTTAATTCGTGATATAATGATATTTCATGGAAATTATTAACAATTTAAAGAGCACAACATGTATTGAAAAATAATTTTTTTATGATTAATGTGATCGTAGAGAAGTATATATTTAAAAAATAAGTTCAAAAATAATGGAATAATTTAGATTCATGAAATATTAATAAGATGAAAAGAAATTTCTATAATGTAAGTATGTGAATGTAAAGGAGGAAAGAGGAATAGAATTTCATTACATTGAAGACATTCTTCTCAAAACATCATGATTATCCACTAAGACCTTAAGGAAACCTTTGAGGGAATATTTTGGAGTTAAAATGAGGAGAACATCTTGGATATTAGATTTGGGTGGTGAGGAATGTGAGGATGTGAGGATATTTATAGTAACATAGGGGGAATTGTATGATAATTTCAAAATATATAACATGGAATTTTAGGTTGTGTAAAATGAATAACCAATGGATTACCCATGGATTTTTATCGTGGTTTTATAAATTTATGTCAGGATTTATAATATTTTAATTCATTATAATTGAAATCCATTTTTAATATTACTTTGGACATTGAAAATTTAATTTTCCTCAGAAAAATGTTTTTAAAATCTTAATTTCTATTTTAGGGTTCAAAAAGTTCTTTACTATTTTGTAAATATCTTTCAATACGTTAAAATAAATAATTTCTATAAAATAATCTATTTTTGGTCATGGATTTAGTTTTATTAATTATTAAATTATTATTACACATATATGAAGTCATAAAACATACCATAAACATAAAATTATATTTTTCCTATGCACTAAAAAATCATATACTTTAGAAATTATCAAAATATCACCCCAAACTAATTTCAACATGATGATTTAAAATATAACTCTTATTTTATGAAAATAATTTCCTAAATGTGATAATTTTAACATATTAATAAGAACCCATAATATAATGAAAAAGAAATATCATTTAGGAGATAATCGACTTCCTACCACCTATAAACAAATTTCTAGGTTAATATAAAATTATTTCTTAATTTATATGTAAATTAATATGAATTTATAGGATTATTTCATGAAAGTAAATTTTATTTAGAATCCTTGAATTTGTAAAAAAAATTATATATTCTCTAAAAATAAAATTATATTTTATTTGTTTCTATAAATAAAACTGTAAAATTACTCTTAAATTATTTTTTTTATAAAATAAAATATTCATAAAAATTGGATTTAAGAAATAACTTTTTCATTTATAGAAAAGAAATTAGACTTTTAATACATTATAGGTTATATACATAACCCCTTTTTACACCAGCATATTCCCTAGCGGTACGGTGTGAAATGGTGTTAGTTTCATGGGATTGTGCATTTGACATTGACCTAGTGGTGATATCCACCAACATGAACATCCCCAATAGTTTATTTTACTTGAGCATTATATATTGAAACACTATATGGTATCAGACAAGGTAGAACCCCAGTAACCATATCATCAACTTAATTTCTAATAAATGGGTTTTAAAAGGAATAATACTAAATTTTGATTCCATTTCTTATCCCATATTCCTCAATTAATTTTTTTCATTACACTTTATCAACACTAATTATAATTATAACACTATTACCAACAGTCATAATGGCCAACAGTCAAATTCACCAATGACTATGTTACTATTCCAACTACCGTATCACTATTCAAATGATTATATCACCATTCTAATGGTCATATTACTTCCTAAAATTACACATTAATTCCTTCATTCATCATTTATCTCAATTCCCCTCATGTTTCTACATTTCAAAAATATTAGTTGGATTACTAAAGTTTTGTCATCTTTTTGTAGAATTTTTATTGAATGTGATGATTATTGGGGATCAAGATAATTATAATTTTGATATTATTGTCATTTTATTTTTTAATATTTATTTACCAATTTCAATACTTTAAATTTTTTGGAAATGTTTTATTCTATAAATGTATTGTACTTATGAAAAAATTTATCATTTGTATTTGATTCTATTTTAAAATATAATAAAATACCCATTTTGGAATGTGGGTTCTTTCATTAACAACAATTTTAGGTTGTTATATTACCCCCCTTAAGAAATTAGATCCCCTTATTTTTTGTCTACCTACAAAAACGGTGTATTTTTTATTCATCACTTCATCAGGCTCCCTAGTTAATTATTCAAACTTTTGATTACTTCAAAAGACATCCGTGGGTTATGTTTTCTTATTTCTAAAAACCTTTTTCAATACCATTAAGAATATAGAAAATTTATACTTTATATGGAAGGTTAAATTACAATTATAAACCATTTTTATATATTATATGTGTTAGGTATGTCATATAATTTATTATCCGCTACACATAGAAATTGTTGTGTAAATTGGAAATATTTATAGAGAGTGCTACCCAAGGAAAAACTGCTCCAAAAACCTTAAAATCACAAATTGTCCAATGTTACTTGGGTTTAGAATTTATTTTTATCCTCCTGTTATGAACCCTTTCAATGGTTCTATTTTGAGGAATACATGATCCCAAACATGAAAATGTAATTCCACCCTTTGATTTTCAACAAATCAATTTTGTAAAATTAGAGTAGAATTGATATGTTTTTAGTGTCACATGTATCTTTTCCATAGAGTAATTCACAATTTATGGTCCCAACAGTTTCCCTTATCTAATATAATCCCAATATTTGGAGTTCCAAACCTCTTCCAATATATTCCTATATAAGGATCCATTTGAATTATAGAGTGAAAACTATTGATATTGGATAATTCAATAAGTTGAATATGATGATCCCAACACCAATGAAAATAAAGTGCGCTAAGAGATAACATGTAATAAAATGTTTGAATATAACTATCACAATTACCATCAGTTTGAGGATGATATTTTGTGTTAATATTTACTTCAATATTAATAGATTTTTGAAGCATCCTTCAAAACATAGAGAACATTATCAGATTATGGTGGGGAAAAATGAGAGTGGGACCCAAACAAAGTCTAACCACTTCTTGAATATAAAAGAGAAATATGATCAAGGGATAAATCTTATTTTATGTTGTTCAAATATGAATAAATTTTTAATCATACAATGATTATCTATATATAATTATTTCTCTAGGTTATCTTATAATTTCCCTAAAAAAATGTCCATTGGGATGATATCCCACATCTATATGGGTATGACCGGTGGATTCAGAACCCATTTGGGTAGAATTAACCAGTACTTAACTTGATGAAATACAAAAAAAATACTATATTATAATCAATATTCTCTATTTACATGTTATTACACTATTAATTATTAGTAAATACCTATACACATTTTTTGTGACTAAGGGATGTATATAGAATGCAGAGAAGTTATCCTCATCCATTATCTATTTATTTAAATATATTTCATATGTGTTACATAGAATTATACCAAAGTTCATAAATCACTCTTGATAAACATTTAAATTATAAATATTTCAATTTTTTATAGATTCTATCTTCATTTATAGATTAGGTACATCTCTTTGTGTTTTCTTGATCTTCTCCAGTAATGATGGTTGGGAAATCATTTGTGATATTATTTATGGTTTCCCTTAACTTATGACTTCCAAGTCATTATTTTATAATCCTTTAATAATTGTATTCCCATCAATATCCATAATTTCAAGAACATTGGGGTCTTTCCAACTCAATGCATCACTGACAGTGTTTTCTTTTCAGGGTGATAATGGATAGAATAATTATAGTCCTTAAAATTTTCCAACCATCTCTTTTGTCTCATGTTAAATTAATTTTATGTTAATATATACTTCAGACTCTCATTTTCAGTGTATATATCACAATTATCCCTGTAAATATAGTGTCTCTATATCATTATTTCAAATATAACTAAGGATATATCCAGATCTTGTGTACGGTAATTCTATTCATGAGGCATAAACTATCGTGATGAATATTAAATCACATTTTCATTTTTCATGACTACACATCTATGTACTTTCAAGAATGAATCATTATAAATGTTCAATCCTTCCCCATTAGAGGGTGATTTTAGAGAAGATACACTAACTAACCTCTTCTTCAATTATAGGTTACATAATTCACAAACCATTGTCTAGATAATCTTATCTTCCTTCAAAGTTAACATTTTTAGTGGATAATAAAGTACATAATTTTTTAACACCATCTATAGTACCTTCTACTATAATGAAACTATAAATATCAGTTACTCTTATAGTATATTTCCACTCGTTTATGTTCTTTTTTCGAGTCAACTATGATTCCTTATCTAGTATAAATTTGTTGGTCGGAGTGGACACTCAAGAGGGGGGTGAATTGAGTTCCAATTAAAATTTTCTGTTAAAAACAATTTCTAATAAAATCCCCCAATTTCAAAAACAAATTAAACTGTAGTGAATTTATATAGATTATAAAGGTTCAATTAGCTTCTCAAAGATTGATTAATTCTCAGTTAACTTAATCTTATGATTAAATTAACTTTTGAAACTAATTTACTGATTTATAATAAATATAAACACTTGCGAATTTAATTATCAAAGTAGCTTTGAAGATAGATTATATTTCAAAGTAACAGCAGCGGAATATGAAATAAATATGTATAGTATGGATATAGAGTATAACTATAAACACAGAGAAGTAACCAAGAGGTTCAGTCTCAAGCCGAGACTTAGTCCTCTCAAAAGTTTATATAAAAGTGATCCACACCCTGGATCGGGGTTAACAACAGTGAACACACTGTCCAGGTCACAAGACCTCTACCACAGTTCTACGTGGAAAAACAAACAACAGCAGCCAGCTGTCCAGGTTACAAGACCTCTACCACAGTTCTACGTGGGAAAACAAACAACAGCAACCAGCTGTCCAGGTCACAAGACCTCTACCACTATCCACAGTGGGAAGTGAAGTGTAAAAGGTTTGCTGAGGATTTACAGATCCTCCAGTGAAAGTACAGGAGTCAGTGTGTGTGTTTAATATAGCAGATAACACACACTGCTCGAAATGTAGAATAAATAAATCACAGAGCAGAGATGTAGAGTTTAGGAATGGCTTTAGTGATTTCAGTGTAGCACTGGACTCGTTTTGGAATTAATCAGAAATGATTCTGAGTCCTCTTCTCGATTTTGTTTGAGAAGCAGAGTGTCGTATGCTTCAGGTTCACAGGCAATAAGATGTAGTCGATGAAGCTCTTCAATATTCTATTGTATGCACACCACTCTTCTTGAGTAGGCTTGATTGTATATTTGATTCTGTCTTGCTTGGTTCTTCTTGTATGCACAGAGCTCTTCTTGAGTATGTCGTATGCTTCCTTGTCTCTGTGTGTGTTGTCTCTCTCTTCTTGGTTTTTCACTTCTTCACTTCACACCTTTTCACTACTCTCTTCAGCAGAGTCTTCTTGTATTTATATCACGTGCTCCGTAGGACAAAAAAGGTTTCCTTTCCGCAGGGACGAGGTACGGTTTCCTGACATTCGACAACTTTTATTAATTAATTGTCAGGGTATTAAAATATAACTAATATGACCGTTGGTTAGAATAAATAAAGATAAAGATAAAGAAATTCAAACAGTTGTTTATGACTGTTCAAGAGATCGGTAGGTCATCAGCATTAGAGTAATGATTGGTGACTCAGATAGATCAGCATCGGTCTGTCATCTGATCGGTGAGTTATTTTGATCAGCATCGGTCTGTCATCTGATCGGTGAGTCATTTTGATCAGCATCGGTCTATCATCTGATCGGTGAGTCATTTTGATCACCATCGGTCTGTCATCTGATCGGTGAGTCATTTTGATCGGTGAGTCCTTGGATCGGTGACTCATTTGCTTCGGTGAGTCTGATGGATCGGTGACTCTGATGGATCGGTGAGTCTGATGGATCGGTGACTCTGATGGATCGGTGAGTCTGATGGATCGGTGAGTCTGATGGATCGGTGAGTCTGATGGATCGGTGAGTCTGATGGATCGATGCGTCTGATGGATCGGTGAGTCTGATGGATCGGTGAGTCTGATTGATCGGTGAGTCTGATGGATCGGTGAGTCTGATGGATCGGTGACTCTGATGGATCGGTGACTCTGATGGATCGGTGAGTCTGATGGATCGGTGAGTCTGATGTCTGTTGAATCCAGAAGACTTCCAACATACTTTGCAAGTCAATAAGCATAGTTAAAAACATGATAACTGATTCATTCATAGATTGGAATTATGTTTATGAGACATCAAACCAGATTAAGCATCAATGAGTTGTGATGATTTGTGATTATTAAAACATCAGTTATAAACATGAAATCAGCAATCTTCCAGAGGGCTCAACAATCTCCCCCTTTTTGATAATCACAAATCTTCATATATATATATAAAATAAAAAAAATCTCCCTCTTAAAATAACCTTCCCATATATATAGTATTCAGATTTCTCCCCCTGAGATATTGATCTCCCTCTTCATATATAGAGTACTCCCCCTTAGATATATATTTCCCATTATATATATCTTTCTCCCATTATATATATCTTCTTTCTCATTATATATATCTTCTTTCTCCCCTTATATATATCTTTCTCCCATTATATATATCTTCTTTCTCCCCCTTTGGGATAATCAAAAAGGAGGGAAAACAGATAAGGGAAAAGAGAAGCAGGGTGCAGAGAGGATAGAACATAACACAAAGGAAAAAACAAATTTGATAAAGTCACAGAAAAGGAGATAAGCAATACATAGATCACCCCATCAAAAACAATACAGGGCTATTTTTTGGGATACAAAGGGGCTTTCCCTTTATCCTTTGGATCAATGGTAGGTAATGTAGAAGGCTTGGAGGCAGGCTGTGGTTCACGGAGCTGAAGTGGCGGCAGGACAACTCGGGCAGGTGCAGTTGAAGGTGTCACAGAGGGTTGTTGAGAAAAAGCAGGAGCTGGATGAGAAGCTTTCTGAGAGACTGGCTGTAACTGAGATAGAGCTTGGGCAACAGACAGCTGATTTGGAGCGACATCAGAGGCACTGAGAGGTTCAGAAGTAGGGAGTACAATTGCAGTGGCCTGTGCATCCAAGTAAGGCTTCAACAGATGAATGAAGTCCTAAATGAATTCTGCTCCATACTTCATAGCTTTTTCAAAATCATCCTTGTTTTCCATGAACTGTGCCAAGGAAGGGACAAAATCTTGCAATTGGCGAACTTGAGTGTTGAAGGCCTGAGTGACTGGAGGTAATTTCAGATTCTCTGCCAAGACTTTGAAGTTTGCAGCCATCTCATGTTTTGTATAAATCTTGGAAAAGTAAGTATCAACTTTTTCCTTGATCTCTTGTAGGGCTTTCTTAGCATCTGCTGAATATACTAAGGCCATCTTATGACTATTATCATAGAGCTCTTTCATCCTCCTCAAAGATTCTAAGTCAAGAATTTGTCTTACAGCAGCTAGCTCTGCATGAACAACTTCTCTGAGAGCTTCTATCTCATGAGTAGTGATTTTGGTTACCTTGCCTGTACTGACTTGGCCGACTATATGAGTTAGTTCAGCTTTCAACTTCCTCAGGTCAGACTTGTTGAGATGTTCAATCAGATTTCTTAAAACTTCCATCATACCAGAGATGGTTGATCTGAACTCATTTGATAGAGAAAGTAAGCTAACTTGGAGATCCTTCAAAGTTTGATTCAAAGAGGCTAGGTGCCTACCAACAAATTCACCAGTAGCAGTCAAGTCTGGCTTGAGAACATCTGAGACTGCCGTTGAAAAAGCTTTCAAGGAATTTTCAGAAACTTGTAGAGATACTTGATGAAGGGCATTGGAAAGTTCTTCTCTGACTATATCTCTCACAGTGGTTAGCAATTCAGTCTTAAACTTATCAAGATCAGCTCGAGAGATTTCAGAACCAGGTAAATTCACATTTACAGGATCAACAGTAGGAATAGACCTTGCTTCTCTTGGAAGGTTCCTTTTCACAACTGCAGCAGATTCTGGCAATTCGTCTTCTTCTTCAAAATAGTCTAAGCCCAAAACAGCATATCCAGGATAGTCATCCCAAACAGCAGCACACAGGGTGTAGTTGGGTTTCTCATAGCTTGTTGTTCCACTGATTTTTGATGAGTCAGCCTTGCCACTGATATGGATTTCTGGTACTGACTGAGGTTGTTCCACTTGATCTACAGCAAGACCATCCACTGGTCTGTTAACACTATCAGCAGCAGCTTCAACATCATCAGCATCATCATCATCACCACCAAGATTGTCATCAGCATCACCTTGCTCATTATTACTCTGCTCAGAGGCTTCACTGTGATATTCCTCAGTATCAGAATCTTCTTCATTATCAAGAATAGGTTCTGACTCTGGTAGGGTTAAGGGTGGACTAGCAGGTCCAAATTCTATTCTTTTCTTGGGGCTAGCAGTGTCTGGATCACTCCTATCATCAGTAGAAGACACACTTCCTTCTTCAGTTGCAGCTTTTTCTTGCTCATCATCATCAGAATAAATTGGTTCCTCATCTGGTTTTAATCCAGGATCTCTCAAATCCTTTGGCCTCTTGCCATGATCTATGGGATTGAAGGCTTCATACAACTTATCTTCATCTGCAACCCAGCACTTCTTCCATGGATTCCAATTGATTTTCATCCTTTTGCAGATCTCTTTGTTGAGACAGAAGGTACGCTCTGTTTCAACAACTTCATCATCTTCATCAACACATTCCAGATTCTGGAGCATAGTAGATATCATTTTTGAATAAAACAACGCTGTGGCTTTCTTGGAAGGTTTCAGCATACTAGCTATGTGGACCATCACATATCTACACAGATTTATCTTTTCATGGGTTTTGAGCAGAAACAATAGAAAAACATCTTGAAACTTAACAGCAGCAAAATCTCCTCTTCGAGGGCAAAGTTGGTGCTGAATAAACTTGAATAGGAGTCTGCTTTCACCATCTAATTCTGAAGCTGTGATTCTCCTCGATTCTCTGTTTCCAGTTAGGAGATCTAGCGCTAGCTCATAAGAAAAATAGTCAGTGACTGGGGGTATATTGCCAGCATAGTCCTCATATCGTCCTTCATGAGGTACGTTTAAACATTCAGCCCACTGCTTAGATGAGAAAGATATTTTCTTTCCTTTTACAACAGACGACATCCTCGCAGCTTCCACACCATCAAGCGTGATTTTCAGGTTCATGTAAAACTCATGTACTAGCTTTGGATAATCTATTCGGGCGTTGTCTGAAAACCAGTCTATCCATCCTTGCGATTCAAGAACTTGTAGCAACAGGGACTTACTTGACAGAAGCCACGCCGAGTTTACTTCTTTTTCTACAGCAACAATCCGAGTTTCCAGGTTCGGATTTACTGAGCGTTGAGAGGTACTGCTCGACTCGCCTCGAGCACGCTTTGAAGGTACAGGGCTATCTGGTCCTTTGCTCGGTCTCTTTTGCTTAGCCATTCGAGGATTTGGAGAGGCAGGAGTTCGAAGGTTCGAAGGTTCGAAGCAGAGGGGAAGAGAGGTTGAGAGGTTCGGCGGGAAATGAAAGGTCAAAGGTTTAGGGAAGATAAATAGCCGCGTATCATTTATTTTATCATTTAGGGTTCCCATCAAAAGTAATTTACTAATTAATAAAAAGTAATTTTAAAAAAAAAATCGGTTTGACAGAACAGTGTGACAGATCGGTTCTACAGATCAGTTTCACAGATCAGCTTCACAGATCAGTTTCACAGATCAGTTTCACAGATCAGTTTCACAGATCAGTTTCACAGATCAGTTTCACAGATCAGTTTCACAGATCAGTTTCACAGATCAATCATACACAATTCTTGTTTAATAAATTTCATTCTTTCAGAGCATAAGGGCTTTGTGAAGATGTCAGCTAATTGATTTTCAGAACTAACAAATTCTAGAGAAATATCACCCTTCTGGTAATGATCTCTTAGAAAGTGATGTCTGACATCAATGTGCTTAGTTCTAGAGTGAGACACAGGGTTCTTGGATAAGTTGATTGCACTAGTGTTGTCACAGTTAATTGAAACATGTTTAAGATCAAATCCATAATCCAATAGAGTGTGTTTCATCCACAAAATTTGTGCACTGCAGCTACCAGCAGCTATGTATTCTGCCTCGGCAGTAGACAATGCAACTGAATTCTGTTTCTTACTACACCATGATACTAGGTATTTTCCAAGCAAATTACATGTTCCTGATGTGCTTTTTCTATCTAACTTACAACCAGCAAGGTCAGCATCTGAATAACTCATTAACTCAAAGGATTGTCCTTTTGGGTAAAACAAACCTAAATTTATAGTATACTTAAGATACTTAAAAATCCGTTTAACAGCTAATAAGTGTGATTCTTTAGGATTATCTTGAAATCTAGCACACATACACACACTAAACATAATATCTGGTCGACTAGCAGTAAGATAAAGTATGCTTCCAATCATACCTCTGTAATTGGTTTGATCAACTGGTTTCCCAGTTTCATCAACATCCAATTTACAGGTAGTACTCATAGGTGTATTACTTTCCTTAATACTATCCAATCCAAAACGTTTTAAAAGATCCTTTGTATATTTACTTTGATTCAATGTAATACCATTTTTAGTTTGAAAGATTTGAAATCCAAGAAAATACTTAAGCTCTCCCATTAAGCTCATTTCAAATTCATTTTGCATAACTTTTGAAAAATCAGTACATAAGGAGTTTTTAGAAGATCCAAAAATAATATCATCAACATATATTTGTACAACTAAAACATCTTTAGAAATTCTTTTAATGAAAAGAGTTGGATCAGCAATCCCTTTAGTAAAACCTTTTGAAATAAGGAAATTGCTAAGTCTATCATACCAAGCTCTTGGAGCTTGTTTCAAACCATATAAAGCTTTAGAAAGTTTAAAAACTTGATTTGGAAAATGGGGATTAGTAAATCCAGGTGGTTGTTCTACAAAAACATCTTCAATTATAAAACCATTTAGAAATGCACTTTTAACATCCATTTGATATAATTTGAAATCCAGATGTGCAGCATATGCAAGTAAGATCCTAATGGCTTCTAGTCTAGCTACAGGTGCAAAAGTTTCCTCATAGTCTATACCTTCTTCTTGACTATATCCTTGTGCAACTAGTCTAGCTTTGTTTCTAACTATATTTCTAGATTCATCTATTTTATTTCTAAACACCCATTTTGTGCCTATTGTCAAAGTGTCCTTAGGTCTGTCAACTAATTCCCAGACTTTGTTCCTTTCAAACTGATTTAATTCTTCTTGCATAGCCATTACCCAAAATTCATCGTTGATAGCATCATTGATATTTTTTAGGTTCTGACTGTGAAAGAAAAGCTTGATGTTCAACCTGGTTTCTTAGAGAAGCTCTAGTCTGTGTCCCTCTATATAGATTTCCTACAACAACATCTAAGGGATGGTTCTTTAGAGTCATAGATGGTCTTGAAAAGATAGGGCTAGAAATTTCAGGTTCATCTAGAGATTGAGGTTCAACAGAAGCAGATTCTGGAGAATGTCCAGAACTGGATGCTTTTATAATAGGTTCTTTAGATTTATCATTAAGGTCCAGAATAGACAAATCTTCTTCAAGATTCCCAAGAGAGGTTTTAGGCTAATGTGGATCAGTTTCATCAAATTTGATGTGAACAGATTCTTCCACACATTTGGTTCTCTTATTGAAAACTCTATAGGCTTTACTAGAGATAGAGTAACCTAGGAAAATTCCTTCATCACTCTTGGATGCAAATTTATCCAGATTATCTTTAGTATTCAGAATAAAGACTTTGCAGCCAAAAACTTTGAAGTAGTTTACCTTAGGTTTCCTATGGTTCCACAACTCATAATGGGTTTTCTTTAGAACAGGTCTGATCAAGACTCTATTAATGACATAACAAGCTGTATTAACAGCTTCAGCCCAAAAGTAAATTGGCAGGTCATATTCATTGAGCATGGTTCTAGCAATTTCTTGCAGGGTTCTGTTTCTTCTTTCTACTACACCATTCTGTTGGGGTGTCCTAGGGGCAGAAAAGTTATGAGAATAGCCATTGAGTGAGCAGTAAGATTCAAAATCTTGATTCTCAAACTCACGACCATGATCACTTCTTAGGGTCTTAATCTTGAGTCCACTAAGATTTTCTACAGACTTGGAGTATTTAACAAAGTAAGAGCAAGCTTCACTTTTGTGAGCTAGAAAATATACCCAAGTATATCTAGAAAAGTCATCTACGAGAACATAGACATAGTGCTTCCCATTTAAACTAGAAACTCTTGATGGTCCAAACAAATCCATGTGAACCAATTCAAGTGGTTGAGAAGTTGAAACTTCTTTCTTTGATTTAAAAGAAACTTTGTGTTGTTTTCCCTTTTGACAGGGATTACAAACTTTGTCTGCTGGAAATTCAAGTTTGGGTAAGTCTCTAACCAAGTTCTTCATAGAAAGTTTTCTAAGTGAGTGCACATTGCAGTGTCCTAATCTTCTGTGCCAAAGCCAAGACTCTTTATGAAAAGCATTTAAACAAGGAATGTTTTGTTTAGCTAAAGAATCTAAATCAACAGCATAAACATTTTTATTTCTTAAAGTAGAAAATACTAAAACATTTTTAGAGTTAAAAACATTGCAAGAATCATTTTCAAATTTAACATGAAAACCATCATCACTTAACTGAGAAATGCTTAATAGTTTATATTTAAGTCCATCAACAAATAAAACTTTAGAAATCAAAATTGAATCCGTGTTACCAATCTGGCCTAGGCCGATGATTTTTCCTTTAGAGTTATCACCAAAGGTGACAAATCCTCCATCAACTTTTATTAAGCTCTTGAAGCAAGAATAATCTCCAGTCATGTGTCTTGAGCACCCACTGTCTAAATACCATATCTTCTTGTAACAGCTCTTCAAGCAGGTCTCCTACAAAACAGATTTAGATGGAAGATGATTTTGGTACCCAGATCTTCTTGGGTCCAGACAGGTTAGCCAATAACACTTTAGGTACCCATATTTGTCTAATGGGTCTCATATAATTTGTAGAAATAACATTCTTTGTAAGATAAACCTTATTAGATTCATAACTATGAGTATAACTGGTTGAGGCATAAGAAGTCCCAGAATTAACTATCTTCTGTCCAGATTTAGGAATGAATCTAGTTTTGGAAACTTTCCTTTGTCCAGGTTGGTATCCTATACCAGTAGTGTATCTAGGTGCAACTTGCTTTCCTAGCATTTGTGTTAGAGTATTTTTACCATTGGTGAACTTCTCTAAGTCTTTCTTGAGTTTCTCATTAGACAATTTTAGTTCAGTATTCTCTTTAAGCAGCTGAGCATTCTTTTCTACTTCTATATCCAGATCAGATTTATGCTTAACACTTAAAGCATACTATTTCTTTAGACCTTTATATTTATCTTTAAGCTCATTACATGTTTCTTCTAGCATGTCACAGTATTCAAAAAATTCAGATTTTGACATGTTTTCTGAGTCAGAATCTTCTCCAGAATAGTATGAATTAAAAGCAGGAGTCTCTGATGTTACCTCAGAAGTGTTTGTCATGAAACACATGTTGGCTCGATTCTTTTCAGAGTCTGAAGATTCAGCTTCACTTGTGCTGTCTTCTGAAGCACTCCAAGTAGCCTTCATGGCCTTCTTGTACTTGTTATCCTTGTATTCATATTTCTTTTTATACTTCAGATTTGGACAGTCGGCTTTAATGTGTCCTTTCCTCTTGCACTCATAGCAAACAACATCATCTGATTTGTCGTTCTTCTTCCAGTCCTTTTTCCATTTCCCTTGTTGGTCATACTTTCCCTTATAATTTGGTTTCCTAAAGAATTTCTTTTTCCTATAGAACTTTTTGAATCTCCTGGATATTTGAGCCATCTCATCATCACTGTCAGAATCATTTTCACTTTCCTCACTGCTTGAACTTTCATTGATAGCTTGAAGCTTTTCCTTATCCTTATTCTTTGAGGTTGTAGTCTTGAAGGCAATAGACTTCCTTTTAGGTTCATCATCTTCTTCTTTATTTACTTTAAGCTCTTCTTCATACATCATCAGCTTACCAATTAATTCCTTAACAGGTAGAGCAGCAATGTCACAGGATTCTCTAATGGAGACAGAGGTTCCTCTCCATCTTTCAGGTAGACATCTCAAAATTCTCATAATTTGTTCCTTTGCTGGAACATCCTTTCCCAGAGAAGTCATTGTGTTGACAATTTCATTGAACCTGAGATACATATCAGAAATGGGTTCATCAGGCTTCATCTTAAAATTATCATACTTAATAGTATAGGTATTCAATCTCATCTCCTTAACATTAGTTGTTCCTTCATGAGAAATAGCTAAGGTATCCCAAATTTCATATGCAGTTTTACATGCAGAAATTCTATTAAACTCTTCATCTCCTAGAGCACAGTACAGAGCATTCATAGCTTCACAATTGTTATTGTAAGAAGTCTTTGTAGGTTCATCCCAAGTAGATCTAGCAGTAGTGGGAATTTTGTATTCAGATTCAATAGCAGTCCAAATATCAAAACCTATGCTTTCTAGATGAATTTTCATTTTCAGTTTCCACTTAGCATAATTAGTTCCATTGAAGAAAGGTGGCCGGTTAGTAGCAGCACCCTCAAGTCTATTATCCATGATATTACAAAAAGGAATTTTAAAGAGATAAAAATTTAGAAATAACAGAAATTTTAAGAACTTTAAAATACAACTAAAATCACAGTTCAAAAGCAGAGCACTTTTAGAAAGTATTTACTTCCTCTGATACCAAGTGTTGGTCGGAGTGGACACTCAAGAGGGGGGTGAATTGAGTTCCAATTAAAATTTTCTGTTAAAAACAATTTCTAATAAAATCCCCCAATTTCAAAAACAAATTAAACTGTAGTGAATTTATATTGATTATAAAGGTTCAATTAGCATCTCAAAGATTGATTAATTCTCAGTTAACTTAATCTTATGATTAAATTAACTTTTGAAACTAATTTACTGATTTATAATAAATATAAACACTTGCGAATTTAATTATCAAAGTAGCTTTGAAGATAGATTATATTTCAAAGTAACAGCAGCGGAATATGAAATAAATATGTATAGTATGGATATAGAGTATAACTATAAACACAGAGAAGTAACCAAGAGGTTCAGTCTCAAGCCGAGACTTAGTCCTCTCAAAAGATTATATAAAAGTGATCCACACCCTGGATCGGGGTTAACAACAGTGAACACACTGTCCAGGTCACAAGACCTCTACCACAGTTCTACGTGGGAAAACAAACAACAGCAGCCAGCTGTCCAGGTTACAAGACCTCTACCACAGTTCTACGTGGGAAAACAAACAACAACAACCAGCTGTCCAGGTCACAAGACCTCTACCACTATCCACAGTGGGAAGTGAAGTGTAAAAGGTTTGCTGAGGATTTACAGATCCTCCAGTGAAAGTACAGGAGTCAGTGTGTGTGTTTAATACAGCAGATAACACACACTGCTCGAAATGTAGAATAAATAAATCACAGAGCAGAGATGTAGAGTTTAGGAATGGCTCTAGTGATTTCAGTGTAGCACTGGACTCGTTTTGGAATTAATCAGAAATGATTCTGAGTCCTCTTCTCGATTTTGTTTGAGAAGCAGAGTGTTGTATGCTTCAGGTTCACAGGCAGTAAGATGTAGTCGATGAAGCTCTTCAATATTCTATTGTATGCACACCACTCTTCTTGAGTAGGCTTGATTGTATATTTGATTCTGTCTTGCTTGGTTCTTCTTGTATGCACATAGCTCTTCTTGAGTATGTCGTATGCTTCCTTGTCTCTGTGTGTGTTGTCTCTCTCTTCTTGGTTTTTCACTTCTTCACTTCACACCTTTTCACTACTCTCTTCGGCAGAGTCTTCTTGTATTTATATCACGTGCTCCGTAGGACAAAAAAGGTTTCCTTTCCGCAGGTACGAGGTACGGTTTCCTGACATCCGACAACTTTTATTAATTAATTGTCAGGGTATTAAAATATAACTAATATGATCGTTGGTTAGAATAAATAAAGATAAAGATAAAGAAATTCAAACAGTTGTTTATGACTGTTCAAGAGATCGGTAGGTCATCAGCATTAGAGTAATGATCGGTGACTCAGATAGATCAGCATCGGTCTGTCATCTGATCGGTGAGTTATTTTGATCAGCATCGGTCTGTCATCTGATCGGTGAGTCATTTTGATCAGCATCGGTCTATCATCTGATCGGTGAGTCATTTTGATCAGCATCGGTCTGTCATCTGATCGGTGAGTCATTTTGATCGGTGAGTCCTTGGATCGGTGACTCATTTGCATCGGTGAGTCTGATGGATCGGTGACTCTGATGGATCGGTGAGTCTGATGGATCGGTGAGTCTGATGGATCGGTGAGTCTGATGGATCGGTGAGTCTGATGGATCGGTGAGTCTGATGGATCGGTGAGTCTGATGGATCGGTGCGTCTGATGGATCGGTGAGTCTGATGGATCGGTGAGTCTGATTGATCGGTGAGTCTGATGGATCGGTGAGTCTGATGGATCGGTGACTCTGATGGATCGGTGACTCTGATGGATCGGTGAGTCTGATGGATCGGTGAGTCTGATGTCTGTTGAATCCAGAAGACTTCCAACATACTTTGCAAGTCAATAAGCATAGTTAAAAACATGATAACTGATTCATTCATAGATTGGAATTATGTTTATGAGACATCAAACCAGATTAAGCATCAATGTGTTGTGATGATTTGTGATTATTAAAACATCAGTTATAAACATGAAATCAGCAATCTTCCAGAGGGCTCAACAAAATTTTTCCCAATAATGTGGCTTTTGTAATAACAACTCACATTATATAAATTTTCCAAAAAGAATTTATTTCCTCATAATTTTTAATATAACCCTTAGATGATTTTAATTAACTTTATGTATTTTTGGAATATACAAAAATATATTTTAATGATACCACAACAAATTTATTAGGGTTTTCCCCAAATAATCTATTCATAAAATCTGTAGATATGGTATGATCATTAATCAAAAAACATGGAAAAAGAACTCATAATTTGATTATAATTTTTTTGTAATGATGTATTACAGATAATTTCTTCCTTCACACTCATATAATGATACCTTGATCAGAGGTCAATATTTGAGAAGAATTGAGCCCTAGGGAGCTGGTTAAAAAAATATTCAATCCATGGATGAAGGTATTTTTTCTTCACATTCATTCCATTATTTTCTCCATAATAAATGGATAGATGAATCAATCCATCATTCTTCTTGGCCATGAGAATAGGTTCTACCCCTAAAGATACACTCAGATAAATAAAACCCATATCCAAATGATCTTTATGTTGCTTCCCTAATTGCTTTAATTTCCCATATTCCATTAAATACGAGGTCATTAATATCACCTTATGTCTTTTAACGAGTTCAATTAAAAATTATAGATCTCTTTCTTGGGGTGTTTTGGGAAGATCATCTTGAAATAAATTAATGTATTTGACAATAATAGGAAAATCTAGTATCATTATACTTTCCACTTTTCACCTTCCTCACTAATCATTTCCATAAAGAAGGAAATAAGACATTGTTATTTTTGAGACTTGTTTTGGGATATGTCTAATTTTATGATATTTTTGGGTTTTCTCTATAAGATAATAGAAATATAATTGCTTCTATAGTTGATCATAGAATTATACTTTTACAATTAATCCATCCTAAATATTATTCCTAATCCCACCATTTTAATGACCACCAATTTTTTCAAGATATTATACTCACCATTTTTATTAGGGCACCCTGTATATAATTTATGTTTCAATAGTTCCTCCATGAGTTTTAATCGACAAAACTACCACTATATGTCTAGGGATTGACATGATGTTCTTTAAAAACATGAATAAAATAAATGAATTTTCTGAACTATAATTAATCAATATACTTAATATATTTGAGGGTATGATTATTTTACCATACACAACATCATTTATAGAATTGAATTCATCAATTGGGATTGAAAAATAAAAAACTTTCTCTATTGGGATATATTGGGGATGCTATCATTTTCCTTATAATATCATTCAAATTAGATATTTATAATAGAAATGTACATACACCTCATACATGAATCATTTAATGGCTGGTTATGTTTTTACGATATTCCATATTTCATTAGAATTCAATTTTTTAGAAAAGATAGATATCATTAATGACGAAAATAAGCAGACGTACATATGAAAATCCACGAAGGGAAATTGTCCAGCCAGAGCTGGATGGCATCAAAGGGGAATGATTCCTCCAACTGATGGGCTGCATTGATTCCTTCCATTTTGGTAAAGGAGAAGGTGCAGAATGAAAATAATTGGTGGAGTGAGAGAATTCTCCTGATGATGAGGCCAAATGACTGGAGTCTGTCGTCGTTGTGGTTAATGGCATCGATCACGGTGAGGTAGTCAGACTCAATGCTGATATCAACCCATCTATATTCCAAAGCCAGCATCAAACCTACCGCGATGTCATTAGCTTCATCTACGGCAGGTTCTCAAAAGGCATGATGTGATACACATTTTTCAGCAATGATTTGTCCCAAAAGATTTCAGGCCAGGAGACCGAGGGAGACAAGTCCATCCTTGGGGAGAGACGTGTCCACATTGATCTTAATAATCCCTTCCGATGGGGGGTTCCAATGAGGGTTACATGAGGGGGGAACATCTGGAATTTGATGTCCATTGTGGTGTTTCTAGCCCTCAATCCATGAAGCGGACCGTTCATTCCAGAATTCAGGAGGTTTATGTACGAGTTGGAAAATAGCGTTGTTATGCTGGACCCAGATGATCCAGGCCAGGGTGCAGAGTAAACCTGTATTAGCCAATGAGAGAGAGGAGCACAAATGCATCAGGAGAGCGGGGAGGTCAGAATCCATGTCCAGTGATGCATTTGGAGTCAGGCCCCATTTATTCCAAATTTCCTTAGCTCCTGGGTAGTGAATGATGGCGTACAAAGGGGTCTCTGAGATATTAGGGTAGAACGGGCCAAAAACGGCACTGGACATATGTTGGTAAACGAGAAGGATCATGGTAGGGAGGGTTCCCATGCACACCTACCACCAAAAGTGTCTTATGTTTGGGGGGGCATTGAGCGTCCAAAGCGATTTACATGGTCCCTCATTTCGGACGACTGGGTGGTTTCCAAGAGTAAGTTTGTATCTAGATCTCATTTTGTAGTCGCCCAACATGTTGTTGATGTAGAAGAGATGGTCGGGGCCTATGTCTCGGACCCAGGGGATGCTTAGGATAAGTCTTTGGTCTCTTTCTTTAAATCATTCATGAATCTTATCCAAACACCACCCCATCCCGTGGTCTGAAAGGAGGCATCTAATAGTGGCATCTTAAAATCCTGGTTGGGCGTGGGAGGTATCCCGCATACCTTCCGTATTGATTATCCAGGGATTGGTCCAGATGTTGATAGATGAGACATCCCCTATCCTCTAGCCCAGTCCTTTTTCCAGGAGCTTTCGGGCCCCCCAAATGCTTCTCCAAAGGAAGCTAGAATGAGGTCCAAGAGAGTAAACATGGAAGTATGTGTGGGGAAAGTACTTAGCTCGTAGTACCCGCGCACAGAGAGATGATGGATAGTTAATAAGGCGCCATACTTTCTTTTCCAACAGTGCGTCATTGAAGAGAAGAATATTCTGGAATCCCATCCCTCCCTCCGACTTGGGTATGAAAAGTTTCTCCCAGTCCATCCAGTGGGGTCTATTCCTTCCCTCATTTCCCCCACCAAAAGTTGGAAGTACGTGTACAGATCTGGTTGATGATGGCTGTCGGGAGCTTAAACAGGGATATAAAATAGCTCTGGATAGACTGGATGACAACTTTAATGAGGGTCTCTTTTCCTGCTTTTGATATTATTTTTGGGATCCATCCTTGGATTTTCTTCTCAATCCTCTCCACCAAAGATGCGAATATTTCTTTTTTGGACAGGCCAATCACCATGGGTAGCTCGAGATACATCTGGTGTTTTTAACCATATGTATGCCTGCTATTATGCAGATTTGATCTCTCTTGGAATGAGGTACCACTGCACTGACGGAGATTTCTGATATTTCGTGATTGATGGACTGGCCAGATGCCCTCTCGTACTAGTGGATCGCTTTTCTGATCACCCGACATTCATTAATATTCTCTCTGGAGAAAAGGAGGTAGTCATCGGCAAAAAATATACATCCTTCTCATCTTATAATTATTCCCATGGTACCATCGGAAAATCCTAAATTCATTTCAGGTTTGTGATAATATCGTTGTGTCTCTTTATAACACCCAATGCATAATATTTCTAATCTTCCCATAGAATGGTCTTAGTATACCAAATAATTAGTTGATCTTCATATTAGAATCAATGAAGAATATTTAATGGTATCATACTTTTCTTGTAAATTTCATCCCATAATTCACTAAAAATTCATTCTCTATTTTTTTAACTGAAGGAATTCCCTCTCCATCATTTTCAGACTATATGATAAAAATACTTGTTGTTTTTTTTTTGAATTCTTCTATTCCATGCCTTCATCCACATCCCCCAACTATGTGTTCATGATTAGTGTCCAGCAGTGGTTAGCTTCCCCTATAAGATATATACTTCCAAAAAACAATTCTTCCATATAATAATGGAATAAAAAAATATATTTTTTATAGAACTAATATATATTTTTGTAGAGTATTGGATCAAAGGTTTCACTAAAAACATATGATTGTTTGTGTGTGAAGGATTCAATTACCACTTATTCCTTACCGAATCCAGACTCTCCACAAGGTTTATTTTATTATTTTTGGCCTAATTAAATATATTAATTATAATCATGATGTTCTGAACTCCATATTGCAACAACTTAAGATAAACTTCATTTCATAGTCTATTTTATTTGTTAGTTGCATGAGGCCATTTATTTAATGTCAATTTTTTGGAAGAAGAATACCTATGTGAGATATTTTTTAATATTTTAACTTGTAAACAAAATGCTAGTCCTAAAATATTCTAATATCATTTTTCTCAGATGATATATGTCAATCCGCAAAAATATTATAGTATCTATGTGTCCATTATAATGTTCTATAAAAATAATGTTTTTAACTAAATAATACCCTCTGATAGTGTCAAATTTGGTGTGCGATAAGGAATCATTCTCACACACTATAAGATTATTCAGTTAATACCCAATGAACCATTATCAAGTTTATTAACCGAAGGAATAATTTTTTGATATCCACATCTACTTATATTATCTATGTAGGGATTTTATTTCTTATAAGATGCTCAATTTACACTTCAATAAAATTTTAGAATGTTTTCGAATGTTTAGATTTTTTAGTAGGGTTCCTATAGTTTTTTTGAAGTACTAATTTCTAAAAATGACTAAAACATTTCTCTGATACCAACTATCGAGACACACATTATTAATCTATGATTTTTAACATAATTCCTTAACAAAATTTTACATTAATAATGTATAATGTTTCTGAGGTATAGTATCTTCTAAACTAGGTAAACCATATATGATCTCCATAAGGAAAAAATAAATATAATGGTTTATTTATTACTATTTAAGGACATATTTATTATTCCATCCTAGGTTATCTCACTACAAGTGATTTAAAGGGGACATACATCAATAGAAAATGGGTTAGCAGAAATCCCTATAAAGGATACACAAAGGAAATTGAAACTAAGATATTATCAATCAAATAAACTGAGGCATAATATGAGTGAAAAATCATATGTACACAATAAATAACATTTAAATGTGGATAAAACATAAAAATTATACATTCTTAAGATTATCACAAGTGGTTACCAAGGATTCATAAAACACAATTACCAAGGTTACTCAACATGGTATCCTGAAACATTTCATATCTTGAGATCAATTATTTTCCCAATGTTTTGGATAATTCCTAGGGAAGAAGAATTATATATATAATATCTTGTGTTCCATTTAGATAATTAAAAAACAATTCATTAATATCTTATATAAAAATAATTAATTGGTTTAATGTAAAATTCATTAAATTTATAAATGATTAATTTCATGATAGTTAAATCATTTTTAACCCATGAGAAAGAATAAAAGTTATATATTAGGATGTCCCCAATAAATTTATCATGTTTATAAATAGGTGAATACCCATGAAAAAAAATGGTTTGGTTGGTCATAGCATAAGGATATTTAATTTAAATGAATGAAGATAAGTTTAGCATAATAGGTATGCAAAAAATATTATGGAATAAGATTAATGAAATAGAACAGACGTATCTCATTAATAAAACATAATAAATTGTAATGGAATAATTTGGATTCTTGAATGAATAATAATATGAAATTACATTACTATAAAATAAATATGAGAGTATATAGGAGGAAAGAGGAAGATAATTTCCTAACCATTAAATGTTTCTTCCTAAAACATGAGGATGACACCTTAAAACCATAATGATTCCTTGTATGGACTCATTTAGAGGTAAAATTACCAGAATATCATGGATATTTTATCTGGGGTGGAGAGGAAATGGTGGATGTGTTGGAATTTATGGGGGTTTCTAGTTCCTTTATTATATTTATTTTTTCTGAGTATTACAATCACTCTCAATATTTTATTTTTATCATTGTTTATTAAAAAAGGTTTATCTTGTTCAATATGTTTTAATTATATTTTTATTTATAGTTCTAATAATTA